>CM050521.1:15617071-16817071 GCA_027563665.1 Antrozous pallidus | reverse complement strand
CATATGTTGCTCTTTCTGAAGGAGATATACGCTGGGATTGGACACTCAAAATGCCAAATACAACCTTTTAAGGTTATGCTTGCAAATATTGCATTTGTCCTTGAGAACTTGTTCTCCAACCCATTTCTCATCCTTCCTCTGCTCTGTCATGCATTATAGAGACTGGAGAGTGACCCCTACGATGTAAAATTCCCAGCCTTCAACTCAGCTGATTTCCAGCTGCGTTTGCCAACGAGAGGCACTGGCAGGACTGGAGGACTGGAAAGGGAAATCAGGAAATCATTTCCCTTCCCTTTGAGGGCCTGACAGCACAGAATAGGCCAGCTGTGGTTCCAGCTCCTGCAGTGACCGGCTCCACCTTCTCTCTACGCCCCCAGCCTCACATCTGCAGAGACTTCCTACTGTTAATAATCTGCTTTTAGAGTTTCCTAGTTTTTCCGCATTCCTGTCATCTGTAGTAACAAGTTCCTGAATTAAATTCATTCTGTCTTAAAATCTTAAAGTAACTTATGATTTCCTGGTTGGACCAAGGCCTTTGAGATTTTTTCTTTTTTGATGCTGAAGTTTCTCTGAAGTCTCAGGGCACTACAGCGACAGAGCTGAAGCAAGAATCTAAACTTAAGCTGAGAGCGGTTTGGCTCAGTGGACAGAGCGTCGGACTGCAAACTGGAGGGTCCCGGGTTCGATTCCGTTCAGGGGCATGTACGTTGGCTGCGGGCACATCCCCAGTGGAGGGCGTGCAAGAGGCAGCTGATCGATGTTTCTCTCTCACCGATGTTTCTGACTTTCTATCCCTCTCCCTTCCTCTCTGTGAAAAATCAATAAAATATATATATTTTTAAAAAAGAATCTAAACTTAAACTAATACAAGCCTCCACGGCTTTTGGGACTAAGAAGTGACAAGTTTTCTTTTGGGTTTTTTTTTGTTGTTTGTTTTGTTTTGTTTTGTTGTTGTTTGTTTTTAACGTATCCCTAGTTGTAAGTGAAATCAAGATTAAGTGATGGCCCGATCATTGGACTTAGATGACAGAACAGTTTGTATCCGAGTATTATTTTTCCTTAAACATTAGTATTGCCTTCCTTACCCTGCTGCGTAGGATTGAGACCTTTCCATTATGGCTTATGCTTAGGGTTGTCACTAGTCTATTCAGTCCATTGTAGAAATTAGCTAAAGGTCTCTCCTCTGAATGCTAGGACCCACGCACAACTTGGCCAACATAGTGTGAACTAGATTTCAGCTCATATAAGCCTAGCTGTTACCATCTGACATGCTGTGAGTACAAAGGAAAAATCAGACTTAGAAACCTTCCAGTAAAATGAACTACAACCCCTGGACCAGTCCTTGCACCCACCTCCCCGCTGCTGAGAGTGTTGCCTGCTAATGGCTCACATTTACTCCCTTCCTCCAGAGATCTGGCATGGCCTTGGCTGTTGGGAGCCACCACCCAAACCGATCCCTCCTCCCAAAGCCAATGGCTGTGTGATAAATGGCATGCAAAAAGTTAATCCTCTTGTCTCAGGGTGACATTTCGGTGGAATGACTTATGATCCAGAGCCTCATTTTCTGTGATCAAGCTAAGGGTAGCCTTCACCTGAGACATTGCAGAAGTCATTTGCATGACTATTTCCTTTTCCCTATGCAGTCTCCTCCATTCCCTTACAAGTGTTTCCTGAAGAACAAGCCCTCAGTGAATCACATGGGCCTGAACCTCTGTCTCAGGTTCTGCTTCTAGGGAAACTGGTTTAATACAAACACTAATTATGACTTTTTTAATCTCTAGAGAAGGACAAATAAATAGACTCTGGAGAAAGATAGTCACAATTAAACAATAAGTTACATTTAGCCCAAACCGGTTTGGCTCAGTAAATAGAACAATAGCCTGCAGACTGAAGGGTCCCAGATTCGATTCTGGTCAAGGGCATGTACCTCGGTTGCAGGCACATCTCCAGTAGGGGGTGTGCAGGAGGCAGCTGACTGATGTTTATCTCTCATCAATGTTTCTAGTTCTCTCTCTCTCTCCCTTCCCATCTATAAAAAAATTAATGAAATATATATTTTTAAAAAGAAGCTAAACTAGTATTCAGTAAACTAGTATTAAGATTTAGGGCTCCAATCTTAAATTAATAGGCAGATTTGTAATTATTGATGAGATGGCAAAATATTTTTTTTAGTATTGGGAACTCAAGAAATGAGAGAACAGAGCAGGGAAATAAGCTTGAAACTCTTGTACATTTTTAGACTAGACATGTTTGTGTGTTTAAAGTATATAAATATGGCTGAATAGTTTGATCTAATATTCTTGAAAGTCATTTTTGTGGGAAATCCTTGGACTTCAGTTCTATTTAGTAGTAACAGCTACCATTTAGTAATAACAACACCTTTAAGCATCAAGCTTTGCTGTAGGTATTATTACATACATTATTTCATGTTTATTCCTTAAAACAATCTCATGAGATGGGGATTATCTCCATTTTACAGAGGAAAAACTGAAGTACAATGAAGCTAACTTGACCACTGTCTGTCTCACTAGAATGCCTACATTATTTTCATTACATTATCCTGCCTCTCAATGAAATTTTATTCAATGCCTGTTGCAATGTAACAAACCAATATATCCATAGACTATATTCTGTTTTACATTTTTGCCTTTTCCATTTTTAGGCATAGGTGAATGAGGAATTTGAACTGTATTATTGCCCTCCACCTCTGACACACTGACTCAAAGCAAAGCTGTTTAGATGAATGACTTTCAAGCAAGGAATAAGGAATTTATTCTAATACTAGAGGCCTGATGCATGAAATTCATGCACTTTGGGGGGGGGGCCCTCAGCCTGGCATGTGCCCTCTCACAGTCTAGGACCCCTGGGGGGATGTCCACCTGCTGGGGGGATCGGGCCTAATCCGGCAGTCAGACATCCCTCTCACATTCCAGGGCTCTTGCAGTCCAGGACCCCTCACTTCTTATCGCCCACCTGCAGCGGAGGCGAGAGAGGCTCCTGCCACCACCGCTGTGCTCTCCAGCTCTGAGCCCAACTCCTAGGCTTCTGGCTGAGCAGCGCTCCCCTTGTGGGAGAGCACTGATGACCAGGGACAGCTCCTACATTGAGCATCTGCCCCCTGATGGTCAGTGCATGTCAGAGCAATCAGTCATTCTGCCGTTAGGTCAATTTGCATATTAGGGTTTTATTATATAGGATGACCACTGACTTTGGCTAAGTTACTTGAGTGTTCACTGTTTTTCCTTATCTAGAATTGAGAGGCATAACAAATATCAAGTATTGTACAATCCAGCTTTGAATATAAATGATACATATTAGATCAATAATTCCATGAAACCCATAGTCACCAATTATGCATTCCTGTATACTGAAGTAATTCCTAGTAGGATTTTTATGCTCAGGGGCTTATAATTTTTACTGCCTCTATTCCAATAGAAATGGGCTTATATTAAGGTTTATATATACCATCAAAATGTCATAATGAGAAAAATTGTTTACATTCTTTTATGCACTGCCACTTTACCCATTACTTTAAAAAATAATTTTACTTATGGATTTTTTTTTAAGAGAGAAAGAGGAAAGGAAGTGGAATGGAGAGAGACAAAGAGGCAGAGGTTTTGTTGTTCCACCCATTCTTGCATTCATTGTTTGATTCTTGTATGTGCCCTGCAAGAGGGATAAACCCAAAACCTTGGCACATCTGGACAGCACTTTAACCAACTGAGCTGCCCGGCCACTGATACCCATTCGTTTTTAAAATACTGAAAGTCTTTTAAATCCAAAAAGGAATGGAATTATATCATTTGAGTTGAAAAGAACCTTAGCAATCCTTCATTCATTCCTTTCATTTCACAAATCAGTAAATCGAAGCATTTGGAAGTTGAGTGACTCTGCTAAGATAGAATGGCTAGTTAATATAAACTCAGAACAGCTAATCTGCTTGCCCTAGAAGCTATTTTGCCAGGTGCGAACAATGATCATATTGTGTGTACAGTGGCTACCTTACCCAGTGGTTTGTATGAGTTCCCTCCCCAAAAAGGAAGAGAGGGATGGGATTCACATGCTATCTGTATAATGCTGTGTCTTCTATGCTGGGGGAGAAGGAGGAAGGTGTTTGTTGGTGCAGGTGAATTTAAACATTTGGATGTCCTCTGGAATGTCAGTCAGTCCATCATACTCACCTACAGGGCTTTTTAGACAAAGATTGCTGAATCCTACCACCAGTGTTCCTGATCACTTTCTAATTCAAGAGCAGGGCCTGCACACTTGTAGTTCCAACAAGTTCCCAGGCGATGCTCAAGTTGGTGGAACCACATTTTGAGAAATACTGGTCTATCTTTCCCAGGTCCTAGGGATGGCCAATCTGCTTTTTATCCTGGTTCTTCTTTTCACTCCAGTTGTCCAATACTCCTGGGTACTGGACTTGCTTCCAGAGTAGCTCTTCCAGACAAATAAGCCTTGATATACTATTCTGGCAATTGTAAAAAAATTAAAAATTATTATTTGCAGAAGTCCCTGACAATATACTCCACACTTCTCTCCAACTGGATCCATGGATACCTAAGCCTGCTCGAGAAAAATAAATCATTTCATGTTCTAGAGTTGAATTAGCTTGCTGGGCCATTTAAAGTGGAGGCCATCCCTGTCTACTGCTGTTAGCTACAGCCCCCTTTTCTGCACCCATTAGGTTTTGTGCAGGTTTCTGCATATTGTATTTTCTATCCAGATGCTCTCAGAATTATTATATGCTTAGTACTATGTGGAACAGTTTGGACGTGGCTATACGTTTTCTTGACTTCAGAACATATTTTATATAATATAAATAATATTTATATAATATAAATATATATTATAACATAATATATATTTTGCCTTATAAAATATATATTGTTCTTTAAACCAGAAATGATCACCTGAAATACAAATATACACTCAATATGGTATTGATTCAATATTAAGAATAAGAAGATACAAAAACGAACAAGATGTGATTACAGCTCTCAAAGAGCCTTCAAGCTAATGGGGGCAACAAACATTTAAAAAGCAATTATAAGTTCCAACTGATAAATCTGTTTATCACTGGCTTTGACAACATATTAAAATGGCATACCACAATTTTAATATATCAGCTAAACATATTCATAGACAAATTACATAAAAGGTATGAAGTTATAGTGTTATCGGTCGGGTGCCCTCCATGTCTCCTCCTGTTGCTGGTGGGAGTCGCTTCCTGAAATGTCATGAGAAAAGGTATTTCTGGGATTTGCCTGGGAGAATGAATGGTATTAACCTGCATGGAACTAAACCCCTCAGTTCCCAAAGCCTCCTGTCCCTCCATCGCACCATGGAAGAAGTGCAGTGCGCTGTGTCGGATTAAAACCATTGCTCAGAGTTTCTGTTCTATATTTGCACAGTCCAGTGTAGAATCGGACTCGCTTATCTTGTTTCTAGCTACAGTCCATTGTGCGTGGAGTCTGCATTGCCACGGATCATGTGGGCTCTAGCGCCATATGGTTATGGAGGAAACACAGGCAAATGCAAGGAAGTAGGAGCAAAGCCAGAGAAACACACAGAGAAAATTCTTTGTCTGAGGAGTTTAATCTAACATTTCTTTGTGTACTTGCAGTGGCTCCATCCCCTTTAGCCAACCCACGGTTTCCCAGGCTAGACTGATAGGCAAGTATTTTTCCTCAACTTTACTGTGCCTGTGCCCACCCTCCCCTTTGTCTAGTCCCTCCCACAGTGATTTGCAGAGAATGGACTCGCAGTTCCCTGGGGCGGGTAAAGGTGCAGCTTTCCGATGAAGCTGCCCAGATGGCCACCCTTATAATGCCTGGTCCCCTTTGCTCCTTTCCAATTAATATTAATAACTAGCTAATTACAGTGGTAACAATAGTCCCAATCCATTTAACCATTACTAACTTTCCAAAGACAAATAACCAAGTTGATGTACAAGAAACACAACATTGCAAGTTCTTATTAAATTAAAAAAATTGAATAAAAAGACTGCTTACTTCCCAGAGACAAAGTTTTACAATTCTTTCATGCATGTAATGTGCATGTAATGCAGTACACAAAACACTATCACCTTGATAAAACTAAAAAGCAGATTTATTTATGTTTAATATATTACTGTTTTGCCTTTAAGTAAGACATTCATCATTTGAAAGGAAGCAAAGTTTGCCACCCCCAAATTTTGAGATATTATTTTTAAGTAATAAAAGACTCAGAAGATTCAGGCGCAGCTAGCTTTCTTCGGCCATCCTGAATCCCGGTTCATCTGACATCAGCTGCCTCCACCATGCCGCCGAAGTTCCACCCCAATGAAATCAGTCATACACCTGAGGTGCACCGGTGGGGAAGTGGGTGCCATGTCTGCCCTGGCCCCCAAGATCGGCCCCCGGAACCTATCTCCAAAAAAGGTTGGTGATGACATCGTCAAAGCAACCGGTGATTGGAATGTTCTGAGGATTACAGTGAATCTGACCATTCAGAATAGACAGGCCCAGATGGAGATAGTGTCTTCTGCCTCAGCCTTCTCATCAAAGCCCTCAAACTGCCAAGAGACAAGAAAAAAGCAAAAAAAAAAACATTAAGCACAGTGGAAATATCACTTTTGATGTGACTGTCAGCATTGCCGGACAGATGCGGCACCGATCTTTAGCTAGAGAACTCTCTGGAACCATTAAAGAGATACTGTGAACTGCCCAGTGTGTGGGCTGCAATGTTGATGGTCGCCACCCTCATGACATACATCATAGATATTAACAGTGGTGCAGTGGAATGTCTGGCTAGTTGAGAACCACAAAGGAAAATGTTTCAATTAAAGATTATTTGACAACATAAATAAATAAATAAATAAATAAATAAATAAATAAATACTAACTCAAAAGAAACATTGACCTTACCTAAAAGAATTCATAAAGAAAGATCTGCTTAAAGGAAGGGAGCTAGCAACTTATCATCATAATATAAACTAAATGTTACAGAGAGGAAGAAATCAAACAAAATCTGCTAGACTTCCTTCCATGTCCCACTGTTTTTGGGTGGCCAAGCAAGAATTTACCAAATATTTGCTTCTTCACTTATCTGTTAAATCACTGCTTTCCCTCTGTAGTCCCAGACCCTACCTCCCTCTCCATAGTTCGGAATGGCACATAAGCCTTAACTACCAAATGCAGCCTAAAGTGTCATATTCTTATATGAGAACCTTTATAATGTACAAGAATAATAAATTTGGTCATTTTATCCTGCAAATCTGTCTCATGTTAATTTGATTATTACTCCAGTCAGAAGAACTCAGAAGGGTAGAAGGAAAATTAATTTTCTGCCCACACATTCAGTTCCTTGAAGTTCTTCTATTTGTTGCCATCCTCTCCCCAAACTTGCTGAGTGCCTATGAAGAACCTTCCTATGTTCAGAGAATTTCTGATCTTATAAATCTGTAGATCCCTAAAGTTGCACTTGAAATCTCAGGCTATCTTGCAGCTAGGATACAAGTATTTGACTTTTCTCTAAACAGTCAAACCCATGGGCAATTGTGATTTCTAAGTACATAAAGAGGCAGATGGCACAAGGAATCCATTCTGGCAAAGACATACACAACTTTTAGAATCCCAGGAGAAATTCTAGTTTCTAGTTCCCAAATTTTCCAGTAAATTTATGGTGTCTGTCTAGAGATAAGAGTTCACTAGTGTAATTCCGGAGTGAAACTCAGGGGTGCTTTCCAGTTGCAAAGAGAACGAATCAGGAGGGCTAACATCTGACAAACAGGCATTTCAGAGCGAGAAATAACACAAGAGAACTTTCCGATACGAAAATACATGAGTTTTCGATTGAAGGGGCCTTTGGAATATCCAGTACAATGAACATAAAAAGATCCCAATATAGAACATCATTCCATTTCGTAATTCCATGAGCAAACAAAATATTCTTAAAACTTCTAGAGATAATAAAAAGTCATACACAGAGGATCAGAATCAAAATAACATCACCATATGGTCAATAGCAATGTTCAAAATTAGAAATCAATGGAATAACACTTAAATTCTGAAGTAAAGTGATTTTCCATCTGAAATTACATATCCTGTTAAACTATTAACCAAGGATGAGAATAAGACATGATCTGATATACCAGATCTCAAAACGGTACTTTCTATATACTACCAAAACAAGGGAATAAAGCAACATACATAACATAGACCCAAGAGACAGAGGTACAACACAGAATAGAGGTCACACAAAACCCAGACAATAGCCACGTAGCCAAGACAGCAGGGCGGAGGGCCTTGGGGAGCCTCTGATTAAAAACCAAAAATCAAACAACGTAAGTGGATCTAATATTTATGTGGAAAATATATGAAATGGGAGTTTAGAGTTGTTGAAAATACAGAAAAGTATTAAAAAATTCAACAAAAAAAGAGATGATATCGAGGGGGAAAAAGAACAAAAAATTAAAGTGGAACAAGAATGTAACTATATTCATAGTGCAATACTTGAATCGCTAGAGAATACATTGTCCTAAGTAATAATAATTAAGAAACAAATTGTACTATAACTTATACCAGGGGAGGAGAAAAGGGGAAGTGGTAGTTTAAGGAGATAATTCTCACCACTTATAATAAGAAGTTAATAGGTAATACTTTAAATTAGTTGATCAATATATAGCACCTTATCATATTATTTAGAAGTACTTAGGTAAATTCAAGAAGAAAGTATAAAGAAGTGTCTGGGGAGAGTAAATGGAGCTTCTGGGTTTTTTGTTTTAGTTTTGTTGTTGTTGTTTGTTTAAGTTTTGTGGTATTATTTTATTTTTAAAGTTATGTGCATATATCACTTTTATAAATCATCATGAGTATTCACATTGCCAACTACTCCATAATGCAAATTGTCCTTGAGCACATTGTAATAAAGAAGCCAATGTTTTCCCCTCTTATCTGGAATGATTAAACTTGAGAGCCATTTAATATTCATTACAGTTAAGGAACAGAGATGAGAAAACCAGTAAGTAGCATTCTGGGAAGTGTAACATACTTAATAACATATTAAGTTCTTCAAATCATTTCTTGAATAAAGGTACGTACTAGGTATCTGGAGACTAGGCCATATACTAGTAGTAATGGGTGGTAACTATCAGTGGTAATGAACTAGCATGAGTAAGAATTCAATTTTTTACTAACTTCGATAAGAAATCAGAGTGGGCTGTAAACAAGCTATGTATTCCTAAAAAAGAAAGCCCCAAAGAGGCTTTGTGAAATGAATTACAAAGGGAGAAGGAGAGAAAAAGTTTCGTAGCTTACTTTTCAAGATTTCAGTCAATGAAAAAGAAAACATTTAACTTTTGGGAAAACAAGTACTAGGACAAATTCTCTAAAAAACTGCCATATGGGGGGGACCCTTCTCCCCCTCCCCATGTGGGAGTCCTTTCTGTGGGACTCTTCCCTCTCCCCACGTGGGAATCTGTACTGGTTCTTCAATAAATCTCAACATTTGCTATAAAAAAACAAAAACTGCCATATGCAACATTTAAATAAAAATGTATACAGATGATATAATCATAACCAATGGGCGCAATACACTGGGGGGAGAGGGCATGTATGGGAGTGGGGTGGTGGTGGGCAATGGGAAGATATGTAACACCTTAATAAAAAACGGAAAAAAATGTACACAGATATTTTACAATGTGAACATTTTAAACCCATGGCATTTGGAGGTTGCATGAGAGAAGTGACATCTCCTGCTGTCTCCAGGTTTGTTGGCTCTATAGCTCAGTTTTGTCATGGTCAAGCCAGTACCAGTAATTATGGCTACAATGGCTACTGAATGGCATAGATCCCTGGGTGTAGCTGCCTCTACATTGCCTACAACGAAGGGTGTCGCTACTTTTTAATTAACATTAGCAAAGGGAACAGGGTGTTTCAGAGGACTTGTAACAACACGTAAACAATATTTGTAAAGAAAAGTGTGCTGTATTAGCAAAGGATCAGGACAAAAGAAATGTGCAAAGTATAATGCTAACAGTAGGAATGCATCTGAAAATTTGCCCTCATGCCTATAAATTACCCTAATGTTTTCTGTTAAAATGAGGACTTTACCTTAAAGGATTACAGCAAAGATAGAAGACAATAAAAGTCCTAAATAGATTCTAATTGAGTTAAGGAAAATCAAATAGAAGAAATATTCATAATACAGTATATTCATTTTATCCTATATATAAAGAAGTAATATGCAAATTAACCTTCATGCCCTCACAAGACGGCTTCCTATGACCAGGCTTGCACGGGGGTTAGTGAGGGACAATCAAATGACTGAACAAGCAGGCTGCATGGGGCAACCAGGAGCAGTGGGGGGCAGGGGGCAGTAAGAGGCGACCAGGCCAGTGGGGAGAGGCAGTTGGGGGAGACCAGGCCAGAAGGGGGACTGTTGGGGGTGATTAGGCTGGCGGTGGGGAGGCACGGAGGGGCAACCAGGCCAGCAGAAAAGGGCAGTTGGGAGAGACTAGGCCAGCAGGGAAGGGGCAGTTGGGGGCAACCTGACTGGCAGGGTGGGCAGTTAGGGGCAACCAGGCAGGCAAGCAGATAAGTGATTAGGAGCCAGTGGTCCAGGATTGTGAGAAGGATGTCCCAGATTGCTGAGGGTGCAGGCTGGGCTAATGGGGACCTCCAGCCGTACATGAATTTTGTGCACTGGGCCTCTAGTATGTATATAAAGATAAAAATTCCTATAGTCTTCTTATTCTAGCATACAAACTTAGTTGAAGGGAAATAGAAACCTTATTTCCTGGATCAAATCCAATCTCTAAAAAGAATCTGAGATAAGAAAATAACTTGCCAAAGGAAACAGAGAGAAAGATGTCTTATGTTCTGACAAAGAGAAGATATGCTATCAAAAATGAAAGGAAGAAAGGACTTGCTAAAACTTTTGAAACAAATACAGACAGTACTGCTTGGTCTCACGATGGACATGGAAAAATAGACGCTTGTATGCATTGTGACGGGAATAACCCCAAATACTGCCTGTTCAAGTGTTCCAAAGAGGAAGAAAGTCTTAGTTCCAATATAGGGTTCCTGCTTACATTTGCCATATTTTCAGAACAAGGAGCTGGAAAAAAACCAGGTAAGTGCAAAAATAATGACTGAGCAGAAAATAAGAACTGAAATTGCAATTTTGTGGACAAAATACCATATTTGAAAATCTGAGGAAAAGTTAAATAGCTTGGGCTTGAGAAAAAGAAGTCTCTGGTGGTTATAATTTTCTATCTTCATTTCCAAAGAAAAAACAAAAAACAAAAATCAAATAGAAAATTCACTTAGAAATAGATAAGACATTTAAAATTTCTGAGGGGTTGTGGGGGGAGTAATGAAAGCAAATAGTGTCAGCTAACTAGAGGTTATGAAATGATTGGAACCCAATAGTTCTCTGTGTGGGAGTCTTCAACTCCTAGCTACTGTCATTCACCCATCCTCCCACAGCTTTTTTTTTTTTTTTTCTTAACTCTCTTCCACATCTTTCAGTGGACAAGTTTTAAAGCTGGAATTCTAGCATAAAAATTGCTATCTTTCAGTCTTTATTAATTAGAAACTAATATGATTCTGTGTTTAGCTTTTTAGTTTTAAAAGGATTTGTACTTTTGGAATGCTGGGACATATAGCCTATTGGCATAATACATAGCCTAATCAGAAATTCTGCTGGCAAAGGAATTATAGCCCAAAGTAATCACTAGGTATTTGGAAAATTACATGGAATTCTAAGTATGAAGGACAGTTTTCAAAGTATCAAAGGTTTAGATAGAACAAAGGTTAGAAAAAAAATCACCATTTCAACACAACTTTGATCCTTTAGCCAAGGGGAGGCAGACTATAGACAGTAATGGTCAATGACAGATGAATATTTGAGAACCATGATATATTACATGTTGTCTTGGTAAATCTTACAACTTTGAAGTAGAGTTAATTATCTCTATTTATACTATACCTTTATTAAATAAAAATTATTTTCTATTTTATGGATGAGGAAATGAGTTTCAGAGAAGCACTTATCCAAAGTCCATAAGGTTGGTAAGAGGTAAAACAAGATCTCAAATTTAGGCTTATCTGAAGCCTATATTTTTGTTACTGTCCTGGTTCGCAGGTTTGAAAATATTAGGGATCTAATTTCTATCATCCCACAAGAATATGTAATGCTTTCCACTGTTACTGTGGTTTGAATTTATAAGAACCTCAAGTTTGATTCAAGAGACAAAACTGCTTTAGCTTTTGGTTTCTTTTTTTAGCTCTGTAATTCAGAGAAAACTCCAGGTTTACATTTCTACCACTGCGTTTACTAACGTACTTACTTAGTCAAAAGTCATTTGCTTTTGTAAAAAAATGATTTCAGAGAGGATGAGAATTCAGATCGAACCGCACCGCCTCCTGGTTCATAGGCCCATGCCCAACCAATCACACCAGCCTGCGCCCACTTGCTTTTTTTTTTTTTTAAGTCATCTTTACGCTAACATTATTAATCAAGTGTAATTTTGAAATATCCATATTTTATGTGAGGACTCCAAGGATTACATGATCTTCTATTCCTTTTCGGATTTATTTCTACTTAGCTAATGCTATTAAGGACAGCTTTAAGGTTTAATTTTTATACTTTAACAAGGTGTACTGATAATGGTTTATCAATCCCTGTAGTACTTCTGAGATTTGTATTGTATCAAAGATGTTACAATTAAATAGTTTTACCGAATTTGATTTGGCATAGGATGGATGTTTTCAGTTTAATACACAGCAGCTTTTTTACTGAAATTGAATAATCAGCAAACATGATGGTTCAAGTTTATGCAATAAATGCTGATTTGTTTAAAGCGGGTGAGATGCTTAGTCTAAAATTCACTGCTGTAGGTATTTAGATACCCACATTCTAAAAACTGCGTTTTACAACAGTAGTTTAGTATTAAATTTACTGAACAAAAGGGTTCCTCTTAGGTAACCTTTGATATTCTGAGCCTTTTTTTTAAGTTCTTGAGATTTACTTCTAAGTATTAAACCAGATGTTATTTTCCTGTATGACATTCCAAAACCGGCACCACTCACTTTGGATAAAAAGAAAACAAGGTCTTTGGGGTTTAAGAAAAATAAAAAGATGAAAAGGAAAAAAATAAAAAATAAAAAAAACGAGTATTTTCCAGTTCACCAGACAGGGGGGAAACGTGTTCAGGATCCTTAAAAGAAAAGCTCGAGTTTAAATGTTACACATACTTTTAAAACCCTCCGAGACGCGGGAAGCCGCCTCCCCGACCCTTTGTTTTTGTGACACCAGCGGCATGACCTCTTCAACCGCGGGCGAGGCCTGGAGCTCCTCCACTCGCACCCGAGTCTGGACCGTGGAAGGGAGCCCAGCACCTGCGGCTCCGGCTCCGAGGGGCGCAGGCGGGCCGGCCCGGCATTCCGCCGGCCGCCGGATTCCACCGCGCAGTCACGTCCGCGGCCGCGCCCGGAAGCAGAGCCGGGCCGGGGCCGCACGGCGCTTCGCAGAGGTGTCGGCGAGTAAAAGGTGGCCCGCGGCCCCGCGGCGGAGACCGGCCTTCCCTCCCGGCCGCAGGCGACAGCCGGGAGCCCCCGAGAGCTGACTCCACCGGCCGGGGCCGCTCGACCGCGCGGCGCGCGCCTCCGCCGGAAGGGGGCGTGGCCCGGCGGCGCGGCGAGACCCGCGGCGCACGGGGTGGTTCCTCCCGCCGGCCCGCAGCCGCGCGTTTCCGGCGCGCTCCCCCGCGCCCGGCGTCCGTGGTCTCGCCCGCCCCGCAGCCATGTTGGATCGTGCGGCCGCCGCCGCCGGAGGAAGGTTGGCGGAGTTGGGAGTGTAGCGCGGTCGCCGGGGTGCGAGCACTGCGGCCAGCCGGCCAGAGCCTCGCCGGGCGGCAGCTGGGGGCTCCCCTTTCTCCGCGCGGCCCGCCGTCGGCTCCTGCTTCCCGTGGCCAACGCCGCCGCCGCCTCCTCCTGGCGCCGGAGGAGTTGCGAGATGCTGAGCCTGTGACTCCCCTCCTCCCGCCCCTGTCACCGAGGGGAACGCGCGCTCGCCCACTCGCCGGAGGAGACGGCCCTGGACTCGCAGCCCCGCCGGCGGACACCATGAGCTCCGGCCAGCAGCCGCCGCCGCCGCGGAGGGTCGCCAACGTGGGGTCCCTGCTGCTCACCCCGCAGGAGAACGAGTCGCTCTTCACCTTCCTCGGCAAGAAATGTGTGGTCAGTGGCCGAGACCCGCGACGCCGGGAAGTGGGAGTGGGCAGGAGGCGGGAGCGCGCTGAGGGTCGGGGCTGCGGGCTGCCCCTCCCCCGCCTCTGGCCCCGTGCCGGCGCCCGGACCCCCGCTCCCTAGGTCCGCTGCCCGGGTGCGGGCGGTGCGGGCCGCGGCCCCCGCCGCCGCCCCCGGAGCTGCCCGGGAGTGGGGAGTGTCTGTCCCGGAGCCCCGCTGGGCCGGCCCCGCACCCCTTGTTGCTGGTTCAAACTTTATCTTGCAAAGAGCGGCTGGACCTTCCTCCCCGGGCCCCTGCCCTGCCCCTCGCCTCACCTCGGACCGCTTGGTCTTCACAGTACCAGAGGTTTCGGCAGTGGGTCGGTGGGAAAGGAAGCCCAAATATGAATGAAATGGACCGTAAAGTTGGTTTTCATTCCGCTTTAGAATTTCGGGAGGCAGTGAAGTCGAGGGCATCGGTGCAGGAAATGCTATTGCTTCCCATTGCGGAGCGACCGGGTTTATTTCTCTAGGAATCTCGCCGAGGCCTGGTTCCTCTCCTCCCCCCTGATTTCTCTTTTCTTTCTTTCTTTTTTTTTTTTTTTCCATTTTATTCTTACTTTTGTGTGAGGAGGGGCTGCCCTCCCCACAACCATGTGCAGGGGAACCAAACGTCTGGAGTAGCTCTTGACCTTTCAAGGGGCCTGCGAATGCTGCTTCGGTTGGTGGTGTGCGGCCTGTTCAGACCCCAGATGGCTGGTTGGGAGCAAGCAGTTCCGCTGTGGGAAGGGGAATGTGTGTTGTTGACGGAAGCATTCATCACATTGGCTGCTGGCACTCCTGGGGGTGGGGAGGCTCTGCTCCGCGGTGCAGGCCGTGCCTGTCCAGCTGCTGCTTGCTCACTGCGGTGGCCGGTTGAGCTGCGGCTGGGTTTGCTGAAACGCCCTGTGGGTCCCGTTCTCCCCTCGCTGCTCGTTCGCACCTGCAGGGTGTGTGCGGCCGGAACCCAAGAGACACCTACAGAAATGTCAGTGGGACAGTTCTGCAGCTTTCGCGGAGTAGTGTTCAATAATGGCAACACAGGCGACACCTGCTTTAGGATTTAGGCTTGGAGAGTTTCCGGAAGATTACTTCATTAATGGTTAACTTCCCGGGAGTCAACCCTTTGTATCCCGTCCTATCCGATTGGACATTGAATCAGTACACTCCACTCAGATGTGTTTGGTATGTCAGAAGTTAGGTCTTAAAGAACATACGTTGAGTTTACTTATGAAAAGAATGAAATAAGAGAGGTGGCTTAAAATCGGAATTTGGGGGAACTAATTTAAAGATAATCAAGTTTCCCCCACCCCCCAGCTTTTTTTAAACAAATGAGAAAACTGTGCCAGTGAACCCTAAGTCACACAGCAGTTTAGTAATGTGACCAGAACTAGGAAGCCAGGACTCCCGATGCCTAGTCTGTTGTACTTTCCACTGCATCGTGTTGTTTCAGAAGTGGTTTTCCTTTCTTGTTACTGGTTTATTTCTAGAAGTAGTGTTAAAAGAATAATAATGTTTGTCTAACCCAAAATTGATGTAATTAAAGTTTAACATTCTTAGTTAAGCCCTAATTTATTGCATATTTTCAGCTTAGGTAAGTTGACTTTAAATGTTAAATTATCTGCAAATGAAAAATAAAAATGTTGTTTATTACATTTGCTGTCAGAAAGTAGTTTATGTACTTTGTTTTACATACCAAACACATTAGCTTTAGGCAGGAAGGACATTGCAAATATACTAATTGCTCTGTGCTTACCTGTAAGGAGTACTGGTTTCAATAAATGACAGATGTGGAAGAATACGGTGATAAAGATAATATTGTTTACTAGTTAGTGTAAATGGATTGCCAAATAAACTGTCTGTATTCAGTGTTTAATTTCTTTATGTCATCTATTAATAAACGTTACCTTTTGAATTACTGTCATTTAAAACCACACTGCTATCGTTACCTGCTCTCCTGGTATGAAATTATTGCGAAGATTACTTTAATATTTGACATTTCCAGTTATTAAAGTAAGAATGATATTTTGATTTTTGAAACAATGTTTTTTTTCCCTTTGCTGACTGTGCAAGTTTTGTGGGGTTTTTTGGTAGTTTAAGATAATACTGAAATACATTGTTTCATATTAAAAAAAAAGTCCAGCAATAAGATTTACAGGTCAGACCAACTTTGTTAAGCAACTGTATTCATAGGAGTAGTTATAGTGCCAGCTCTCAGGCATTTCAGTCTTTCATTCACTCAACAAATATGTATTGAGTAACTAAATGTTGAGGTCAAACCAGGGTTGATGATGCCTACCCTCAAGAAGCTTTGTGTATAAAAAAGGGAAGCAAATGTGTAAACTGATGTGTAAGTCAATACTTCAGAGTGATATGTAAGGAGCTGCATGTTACAATGGAAAATGTGTTGCTTTGTAGTCAGTAGACAGGGGTTCAAAGTCATGTGGTCACTTCGGACAAGTTAAGCTTCCTGTCCTCAAATTAGTTTTTTCATCTCCGAAATAGGGATACCATGTTATGGGGGCAGTGGGGTTGTGGATTAGGACTGTATGTAAATATATGGGCTATTACTTTTATAAAGATTAAGGGGACCGGTAGAGCTGATGAGTAAAAGCTTTTTTAGAATGGTGTATACTTAAATATTTAAGATTAGTGGGTACTCCCCCAGGTTAATGAGAGGTATGAAACAGCTCGGAAAATCAGGAGACCTACTAATAATAGTTTGTTTTGGAGCAAGGAGAGTTTCGCTTGGGTTCTCAAATTTAGTTTGCATTGGAATTGTGTGGAGATGATAGTACAAATGCATCGAACTAGGCTGAATTCATAGATAATATTCAAACTCAGTGGGTCTGATGTGGAACGTGGGCATTCAATTTTTAGCAGGCTTAACAGAAGACTGGCATCTATGAGAACCACTGCTGATGTGCAGTTTTCTGATAGGGTGGTTTCCCCTCAATCTTTGGTCTATATTTTGTGAATAGTTAGTATGGCATTTCTCCATCCCTTTAAGACACCAATGTGTATTTATTTCATTGATGTGAGAGAGATACAGTTCAAGTATTGCACTACAAGGTCAGATTTGGCTTTTAGAAAGTTTAGGGAGGAATGTGGAGGCACCATAGGAGGCGGATTGAGGATTGTGAGAGTGAAGACAAAGGAGGTCAGATAGTGTTTATATAGTCAATGTGAAATATATTGAGGGCCTGAATTAAGGCAGTGCTGGTAGGATTTCAAGGATAATTAAAAAGGCCCCAGTAGGATTTCTTCCCCTTCAGATAAAAGGAGTTGGGGAAGAGAATTGGTATAAAGATAAGTATAACCACCAGCAGGAGTATGCAGAACTTTCTAACTAGATGAAAATATCCTCTCAGATGTCAGTTGAGACTGTATTGATGATTGGTTTCATGGAGAAGGTGAATCTTCAGTAAATCTTTGTTTTTTTTAGTTTTTAAAAATAGGTTTTTGTGAAAGTTGAGGTTTCATTTAAAGTTATCCCGTATAATAAAGATGTAGTGTGCAAATGGTCGTTACTCTCTGAAGCATAACGACTGACAGTGTAATGTCCAGATCACGGATCAGCAGGAGGGTGGAGCAGCAAGCTATGAGGGTAGGGGGGTAGCAGAGGGAGCTACAGGAGGATGGCAGCAAGCTACAGGCTACAAGAGGGTGGTGGAGAGCTACAGGAGGGGGCAGGGCAGCAAGCTATGACGGGGAGGGAATAGGGGAGCTACTGGAGGGCGAGGGTTAGCTACTGGTGCATGGATTTGTGCACAGGGCTACTTGTATGTAATATATGTTACGTGCTTCCACATAAAGTAAATAGTTCATTAGCAGATAGTATTTTCTAGAATAATTAAAAAGGGTTAAAACAAGATTATCAGGTTTTGTTTTATAGTTAGTTTTATTGTCTTTCATGTAGTGTGCTTTTACTTATCCTATCTAATAAAAGAGTAATATGCGAATTGACCGTACCTTTGCTACACCCACAAGCCATGCCCACCAGCCACGCCCCACCAGCCAATTCCTATGTGGGGCAGGGCCGAGGCAGCCATGGCCGTGGAGGAGTGGGGCTGAGGCGGCCCAGGCCGTGGGGGCTGAGGCCAAGGCAGCCATGACCGGGGGTGTGGGGCAAAGGCGGCCATGGCCTGGGGGGTGGGGCCGAGGCGCCCCAAGCCACGGATGACAGGACCAGGGCGGCGAGGGCCGCTGGGGGGAGCGGGGCCGAGGTGCCAGAGCCGTGGGGTGGCGGGGCCAAGGCGGCCAGTGTGTGCTGGCCAGGGAGAAGGCCTGGGCCCAGGGAGGTGGGGCTGAGGCCCATGCTATCTGGGCTCGAGGTGGCTGGGCGAAGGCCTGGGCCAGCAGGAGTAGGGGTATGTGTCTGGGACGACGGAGTCAGCCATTGGCCCCATTGCAGGATGGCTGGGTGCACAAGGCCTAAAGCTTCACCAGAGACTTTAGGCCTTGGGTAGACTGGGGTGAGTGGTTAGTAGGACCTCCCCTGAGGGCTCCCAGTATGTTTGAGGGGGCAGGTTGGGCTGAGGGATCACTCAACCCCAGTGCACAAATTTTGTGCACCGGGCCCCTAGTTTTCTATAAAGATTATGTGCTCTCTTGCCAAGTAGAGATTAATATATAGTCCTGAGTAAGAAATAAATTAGGTCAGGATTGGAAAAAATAAAACCTTATACTAGCCCTCTGCAACCAACCATCTCTGGCCTAAAGGACTGGGGTTTAGTAATGTTGGCAGTTACCTTTCCCTGTTATACTCACCTGGTTGGTTTGAAGATGTAATGATACCATTTTTTTCTTAAATGTATTTTATTGATTTTTTTACAGAGCAGAAGGGAGAGAGATAGAAAGTCAGAAACATCGATGAGAGAGAAACATCGATCAGCTGCCTCTTGCACACCCCCCACTGGGGATGTGCCCGCAGCCAAGGTACATGCCCTTGCCGGAATCGAACCCGGGACCCTTCAGTCCGCAGTCCGACGCTCTATCCACTGAGCCAAACCGGTCTCGGCAATGATACCATTTTTATTAACCAACTTTAATCTTGATTTCATTTAATTCCTAGCACTTACTTATATTCTTTAGGTGTTTGCTTTCTCGGCCTGTATATAATTCTGGGAGATTGGACTTCATGCCTGTGTAGTTTTCTATGTAATTTTTATAGCATCTACCATACAGATCACTGAATAATCATTTAATTGTTCTAATTGCTAACTTGTTTATTACTTAGGAGCTCATTCAGCATTTCTTAATACTTCATCAGGTTGTTAAGATCTTCCATTTCTAATGTTCTACTAATAAAGTCTTTGTTAGGAAAACAAAGTGGTTTAATGTTGCTACTGATAGAGGTAGTATCAGTAACTGTTCAACAGTTACTTATTTCTGTTCTAAATCCTCATTGTGTTGATGAAGACCTGAATTATGGAGTTAGTGGTGGAAATGTATTTCACCTTGAGTAATGTGGAAGGAAAAAGGTTAAAAATTCATGAGAAAGCAATCTTGCCTAGTATAGAGGGGGAAAAAAAGGTGACTACAAAGTGTCAGAGTGGACATTTAGAAGAATCCAGATCTGGGTTATAACTCCTGTTTCTTGTTATTCTTAGTTGTATAACATCAGTTTGCAACCTTTTTCATCTCATGGTACATAAAAGCTACCAAAATTCTACAGCACACCAAAAAGAGACTTTTTGTAGATCTGACAAAAAAATAGGCAAATTTTGATTTCCTTTATACTGGATGGCTGCTGTTGTGTTGGCTGTTGTCACTTTTTTTATTTGACAATCTAATCAAAAAGAGGTTATTGTCCTTGAATAGTCAGGTATTACATGTTTTAAAAATTCTTGTGACACACCCATTGAAAATCGCTGCTCTATAATACACGAAAATTTCTTAAGCAGTATGAGCCTTAGTGTCTAGATTTGTAAAATAGGCTTAGTCAAGGATTTAGAAGATAATGCAGTAATGCATGTAAAGCACGTAGAGTGCCTGACACGAACTGTTCTGGGAGTTTGGAAAAGCATGTGAAAGAATGCCGTCATTAATTAGTACCATTCCTTTTACTGGCAAGAAGGTTTTAAAGTAAAACATTTGAAGTCTATATTATATTTGTTTTGATTTAGGCAAATTCTAACAATTGTATTTAAATGTCAGTTAATTACAGAGTTCATAAATTAGAGTTAAGCAGTAGCTGGAACTAAATTCTGGGGAATTCTAGACAGCCTTAGCACCCCTGGCTGCTGACCAAAGAGGAAAAAAGGGATTCTGATGTACGAGTTAAAGAGTTTCTGGGTCTTAGTCTGTGCTCCACCACCAGTTAATTGTGAACATGAACAAGAATCTCTGCCTTCCTAAACCTCATTTTTCTAATCTGAAAATTAGGGCTTGGACAAGATAACATCAGTCTTTCCAGCTTTAATATTCTATCATTACTAGGGGCTTGGTGCATGAAATTGGTGCACTGGGGGTGGGTGGTCCCTTAACCCAACTTGCTCCCTCTCCCATACTGGGAGCCCTCAGGTTATGTCCAACTGATGGCTCACCCCCAGCCTGCACCGAACCGTCACCCTGTTCAGCTCAGCCCCGGCTGCCTTGACCACCCGGCCCCAGGGGCTGGACGCTCACCACTGCTTTCCTTCACAGCGCCCTGGGGGCTGGGCGCTCGCCGCCACTGTTGTTTCATCTCCACCCCCAGGCCCTGTGCTCACGCCACTTGGCCCTGTCCCTGCTTCTGATTGGCTGGTAGCATAGCCAATCAGGAGCGAAGGTATGGTCAAATTTGCATGTTTCTCTTTTATTATATAGGATAACTATTCTAAATGCTAGCAACTCTGTAGCAGGAAAAGAATAGCCATCTGTTAATTTTGGCATACATGTGTTTTGCACACTAGAGACAAAGATAGTATATATCTAAGTGAAAGATAGATAATCAGAAATTCCATTGCAAATTTCCATTTCTAACTTTTTATAAGCATAACATTTAATAAATGTTTTACTTGGAAAAGTCAGGTGAATATCATTAAAAGACATGAGTAATAGGACTGTCAGTCTTAACTTTGAATTATTATGACTTATTTCTTGTGATCCTTTTAATTAAGATGTAGTGGTTTCTAAGAGTTTCTCTTGTTGACATATTCCAACTAGAACCTTATTTCTTACATGAAACTTTATTAGTGAAATGATATTTAGCTGTTACATTTTGTTGCTTATTTAAGGTAAAAACGGTTTAAAGTTTTTGTTTTGTGCTAGATTCAATAGTTACAGTGAACAGACTTTATTTTAGAGACTGATTCAAAGTTAATGTTTTAAATAACAGATAAAGTTGAGCTTCGTATAAATTACTCTGTCCAATAAATGAGGACTCGGCATTATTAAAAGAGTTCACTTTTACTGTAAAACTTCTGGAAGCAAAACAAGTTTATACATTCTTGTCTATAGTAACATATATTACTAGCTGTAAATATAGTTTTTATTGGTATATGATTGGACAGTCTAGTATTTTTAAATGTTAAGTATTTTTAAGTGTTTTGTAATTAGAAGATTTTGACATATTTAACTTTATTCATAAATACAGTGAAACAAAAGTATATTCTGCTTTTATCCATATCAGTATTCTTAGAAATAGTAGAAGATTACAGTACTATAATATCAGTGTAAGAAAATGAAATTAGCCGAAACCGGTTTGGCTCTGTGGATAGAGCATTGGACTGTGGACTGAAAGGTCCCAGGTTTGATTCTGGTCAAGGGCATGTTAGTTGGTTGCGGGCACATCCCCAGTAAGGGGTGTGCAGGAGGCACCTGAT
This sequence comes from Antrozous pallidus, assembly GCA_027563665.1. Taxonomy (NCBI): domain Eukaryota; kingdom Metazoa; phylum Chordata; class Mammalia; order Chiroptera; family Vespertilionidae; genus Antrozous; species Antrozous pallidus. Next base: position 16,795,011 of record CM050521.1, on the reverse strand, counting down.
TAATGTTTCTAACTTTCTATCCCTCTCTCTTCCTTTCTGTAAAAAATCAATGAACTATATTTTTACAAAAAGATTCCCTAATGCAATAAATGAATAAAGAAAATGTTTTTTTAAAAAAAGGAAACATAAGTTTCATTTTGGAATCAGTGTTACAGAGGCATTATCACCTCCTTTTTTAAAAGAGAACAAATGTGTGTAAACAGGTATAAAGAATGTTGAAAAGGCAAATCTAGAAAAGCCCCCTTTAGAAAATAGAATCAAATGAAAGGTTTACAGTAACTTCATATTTCAATTACTATGATTATTTGTTACTTTAATTGTTCCTCAATATTCTTGGCCATTTGCTTCCTCTGCCATAGTGATTTTCTAAAACTTATTTACTACAGAAGTCTGTCCCTGTAAAACGAGTATTGGTTAAATACCAGATGAAATGAAACAACAAGGAAATAAGAAAGACATTCAGTAATATAATGTGCTATTAAAAATGCTATGAGGAGATAGAAATTATTATGAGCCAAATATACAATCACTTTAGGGCAGGGAAATGTTTTTCAAGTTTAAGTTTTTATTGTAAACTTAAACTTTTATATTAGACTAGAGGCTCGGTGCACAAAATTCATTCACAGGAGGAGGAGGGGGTGCCCCTCAGCTCAGCCTGCACCCTCTCCTATCTGGGACCCCTCAAGGGATGTCCAACTTCGGTTTAGGCCTAACCCTACCGAGACATACAGGATCCAGGACTGCTGGTTCCCAACTGCTTGCCTGCCTTCCTGATTGCCCCTAACCACTTCTGTCTGCCAGCCTGATCACCCCCTAACCACTCCCCTGCCAGCCTGTTTGTCCCTAACTGCCCTCCCTTACAGGCCTGGTCCCCCCAACTTCCCTTCTCTGCCAGCCTTGTCACCCCTAATTCTCCTCCCCTGCAGGCTTAATTGCCCCAATTGCCCTACTTTGCAGGCCTGGTCCTTCCCAACTGCCCTCTCCAGGTGGCCATCTTGTGGGGTCCATCTTGTGTCCACATGGGGGCAGGATCTTTGACCACATAGGGGCAGCCCTCCTGTGTGTTGTAGTGACAGTCAATTTGCATATTATTCTTTTATTAGATAAAGATAGTGGTCGGCAAACTCATTAGTCATCAGAGTGGCAAACTGCGGCTTGCGAGCCGTGCCGACCACTGGGATAGAGGCCTTGTGAATGGGTGGAGGCTGACTGGTTTTCCCTGAAGGGTGTCCCAGATCAGGGTGGGAGTTCCCTTGGGGTGTGGGGCGGCCTGGGCGAGGATCTTGTGGTGGGTTGCAGGCTGGCCATGTTCCCCTGGTGACCCAAGTGGAGGCCCTGGTATCTGGGATTTATTTATCTTCTATAATTGAAACTTTGTAGCCTTGAGTGGAGGCCAGGGCCAGCCAGAAAGCTTGGCTTCCTCAATCACCAGGGGCAACCCAGGCCTCTTGCTCTCAACAGTTCCGTGGCTGCCACCGTTTTTGTTGGGACCCAAACAGAGGCCCTAGTATCTGTATTTGTTTACCTTCTATAATTGAAACTTTGTAGCCTGGAGCGGAGCCAAGCCTCCTGCTAACTCCATGGCCGCAGCCATTTTTTGGGGGGGATTTATTTATCTTCTTTAATTGAAACTTGTAGCCTTGAGTGAAGGCCAAGGTAGGCTAGGGCTGCAGAATTTTGGCTTCCTTTATCTCCGGGGGCAACTTAAGCCTCCTGCTCTCTCCAACTCCATGGCTGCTGCCATTTTTGTTGGGATTTATTTCTATAATTGAAACTTTGTAGCCTTGAGTGGAGGCCTGGGCCTGCCAGGGTGTGCAGAAAGCTTGACTTCCTCCATTGCCAGGGAAACCCAAGACTCCTGCCCACTCTGTGGCCGCAGCCATCTTGGTTGGGGTTAATTTGCATACTCCTGGTGGGCATGGCTATGGGTGAGGAAAAGTGATGGTTAATTTGCATATTATTCTTTCATTAGATAGGGTATGGGTAAGTTAGAATTATCTAGTATATTTAAGAATTAAAATAGAGTCAAAATTGTTTATTATACCTCTGGCTCCAAAATTAAAAATTTTAAGTGAAATGCTACCTCTAGTATGGTGAATACTTTTATTGCTATAAAAATGTCAGGGAATACCTAAATATCTAAGAAATTTTCATAATGAGCTGATTGACATATAAGCAATGCATAAAGCTAGTCAGAAACTCAAATGACTTTCTTTACTTTTTATTAATGAAATATCATAATCAAGTATTAAAGATTTACTGACTACATAATAATCTCTCAGTACCTTGAAATACATAGAAGGGGTAAGTAAAGTTCAGTTATTCCCTCTTCGTTGCTTGCTACATACATAGTTGGAGAACACAAAAATCATGCACACACACACAAAAAATGGGGGTTTTTTTTGGTTTCTTTTTTAGATCTTTATTCAGTTTATTAATTACATTGTTTCCCTTTTTTTCCCCCTATGGCTCCCCTCTACCCGGTACCCACCCCACCCTCTGCCTTCACCTCCCCCACACTGTCCTCTCCCATAAATGCATGATTTTTGTCCAGTCTCTTGCTGCACCTCCCACACCCCTTTTCTCCCCAAGAATTGTCAGTCCATTCCCTCTATATGTCCATGATTCTCTTATATTCACCAGTTTATCCTGTTCATCAGATTATTAGTTCACTTGATTTTTAGGTTCATTTGTTGATTGATGTGTATTTGTTGTTCATAATTTATATTTTTACCTTTTTCTTCTTCCTCTTCTTAAAGAATATCTTTCAGCAATTCATATAATATTGGTTTGGTGGTGATGAACTCCTTTAGCTTTTTCTTGTCTGTGAAGCACTTTATCTGACCTTCAATTCTGAATGATAGCTTTGCTGGATAGAGCAATCTTGGTTTTAGATTCTTGCTATTCATCACTTTGAATATTTCTTGCCACTCCCATCTGGCTTGCATCGTTTCTGTTGAGAAAACCGCTGACAATCGTATGGGTCCTCCCTTATAGGTTACTAACTGTTTTTCTCTTGCTACTTTTAATATTCTCTTTTCCTTTTGCCCTTGGCATTTTAATTATGATTAAAATGTCTTGGTGTGGTCCTCTTTAAATTTTTATAATTTGGAGTTCTGTGCACTTCTTGGGCTTTTAAGTCAATTTCTTTCACCAGGTGGGGGAAGGTTTCAGTCAATATTTCTTCAAGTATGTTTTCATTATCTTGCTCTCTCTCTTTTTCTGGCACCCCTATAATTCGGATGTTGGTATGCTTAAGGATGTCCTAGAGGCCCCTTACACTATCTTCAATTTTTTTTTGGATTCTTTTTGCTTCTTGCTTTTCCGGCTGAATGGATTTTGCTTCTTTGTATTTCAAATCTTTGACTTGGTTCTTGCGGTCGTCTGGACAGATTTTAGGTCTTTGTATAATATTTATTTCAGTCAGTGTATTCTTAATTTCTAGTTGGTCCTTTTTCATATCCTCGTAGGTCTCGGCCTTTTCTAGGAGCCTCTTGAAAAACCTTATAACTGTGGTTTTGAACTCTATGTCTAGTCGTCTTTTTTCCTCCATTTCTTTCACATCTGATTTCTTTCCATTTCTCTGCAGTGTGGCTGCTTTCCTGAGTTGGTCCATTAGCTTTGTGTGGTAGATGTCCTCCTCTAAGGGACAGTGGCTCAGCCTCCCCAGTTACCTGAGGTGAATACTCTTGCTGCAGCCCTTTATAGGTTGTACAGTATTGTTGAAGTTAAGCCCAGCTTATTATTGTTAGCACTAGGAGGGTTTGACCTCTCGGCCAATTGGCTGTGAGGGTAATCTGTATTCAGGTTGGAGGGTGGAGTCTCCAGGTTGAGCAGGCAGCGTCAGCTCCGCCTTATGTGGCACCAGGGTCTCTGTGCAGGGTGGTAACGGCTACACACACCTCCGAGAGAAAGCTGCCGCCGATCTCCACCCGCTGTCAGACAACTCAGCCTCTCCCCAAATGAGTTTGTACCCCCAAAGTCTCGCCCAGGGTTGTTACACAATGCAGTCCGGTGGTCTCCCGAACGAGGGAGCAAGTCACGAGTCCTCGCCACGCGGTCGCGCACTTCTGTTCCCACGTCTACGTGCAAACTGCTGTTCCAAGTTCACACGCACTCTACAAGCTCGCCCTCTCCACAAGCTCACAGACCTCTGCCGTGCCGGGCTTCAGTGTGCTTTCCCACTGCCCGTTTCTACCCCATATGAGTGTGGGCTCCCCAGACCTTGCCAGGATCTGGGCAATCAGTGCAGCGGGACGCCTTTGCCCTCCCTGTTGTAGAAAACCAGTCAGGTTTGCAGCCATCCGCCCTCTCCGCTGGCACGCACGCTGGACTCCAAACCTCTCTCCGTGTGCATCTTCAGTGCTGTGCTCCACCGCTCCTCTGAGTCACAGTGTCCTATCTTTACTTTTATTTGTGGAATTTTCACTCAGCCAGCTTTCCAGTGATTCTGGATGATGTTTGTTCTGTCGTTAAGTTGTAGTTTTGGAATTGTTGTGTGGAGCAGCAAGATAGGTGTTTACCTATGCTGCCATCTTGGTTCCTCCTTCCACAAAAAAATGTTTTACAAGCTAGTCTATAATAAAAATTTAAATAGATAGGGGAGGAACTAAGGTGGCGGCAAAGGTAAAACACCTATCTTGCCGTCATAATCAGTAATTTTAATACTACAACTTAACGAAAGAACAAACACCTTCCAGAATCACCAGAAAGCCCACCGAGTGAAAATTCCACAAATAAAAGTGAAGATAAGACGCTGTGACTCGGAGGAGCGGCGGCGGACAGCGTTGAAAGATTCGCGAGGAGAGAGGTTTGGAGTGCGCGCTGCGGAGAGGGCGGGCGGCTGAAAACCGGCCAGTTTTCTCGAACGGGGAGACAAAGGCGTCCCACTGGACTGATTCTCCAGCTCTGGGCGAAGTCCAGAGAACCCACTATCACACGGGGTGAAAACTGGACAGTGGGAGGGCACGCCGAAGCTCGGGTGCTGCCGGGTTGGCCGGCTTGTGGAGAAGGCAGCCTGCGTGCGAACAGCTCAGCTGCGTGACGGCGCAGAGAGTGCACTGCGACTTGTCTCTCATTCAGAAAACCGTCAGACTGCTTTGTTTTATGACCCTGGGTGAGACATTGCGCATGCAGACTCATTTTGGGAGAGTCTGAATTCCCGGGCAGCCAGTGGAGCTTGGCAGTGGCTCTCTCTCAGAGGTGCTGGCAGCCATTGTCCCCTGCACAGAGTCCCCAGGGCCGCATAGGGTGGAGCTAACGCTGTCTGCTTGGCCCGGAGACTCCGCCCACCCAACCTGAGCACAGCTGAGCTTCACAGACAATTGGCCTGGAGGTCAACCCTCCAAGTGCTAACAAAGATTAACTGAGCTTAACTTCAGCAAGACTGTGCAGCCCATATCCACCTCAGGTAACCGGGGAGGCTGAACCACTATCCCTAGTAGGAAGTCTACCACACAAAGCTAATTGACCAACTCAGGGAAGCAGCCACCATGCAGCAACATGGAAAGAAATCAGATGTGAAAGAAATGGAGGAAAAAAAACGACTGGACATGGAATTCAGAACCACGGTTATAGGGTTTTTCAAGAGGCTCCAACAAAAGATCGAGGCCTATAAGGAAATAAGCAAGACCACAAAGGAAATGAATGAGTCCTACAAGAAAATGAACAAGACCCTCAAGGATATAAACGAGACCTGCAAAGAAATGATCAAGACCAACGTGGAAATGAATGAGTCCTACAAGGAAATGAAAGAGACCCTCAAGGATATAAAGGAGACTCTTAAGGATATGAAAAAGGAACAACCAGAAATTAAGCATACACTGAGTGAAACAAAAAATATTATACAGAGACCTAAAAGTGCTCTGGAGCACCCCAAGAACCAAGTTAAAGATTTGAAATACAAAGAGGTAAAATACACTCAGCTGAAAAAGCAAGAAACCAAAAGAATCCAAAAAATTGAAGATAGTATAAGGGGCCTCTGGGACAACCTCAAGCATACCAACATCCGAATTATAGGGGTGCCAGAAAAAGCGAGAGGCCAAGACAATGAAAACCTATTTGAAGAAATAGTGACTGAAAACTTCCCACACCTGGTGAAAGAAATTGACTTAGGAGTCCAAGAAGCACACCGAACCCCAATATATAGGAACCCTAAGATGACCACACCAAGGCACATCATAATTAAAATGCCAAGAGCAAAAGACAAAGAGAGAATATTAAAAGCAACAAGAGAGAAACAGTTGGTTACCTATAAGGGAGCACCCATACAATTGTCAGCGGATTTCTCAACAGAAACGATGCAGGCCAGATGGGAGTGGCAAGAAATATTCAAAGTGATGAACAGCAAGAATCTACAACCAAGATTACTCTATCTAGCAAAGCTATCATTCAGAATTGAAGGTCAGATGAAGTGCTTCACAGATAAGAAAAAGCTAAAGGAGTTCACCACCACCAAACCAACATTATATGAAATGCTAAAAGATATTCTTTAAGAAGAGGAAGAAGAAAAAGGTAAAGATGAAAGTTATGAACAACAAATACACATCTATCAACAAATGAACATATAAATCAAGTGAATTGATAGGCTCAACAAATGAACATATAAATCAAGTGAATTGATAGGCTGTTGAACAGGATAGACTGGTGAATATAACAGAGACATGGACATAGAGAGGGAACGGACTGACAATTCTTGGGGAGAAAAGGGTTGTGGGAAGTGCAGCAAGAGACTGGACAAAAATCTTGCAACAATGGGAGAGGACAGTGGGGAGGGGGAGGTGAGGGTGGAGAGTGGGATAGGTACAGGGTGGAGGGGAGCTTATAGGGGGATAAAAAGGGGAAACAATGTAATTAATAAACTGAACAATAAAAATAAAAAAAATTTAAATAGATAGGAAAGAGGCATCACTGGAATACATCATTGTGGGGCTTGAACATACAAGGACCTTATGAACTTATGTCATAAGCAAGGAAGCAGCTCAGTTGAAGTATGGGGAAATGTGGGCGCAAGTTTGGAGTAGAGCAATTGCATGGAATATTTGGAAGTATTGAATAGATTGGCTAAAACTAAGAATTGTATTTGCTTGAGGAGATAGCGTATGATGAGGGAGGGTACAATGAGTTCAGGTTTTGGAAGATCAGACTTAGAGGCTGAGCTTTAGTCTAAGCAGTAAGGAATCTAAAGTTTTTTGATTAAATGTCAAGATAGAAAGGATGTAGAGATGGAATAAACTGGAAATTATAGAAATGCTTTAAAGTTTACTACACACTTTTTAAAAGTATTTTTAATGATTTCAGAGAGAGAGAAACACCAATGATGAGAGAGAATCATTGATTGGCTGCCTCCTGGAGATCAATCCCACAACCAGGGTATGCACCCTGACCAAGTGACTTCCTGGTTCATAGGTTGATGCTCAACCCATTACTGGCCTGGCAGCTACTAAACACTTTTGTACTTGTTATTTTAGCAGGCCTGACCTGGCTAAGGAACTTAAATTATAGCAGCATCCACAACATAAAAAAGATTATGAGAGATATAAAGTCCTTGTTCTTTGTGCTCAAGGCACACACCATCTAGCCCTAACAGCATTTTTTTCCTTACTGCTTCCAGGATTGGTCTTTGAATACTCAGCATATGCCTAAAGACAGCCACTGCTAATCGATCCAGATTCATAGTAGATCGAATCTAGTTGCCATTTCAAAGCTATATTCTAGAAAACATTCGAAGGAAAAAAATTAGCTGTGTGAATTCTAAATGACAACAGAACCTCCTAGTGGAAATGGCTAGTTAGTAAGAATTGCAGGACTAGAACTTTGGAATCCTTGCAGAGTGTTATTGTTGAGGTTTTGGGAGTGGAATTAGATCTGTGATGGTGTCAGTGCAGGTCAAGATTACAGAGGGAGGCAGTCTGGCTCACATTTGACTTGGCCAGCATTTGAGAAGGATAGATTTCAATGAGAAGTTGAAAGGGAAGAAAGATGTTGTTACCAAATATTTAATTTATCAGAAAATAGTATTATACATATTCCGTAATTTAAACTTTTTCACATATTAACTTGCATATATTTTCATTCCAATTTATATCTCTCGCATACTTTTTATTGTTTCATCCTGTATTTTATGCATTTCTTGTAACTTCTTAACCTCTATCAATGGGGTGTACTAGTTTCCTAGGGCTGCCATAGCAAAGTACCATAAACTGGGTGACTTAAAACAAATTTATTTTCATACTTCCGGAGGCTAGAACTTTATAATTAAGGTGTCACAGTGTTGGTATCTTCTAAGGACACAGAATCTGTCCCATGCCTTTCTCTTAGATTCTAGCATTTGCTGGCAGTCCTTAATGTTCTTGGCTTATAGATTCATGACTGATGTCTACTTATATAATTCCATGGCGTTCTCTATTTATCTGTCTCTGTCTTCTCTTCTTATAGGACACCAGTCATTGGATTAGTGTCATGCCTAATGACCTCATCTTAAACACTGTGGACAAATCACAGGAATGCTTATGTTTTCATATTACACAGTGTTTTACAAAGTATCATACTTTAAAAAGGTATTAACTTGTAAGAACATGTAATAAATAACTTCAAAATGCAATGGATATTTAATTTTAAGACATGCCTTTAACATTTTTGTAGAATGTTTTTTATACTTGTTTAATAGAAACGTATCTGGCCACTGGGTAAAGCTAGCAATAAAATTACTGGTCTGCAATGTATCTACAAAGACCCTCTTTCCAAATAAAGTCACATTACAGATACAGGTGTTATGACTTCCACATATCTTTTAGGGAGACACAATTTAGCTCAACAATGGGTATGTTTACTTTCCAAGCTTTTACCTTTAGGAATAATGCTGTAAATGAACATTTAAATACATATTTTTATGTATTCTTTCCAAGTATTTCTATAGAATAAATTCTAAGAAATTAAGTTAGAGGGCATTAGCAAGGAACATTAGAAATATTAATAGATATGGCTAGATTGTCTTCCGAAATAGTTGTTACCAAACTATATATTCTCATTGACACTAGGATTTAAATTTTTTTTTTTTGCTTTTGACATTTGCACTGGCCAAAAAAGTTTCATTGTTCCATTTGTAGTTAATTATCTTTATATGTCTGTTGGTCATTTATATTTCTTATGTGAATTGCTTTTCTTGTCTTTAGATCATTTTTCTACCTGTTTTTTTTTTTCATAGTAACGGGAAGAACTCTAGGGATAGTAATTAAATTACAAATTACAATATTTTTGGCCATTGTTTTGTTTATCTTTGATAGAACTATTTTTGGTGTTTTTGCTCACTGTATTGGTTTTAAATTTTTGTGTATCAGGTTTTTATTTAATACAATCCCAGCTCAGAATTGCAAAAATATTTACTTATATTTTCCTAGTACTTTTATGGTTTTATTTTGAATGTACTATCTTTGATATTTTTGGAAGTGACTTTGGAAAATGAGTATAGTAGAAATCCAGCTTTATATTTTTACAAATGGCTAGTTATTCCAGTACCACGTATTTTCTCCCACCTATTTGAAATGCTACCTTTATAATTTACTTAATAAATTATCAGATTGTTTAGATCCACTTCTGCATTTTCTTTCTTTATTTATTTGCCAGGATACAGTTTTTAATTAGTATAGCTTTATAATGGTATTATTGGATTAGCATTAAGTCCTTCATTACTCCTTTTCAGTATTTTCTGGCTATTTTTATGTGCCTATGCATAACATTTTTTTAGTACAAAAGTAAAATCCAATTAAACTCTCATTGTTTAAAGAGTGCACACACATACACACACAATGTACTGTATAGAGTTAAGAGTTAAAATCACTCTTTACCTCTTTCATTTCTCAATACAATTAGACTCCATAGGAAGCTCTTCTTAATTGTTTGATGTGACTGTTCCCCTTTTTATATGCACAGGATATGTGTGTATTTTATATTTACATTTACATCTGTTTGCATTTTACCTAAAAGGTGTCATATTCTGTGCAATTTATATGAGGTACTGACCTTGAGCTACCTCAAGTTTTTTTAAAAAAAAAAACAAAACATTTTTATTATGGAAACTTAAACATATAAAAAGTAAGATAGTATTATCATCTCATAGCTAATCTTATTTGCTTTATATTCCTACCCACCTTCCCCATTCTGATGCCCCCACATACCTGAATTATTTTTAAGTGAATCCCAGGCGTGTGAGAGTTTTTCCCTCCAATCAGTCTGGCTAGATGTTTATTAATTTTATTTTTTAAATGGTTTTAGTTTAGTCCTGGACAGGTGACTTAGTTGATTGGAGAGTAATATTCCATACCAAAACGTTTAGTTTGATTCCTGGTCAGGGCACATACCTAGGTTGCAGTTCTATCCCCAGTTGGGGTGCATATGGGAAGCAACCGATCAATGTTTCTCTATCTCTTCCTCTTCCCTTCCACTCTCTCTAAAATCAATAAATAGGAAACAAAGATGGTGGCATAGTTAAATACCTAAACTGCTGCCTTGTACAACAATTTCAGAACTACAACTAAAAGACAAAACAGACATCATCCAGAACCACAGGAAAGCTGGCTGAGTGGAAATTCTACAACTAGAAAGAAAGAGAAAAGCACACTGAGGCTCAGAGGAGCTGTGGAAGGCAGAAGTACTGAGGCCATGCGCTGAGAGGGCGGGCAACTGAGTACGCTGCTGGTTTTTTCAAGTGGAAGGGAGACAAAAGCTCCCGACTGCGCTGAACTCCAGTCCCGGGCTAGACTCTGGGGACCCAGACTCAATCGGAGAGAAACTGGACTGTCCAGCAGCGGGCAGAACTCGAGGGCATCTTTCTCTCAGAGGTGCTTGCAGCATTTTCCATGGGACACTGAGACACAGGGGCCTATTAGGGCAGGGCTGATGGGAGACCAATGCTGTCTGCTCTGCCCTGAGGCTCCGCCCCATCCAAGGTGAGCACAAAGGCTTTTGCAAGTCTTGTCTCATAAGGGTGTCTCCTGCACAGTTCTCCCAGCATAGACACAGCTGATCCTCACAGCCAATTGGCCTGGAGGTCAATTCCTCCCAGTGATACCAACAACAATCCAGGCTTAACTACAAGACTGTGCACACAGCACATAAAGGGGTGCACCAAGAGTGTACATCTCAAGTAACTGGGGAGGCTGAGGCACTGGGCCCTATAGGACACCTAGAACACAAAGCCTCTGTCAACTCAGGGAAGCAGCCAAAGTGCAGAGACAAACAGATCACAAATGAAAGAAATGGAGGAAAACAAATAACTGATATAAAGTTCAAAACCATGACTATAAGGGTTTTCAAGAATTTTCTAGAAAAGGCTGATAAATTTAGCGAGACCTTCAAGGATATGAAAAAGGACCAACTAGAAATTAAGCATACACTGACTGAAATAAAAAATATTATACAGAGACCTAAAATCAGTCTAGAGGACCACAAGAATCAAGTCAAAGATCTGAAATACAAAGAAGCAAAAAACAGTCAACTGGAAAAAAAAAAAAAAGAATCCAAAAATTTGAAGATAGTGTAAGGAGTCTTTGGGATAACGTTAAGCATACCAACATCCAAATTATGAGGGTGCCAGAAAAAGAGAGTAAGATATTGAAAACCTATTTGAAGAAATAGTGACCAAAAACTTCCCCCACCTGTTGAAAGAAATAGACTTACAAGTCCAGGAAGCGCGCAGAACACCAAACAAAAGGAATCCAAACAGGACCACACCAAGACACATCATAATTAAAATGCCAAGAGCAAAAGACAGAGAATATTAAAAGCAGCAAGAGAAAAACAGTTAGTTAGGTACAAGGGAGCACCCATACGATTGTCAGCTGATTTCTCAACAGAAACTATGCAGGCCAGACTGGAGTGGCAAGAAATAATTCAAAGTGATGAATAGCAAGAACTTACAACCAAGATTACCCAGCAAAGTTATCATTCAGAATTGAAAGTCAGATAAAGAGCTTCATAGATAAGAAAAAGCTAAAGGAGTTCATCACCACCAAGCCAGTATTATATGAAATGCTGAAATATATTCTTTAAGAAGAAGGAAAAAGTAAAGGTAAAAATTATGAACAACAAATACATATCTATCAACAAGTGAATCTAAAAATCAAGTGAATAAAAAAATCTTATGAACAGAATAAACTAGTCAATATAATAGAATCAGGGGCATAAAAAGGGAGTGGAATTTTCCCTGAAAATTCTCGGGGAAAGGGGTGTGGGGTTTGCAGGAAGAGACTGGACAAAAATCTTACACCTATGGGTGAGGACAGTGGGGGGTGGGGTAAGGGCAGAGGACGGGGTGGAGGGGATCTATCGGGAAAAAGGAGAAACAAATGTAATAATCTGAACAATAAAGATTTATTAAATTAAAAAAATAAAAATAAATAGCCCAGCTCAGTGTTTGACCACCTGGTGGTAGTTGAGTGGTCAGGAAACATGCCCTGGTTGCAGGCTTGGTCCCTAGTAGGGGGCATGCAGGGGGCAGCAGATCAATGATTCTCAATAATGTTTCTCTCTCCCTCTCCCTTCCTCTCTGAAATCAGTAAAAATATATTTAAAAAATAATAACTACTACAAATATTTATTGTTTACTACTAGTATTTTGTTGGCTTCTACTCTGATCTTTATTATTTACTTCTGCTTAGTTTGGATTTAATTTACTTTTCTTCTAATTTTCTTTAAGGTAGTAACTAAGGTGATTTGAGATCTTTTTTTCATTTTCTAACAGATATTTAGTGCTATCCATATCATTGTATTTTCTTTCTTTTTTTTAAGTTGCTTTCTGATTTTTCATTTCTTTGACTCACTGGTTCTTTTAGATGTATGCATTTTAGTTTTCAGAGATTTATGGATTTTTTTCCAGATGTTTTTTTATTATCAATTTCTAACTTAATTCCTTTTTTTGGGAGAGTATATATAAATCCTTTTTATTGAGCATTGTTTTATAGCCCAAAATATAATCTAAATTGGTGTTCTTCATAAACTTAAAAATATGCATTTTAGTCTTGTTGGGTAGAGTGTTGAGCAAATATTAATTATATCAAGTTAATAGATTTTCTCTTGGCTCTATCAATTATTGAGAAAGGAGTACTGAGTTCTTCCGCTATAATTATAAATTTGTTTCTCCTTGAAATTCATATCATTTTGCTTCTTATATGTTAGATATATAAACATTCAGAATTATGTCCTCTCAAAGAATTAACCATCATGAAATGACCCCCATAGTCCCTGATATACTTTGTTCTAAAATCAACTTTGATATTAATATACCCACTGAAGCTTTCTTTTGATTAGTGCTATAATCATTTTTGCCCAACTTTTAGTTGGTTGTTGAATTCTTACTATTGAGTTTTAAGAGTTCTTTGTCTAAATACATTCTTTATTGGATGTGTTTTTTCATATATTCCTGTATGTGGCTTTTTTTCTTTTATTATTGTTTTTTTTTTGTAGAGTTTATATTTTTAATTTTAATGAAGTACAAATTATCAATTTCTTTCATGAATTGTGTGTTTTTTGTTTGTTTCGGTTGGTATTTCTCAAAAGTGAATCCCAAATTTTGGAAATTTTATAGCTTTGCTTTTGACATTTAGATCTGTGACCAATTTTGCATTAATTTTTATGAAAGGTGTTAAGATCAGTGTCTAGATTGGGGTTTGTTTTTTGCATATGGATATGTAGTTTTTCACCATTTTTCATAAAGATATCCTTTCTCCATTGGCTTGTCATTAATCCTTTGTCAAAGATCTGTTGAATCTGTTGGTTTACTTTTGGGCTCTGTTCTTTTCCACTAATCTGTTTGTCTCTTTTCTTGCCAAAATTACACTGCCTTGATTACTATAACTTTATAGTAAGTCTTGAAGTCAGTGTCAGTCTCTGACATTGTTCTTTTTCTTCAACGTTGTATTGGCTAGTATGGGTCTTTTGCCTTTCTATATAAACATTTTTTTCCTTATTTTATTTTATATATTTTTCCCATATAAACTTTAGAATCAGTTTGTTGATACCCACAAAATAACTTTGGTATTCCCTTGAATCTATAGATATAGTTGGGAAAAATTGACATCTTAACAATATTTTGTTTCCCGATCTATGAATATAAAATACCTCTTTCATTTACATTTCCTTTTATTTCATCAGAATTTTGTAAATATAAAGTTCTCATATATAGTTTGTTAGGTTTATACTCATTTTTCTTTTTTGTGTGTGCTAATGTAATTGATATTTGTTTTTAAATTATAAATCCAAGTTCACTACTATATATAGGAAAACAATTGACTTTTGCATATTAACTTTGTAGCCTGCAACTTCGCTATACTTGGTTATTTGTATCAGGAATTTTGTTGTTTTAATTCTGTGGGATTTTCTACATAGATAATCATGCCGTGTGTAAGCAGACAGCTTGGTTTCTTCCTTTCCAATGTGTATTTTTATTTCCTTTTCCCTTGCATTAGCTAAGACTTCCAGTACTGGGAGAGTGGAATAGGAGTGGTGAAAGGGGACTTTGTTCCTTGCTTTGTACTTGATAATGAGTCAGAACACATGTAGTTTTGTTAGTAGTATGTATGTTGTTAGTTTAGGTTTTATAGATGTTCTTTATCAAGTTGAGGAAATTAATCTCTATTCTTAGTTTGCTGAGTTTTTATCATGGTTATGAGGTTATATCAAATGCTTTTTGGCATCTATTCATGTCATTATTTGATTTTTCTTCTATAGCTTCTTCATGTGATGGGTTACCTTAGTTGATTTTGAACATTTTTTTGTAATTTTTTTGTTGTTAATCCTCACTAGAGGATATTTTCCATTGATTTTTAGAGAAAGTGGAAGGGAGAGGAGAAAAAGAAACATCAATGTGGAAGAGACACAATGATTGGTTGCCTCCTGCACACGCTCTGCCCGGAGCTAGGGGTCCAGGTACAAACCTGCAGTCCTTCAGTCCATGGGCCAACAGTATCCACAGAGCCAAATCGGCTAGGGCACTTTAGTTGATTTTTGAATGTTGAATCAAATGCTGCATACCTGGGATAAATCCAACTTGATCTTGGAACATAATTCTTGTTGAACATAATGGTTTCAACTTACTGAGAATGTTTACATCTATGTTCATGAAATGTATGCATTTGTAATTTTGTTTTTATAGCTTTGTCTGGTTTTGGTATTAGGATAACTGGTCTCAAAGAATAGTTATGGAGTGTTCTGTCTGCTTCTGTCTTCTGGAAGATATTATACAGAATTTGTATCATTCCTTAAATGTTTAGTAAAATTCATCAGTGAAACCATCTGAGCCTAGTGTTTTCTGTTTTGGAAGGTTATTCATTATGGATTGAATCTCTTTACTAGAGGTTTATTCTGATTAGCTAATTTTCCTTGTAGGAATTTTGTTAATTCAAATAATTGGTTCATGTTCGTGTACATAGGTCCTCTTTCATTTTTGTTATTTGTGTCTTCCCTCTTTTTATCTTGGTTACCTTACTTCTGTCTAGAAATTTATTGATTTTATTGGTCTTTTCATACCTCCCTTTGATTTCCCATTTTTTATTACATTGATTTATGCTATAGTTTCCCCCCCCACCCCCCCGGCTTATTTTGGATTAATTTGTTCTTTTTTTGGTTTCTTAAAGTAGATGCTTAGTTTTTTTATTTTTATATCCTTTTGTTGTTGTTGTTTTCTCATATAGGCATTCAATGCTAAATTTCTAAGCATTGCTTTTGCTGTATTCCACAAATTTTGGCCCAGAATGTGGTCTCTCGGTGATTATTCCATGTGAGCTTGAGAAGAATGGGTTGTTGGATGAAGTAGTCCATAAATGGGAACTAGATCCAGCTGATTGATGGTTGGATAGTGCTGAGTTCAACTCTGCCCTTATTGGTTTTCTGCCTGCTGGATATGTCAATTATTGATAGAGGGGTATGGAAATCTCCAGCTAAAATAATGAGTTCATTTGTTTCTCTGTGTGATTCTTTGACCCTTTGTCTCAAATATTTTTATGCTCTGTTGTTAAATGCATACACGTGAAGGATTCTTATGTGTTCTTGAATAATTAACCCCTTTATCATTGTATAATGCCCCTTTTTATCCTAGCATGTTTTGCCCGCAGTTAATATAGCTACTCCAGCTTTTTTTCAGTTGTCAGCATAATATAATATATTTTATTCCTTTGCTTTTAATTTATTTTTAAAAATATACCTTTATCAATTTCAGAGAGAAAGGGAGAGGGGGAGGGGGTTAGAAACATCAGTGATAAAAGAGAATCATTTATTGGCTGCCTTCTGCATGCCTCCTACTGGGGATCGGCCCACAACCAGGGCATGTGCTTTTGATTGGAATCAAATACGGGACCCTTCAGCCTGCAGGCTAATGCTCTATCCACTGAGCCAAATCACCGACTGGTGCCTATATTTGCTTCTAGTTTATATGTCCTTACAATAAATACAGGTTTCTTATAGAAACCTGTATATAGTTGGTTGTTTCCTTTAATCCACTCTGTCAATCTATATTTTAGTTGGTGTTATTAGACCATTTACATTTAAAGTGATTATTGATATAATTACATTAATATTGACTATTTTTAACTGTTTTTTTTTTATTCATGGCCTTTGTTTTTTCCACACTTATTCTGCTTTGTTTGGTTTTAATTGAGCATTTTATATGATTTCATTTTCTCTCCTAAGAAGTAATTTATATTTTTTTAAAAAGATTTTGCCATTGTTTGTAGCATACATTTTTTATTACTTTATGCTTTTAGGCACTGTACTATCCTATTTTCAGTAAAAGTTCTACTTAAAGTGAATTAGTTGGTACACAGTTACAATCAACCTATGTCCAGTTTTAAATAGGTAGTAGCAGAGCAGTACCTTGTTTTTATTTTTTATTTTTTTTATTGATTTGAGAAAGAGAAACATCATTTTGTTGTTTCAGTATGGTATATTTGCTGAAATGTTTAGTACAATTTAGTTTCACTTTGTTTATGCATTCACTGATTGAATCTTGTATGTGCTCTGACTGGGATTGAACCTTGGCATAGCGGGGCAACTCTAACAAACTGAGTTACCTAGCCAGGGCAAGTAGCAGTACCTTATCACAGAATGCACATTGCTTCCCCTTTTAACATTGCTGTTATTCATTTCACTTATCCATAAACCATAATCACCAAATGCATCTATTTTTAATATACGTATTGGCTACTAGAAATTTTGAAATTGCTTATATGATTCACATTGTATTTCTGTTATACAGTGCAAGTTTAGCAGTTTTCAAAAATAATATGACAGAAGCGCAAATCATCTATAAATCCCATCCAGGAATAACTAACATTTTTGTCTATATCCTCCTGAGTTTCTTTTGTGTGAATTTTTTTGCACGAATTCTTGAGTAATGTACATAAGTGTTTACTCTCAGCAAACATACCTCACAAGCACATTGAATTTTTTATTGATAGTGTTCATGTCAGTGAGTATATCATTTTCAATGGGTACCTATGGATTTACCAATTTCCAGGGATAAATAGCATCACTACTCTTGAAGTTGGGGATATTACTAAGTAAAATAAGGGTTACTTGAATACAAGCACTGTAATACTGTGATAGTTGATCTGATAACCAAGAGAGTGACTAATGGGTGGTTAGTGCATACAGCATGGATATACAGGACAATGGGATGATTCATATCCGGGTGTGATGAAGCTAAAATGAAAAGTATGTTTCGGCATTTGTAGATTACCATAGGTTAAGAAATAGCTTGAATCCTTGCCATAGAGTTTGGACCTTATTCTTACCATATAGGAACCTGTTGTTGACCTATAAATCAAAAGGCCTTTCAAAGTGAGAGGCAACAAGCATTCATTTGAGATCAGTAAGAATAGTTATTCGGGACAGCACTGATTCAGGCAGAAGCCCAAATAGCGTTCTGATTATGAAACAAAGGCAATGGGTATTTATGAGAGAAGGAAGGATAACAATTTTATCAGTAGAAGGAAAGCATTTCTGTTGGTGTAGATAACAGCACAGTGATGTTAATTCTAAACAGTGCTTTTGATTTTCAATCCAGTAGTTTGCTTTCTTGTTACCTTTCCAACTAGTTTGGTACACAGTGTTGCTTTAGACAAATTCCAGAGGTTATTTCACCCTGTTTTAACATTCCAAAGGTTTGGGGCATAAGAGATGCAAGGCAGTTCCACTGGAATATCAGCTCCAGCTCCATTTTCAAGTAGCTCTGTTTATTATTGTTTACACTAGAGGTCTGATGCATGAAAATTTGTGCAAGAGTAGGTCTTCCTTCCCCTGGCTGCCAGCATCAGCTTCCCTCCGGCACCCGGGACCGGCTGCTTCCCTCCTCCGGCTGCCCGCAAGTACCTGGGACCCGGGCTGCTTCCTTTGGGCTGTCTGCAGGCACCTGGGACCGGGCTGGCTTCTCTCAGGCCCTGGTTTCATCAGGAAGAACATCTGGAATAATGTCCAGAAGACATCAGGTCTAATTATCATATTACCCTTTTATTATTGTGGATTATTATGTTTTTAAGCATGAATCTATTAAGAGATAATTGGCAAGAAGAATTTATAGAGAACAAAATAGATGTAAAGGGTTTACTTAAAGTGAATTAGTTGGCAAATAATTTACACATTAAAAATGTAGAACATTCAAGTTATTAAATAACAAGTTATTAAATGTATACATAGGATCTAAGAGTCACCCTTCCCATTTAAAGACAGTATAATTGGCTCGTTTTTGTCTTTACAGTACATAGTATAATTTTATGGAGTTACTGTTATTACATAAAATCCTCACATTCCCTCTCCACCCCCAAGTTCATGATTTATTGATGGTAAAGATTTTTTAAAAGAAAAAAAAAGATCTACCTTTTATTTTATCAGCTAACTTCCTTCTCCTTGTGGAGGTTGCAATCAAACATCTAGTTATGGGTATTCATTTCAATGATAACCAAAGCTAGAAATGCTCATGCATTTTGAATTAAAGTTGCTTGTTGAAACTAACAACATTGAGCTTTCTGAGGAAATACATAAAACCTGATGAATTAAATAGTTTTTCAAATTATTGATGAGGTAATTATTAATGTTTTACACTACAGTTTTAAGTTTGCAATTGTGAATAAAGTGCTAGTCTTAAAAACAACTTCATAAAGGTTGCCTCCCCCTTTCTTTTTTCTCCTTCCTTCCTTCCTTCCTTCCTTCCTTCCTTCCTTCCTTCCTTCCTTCCTTCCTTCCTTCCTTCCTTCCTTCCTTCCCTAATTCTTATGCATAATGTATGAGTCTCAAATGTACCTAATGTCCTTAGGTTGCACATTGAATTTAAACTTATTTACTCTCAGATTAACCTTATCTTTGCATGTCCTTCCCTCCACCTTGATTGTACATATAAAAGTCAAACAACTTTTAAATGTGTCTGTTTATATGTAAACATATCCCTGTGAGTGTCTTTAAACACTTGGATAATATGAGTTGCTACATATAAAATAACAAGTATGGAAGACAGAGCCAATTGAATTTTAAACATGCTTATCTTGATTAATCATGTTTAAGAGTTCAGAAGACTTAAAAGGACAGTTTGTGAAAGAAATAATAATAGACTTTGACCTTCATTACAGACAAAATCTATCATTGCCAAAGTTTGCTTTTTAATTACTTTGTGCTTTTAGACACTATACTATTCTATTTTCAGCAATGTTCACTTTTAATTTTTAAAGGGAAACTTACAAGAAATTCTTCCTGAGTTACAGTTTCTAGATAAGAAAGATGTATCTTTTTGCTTTGTTTTATTTTTTCCCTCCCAGACTTGTACCATAATGTGACTTGAATTGATATTTGTGTGTGTGTGTGTGTGTGTGTGTGTGTGTGTTTAAATCAACTTGAAAAGCTAAAATATTCACCTGGTTGAAAATAGAAAGTATGGAAAGCAATAGAAAAGTTTCTCTTCCATCTTGTCCATACCTTTGCCTACTTCTTCCTTCCCTGATAAAGTACATGCACACACACATACAACCCCTAACAGCTAGGAATTATTACTAGTTTCCTATGTTCCTTTCTAAACAGTTTTATTTATACTTGGGCAAATGCACGTTATTTATTCTTATTACTGCTTTTGTGTCCAAATGTCAGCATATTAGTCCCTTCATTTTACATCTTGCTTTTTTTTTTGTAAAGTATCTTAAAGAGCCTCTTTAGTATTGTATAAGCTGAAGTGTGTCTTAATTGAGTGGGTATTTTTCTTGATGATCTAGGAAACTTCACTTGCCTGGGAAATTTTGGATAATTTTCAGGTCCTAAAGATTTGAATTAATAAATGTAAGATTTGAAATATCTTAATGGTTTTGAAAGAAGTCTTTTTAAAATGTTATCTTTTACCCAAGTTTAGTTAAACACATTACTGAACTTATTTCATATATGATAAACTAGGTCATCTGTATGAACAGTTTGGATACCATATATTTTATTATGCTATATTTCTTCCAAAGTCCATTGTCACTGAAGGATGCAAATTGCCTTATCATCATGCTGCCCCTTTTGAAATTATTCATTTTGACCAAGGTGAGACTTAAGGGTATAATAGCTTTTTTCACTCTGTATATTATAGTTTTGATTATGTGACATTTCTCATCCCTGCTAATTATCAGAAATTTATACCTCAGTATTTTATAGATTTATTACTGTTGTGCATAGGCAAGATTGTTTGAGTAATGCTTGCTTTAGCAATTCCTGTTCATTAAAAAAAAAAAAAAAGTGTAACCCAACCATTTATGTAGTTTGAGAGGACCTAATTACCTGACTGCTCCACTGACTTTTTTGAAGGTAATTTTCTTAGTAAGGCAGGCTTATTGCAAAGAGGAACTGCTGCTGCTGCTTTCCTCGGATTTGGATGACTAAAGCTGACCAGAGTGTCTTGTTAGGCAAGCTCATGATTATCATCATAATTAGTAGTATTTAACAGGTTAAGTATTAAAACTTTGGGGAGGGGGGGTCAGTTAAGGGACCCTATAGATGAAAACTGAGATTTGAAAGGTGAGCAGTATTAGCTAAGTAAAAGGATGAGAGAAGGAGGATGGAATTGAAATGGAAGGTCAGGATCTTTTAAAAAAATATTTGTTATTGATTTCAGAGAGGGGGAGAGAGATAGAAACATCAATGATGAGAGAGAATCATTGATCAGCTGCCTCATGCACACCTCCTATTAGGGCAATAAAAAAATGGAAAAAATAAACAAATGGGACTACATCAAAATAAAAAGCTTCTACACAGAAAAAGAAACCAGCGTCAAATTGAAAATGGAACCCACTGTATGGGAGGATATACTTGCCAGTATATTTGATAAGGAGTTGACTTTCAAAATCTGTAAAGTGCTCATGCAACTCAAGAGGAAAACAATCCAGTAAAGAAATTTTTTAAAAATGGGCAGATGACCTAAATAGACACCTCTCCAAAGAGGACATACAAATGGCCAAGAGACATGAAAAAAAATGCTTGAAGTCACTAATCAGAGAGATGCTAATTAAAACAACAGTGAGATACCACCTCACACTGGCCAGAATGGCTACCCTCAGTAAGTCAGCACACAAGCGCTGCTGTTGAGGATGTGGAGAAAAAAGAACTCTAGTACACTGCTGTAGGAATGCAGACTGGTATAGCCTCTTTGGCTGTGCTTCTCAACCTTCCTAATGGCACGATCCTTTAATGCAGTTCCTCATGTTGTGGTGATCCCCAACCATAAAATTATTTTGTTGCTACTTCATAACTGTAATTTTGCTACTGTTATGAATCGTAATGTAAATATCTGTGTTTTCCAATGGTTTTAGGCGACCCCTGTGAAAGGGTCGTTCGACCCCCAAGGGGTCGTGATTCACAGGTTGAGAACTGCTGCTCTATGGGAAACTGGAATTTCCTCAAAAAATTAAATTGGAACTTCCCTTTGATCCTGTGATTCCATTTCTAGGAATATATCATAAGCGTGAAACACCAATGTACTATTATTAAATATAAGTTATATTGTAAATTTTTAAAAAAGAAACAAAGTCCTAAAAAAAAAAAAGAAAGAATATATGCATGCCTATGTTTATAGCAACATTGTTTAGAATAGCTAAGATCTGGATACAGCCAAGTGCCCATCAGATGAATGGATGCAAAAGTGGTGGTACATTTTACACAATGGAAGACTATGCAGCTGTAAAAAAGAAAGCTCTCATACCCTCTGAGACAACATGGAGGGACCTGGATAGCATTATGCTAAGTGAGGTGAGCCAGTCAGAAAATATCAAATGACATCACTTATATGTGGAATCTAATGAGCAAAGTAAACTGACATAGCAATTTATGGAAGCATGCCACAGATGGGATTCTCATAGGGGTGAGGGAGATAGGTGGGAAGAGATCAAAGAATTTATGTGCCTGTGTACATAACCCATGGGCACAGGCAGTAGTGGGATGAAGGCCTGAGAAGGGGACTGGAGTGTGGAAGAGAGGAATCAATAGGGCTGGGGGGAGGGGGGGGGCATCTCTTAATACTTTTTTTTTAACAGGCAAGATTGGGTCTAAATGTATCATGTACTCCAAGAGAAGACAGGGTATTGCTGGGTTTGGGCAGATGTAGAAGTGTAATGCATCCTCGATGGAAGAAGTTCCAGTATCACCTTTAGAGATAGCTGGTGAGGAGTGCGTAGGCATGAGGCTGGTGTTGGTGCTACCTCATGTGTCCCAAAGGAGAACAAGCGAGAGCTTGTAAGGGGCTCTTCCAAGTAAAGGACCCTGAAACGCACACTTAATTGACTTCAGAGTAAATCTGCCATGGACGTATACGATTCATCTGTTTGAAGTTGTTTCTTCTGCACCAGCAATCCTCTATTTCCCACCACCACCACCTCTGCCAACCTTCCTCTTAGTCCAGGTAGGATCAGTAGAGGAATAAAATTATGTCGAAGACATATAGTTCTTGTAAAATGGTTTAGAAGCAATATGGCAAAATTTTGACAAATTGGGAACTGGGTTGAATCAATGAGTAAAGTATGGTAAATATAAAATGAGTAGCTGATTGGAAAGTTTATCCAGAACTGAGAAATATATGACCTTTGAAAAAAATTTTGTCTCGTGTTTGTAAAGTGAGGGAACTGGATTATATGCTTGTTCACAATTTATTGTGAAATGGTATCAGATGGTATTTGGCTCTCGGATTCAGGAATACTCAAACCCAATCAGTGACCAAAATACCTACTTTTTCATATTCTTATCCCAAGCTATTACTTGCATAGGCATGTGTGAATGTGTGTGTGTGTGTGTGTGTGTGTGTGTGTGTGTGTGTGTGTGTGTTGCTGCTATTGTTACTAGCACTTGGGTCTCAGCTGGTAATGTTAGACTTCTGTGAGCTAAGATGGGAACTCTAGGAGAGCTCTTTTCTACCCTCATTCCCTGAAAATTCAAACCCAAACATCAGGTTTTATCAAATTTTAACTGATTTTGCAAGAGAGACTTAGACAAAAAGTAAAAAGACCGAAGAAAAAAGAAAATAAAAACTTTTAAGCAGGTCTACTTGAGCTACAGAGAAGGGAAAGACAGAAAAGAGCAAGCCATACTCTGTCCTACCCTTTAACAGTTTTAACAGTGTTCTAATCTACTTATAAACATGACCCGGTCTATAATGAGTTCACCTTTATCTGTGTATAATTGTCTTTCAAGTCGAAAATTAAGAATGTCATTTGTAGCTGTTTAGAGCTCTGTGTCACATTTACAATTTTCTGAATGTATGAATTTAAATCACAGTCACCATATGAGATTCATGTGTGGCTATGGTTTAGTGACTGAGCCCTCTAGGTTGCCTAGCTCATAAAAAGTAAGGTTTTTGGATATGAAATAATTTTAAAAATAGTTCCAAAAAGTAATGTATGCTGGTAATGAGAGTGTGCTCTAAAACTTACGAGTTCTAGTTTAAAACTTTTGGTGACTTTAAACATATGTCCTATATATCTGTTAATCTGTTGCTACAAACAAACCACCTCAAAACTTTGTGACTTAAAGGAATATCAGCTTATCACAGTTCTGTGGATTGGCTGGGTGGTTAGTCTGTTTCTGTCACCTAGGTTCACTCATGCAGATGCATTCAGCTGGCCTATATAGTGGGAACTGGGCTCAACAGGATAGATAGGTAGGATGACTGGGTCCTGGTCTCCATGTGGTCTTTCAATCCCAAGTTTTAGGGCGGTGCTTAGTAGGTACTCAATAAACATTTAGTGAATGAGTATGCCTGGCCGCACTTCCAAGAGGGCAAGCCAGAATGTGCAAGTACTTTTCAAGCTTCTACTTACATTTCCTGAGGTCCTGTTGGTTGAAGCAAGTCAGCTGGACACACCCAGGGTCAGTGGGGGCGGAGAGTATACAAGAACTAGGTTACTGAGACACATTAAATACCACTATACCACATCTCCAAACAAGGTTTCCAAACTGTATATGGTTGTTTTATCTCTCAAAACCAGGGTTGAGCCATGTTTGATGTTACTTTGTCTGTAACTTCATTCCATTGCCACTAATCTCTTTTCCACCCTTTATAGCTCCCAGAACTCCTCTAGCACTTCCCCATAGTTGAGTCTTTATTGATGTGTCTACCTAGAATATTACCTTCTCTCTACTTTGCTCACCAGACCCACCCCTTTTTATTCTTTAGGTACATTGTCACTTTAGGAAAGCCTTCCCACACTAGGTAGGTTTTACGTTTTCCTCGCATACTGGATTTTTCCATTATAGCATCAGTAGTAGTTCTTAATGTCTGCCCATAAGAAAACATGTTTCATGAGGACTCTGATTCACTTTTGTATTTGACTCCACTTTCATTTCCACCTCACCTTCATTTATTACAGTCCTATGTACATGGGAGGTATTCAGTAAACATTTGGTGAATGAATATGCCTGGCACAGCAGTTTTCTTAAATAACTACTAAGACCTAACAGACTGTTGATGTGTTTGTTTCCCAAGACAACAGCTATTTGTTAAATTCAGCTCCATTTCCCTTCACCATGGGAAGGAATTGTTACCTAAGGCTTTTGTCGTCCTCTTCAATCTTCCAGCTTTGCTTTAAAAAAATAAATAAATAAACTGTTTCTTGTGATGTCTTCCTGTTCTTAATGTATTTTTTTTTTAATTTCTATCTTTTTCTTTCTTTTTTTTTCTTCTGATTATTTCTCACGGTGGAAATTACCAGGTTAATAACATTCCTCTTTTTCAGAGTGAATTGTTTCTGTTTTCTTTTCCCAGATAATTTTCAGCGATACTCACCACTCAGGAGTTTTGTTTCTAAATTTTAAATTGCTGATTTCTTTCTAGTTTTTTAAGTCACCATATAAGTGAGGTGTTATACATTATTTAGGCAATTGCTCCTTGAGATCACTGCATAATTAAGTAATTATAAGAATTCAACCAATTTTTTATCTTTACCGTTATAATTCCTTCTGTAATGTTTCATATTCAGATAATAATGGGACACTTCAGGTGACTACTTTATCAGGGCACCTAGGAACATGTTGGAAAGTTTGCTTTTATATAATGAGAACATTTAGGATGAGTGTTCCCAGAATAGATTTCGGAAATTTGGGACACACACACACACACACACAAACTGGAGTGTTTTGACCATTAATCTAGATCCTTGTAATAATAGAAAAGACGTTATATTTTTAAGTCAACTGATTTTTATTTATACATTCACTGTATTTTAGACATTCATTGAAATTATACTTAAAAAAAATTAATTTCCTCTAACCACGAGAGCCTCCTTTCGAAGACTGTCGTGGCTGCTGTAGGAGACTGTCGTACATTTAATTTGAGTCATTTTTGCTCTAAAATATTTTTATTCAGAGCAATTTTATATTTACAGAAAAGCTGCAAATAAAATACATAGAATTCCTATATATTTTTAACCTAGGTTAGTCTAATGTTTATAACATTTACCTTGGTTCTCTCTCCATATGCACATACGTATTATTTTTTAGTCACTTGAGAAGTAGGTTGCCCCTTTATAATACCTCAGGGTGTGTATCCTAAAATTAAGGTCATTCCCCTATTTCTTACCAGAATCAGAAAATGCAGTTTTTAATTTGATAAATATTTGTTTACAAGCGGCCAAGGTGAAATCACAGTATACAGAACTAGTTTAGGTGCTTAAGGGAATAACAATGTATTTAATAGGTAATAAGTTAATACAGAAAAGTATTCTATTTTAGAAGAAGACATGTTGTAATAAGATTTATACAAGACTCATGAAAAGGCACTAGAAACATGAAGGAAAAGCAGACATTAGGAATTTAGGGAATCAAGGATATACTTCTTGACTGGTGCCTAGTCAACCCAGTAGAGGTAAAAGTGCCCTGCCAAAGATAGTGGAGCAGATTCCTGTCCCTAAATCCACCCTCCATCTTATTTTAGAGAGAGAGAAAAGAGAAACATGAGAGCAGCACATCTACTGGCTGCCTCCTACACCACCCTGCTAGGGATTGAACCCCCGCTGCCCCAGGCGTGTGCACCGACCGGGAATCTTTCAGTGCATGGGGCGCCACATA
Organism: Antrozous pallidus; assembly: GCA_027563665.1. NCBI lineage: Eukaryota > Metazoa > Chordata > Mammalia > Chiroptera > Vespertilionidae > Antrozous > Antrozous pallidus. The sequence continues at coordinate 16,768,458 of CM050521.1, read as the reverse complement.
ACCAACTGAAGCACACTGACCAAGGGCATCCTCCATCTTATTTGAAAGTGAAAGTTCTGAGGATGAATGTGTCAGTGTAATAACTCAGTACTGTACTATCAAGGTGTGTAAAATAGGCTCTATTTCTACAAAAGTTGATATAGTACTGTTTTTCCTTTTAATTAACAAATTTTAACCCTAACATTTTTGAGCTAATAAGAAATAGATTTCCTTTCCTAAGCACTTGTCCTTAGATTGTTTTTCAAGTAATACCTTTTTGATTAAGAAAGACAAGAAGTAATAGATTAGCTGTAATTACTTGAAAGGAATGGAAGGAATGTTTTTAAAAACTTAAACCCCTTGTCAGTCTAGAGTTTAAGGGATAGTCAATTTTTATTTATAGTATTTATATCTCAAATTTTATGTGTGTAAAGCTATTCTTGCATTCGTTGTAATTATTCTGAATTAATCAGAAAAGGCTTTAAAAGATGTATAATTTTCAGACTTTGCCAGTTTAGATAAGAAGCGAAGTGGACTAAGAAAAGGTTGTAGCACAATTTTGAAAATCCATTTACTGAAAATTGCTTATAATTAGTTGGGTTCTTTAATATTACCATTATAAATTGTTTTAGAATAAGGTTATTATTCCAACTGTGTTTACATGGAGAATTATAAAATTGTTTCATGGGTCCCTTATTTTTTAAGCAAATATTTTAAGAATTTGTTTAAAACCTATATCAACATTTAAATATGGATTTTTAGTTTGGGGAGTTTGTTTTTGTTTTAAAATCACATACACATCTAGATAATGTTTTATAATGTTAATCCTATGGCAAGAGATTTCCATAATAGAAGTGGACTCTATTTAATAAGACATTTATTTTTTCTTTTGCAAGCTGTTACTTCTTGTTTTCTAGTTAAAAAGTAAAATACGAGATTTTTTAGATCTCTTTAATGGTATCTGAATTCCTAACTGCTTTTCTTTTAAAAAATGAATGCATATGGACAACACTATGCTAAAAATGCTGTAATTTATAGGAATTTTCTTTAGAAAATCAATTTTCCCCTCCGATTTTTAAATTCTTTAACCTCGTCTCTTACTGTAGTTTTCAGTGCTAAGGTTTGGGGTAGAGAGCCGATGGATCTGTCATGCTGGGACTCTACTTACAGAAGAGCGCAGTATGTTCTGAGCAGGCCAAAGCCATACTCACATTCTTCAATCTCCTTTTTAAAGCCCAAGGTCCTAGTTTCTAAGCTATCTTTATAACTTTTAATGTTTCTTGTGGACATTTTCCTGCTGCTTTGTGTCCTGTTCATGACTATCTGTGAAATTCAAAGATGAGTTTGGTCTGCAACATAAAACGAGCACTGTTATCCTGAAATATATGTCTTCATGAAATTTTGATCCCCAACAGTATACTGATCTTACTTTTTACTATATTATTATTATAAAGTATTTGTACATATATTTACATATATATAGTCCTTTACTTTTTATTATTATTATAAGAGGCTTATACATATACATATAATAGTTCTTATCATAGGGGGTCTTCCTAGGCATGGTTTGGTAATCTAAACAGCATTACCTTCAAATCTTAATGTAGTCTATTTTTTATTACAGTGCCCAATATTCATTGAATGGATATACCGTAATTATTTAATCATCTCCACTTTTTGGATGTTTAAAGTCTTTCTATTAAAAATAATTAGCATATATTTATATACATATTTTGTCTTTATATTCATGATAAAATTTTGCTCTTTTTTTTCTCACTTAAGGATATGTTTTTATTGATTTTAGAGAGAGGAAAGGGGAGAAAGAAAGAAAGGAACATTGATGTGAGAGAAAAACATCAGTTGGTTGCCTCCTGATCCTGACTAGGGATCAAACCCACAACCTAGGCATATGCCCTGACCAGAATCGAACCTACAACCATTTGGTATACAGGACTACGCTCCAACCAACTGAGCCACCTGTCTAGGGCAGGGCCATCTTTTGGTTATGTTTTAAATTATTTCATAATTTTTTAGTTCAGGAATGAAATTACTAAATCAGAAAACATGATTATTATTTATAAATGACTAGAGGCCTGGTGCACAGGATTAGTGCCCTGGTGGGGGAAGGGGTTCCCTCAGCCTGGCCCGCACCCTCTCGCAGTCCTGGGGCCCTTGGGGGATGTCCAACTGATTACCACAGAGGCAGGAGAGGCTCCCACCACCACCGTTGCGCTCACCAGTCATGAGCCCAACTCTGGGCTTCTGGCTGAGTGCCACTCTCCCTGTGGGGACACACCACCTGGGGCAGCTCCTGCATTGAGCATCTGCCCCCTGGTGATCAGTGCATATCATGGCGACTGGTTGTTTTACTGTCCAGTCGATTTGCATATAAACATTTTATTATATAGGACTAAAGGCCTGGTACACAAAATTCGTGTACGCTCTCCAATCTGGGACCCCTCATGGGATATCTGACTGCCGGTTTAGGCCCGATCCCTCTCACAATCTGGGACTGCTGGCTCCCAATTGCTCGCCAGCCTGCCTGCCTGCCTAATTGTCCCTAACCACTTCTGCCTGCCAACTTGATGGATGCCTAACTGACCTGATTGCTCCCAACTGCCCTCCCCTGCTGGCCCAATCACCCCCATTGCCCTCCCCTGCCAGACTGATTACCCACAACTGCCCTCCCCCGCTAGCCATCTTATGTGAGAGTGTGACAGTCAATTTGCATATTACCTTTTTGTTATATAGGATTTGTAAGTATTGTGCCAGTATATGTATGTACCACTCTTATAGAAACTTAAAAGCTATAGTTGCATTTTAGATTATACTATAAAATGACTTCAGAATTAAATGAAAATTTCCATTGTTTTGTGATACAGTTATGAGGGAGGTGGAAACCTGAATGCTAGGGACTAAGGTGTCCATTGCATGTAATGAATTATCTCTCTCCTATGCATTAAAAGGGCACTGCACTATAATTAGTAGCTTGTTTTCAAGTTTGACTTAATAGCTATACTAAAGTAGTTAATTGCTATATAGATGTCAGCCTTTACTAATACTACTACTTATTGCTTGAATGTTCACTTTATTGTAAAACAGTTCATTACAGGGAATAAGAATATAGAATTTAAACTCACATTATCTGCATAGGAATTTGAACTCTGTCACTTAGATTTGTGGTTTTGGACAAATTACTAGTATTTATTCTCTTTTACCTTGGGTTTCTCAAGCATAAAATGAGGATATAATAGTAATAAAAATTAAATGGGATTATATTTGAATGTGCTTAAGCGCATTTTCTAACACATGTTAAGCATCAGTACATGTTAGCTTTCAATAATTATTTTTAAGATAGCTGTTATTTATTATTGCACAAGAAATTGCTTCTAAAGTAGTGACCTAAAATAACAATAACTATTAATTCCTTTTTCTATGGGTTAGAAATTCAGGAGTAACCTAGCTGGGTGGTTCTGGTTCGGTGTCTCTCAGGGGACTGCATCAATATGTCAGCAGGGGCTGCAGTCAATTGAGTGTTATTTTGAACCTAATGGCCATAAATTTTTTATATTGCAGACTATGTCTTCAGCAGTGGTACAGTTGTATGCAGCAGATCGGAATTGTATGTGGTCAAAGAAGTGCAGTGGTGTTGCTTGTCTGGTTAAAGACAATCCACAGAGATCTTATTTTTTAAGAATATTTGATATCAAGGTAAGTTTTTGTTTTGCTTCCTCTAAACTGCAGGTGAGTAGATTTTCTACCTCAATTATAATTTAGGATAGATTTATTTATACCATATGTAATATTTAAGTTATACTTAAATTAGTATTACAAGGGCAAGGCTTGGTTTTAGATATTGAAGCCTGGACATTGAGACCAGATGGGAGCATCTCCTAAACCAGACATGAATAGTTTCCTATTTTATCTTCCTACTACTTTGTTTGTAGAGTCTGTGCCTTTGGATCTTAGGCTTTCTCCACATTCTCCTCTTTCCTAATGATGCTCTTTTATTCCATCCTGCCTACTACAGACTAGCATATATAGTGCTTTCAGGGAACTACAAAAGTGTATTTTAGTTTGGTATATACTAAGCGCAATTGGTTGAGTATTGTTCTGTGCACCAAAAGGTTTCTGATTTAATTCCCAGTGAGGGCACATACCGAGGTTGTGGGTTTGATTCTGGATCAGGACACGTCTGGGAAGGCAGCCAATTCTCATTCATTTTCTCTCTCTCTCTCTCTCTCTCTCTCTCTCTCTATATATATATATATATATATATATATATGTAAAATACATATGTATTTGCTGCCCACTTTTCCATATGTTACTCTCAAGATGGGTATGTTCACATTTTTTTCAGCCTTGTATCCCTCACTCTGAAACATAAATCCACATTCATGTTGTCCTAGATTGACTATTCTTTGTCAGGTATCCATCCTTTATAGCTATTATAAAAGTAATTCTCTTTGCTGAGATAAAGTCTCCATTTACCTTTTGAAACCTCTTCCGTAGGTAAGCCTCTTTAATATGTGTTTATGACAATAAGTATAATGGAATTATAATTACAGAAAACTAAAATTGACTTTGAACTCTTCATGATACTTCCATGATTATTGTCAAACTATTTTACTTCTCTGTGCCTCAGCTTAATTATTTGTAAAATGAGATAACCATCTGGGTCTGTTGCAAAGTATTTCCCTGAGGTTAAATGAGATTTAAGCTATTGCACTTTTTTTTTTTTGAGGAGGGGAGTATTGGGTGTGTATATTATTTTTTAAATAGCCACATATTGTCTAGTGAAGTTTTTTTTTTGTTTGTTTATTGATTGGTTGATTGATTTTAGAGAGAGAGAGAGAGAAATAATTGATTTGTGTTCATTTATTTATGCAGTCATTGGTTGATTCTTGTATGTAAACTGTTTGTTTTTTTTTGTTTTGTTTTTTAGATTTTTAAACTGATTTTAGAGAGAGATGAAGGGGTGGAGGGAGAAAGAGAAACATTGATGTGAGCATGAAAAACATCAATTGGCCACCTCCTGTACACCTCCCACCAGGGATCAAACCCAAAACCTGGGCATGTACTCAGACTGGGAATCGAACTGGCATATTTTAGTGCATGGGACTATGCCTAACCAATTGAGCCACCCCAGCCAGGGCTGTTAGTGCTTCTTAACATCTATATTTCCATACCCCAAGGCAGCTGAGAGATGTGGCATACTCCTGTTACTAATAGTAGCTTGCTGTGGCAGTGATTATGAGAAGTGGGAGAACACCTGCATAGTTTGAAAGAAATTTCTAAGTCCTTTGACATACAGGGTGAGGCAAAAGTAGGTTTAAAATTCATTTGGAAAATACAATAAATTATATTATAAGAATAAACTATGTTTTGCCTACTCACAACTAAAAACCTACTTTTGCCCCATTTTATTTCTAATCGCCAATGAGAAGTACTATTTAGAAATGGAATGCACATATAACTTCACTAAGAAGAAAGGAATTCCTGTATTCTGATCATCGTGTATGTACAATGTGTTGTAAATATTTTTTAAATTTTGGTATAGATGTAACCTTGCATTTCAGAATTGGGCAATGATTGTATTTCCCTAAGTACTTTTCAATTGTAGATAACCATTGCTGAATACTTGCAATTAGTCACCTTTGGTATTAAGGTTAATTATATTTATGTTAGGGCCATAGGTATGACAATCATCCATGGCTCTCTTAACCATAGTTTAATCATGGTGCACTCTAATCATTGGGTTTTTTTTTTTCTGCACATGATTGATACTGCTTATACCAGTGTCTAATTAGGAGGCTACTCTGCAAAAGTTATGAATTCAGAGATTGTTAATGAGCAATACAGAGAAGGTATATTTGAGAAAAAGAACATGAACTCTTCCTGTAATATGTAATGGTATACGGTCTATACATATTGCTTATGAAATTATGCATTGATAATCAGTACATGCACAAAAGTATTCTCCTATCTAACATTGATCTAGTAATTGTTCTAGTTATATAATTGAACAAGTATAACTGTATTTGGGAATGTTTGGCTAATGAGATTATGTCATAGCACACTGAATTAAACTCACATAGTATGTACTTTTTATGAGAGAAAAATTATCTAATATTATTAAATTACTGATTAAATTATAGTGTGTTACTTAGGTATTATATATGTTTTATGTGTATATGTAAAAGCTATTAATATCAGTAATTCCCTTAATACTAGTCATCTTCTTTAATGCCTACAGATTATCTTCTTGGTAACTCTAGCTTTTACTTTTTTCTAGGATGGGAAACTGTTGTGGGAACAGGAACTATACAATAACTTTGTATATAATAGTCCTAGAGGATATTTTCATACATTTGCTGGAGATGTAAGTTATATTTTCCTTTATTGCCTTGTTCAATGTAATTGCTTTTACATTTGTCTGTGGAAAGCATCTATGAGTTTTCTGTGTAAGCATTGTATAGAAAAAGAATTATTTTACTTTCAAAACTTATAGATATGATAGCTACATTGGAAGAAATGGCTAAGATTTTTTAAATGTGTATATTTTTATTGATTTTACAGAGAGAGAGAGGGAGAGAGAGAGAAACATCAATGATGAGAGGAATCATTGATCAGCTGCTTCCTACTGGGGATCGAACCTGCAACCTGGGCATGTGCCCTGACTGGTAATGGAACCATGATCTGGTTCATAGGTGGATGCTCAACCCATGGGCCATGTTAGCCAGACAAAAATGGTTAAGATTTAAGGGCAAAATAAAAGGTTTTATAGAGAACTGTAAATGTAATTTGCTATATAGAAAGGAAGTTTGATCTTTTTCTTTTAAAAAAATATTTTTATTGATTTTGGAGAGCAAGGAAGGAGGAGAGAGAAATAGAAACTTCAGTGATGAGAACATTGATCAGCTGGCTGCCTCTTGCACTTGCCACACTAGATACTGAGCCCACAGCTCGGGAATGTGCCTGAACAGGAATGGAGCTGGGACCTCACTGAGGCATGTGGGCTGGGGTGTTTTGTTTTGTTTTTTTCTTTTATCTTCTCTCTGTTTTGGTGCAGATAGTCTAATCTCTGTGTTTTCTTATGTATAAAAATGAAATCTTAATTGTTCACTAATCCATGGTAGTTTTTAAATATTAAATATTCTATTGCCATTCAAATTATTTTCTGAAAGAGTAGTTTATGACCTAGAAGAATGCTAAAATACATTAAATGGGGTGAAGGGGGACAATTTAAAAAAATATATTGAATATACTTGGGGAAAATGTTAGTAGAAATATTTTTATACCATAATAGAGGCCCAGTGCACAAAATTTGTGTATGGGGGGGATCCTTTAGCCCACTCCAATTGGGGACCCTTTGGGGGATGTCTGACCATCGGTTTAGGCCCAATTCCTGTAGGACACCCCTCTTACAATCTGGGACCACTGGCTTCTAACCACTCACCTGCCTGCTTGCCTGATTGCCCTTAACCCCTCTGCCTGCCTGCCTGCCTTATTGTCCCTAACTGCCTCTGCCTGTCTGCCTGATCTCCTCTAACCTGTCTACCTACCTGCCTGATCTCCCCTAACTGCCTCTGCCTGACTGCCTGATCACCCCCACCCCCAAACTGCCCTCCCCTGCCGGCCTGATCAAGCCTCCAACTGCCTCTGTCTGCCTGATCACCCCCAACTGCCCTCCCTTGCCTGCCTGATGGTCCCTGATGCCCTCCCTTGTCGACCTGATCTTGCCCCTAATTGCTCTCCCCTGCTGGCCTGATCGCCCCAACTGCCTCTGTCTGCCTGATCACCCCTAATGGCCCTCACCTGCCAGCCTAATCTCGCCCCCCCAACTGCCCTCCTCTGCAGCCAATTTGGTTCTGATTGGTCAGTTTCTGTCCCAGTCAATGTCAGAAGCCCAACCTCCTAGGCAGCCATTAGCTCTGTACATCCACCCAGATTTGGTCCTGATTGGTGAGTTTCTGTGCCATTCAGCATCTCTAGGCCCATCAACAGGGCCTGATCAGAAAGGCAGGGCTGATCAGCAGCCCCAGTGGAGGCCTGGAGAGAAATGGAGGCCCAGCTGTTGACCAGCCCAGGAGAGAAAGAGAGGCAAATTCTGATCAATGGCTGCCACAGAGGCTACTTATCAGAACCTGCCTCTCTTTTCAGGCCTCTCTCCAGGCCTGATCCGCAGCCCCTGAGGCAGTCATTGCTGGGTCAGGGCACAGGCAACGCCTCCCCCCTATAATTAAGCTGCAAAATAAAAATAAACTAGTAAAGGTAGTTAATCTGCATTTTACCAACTTTTCCAGTGTTTGCCTTTTCTAATCTAAATTGTATACAGAGCTCTATTGAAGGATCAAATTCAACTTGCCTCTGTGTTTTAAAGAAATTCAATGTAATATTTGACTATCTACTCTGATAGGTAACTTTTCTAATAGTCTTTTGGTTTATCTTTTTACTTTTTGCCTTCTTAAGTTACTCATACCATAAACTGAGGTCTTATATTTTAATAAACTCAAACTTTTCTTCAGAAATGTACTTCTGTTGGTTATCACCTTTTTATTATATAAAACTAAATTCATGGTTTTTGTTGTTTATATTTTTGATGAAAAATATTTTAGACTTGTCAAGTTGCTCTTAATTTTGCTAATGAAGAAGAAGCAAAAAAATTCCGAAAAGCAGTTATGGACTTGTTGGGGCGACGACAGAGGAAATCTGGTAATTTTTTTTTTTTTCCTAATTCCTTTTAACAGGAGCTAGCAAGCTCTGGCTTCCAGGATAGATCTGGCCCATTGCCTGTTTTTATAAATAAAGTTTTTTTTTTAAATACAGCTATGCTCATTGGGTTACATGTTACCTATGACTGCTTTTTACAGATGGACAGTTATGACAAAAAAACCCTGAAAATCTAAAATATTTACTATCTGGTCTTTTATTTCTTAAAAAGTTGCTAATCTTTACCTTAAAAATTATACACTGACTTTTAAATTTGCATTTTTATGGCACTATTTGTAACTTACATTTTAAAAGTATTTCATACTTTGTGAACAAATATTTTAGGCAAGTCTTGAAGCAAATAAAGTTACAAACCAGATCTATAAACATTGCCTTGTCTCTATTTTCTCCCTAATGTTGTAAATGATGAAACCATAAGGAACTTAGTTTAATGCATAATATGCTAGTACACATAAAACAAGTAGAGAATAAAACAATGATGCATTGCAGTACAGAGCTTTAAATTCTTTGGTGTATAACTATTTGACAGCAGTATGCAAGGCCTGTCTGTTGTAGAGTAGGAGAAGGAGGGTCACTAAGAAAGGTGAACCTCTCCAGAATTATCTTAAGCAGATCAGTTGTAGGAGAAATAACACATGGAGTTGAGATGAGCAAATAAATTCCTTTAAAAGTCTTTCTGTACACTCAGGAGTACATGTTACCCCATTTTGAAGATTACTGTATTCAAGATTGTACTTTACCAATAAGAGGAAATAAGCCATAAAAATGGTAGAAACTGGATTGGGAAACAGCAATACAAAAGCATATATTCCAGTTTATACATCTTTATTGTTCTCTTAAAAGAGTTTCCAAGTGGGAGGGAAGTAACACTGAAAATAAAATGAAGTAGGTTGTTGGCTCACTTATTATTTTCCACTTGTAATAAATGAATAGGAGAATTTTTAGGAGCCTATTATTTTTGTTACTTCTTTTGGCAGCTAAGGCATTTGCCACGTGATTTCATGTTAGGAAGGGATTTAATGCTATGGAATTATTTGTGGTTCAGTGTGTAATTCGATGACATGCTCTAGTCATAGACCAGGAGCTCTCTGTGACTTCCTTTACTCAAAATCTGTGACATTTTTAATACACAAAAGAGTAACATAATACTTCTTAAAATACATAATAGTGACTTTGAAATTAGTAGGTCACTTATTCTTTTACCTGGTACAAGAATTCTATTTGATATAGTTCTACGTTTTTAGACAAAGTGTTTCAAAAGGAGAAAGATCACAACATTAGGGAGGGAGCTGATTCATCATTCAGTAGCTCTTCATGCTAACTCAAATTCACCCTTACTGCTCTTTAATTTAAATGTATGGGGTTCAACTTTTGGGGCAGGAATAATGTCATCTAAGTAATTGCTTTTTAGAATTTACGCTCTCAACTTCATTTTTATCTCAATACTAGTGACCTGGTGCACGAAATTTGTGCACATTAAAAGGGAATTAGAGGAAATACTTTTTTTTTAATTTAACAAATCTTTATTGTTCAGATTATTACAATTGTTCCTCCCCCCCCTCCCCATAGCTCCCCTCCAGCAGTTCCTACTCCACCCTCTGCCCTTACTTCCTCCCCACTGTGTTCATCCATAGGTATATGATTTTTGTCTCTTCCTGCACCCCCCGCATCCCTTTCCCCCTGAGAATTGTCAGTCCACTCCCTTTTTATGCCCCTGATTCTGTTATATTCACCAGTTTATTCTGTTCATCAGATTTTTAATTCACTTGATTTTTAGATTCACTTGTTGATAATTTTTATTTTTACCTTTTTCTTCTAGAGGAAATACTTTAATATTGCTATTTGCCCTTTCTCTATAATAGAAGTCTGAGATGAAAGAAAATTAGTAAAATGTATATGAAAACCTTCCTCCTGTCAGAGTCTGGGGCATGCCACGGGAACCAGAATCAAGTCCTTACCCACCCATGTGGGCCTTGAAATCATGCAAGACCCAGACCGGGCCAGTCCACCCCTGTCAAGCCCCGCCGGGTGGGGTCAGGGCCTCAGGTAGCCTGGCCTGGTGCCAGGGCAGGGCATGTGGCCTGAGGTTCCCTGGCCCAGGCCAGGGGGTATACCTTGAGGTCCCCTAGCTCGGGCCATGGGGCACAGCCTGAAGTCCTCCATCAAGCCCTGCCAGGCAGGGGCACAGCCTCAGCTCCCCCACCCTGGTGCCGGGGCAGGGGTTGCGGCCTTAGGTCCCCTGGGTCAGGATGCATGCCTTGAGTTCCCTCGTCAAGCCCTGCGGGCTGTGGGTGCAGCCTAAGGTCCCCCATCAAGCTCCACTGGATGGGGGGGGCATGGCCTCAGGTCCCCTGGCCCGATGCTGGGGCGTGGGTACGGACAGAGGTCCCTGTCAGGCTCTGCTGGGCAGGGGGCGAGGCCTGAGGTCCTCTGTCAAGCCTCACTGGGGAAAGGGGGTTGCAGCCTCAGGTCCCCTGCCATGGCCCAGCACCACATTTCCTCAGGTCCCTGTTGATTGCTCATTAAACTTATTATAGGAACTTGGCCTCTGCTATGGGTGCAGCCATCTTTTGTTACAGAATCCCTGCCTCCACTGTGATGGTCAATTTGCATATTTCCTCTTTATTAGATAGAGCATTTCCACATATGTGTTTTCACCAGTTTTAAGAAGTATTTCCTCTCTGGATGCGGAGATAACAGCATCTCAGAAATTGGAAATTGACATTCATTGATATAAATAGGACTAAATTACTTCAACTGTTTCAGAAAGTTATTTCGTGAGACCACCAGATGGAGTAATATATTTATATTTATTGTTGCCAGGATTCTTAATTTTAGTTTATAATTGAATTATTTTATCATGTGTGTTTTCTCTTATAATTTTGGAAATTTTAATTTTAAAATATCTGGAAATTATATTTGTTTAAAGTTCTTTAACTACTTTGAACTTTTTAAACCAAAATTGTCTCATACGTGGTATGTGAGAGTGTGAATACAAAGGATTGATGCAGTCCTCTTTGCTTTACTCTTACCTAATTGGCTACAGCTTTTCACTGTTTTTTTCATTTGCCCCATTGCTTAAACATTTGAGTATTCTCATTAACTTTGTGCTTTAATTCAGTCCTCTAGCTTTGAAACTGTCTCTATACTGATGATTCCTAAAGTTTTATCTTCACTGCTGACCTCTCATCAACTTTCAAATTTGTCTGCTTTAGTTGGGTTTCAGAATAGCCTTCAAATGTAGCATATCTGAGCAGAAGAACACTTGATCCATGTTTCCCAACCCCAATTAGACCTGTTCCTTCTCCTTGCCTAGTCTTCCCATTTCAGTAATAGGCATTGGCTCCCTCTCATCACTCTGGCTCACCATGGTCCCTCATTAATCCTGTCAGTAAGTCCCATTGGCTCCACGTTCAGAATAGGTCTGGGGTCTATCTCTCACCGCCTATGCGGCTATCACCTTAATTAAAGCCAACATCATCTAACATCAGAACTGTAACTCCCTCACTAGTCTCCCTGCTTCCAGTCTATGCCTCATACTATCTTTTTTCTACATAGTAGCCAGAGTAAACTTTTAAAAATACAGATTAGATCATGTCTCTTGCCACTTTCCAAACCTATAAGGGCTTTGTATCATGCATAGAATACAGTCTATATACCTTAACTGTGGCCTGTGGGACCTTACATTATCCAGCCCCTGGTTCTCCTTCTAACTTAATCTCATTCTGCTCTTCTTTTCTCTCACTCCAGTCCTGCCTTCATAATGTTCCTTCATGCTATTTCCTTCTCAGGGCCTTTGAATATGTTCCCTCTCTCACTTTATTCAGATGTCTGCTCATTTGTCAGTTCCTCAGAGAAACCTTTCTTAACCACCTGTAAACAATCAAGACAGGAGTTTAAGTAAATGTTTTATGTTGACTTTTGTACTACATATGTCTAATAATATTCTTTTATTTTCTGACAGAGAAAAGACGAGATGCCCCTAATGGTAAGCTTTTTTATAATTATTGATCAAAAAGATCTTATAGTTTAATCCTTATAGAAACATATATCATACATTAATGCCTAATTAATATCTGATCTACTATGTTCCTATCTTACCTAATAATAGACAAAAATGTAAATTGACCATACCTCCGCTATGCCACCAGCCAATCGGGAGTGATAGGCAAATTGACCCAACAAAGATGGGGATTAATTTGCATACTCAGCTGCTGAGTTATGGGATCAGGACACTTGTGTCATTGCCATGATGATGTCATACGCATTCTGTGCGGGACTTCCCCACCCCCACCCCCCTATCTCTCAGGGCCTCTGGCAGCATGGGAAGGAAGGGCCAAAGCGGAAAGATGTGGCTCCCACTTCTTTGGAAAGAGGCAGTTCTGGGGCCTGAGAAGAAAGGGGCTGGGCCGGAGTGGAAAGGTAGTGCCAGCAGCCAGGGAAAGGAAAGCCCATTCTAGCACGAATCTTCAAACATCGGGCTTCTAGTTTTAAAATTACAGATGATAGGTAAGGCTTAGAAAGGTACTATTTGACTTTTTTTTTTTTTTTAGGATGAAGTAATACTATATAGATCTAATATCTTTATTCTGTGTTCACAATTAAATTTAGAAAATGCACGATCTAGTTTTAATATGTGCCTTTACACTAAATTTTGCCTAGCATGTTGATTCATTTCTTACTTTAGATTTATCTTCTTCTCTTATTTTGAAATATTTCACACTGGTAATATGAAACTAGCTTCTTTCAGTGTTTAGAACTAATAAGAGCTGCACATAACCCTCCTTAATTTGATCATGTATAGTATTTTAAAAAAATACTATATATTAAAAGTAATACCAATACATAAATTACGAAGTCCCAGACCTTTAGGGCAGAGATTCTCATTTGGACTCTATAAATCTTCTAAATTGTGTGCTAGATTTTATAACTATATATGGTTTTTACTCTGGAAAGAGAGAATCCATGACTTATCACATTTAAATGGTATTCAGGACCACATGAAGGTAAATAACTATTGCCCCTTCATTATAATGGGGAACATAGCTGCTCCTTTTAAAAAGTATCTCAAATCCTTTCATCAGAATTTAGGAATAATTATTCCAAGAAACACTTAACATAATACAGACTTCTTACTATATAACAAGTGTTAGTGATTATTGGAATTTGCTTCTTTTAAACAGATATAATGCTTTCTGATTTTGTCCTTAAATTTATTTTCCAATATAAAAACATGAACCAAATGTTATTGTATTAAGTTTTGGATTATTTGCCTTACCAGTTTTGTTTTTTTAATATTTGTATTGATTTCAGAGAGAAAGGGAGAGGGAGAGATAGAAACATCAGTGATGAGAGACAATCATTGATTGGTTACCTTTTGCATGTCCCACGCTGGGGATTGAGCCCAGCAATCAAACCATGACCTCCTGGTTCATAGGTCGAGGCTCAACCACTGAGCCATGCCAGCTGGGCCTTGGCAGTTTTTTAATGTCTGTCTCACCGTGTGCCAGGTATTGTACACTTTGGCTTTCTCTGAGTTAATTTGGTTAATCCTTACCCAAAGACATTTTTTCCATTGATTTTTAGAGAGTGGAAGGGAGAGGGAGAGAGAGAGAGAGAGAAACATCGATATGAGAGAGACACATCAATTGGTTGCCTCCACACACACTTCCTGACCAGGGCCTCAGTGTTCAATCCTACAACAGAGGTCCGTGCCCTTGACTGGAATCAAACCCAGGCCCCTTTAGTCTGCAGGCTGACACTATATCCACTGGGCCAAACCAGCTAGGACTGACTTTCTCTTCTAAATGAAAAATTTAATACTAAGTTTATAAGGTTTCTGTGGAGAAATGAAGAACTCATAGTGCTTAGCATAATGCTGATGAAGACAAAAATAAAGATAATAGCAGCTACTATTTAACGATCATTGACAACCTGCCAGGCATTGTCCAGCAACCATATGTAGTAGCTCCTAATATCCCCATTTTACACGTGAGCAAACTAGGACATAGATAGGTAACTTGTTCAAGATCACCTACCCAGTAAGTGGGGGAATAGGATTCAGTCTCAAGAGATCTATACCCAGAGTCACTTAGCCGCACTGTACTATGTTAAAATGATTTTGAAGGGGAAATTGAGACCGAGACGGGGTTAATAACATGCTTCAATTCACGCAGTTAGCATGTTGCAGAAGCAAAGGAAATAGAAGCAGCTGAATCGGAAGTCATTCATCTGTGAGCCTTTAAAGCAATATAATTATTTTTCTTTGATATGTGCTCAGTATTTTCATCTTTTTTATTATTTTGCATTCTGTGAGCATATATCAAGTACCAGTGGGGAAGGCTTCCTAGTGGTGGCCTCTTTGGAGAGAGTAACCTACGATTTGACGTTGTACAAATAATAATACAATAAAAGGATATAAATACTTTTTGGTTTTTCAAAATTATAACCTATTCAATCCATATAAAATTATTTCTGAAGAGGTACCTAAAACATGAATAGATAGAATTTGCATATTCTTTATGTGACAGTGGCGTCTCATAATTTTATTATCTCTACTAAGCGAGATATTCATAATTAATGTAGTTTCTTTCTCTGAGATTGATCTTTAGATCTGTAGTTCTGACCCCTTGGTGCAGTTGTCCCAAACTTAATTTTTTCATTAAATAAATGGAGAGTTAAAAAAATAGAATCGTTAAAAGGCAAAAATATACAGCATATATTGCCAATATTTGTATATTTATTTATAAAATATACATATAATATGGTATTAATGTAACATATTACAATAAATAATGAGATAATAATTAATAGAAATTTTAATTTTTCTGCGTTGTCTTGTTCTCCCTACTGTGTGGAGAACTCTTTTTTGGAGGCAGCGTATTTTTCTTTTCTGCATTTGGTGCAATACCACTAGGTGGCAATGGACACCTTTGTATTGTCCGTGTTGTATCTCAGATCCTCATTTAGACCATCAGTGTAGCAGACCTTTTCAAATGTAACTATTAGGAGGATATTTTATATAGAAGTAACATACATTCCTGAAATGCAATCAGTGTCTTCCTCACTAACTCCTAATCTATACATCTTTTTTTTTTTCTTTATTGGTCAATATCACCTTTTAGCTTAAACGCTTTCCAATAAGATTTATTCTCAACTTCATGCCTGCTTGACATCAGAGCCCTCTGGGCCACCTGGTTCTCAACTATTTTACCTTGGTGAGAGTTCCTACTTTTTATGTAATTAAGGGGAAGCCTTTAGTTTATTCTTTTGATTTTAAAACTAGGAATGCTATTTAATGAGAATATTTTTTTAAAAAACCATTTCTGTGACAGTTGTCTTTAATCAGAAGATGGTAATTTGTCCTTTGACTTTTTTTTTTTTCCAAAAAAAGTAAGGTAAATGGCCCTCTCTATTATATATTTAGTTATACATGTTCTTAGGATGAGTGGAATTTCATTAACAGCAGATTAAATTAAACTTTTTAGAAATGATTCAAGAGTATCTCTGTTACCAGATCGCCTATAAAATATTTATTAAAAAATGGCTCTAATACCCACATCACTTTTTTTACTGTCACTTTTGAAACATTTAATTGGGCTTTAGAACTCCATTTTAAACTTATTTCCAACACTTTCAAAGTCTGAAGTAAATGACTGTTGTCAACCTAAATAACCAAGTACCTCATTTCTTGAATGTGTAGAAAACCTTTTATCTACATTGTGAAAGTTAGTAGTAAATATTTATTGAATAAGGAATTATTGGACTACAAACTTAAGAGAACTGATAAAATGATAATATTTGTAGTATTGTTATTAATCACTTTATGGTTTGAGGTTTGTGTAGAAAGCATAGAAGTTCATAGAAAGGCTACTGGTCTAGGACCCAAGTAGACTTCATCATTGCTTTTGTCACTGTCACTTTAGACATGTCACTTGATGATTCTTGCCCTTAGTTTTCATATATGAAATGAAACATTTAGAAAAACTCTAAATTTCCCAGCTAATAGTAATTTTCTAACATGTTTTTAATCTGTGTGCTCTTACATAGATTTAAATCATGTCTCAACAAGTACTAATATAATTTATATATAATGACATTAAATAGCTAGTGTCAGAGCTTTCTAACTGTGTAGCAGATATGTTACAGTATATCCATATCTGATTTTTGGGTAGAGAGAAGAATGCAAACAGTGCAACTACAGTGTAAGTTAAACTGTGTTATTCATTCTGTATAGTGCAACTACAATGTGAATTAAACTGTGTTATTCATTCCACATAACACTTTTATTTCTGTCTCTTCATCTTTGAATCCTCAGAGATGGTTATGTTATTTTCTTTAGTGAGTTATGAATTGGGCTTATAAGAACCTTTACTATGTTATTTCCCGGAAAATAATTTAATAGATTGGATAATTTAAACTGTTAAACTTAACTTTACCTAATTCTTACCTTAGAACATCCATAGTATAATAGATTATTATATATAAGATAAAGCAGCATAAAAATATTTTTTGTTCTTTTATAAAAACTAATTACAGTTGACCCTTTGGACAGTAAGGTTTAAATTATTTAGATCTACTTCTATAAGGATTTTTTTTTCTTAGTAAATATGTACAATAATATAATGTATTTTCTCTTCTTTACAATTTTCTTAACATTTTATTTTTTCTAGTTTATTTGTAAGACTATAGTATATAATATAGAGAACATAATACTTGTTGATTGACTTTATGTTTTTTTAATATATATTTTATTGATTTTTACAGAGAGGAAGGGAGAGGGATAGAGAGTTAGAAAAATCACTGAGAGAGAAACATCCATCAGCTGCCTCCAGCATACCCACTATTGGGGATGTGCCCGCAACCAACGTTCATGCCCTTGACCGTACTCAAACCTGGGACCCTTCAATCCGCAGGCCAGTGCTCTATCCACTGAGCCAAACCAGTTAGGGCTGACTGTTTATGTTCTCCATAAAACTTCTGGTCAACAATAGGCTATTACTAAGGGGAGTCACAAGTTGCGCACAGATTTTCTACTGTGTGGAGTCAGCATCTCTAACCATTATGTTGTTCAAGGGTCAACAATATAGTTGCTAGTTTTCTTTAGTTTTGTTTTAATGGTGAATTTGTTGCTTTTGTAAGGGTTTGGCAAAAGTAGACTCATAGATGGTCGTATGGAAAATAATGTAATATTAATAAATAATGTAAGAATAAACTCAGTATTTCATGTACTCACAACTGAAACCTAGTTTTGCCCTACCCTGTAGTTGCTGTATGATACCTATTTAGGAAGATTGGTATATATAAAGCCTGTAGTTGCTGTATGAACACCTATTTAGGAAGGGTGGTATGTATAAAGAGAGCACCTAACTCTGGTATTACTAAGTCTGTCTTAAGTTAGTGCTTACGTCCTATTTTATTTATACTATTGAGTATCAAGATAAGAGTAAATAATAGTTTGCAATATCTTACTGTGGACAGTGTTGCTCTTACTGATTAGTAAATTATAAGAAGGAAGAAAGCAAAAAGGGGAGAGTGAGAAGTAAAATCAGGTCACTAGATAAGTCTGTGAAGCTATAGTATGACCCCAACTCAACCCTCTAACACACAAATTCTGTGTATTCTCAGTAAGTTTTCTTATTTTGTAAAGTTACAGCAAGCATAGAAATCTGATGTCTGAACAATCTGGAAAATCCAAGTCTTTATCTACCGTTGAATAAGCTTTCTGTATTGCTTAACTAACCTTTGTCTTTTTTTTTTTAATTGAGTATATCGGTGTGACATTGATTAGTAATATTATATAGGTTTCAAGTGTACAATTCTATAACATCATAGCTTGGATAATTTGCATTGTGTGTTTACCACTCAAAGTCAAATCTCCTTTGTCACCCCCTTTACCCTTTTCTAGCTCTTCTGGTAATCACCATATTGTCTGTGTCTGCAAGTTTGTCTTATTTGTTCATTTGTTGCTTTCAGTTTTATGTCTCACATATTGTTGAAATCATACGGTTCTTGACATTTTCTGTCTTTATTTCGCTTAGCATGTATTCTCAGGATGCATCCATGTTGTTACAAATGGCAATATTTCATCTTTTATGGCTAAGTAGTATTCCATTGTGTACATGTACCCACATCTTCTTTATGCATTGTCTATCAAAAGACACTTTAGTTATCTCCATGTCTTGGCCACTGAGTAATGTTGCAATGAACAGAGAGGTACTTATATCTTTGCTAATAAATGTTTTTAAATTTTTCGAGTAGATACCCAGAAGAGGGGTTGTTGAGTCATATGGTAACTCTATTCTTAACTTTTTGAGGAACTTCCATATTGGTTTTCATAGTGGCTATACCAGTTTACATTCCGATCTGCAGTGAATGGGGGGATCCTTTTTCTCCATAACCTCTCCAACTCTTGTTTATTGAATAGTTGATAAACTCAGGTGTTTATTATATACTATTTGTCTTATTGATAGTAGCTATTCTGACAGTGTGAGGTAGTATCTCATTGTAGTTTTGAGTTGCATTTCCTTCATAGATGGTGAAGTTGAACATATTTTCGTGTATCTATTGGTTTTTTTATGTCTTCTTGGGAACAAGAAGTGTACCTCAAAGGCAAGGGAAGTAAAGCAAAAATAAATGAATGGAAATATATCAGACTAAAAGCTTCTGAATGGGGGGTGGGGAGGAGAAACACAAGAACAAAAAGGCACCAAACCAAATAGGAGAAGATATTTGAAAACAATACCTCTCTAATAAAGGGTTAATATCCAAAATGTATCAAGAAACTCATGCAACTCAACAACAGCAAAACAAGCAATCCATTTTAAAAATGGGCAGAAGACTTGAACAGACACTAAATCTTTAATTCTTGATCCAGTTATTTTCAGATTATTCCTTGACATTTTAAAAATTGTCATTAATATAATCACCTCAAACGAACTTGGTCTATTAGGAGATTTTGTTCAAGTCTCATGTATTATTTGGAAACAGGCCAAGTGTCCATCAGTAGGTGAATGGATAAAAAACCTGTGGTACATATTTACATAATGGAATACTACTCCCCTGAAAAAGAGAAAATCTTACCCTTTCTGTGATAGCATGGTTGACCTGGAGAGCATTATACTAAGTGAAATAAGCCAGTCAGAGAAAGACGTTTGTGGACTCTAATGAACAAAATGAATTAAACAAAATAGAGACAGATAGAGAGATAACAGGCTGACAGCTGTCGGGGGGACAGGAGGTTGGGGGGAATAGAGGGGTTGGAAAAAAAAGGAATTTATGGGTTCTGGCAAGTGGTGATTGCCAGGGAAGCAGGAGTGGAGGGGCAGGGGAAGGTGGAGGAGGGAAAGAGGGGGATAAATGGTAGTGGAAGGAGACTGGACTTGGGGTACTGAGCACTATAATAAATTGTACAGATGATGTGTTGTTGATTTGTGCACCTGAAACCTGTATAATTTTATTAACCAGTGTTACCTCAATAAATTAAAGAGTCATATATTAAAATGAGACTTGTAAAGAACCTGTATTACCTTTCTAGTAACTTTATAAGAAAATGTTACATTGAATACATTTTGTTCAGACCTAAGACCAATAATATTCTTATGAATCATAAAACAGGTTTTGTACTATATTTAGTGCAACTCCTAAAGATGTCATTAACAATATTTAATAGGGGCCTAAGATAATTTTACAGTTGGTTATTGCAGAAAATGGGAGTTTTGAGAATTTTCTTTCATATTTACTTTTTGAGCTCTGTACGTATGATAGTCAAAGTCCTTATATACTGATAGGGAAAATATTACTGGACTTAAATATGGAAGTTTTGGAAAAAAACAGCAGTAATTGCATGCAGTACTTTTTTCCTCATAAGCTAAAATTGAAACAAAGAGGTAAGACTAGATTTCTTTGTTAGATTTAAAAGTAAAATAGGTGGCAATTTTACTTCTTTTTTAAACTATTCTTGTTATGTGATATATACCACTCTATCAGCAACTAATGTGTTGGATGTGAGGCAATTACTGTGAAAATTGAAGAGACTAGACCAATTAGATTTAAATTCTTGTTGAAATTTTATATTCTTCATGAGATTTAATGCTATAAAAGCACAAGTTTGCTTTGAAATAATGTATGATGCTGACATATTTCAAGAATTTATTATATAGTCTTTTTAAAATTTAGGCAGTACATTTTTTATCCGTAAAAATTAGCCTGCAGTTTTAAAATTTAAATAATTTATATAATGAAGTGGGCCTACTTCAGTGAAAGACATTTTAATTATGTATTATGATTATAATAATTATATTAAATTACATTCTTTTAATATTATTTAAACTTTATTTGCAGGTCCTAATCTACCCATGGCAACAGTTGACATTAAAAATCCAGAAATCACAACCAATAGATTTTATGGTTCACAAGTTAGCAACATCTCCCATACCAAAGAAAAGAAAAAAGGAAAAGCTAAAAAGAAGAGATTAACCAAGGCAGATATTGGAACACCAAGCAATTTCCAGTAAGACAGTTCTTTTGTTGTTTTTATCTTTATTTTTTATTTAGTCACTAGAGGCCCAATGCATGATATCATGCATGGGTAGGGTACCCAGGCCTAGTTGGTGATCAGGGCCAATCTGTGGGGCTCTCATGGAGCCCCCACTGGCACCTGCCTTGGCTGGCCTAAGGCCTGTGGGCTGGGAGCAGCTCCTGCATTGAGCGTCTGCTCCCTGGTGGTCAATGTGCATTATAGTGACCAGTTGGTTCTGTCGTTCAGTCGATTTGCTTATGTGGCTTTATTGTATAGGATTATGACTCTAGGTTTTTAACTCATAAAATTTTACTAGAACCCTTACATTTATCACTTGCATATCTTTTACAGATTTTGTTGCAGTTTTCTGTTTGTTTTTTAAGTTGACTTTCTGTGGATCTTACTTTATTTTACCTTTTCATTCATTAGAAAAGAAAAATTTAATTATTGGTCATAAATAATTTTCTCTATAAAAATGGTGTTTAGCAATTCCCTGGAGGTATTGTCCTAATCTGTTTGGGATGCAATAAAGAATATCATAGATTGGATGGCTTATGAACAACAGAAATTTATTTCTTACAGTTTTGGAGACTGGGAAGTTCAAAATAAGGCTCAGGCAACATTTAGTGTCTGGTGATATCCCGCTCCCTGGTTCATAGATAGCTGTTTTCTTGCTGTGTCCTCACATGTTAGGAAAGGGTAAAGGACTCTCTGGGGCCTCTTTTTTTTTTTTTTTTTTTAAGAGCACTAATCCCATTGATGACTTAATCACTTCTTAAAATTCTCACTTCTAGGTACTATCACATTGAGGATTGGGTTTTAACATCTATGTATTTTCAGGAAGCACAAATAGTCTATAACAGGCATTATTTTATTAGCTCATTACAAAATTCCTTTCCTTTCATGATGTATATAAAAGCCTAAGCAACCAGCCAGTTGACCGGTTGCTATGACGTGCACCGACCACCAGGGGACAGATGCTTAACATACAGGATCGGGCTCCCTTCTGTCTAGGTTGGACTTGTGGGGATCAGGCCGAAACCGGCTATTCAACTTCCTTTGAAAGGTCCCAGATTGCAAGAGGGTGCAGGCCAGGACAAAGGATCCCACTGGTGCACGAATTCGTGCACCAGGCCTCTAGTGTGTGTGTGTGTGTGTGTGTGTGTGTGTGTGTGTGTGTGTGTATAAACACTTGTATCAATAGTCTAGTTTGACAGTTAAGGAAATGAATGCTCAGAAAGATTGTACAAAAATGTTAAGACTCATTTAGCAGCAAAACCTGGGCTAGAATCTTTATCTCCTGCATATTTATGTCGTTTTTCCCCCTGAATATCGTTATGTCTGTGAGAACTATTATTTAAGGCCAACAATTCAGTGGGTAGATTGGATTTCATATGTATCATGGTGTTAATGTCCTTTGTCTGTGTTTTTTCCCCATCTTCTACTTTAGGCACATTGGACATGTTGGTTGGGATCCAAATACTGGCTTTGATGTAAGTATTTTTTCAAGTCAAACATTACTCTAAATACGTGGGAATATTATGTCGTATATTTGGATTTTTGTTCTTATTATTTATTTTTGTGAATTTGGGTGTTTATTTGAATGTGCTATGTTTATATACACATCACTAAGGTTTGAAACTATAGTATTGTTCTGTAATTCATGGCTAAGTCTCTAAAGAGAAAGTTTTTGTATACCTTGGCTTTATTTTACTGTATAAGTAAAATCCTTGTGTTTTGAAAGCAAAGGGAAGAAAATTATCTCTGCTCAATTATTTCAGGGAAATAAGTATATGCCAAATTATTGGAAAGTACTATAATCAAATTCTGAATATTCAGTTGTTGAATGACCTAGGTCTTTTTATTCTGTTATTCTTTTCAGCAAAATTTATAGCACTGCGAGCAAGATAGGTGAAACTTCAGGCAAAAAAAAAAAAGATGTTTAATATTTTATCTCTACTTTGGTTATTTAAGTAATAGGTATTTCACATTTGACGGTCAGGATTTGGAAAAATTAATTTGAAAATAAATATTTCTGATTGAGGTTAAAATCCTTTTGGTTGTTTTGTTAAAACTACAATTGTTAACTCCATAAGTGTTGAGTGCCTTTTGTATTGGACACTGTACAGGGTGCTTGGGGTTCTCAGATTTTCAAATTGATTTGTATTTTTTGTGTGGTTATAACTAAATCTTATTTAGGGTAATGTTGTATAGGTGAGCATTAAATATGCCTGAATCATGAACCAGTTAGAAAAAATCTAATTGACATGCCCTGTTTTTGAAGGCAAAAAACAAAAAAGAGATGGTGATAAAATATAAAATTAATTCTTTTTAAAATATGTATATATTTATTGATTTCAAAAAGGAAAGCAGAGGGAGAAAGAAATAGAAACAACATTGTTCTCCTGCCTCCTGCACACCCTGTACTGGGGATCGAACCTGTGACCTCCTGGTTCACAGGGTCAATGTCAACCACTGAGCCACACAAGACAGGCTAAAATCAATTCTTATCCTTTTTGTATTTTTTTAAATAAGAAAGTTTAGTTAGCATACAAACAGTATTAAAAGCCTATGAACTTAAAATAATTTCATAATTAATACAGATGGGAATTAAATATGCTTGTTTTTAAAAAATTGGGATAGATTTTATATTTTATCTGTTGTAGCTGAATAATTTGGATCCAGAGTTGAAAAATCTTTTTGATATGTGTGGAATCTCAGAGGCCCAACTTAAAGACAGAGAAACATCAAAAGTCATATATGACTTTATTGAAAAAACGGGAGGTGTTGAAGCTGTTAAAAATGAACTACGAAGGCAAGGTAACTTTTATTTCTATTTAGGAATCCTGATCTATTTGTTATTTTGAATCTTTAGGTTAACTTCTTGAAAGACAACTACACACATTATTGTGAACCTTCCTTCCTTAAGCAAATGTTTGAGTTTATTCATAACTAGTTTGGCCCAGTGTACTATGTTTTACATTATTTTGGTATAATAAAAAAACTTGACAAAGTTTTGCTTATTATAAAGATGTCTTATATTAAATTTATGAAAATTTATACAGAATCTCCTGGCTATTCTATTTTAGAATGGAAAAGTATGACTAATATTTTACTTAATCTTAGAAGCCATTAAAATTTTATTATAATACAGAAGTATTAAGTTAAATACAGTCACTACCTAATCAGTAAATTGTAAGCATATTTAGAGTATAACTAACAAAAATATTTCTATTTATTTTTAAATACAAACTTCTTTTTTTTTCTTCTTTTTATATTTTATTGATTTTTTTTTTTTTTTTTTTTTTTTTTTTTTTTTACAGAGAGGAAGGGAGAGGGATAGAAAGTCAAAAACATCGATGAGAGAGAAACATCGATCAGCTGCCTCTTGCACACCCCCTACTGGAGATGTGCCCCGCAGCCCAGGTACATGCCCCTGACTTGAACCCGGGACCTTTCAGTCTGCAGGCTGATGCTCTATCCACTGAGCCAAACTGGTCTCGGCAAAACTTTTTTTCTTAAAGTATAAAATTTATTTTTTGATATCTGGATGCACAAATAATTTGCAACCATTTAAAATCAAAGCACCTTCTATTTTAGTTGTATCTTAATAATTATCACAATAAAATGCAAAGACAGTAACTCTAAATTTTTCAGTATGGCAATCATTTCTTTGCCATCTTATTTATTTGATGCTGCTTTTCTTTGTTCTTGCATACTCATAGTAAAGTTTAGCAAAGTGAAAGCTCTAGTTAATCAAATCATTCTTCTGAAGAATTTTACCTGTCATTTTAAGTTGTGTTTGACTTACCTGAATTTTTAACAAGTGATGTTCATTTAATCTTTCATTTGTTCATTCATATATTCAGTAAATATTATATACTATCATGAGTCTCTACTCAGGATACTAAAATGTAAATATATGGTCTGTCTCTGGCCTCAGAAATTTTATAGACTAGTGTGGAAACAGATATGTAAACAGGTATTCGGTCATAATTACTATTTGGAAACACAATGTTCCACTGAAACTAGTATGATGCTAATTTATCTTACTTAGTTAAATAATTACATTTCCAGTTTCTGTCGATTTTTAATAAAACATTGTGAGCCACTGTACCATTGTTATAAATGCTCCCAGAGTAAGTCAGAGTTACTGTTAGTGTACAGATGGTGGGAAGTCTTGAGACCCTTCTGTGTTCCTTGACTGACTCTCTTTGTTCACTGTTACCACAGACCCTCACCTTACACCACCAAATGCTTCTCAGGATCTCTGAGCTCTCTGAATTTATAAGTATAAATTATTATTGACATTTATTAGACCATCCATACTACAACTCTTTTACCTGAATACCTATAACTAAGAGTTTACTATATTATCTTGATTGGGTTTGTTTGTGTTTTTGAACTTTATTATTACTGCTTATCATTTTAACTGAATTTAAAACATTAAAATAAGTAAGGCTTTCCCTCAATTAAATGACCTAAAACAAACAAAAAAAGACACAGGCATTAAAAAAAACGAACAAACAAAACACACAAAAGTGTTGGGAACAGAGTTATTTATTATCATACTCCAGAACCTAATTCCTAGGGTAGAACTTTCTTGACACCAAACGGTGGTTTCTAGAGAAAAAAAGATTTTTTTTAAAGGAAGAATAAATTGATACTTATTTTTATTAAGGAAATATTTTCTAGGCTGAGCAAATAATGGTTTTAGAAGTATGAAAAAATTAGGGAAAAGTTTATGAGTTTTTCTGTAAAAATCTAATTGAATCAAATGTCTTAACACTTAATTTTGTAAAATTATGTAATCGGGATTATAAAAAGTACTAGACTTGTGATTTCCAGTGTATCTTTCTTTGTGTGTATGTGCAATTATTTGAAATCCATTAACTCGTAATAATCTGCCCTGTAGGTCCACCACAATGGAGCGGTATGTATGTGGGATGTTATTTGACCCAGTGCACTAAATTATGCATGCAGTGGTGTGTTTATTTTCAGAGAAGCTAGAGTTCATTTACCCTGCAACCAAATCTAACATCCAGTGAGGTCTTTTGCCCTCTACTCAAACTAATGTTTTAGGCATATAGATGCTTCAAGTAAAAAGAAAATTTATTTCTGTGTGAGTCAGAGCTCATATTTTGTCCACAATTTATATAATTTTATTGAAATTCTGTGTTGTTCTTTTTTTAAATCCTGTTCCCACAGCACCGCTGTTATTACTTACTAGAGGTCTGATGCATGAAATTCATGTAAGGGGCTCGGCCCTCTCAGCCCCAGCTTTGTCCTAAAGGTCATCCAGAGGTTGTTCTGCTGTTCAGTTAATTAGCATATTCGTTCTTTATTATATAGTATAATACTTTTAGTCATTGCTTTTTATACTTGGTATTATTTAATATCCTATGTAAAGCATACTTACATTTTTACATTTGTGGCAAGAAGGGAGGACTAAACATAAACTCACACTTAGTTCTATAATTGCCTACTCAGAGTTGTTAATATTCTCAGAAGTTTTACTTTGTGGTTAATAACATTTTTCTGAGTGCATGAGAGCAGTTCTTTAATGTTTTCCTTGAGTTCTATAATACTGCATTTAAGTATTATAATATTTTATAATTTCTATAAATATCAAATATCTAGAGAACTACTAATTACTCTTAATGTGAATATTTATCTGAAGCAAAGTATATTGACCTTTCTTAATAGTGTACCATCAAGACAAGGTTTTTTTCTGTAAATATTAATTTTTTTTCATTTTAACTAAGCTTTGATAATAATAGTTTTCATTTGATCTAAGAAATAGTATGTCATTCTCAGTCTAGTATTTGTGATGACTCTTAGAGTTTTGAAAACTTACAGGCCATCAGACTTTCTCACGGTGTTATTGTGTGGTATCTGCTTAGCAGACATTTTTGTGCATATAAACCTAACTAACACTGGGCCAAAGAATCAAATGTGAACTTAATTATTTAACTCACATTTTTTGCATTGGGATGTGGCATGTTGTTTTCCTCACGAAAATATAGATGTTTCTCTTATTTTCAAGTTAATAGAAATGCTGACCTCATGCTATATCCCAAACTAGATGCAGCTGACCTTTTTTTCACTATAAATTCAGGCTTCTTTCCTGAGCAATGATTTAGTGTCTATTTGAATGGTTATTAGCTGGATCCTAAATTATTCTAATAAATGTACTTACTGCAAGTTCTCTCTACTGAAGAAATATATCATTTTATATATAAAATATTATAGATGGAAATTCCTCAGTGAAACTATGAAATGATTAATACTTTATGTGGTAGAATAGAGTGGGTCCTTTTCTTCTTGATTAATAAACAACTAAAACAAAGTGTCAGTCTAGACAAATATCAGTATTTGAAATAAAAATCTTAAATTGGTTAAAATGAAATCTTTATGTCTACTTGAAGGATTGTATGTACTCTCTTATTCAGGGAGTATACATAATACATACATACCATGTATCCTCTTGGTTTCGCCCTTTTTTACAAAATATGTTAGGCCTCCTTGCTTTGGATCTGGTCAGAAAATTGGGCATATCTTAGCTCTGCAGCCCTGATGCCTTGAGTGCAAATCAAAGGAGCCTACATCTCTGTTGACCTACATCTAAGTAGAGTAACACTCCTGTTTTCAGCTGTATGTCATTTTTAGTTATAAAAATTTGTATGCCAGGACACAATATCCTTCTATATTGGCCTTTCTTGCATACTTCATCAAATGTTTATGATTGTATTTGATAGCATATTTTTAAAAGCTTGTTTCCCTTGAATGTCCCAAATTAAACTGGAAGATGCTATTTCATTTCCTTGAAATTAGTCTTTTTTTCTCTTTGGTACCTTTGCATTATTGTTATCTGTGATTAAGGTAGGTGGTATTCATGTAAATCAAGCATGTCAAACTCAAAGGCTAACTAACACGGGCCAAATAAACAGATTGGAGTTCATGTGGGCCACAAAGAAACAAAGCTTCAATTTTCATAGAAATGTAGGGTTATTTCAGCAGAGACTTGCAGGATCCAAAGGGCTGAAATAAATGAATAATCATTAAGGTAAAATAGTAGAACAGTTTAATAAAAATTAATATTTTTTCTTGAACATTAACTTAATACTGAATAACTGCACAAATTAATAAGCATAACTCAAATAAACCTATTTTTCTTGTTCTCCAAAAGCGAAATATTTCTGGTTGCGCACACCAAACAAGTCAGTACAAGATTAATGACATGGTAATCAGCTGCTAAATGTAAAATAATACTATTGACAAAAATATTTAATTCTGTTTGTTTTGTTACCATGTTTTAAAAAATGTTTATTGCCTTACTTTCAGAAGTGGTGCTGATCCCTAAAAACTACATTTTACTGTTTTAGCTAATATTTTTTCAAGAAACAACAGGAAAGTGATCTTTAAGCAGGGTATTCCTAAATAGAATTGTAAGATACCATCTGTAGTCAGATATCTTTATAAAATAAAAAAGATGAGTGTTTTTTTTTGTCTTGTATAGTTTTTAAATATATGTTAAAGTAAGTTACTTTTTCACTGATGTTTATGGGAGGAAAACACATGCTTTCTTTTTTTCTTGTTTTTATTTCAGCACCACCACCTCCTCCACCATCGAGGGGAGGACCTCCTCCACCTCCACCGCCTCCACATAGCTCTGGCCCTCCTCCCCCTCCTGCCAGAGGAAGAGGCGCTCCTCCGCCGCCACCTTCAAGAGCTCCCACAGCTGCACCTCCACCACCACCTCCATCCAGGCCAGGTGTAGGAGTCCCTCCACCGCCGCCAAATAGGATGTATCCTCCTCCACCTCCAGCCCTTCCCTCCTCAGCACCTTCAGGGCCTCCACCTCCTCCTCCACCTCCGTCTCTGCCAGGGTCAGCAGCACCACCCCCACCGCCTCCGCCTCCACCACCACCCGGGCCACCACCTCCCCCTGGCCTCCCTTCTGATGGTGACCATCAAATTCCAACTCCTTCAGGAAACAAAGCAGCTCTTTTAGATCAAATTAGAGAGGGTGCTCAGCTGAAAAAGGTGGAGCAGAACAGTCGACCCGTGTCTTGCTCTGGGAGGGATGCACTTTTAGACCAGATCCGACAGGGTATTCAGCTGAAATCTGTAAGTAATCTTTTCTTTTCACTTTATCTATCATTATGGATTTTTAAAATAATTTGTAAGACTTGCTTGAAAAATATTTTTTAAATTTTTTTCTCTTGGTATTCATTTTTTAAACGGAATTTCTGATATTTTTGATATTATGAATTTCTGATATGAATTTCTGAATATACCATAAAACGCATAAATTAGACCTATACTTCTGTAACTGGTACTTTTATATCTAAAAATCACCCCAGAAAATTCTCTTACATCTCTTCCCAATTAGTCTTCCTCCCCAAAAGAATCACTGATATGGTGTCTGTCACCACTGATGAGTTTTTCCTATTGTAGACTTCATAAAAATGCAATTTTGCAATTCATTTTTTTAGACTTTTAAATAAAAAGTACTTTAGAGAAAAGTATTAAACTATGGAGAAGTAAGATAGCCCTACTTGAAGTCAATTTTGATTTACCTAGGTAAATTCAAATTACTAACTTTGTGAAAACAAAAGCACACTAAGATTTCTGTGTCTATAAATTTAGTTGAGTAGTGAATCAAACTCCACAGAAAATTGAAAGAGTTCTAATAGACTTTCTGACATGATAGCAGATCATTTTTAATTCTCTGAATTAAATGAGGTGATCATTTTATCTTCTAAGCAGAGATTTAGCAAACTTTTTTCTTTAAAGGACCAAATAGTAAACATTTAGGATTGTAGGCCATATGTTCTCTGTCACAACTACGTAGCTCTGCTATTGAACCACAAAAGAGGCAGCCAGGCATGAATACTACAAAACAGCCACAAACAGAACATAAATGTGAAGGCATGATGTGTTCTCTAACACGGACACTGAAAGTTGAATTTCATGTCATTTTAAATGTCACAAATATCCTTTCGATTTTCTTCCAACCATTTAAAAATGTAAATTAGATTTAAGCTTATCAAAAACAGAAGACGGGCTAGATTTGGCTCATGAGCAGTAGCTTGCTGACCTATGCCTACATTCAGAACTTCCTTCTGGGTCTATACGTGTAATCTCTCAAGGCTGGTAATCAATGGTAGAATTTACTATGCAGTAAGTGATGAAAGAAGGAGATTTTAACTGAAGATTATTTTGGAATGTAGAAAATTATGGTAACTTTCTCAAAGGAGAATGATACATAGAGAACATACTGATTGAATGAAAACATGAGCATATCACAGATTTAAGAAACTTATTTCTAAAATATATGAGTCTTTTGTTGCTGATACTTGCATCAGCCTGTGAGCAATCATCTCTGCTCCCTCTTCTCATTTAGTTCAGACTAAAGGTTCCTCAGGAGCAGTTTAAGAACTTTGAATAGTTGTTAGTGGGGAGAATTAATATCAAAATGACCACAGGCCCAGGTGAATAGCAGGCTTTATTTAATAGGGTCTTTTACTTTCTGATTTTACCTTGTAACCTATGCTAGTTCCTGTGTCACTCTCACTTCCATCTCCTACTCCTATCCTACTCTTTGTTTCTCTTTTCTATTTCCTCTCATCTTTATAGCAAGCTTTTTTTTTTCTCATTTAGTGAAAGTAAGGTGTTGATTTTTGTGTACAGTTGGTAAGATATTTTCTAATTTCTGTCCCCATCTCCTTTTTTCATCACCACCACCAAAAAAACACCACAACCCTATAAAGTGTTCTCTAATTTTCTTTTTAGGAAACATTGTTTTTTTCCCCAAATGTAGAATAGTAGGCTATTTTTATCCTAAATGATCACTTTCCTTTTGATTGCATTTGGAGCTTTTTTTTTAATTTTGTCTTAAAAAAAATTATTTTCAGAGACAGAGAGGAAGGGAGCAAGGGATGGGATGGAGGGAGCAAAAGAAACATTGACTTGTTGGTCCACCTATTTATGTGTTCATTGTTTGCTTCTTCTATGTGCCCTGACTAGAGGACGAACCCACAGCTTCATGTACTTAAACGATGCTCTAACCAATTGAGCTAGGCAAGAGTATTTTTGTGAAGTGCATAATCAGTGAATTATTGGCATGTTATACATGTGATTTGAGTCCATAATTTTATTTCATTAAAAAAATCTGTGGTTGAGATTTCTCTGGCCCTGTTTCTTTAAATATTCTATAAATCATCAATTTAGTATGTGAATATGATTAATATAAAACCACAGATTTAATTTAAAATGTTGGCAAGAAGTATATAGGTATTTATTTACATACATTTGGAATTCTGTGTTCATAGTACCTCAGAGAGCATCATGTCCAAGAAAGTGCTTTAAAAAGTGTTTATGACAGTTCTGTGCTCCTGTAGTGTTCTCTGCTTTGTATTATTAAATTGCTCAAAGGGAGTCAAAATGATTCTCCTTGCTATTGTTATACTTCTTGTAGCATCTTTTTCTGCAATTTAGAGTTCTGAAACTATTTATTTTTTTTCATTTGTGTTTCTTCTATACCACAAATACTTAATATACAGTCTCTGAAAACCTAAATACTAATGAATGAACCTGTATCTTGTGGGGAACTAATTTGAATATTTTTTCCCCATTACTATTCCTCCCCCATATTCTGCCACCTTCACCCACCCCACCTCGCAATCACCCCACTATTGTTTGTGTCCATGAGGTCTTTCTCTTTTTTTCCCCTTTTTTTGTTTAATCCCTCCCTCTCCTTGCAGAGCTGTCAGCATAATCTCTACTTATGAGACTGCTTCTGTTTTGCTTGTTAGTTCCGTTTGTTCATTAGCTTCTACATATGAGTGAAATAATCATATGGCACTTACCTTTCTCTGGCTTATTTCACTTAGCATAAAGTTGTCCAGGTCCGCCCATGCTGTTGTAATGGGTCAAATTTTCTCTTTTTGGCTAAGTAGTACCAGAGCTGTTTGTTACCCAGTCTTCTATTGATCGGTGCGTGGGCAGCTTCCAAATCTTGGCTGTTGTAGATGACGATGTAAGGGTGCATATATTCTTTCAAATTAGTGTTTCGGGTTTCTTCAGATAACTTTCCAGAAGTGGAATCAACTGGGTTATAAGCAGGTCCATTTTTAATTTTTGAGATAACTCCATACTGCTTTCCATAGTGGCTGCACTAGTCTCCCTTCCCACCAACAGTACACAGGGGTTCCCCTTTTGACATATCCTTGCTGGTACTTGTTTGTTCATTTATTGATAGCCATTCTGACTGGTGTGAGGTGATATCTCATTGTGATTTTAATCTACATTTCTCTGGTGAATAGTGATGTTGAGCATCTTTTCAAATGTTTATTGGCATTTGTATGTCCTCTTTGGAGAAATGTATATTCAGGACTTTGCCTATTTTTTATTGGATTGCTTGTTATGTTGAGTTTTATAAGTTATTTATAAATCTGTAAGATCTGTCAGCAAATATGTTCTCCCATTCAGTGGGCTGTCTCTTCATTTTGTTGATGGTTTCCTGTGCTTTGCAAAAACATTTTAGTTTGATGTAGTCTCAGTTGTTAATTTTTCCTTTTGTTTCCCATATCCAAGGAGTTGCATCAGAAAAAATATTGCTACAAGAAATGTCTGAGATTTTTACGATGTTTTCTTCTAGGATTTTTATTTTTTAGTCTAACATTTTAAGTCTTTAATCCATTTTGAGTTTATCCTTGTGTGTGGTATAAGAAGGTGGTCTAGTTTTCTTTTTCTTTTTTGCATGTATCTGTCCAATTCCCAAATACCATTTATTGAATAGACATCTTTAACCCACTGTATATGTTTTTGCCTCCTTTGTCAAATATTGACAATAAAGGAGTGGATTTATTTCAGTGCTCTCTATTCTGTTCCTTTGATATATATATATATGTCTGTTTTTATGCCAGTATCATGCAGTTTTGATTACTGTGGCATTGATACTAGGTAGTATGATTCGTTCAACTTTGTTCTTTTGCTATTTAGGTCTTTTGTGGTTTCATATAAATTTTTGGAGTATTTCTTGTAGTTTTGTTTAATATGTCATTGGTATCTTGATAGGAATTTGTAGATTGCTTTGGGTGGTATGGACATTTTAATTATGTTAATTCTTATCCATAAATATTGTATATCCCTCCACTTATTTGTGTCTTCTTCAATTTCTTCATTCAGTGTCTTAACAGTTTTTCGAGTACAGGTCTTTTACATCTTGGTTAAAATTATTCCTAAGTATCTTATTCTTTTTGAAGCAATTATGAATGGGATTGTTATTTTAGTTTCCCTTTGTGATAGTTCATTATTGATGTATAAAAGTACAACTGACTATGGATATTTATTTTGTATCCTGTTTACTGAATTCATTTATCAGTTCTAGCAGGTATTTGATGGATATCTTTAAGGTTATCTGTATACAATAACATGTCATTGGCAAATAGTAAGTTTTACTTCTTCCTTTTTTATTTGGATGCCTTTTATTTCTTCTTGTCTGAGTGCTGTAGAAGATTTCCAATACTATCTATACTAATAAAAGGGTAATTGAGGTATGTTTCCTCTATTTCCACTTTGCTGAGAGTTTTTACCATAAGTGGATGCTAGATTTTATCAAATGTTTTTCTGCATCTATTGATATGATCGTGTAGTTTTTATCCTTCATTTTGTTTATAGTGTGTATCACGTTTATTGATTTGTGGATATTGTACCATCCTTGCATCCTCAGAATAAATCCCACTTGATCATGGTATAGGATCTTTTTAATGTATTCCTGGATTCAGTTTGCTAATATTTGTTGAGGATTTTAGCTTCTATGTTTATCAGGGATATTGGCTTATGATTTTCTTCTTTTGCAGTATCTTTATATGATTTTCGAATTAGGATAATGTTGGTCTTGTAAAATGTGCTTGGGGATCTTCCCTCCTCTTGAATATTTGGAACAGTTTTAGAAGGTTAGGTGTCAGTTCTTCTCTGAATGTTTGATGAAATTCACCTGTGAAGCCATCTAGTTAAGAGCGTTTGTTTATTGTGAGTTTTTCTTATTACTACTTTGATTTCACTAGTTATTATCTATGTATTCAGATCTTTGATTCTTCCTGATTCAGTTTTGAAGATTATATGTTTCTAGGAATTCATCATTTTTTCCAGATTGTCCAATTTGTTGGCATATAGTTGTTCATAATATTTTATTACAATCCTCTGTGTTCCTTTGGTGTCAGTTGTTACTTCTCTTTAATTTCTGATTTCTAGTTTCATAGCATTATGATCAAAGAAGATGCTTGACATGTTTTCAGTCTTTATTTATTTTTTTTTTTTTTAGTCTTATACCAATTAAATTCATTTGATCTAGTGTGTCATTTAAGACCACCATCTTATTTATTTTCTTTCTGGAAGATCCATTCATTTATATCAATGGATTGTTAAAATCCCCTAATATAACCATATTACTGTCAATCTCTCCTTTAATAGCCATCAAAATTTACTTTACATACTGAGGTGCTCCTTTGTTGGGCACATAAATGTTTACAAGGTTTATATCTTGTTGGATTACTCCCTTTATCATTATGTAGTTCCCTTGTTTGTCTCTTAAAGTCTATTTTATTAGATAGTAGTATTGCTATCCCAGCTGTTATTTCTCTCCACTTTTAACTATGTTCTCTGTTTGTCCTTTCCCCCTCACCCCCCCCCCCACCCTCCCCCACCCCCATTTGACAAATCTTTTAATACTGATTTGGTGGTAATAACCTCTTTTGGCTTTTTTTGTCTGGAAAGCTTTTTATTTCTCCTTCAATTTTAAATGATAGCCTTGCTGGATAAAGTAGCCTTGGTTGTAGGCTCTTGTTCTGCATTACTTTGAATATTTCTTGCCATTCCCTTCTGGCCAGAAATATTTCTGATGAGAAATCAGCTGACAGTCTTAAGGGAGGATTTTGTATAGGTAACTAACTGTCCTTTATCTTGCAGCTTTTAAGATTCTTTATCATTAACCTTTGCCATTTTAATTATGATCTGTCTTGGTGTGGGCCTTTTTTGAGTCCACCTTGTTCAGGATTCTGTACTCTGGACTTGTGTAACCAGGTTAGGTAAGTTTTTTGCCATCATTTCTTCGAATAGGTTCTCATTTTCTTGCTCTCTTTTCTTCTGGTACCCCTGTTGTGTTGTTATACTTCATGCTGACCCAAGGCCCCTTAAACTATCCGCATTTCTTTTTTAATTCTTTTTTTCTAATTGCTGCTCTGTTGAGTCTTTTTTCGACCTTGTTTTCCAAATTGTTGAGTCGATCCTCTGCTTCATCCTACTTGCTGTTTGTTCCTTTCAATGTATTCTTTATTTCACATATTGCATTCTTAATTTCTGACTGCTTCCTTTTCTATAGTTTCTGTGTCTTATTTCATACTCTGGAGCATCCTTATAATTATTACTTTGAACTGTATATCTGATAAATTGCTTGTCTCCATTTCATTTAGCTTTTCTTCTGGAGTATTCTCTTATTCTTTCATTTGGGGCTTGTGTTTTTTTCTTCCTGCTTTAGCTGTATTTGTTTCTATGTGTGAGGTAGCTCTGCTATGCCTCCCAGTCTTGGTAGGATGACCTTATTTAGTAGGTGTCTTGTGGGACCCAGCAGCACATTACATTCTTCCTGATCCCCTGAGGTGATTGCTGTAGAAATGTCCCTTGTGCTTTTATATGTGCTCTTTCCCTCTCTCACCCCGTTGTATTTGAGTCTTAATTGCTATTGGCTCCTTCATGAATGAACTCAATCCTCACAGTGACTGACTGTAAGGCTCAACCACCAACATAGCATGCAAACTGGCAGGGTTTGGTGCTGGCTGAGATCTCCCTGGGATATGCTGCTTGTGAGGCTTATTGCATCCTGCTCTGTAGTTTGAAGCTGGCCACTGGTTGTATTGGTTCTGGAGCTCTTCAGAGGGACTCCAGTGCAGGGCTACCTCAAATGCTGCCTGTGGCTCCCTGGGGCAATTTATTTGGAGCTATCAGCAACCCACTACTTGTGGCTTCCTCTGTTGAGCTTGGGTGCATGCAGAATGGACCAAGATGTATACCAAAGCCAGCTTTTACTAGCACTGGGCCCTGGAGGCAGGTCTGCAAAGGTCTCAGATCACCTGGACATCTGCCTCTGCCTGCAGGTTTCCTGTTAGGTTTAGTTCCTGAAAGAGCGTCTAGCTGTACTCCTCAGGAGGGTGTAAGCTCTACAGTGTGGGGCAAGAGACATTACAGTTGGCCGGGCTGTTACTTTCCCCAGGTTGATGCTGCATGGAAGGGAGTGCTCTGCCTGAGAAAGATGGCTTCTGCAGCATGGGGGAATGATTCAACATAGGGATCATGGTGGCTGACCCTTCAGGTCTCTTCTCAGAGCCACCAACACACCAGACTCTCCTCACAGGGCTGTAGTCTGCTCTGCCCTCCTGTGGTAGGCCAGGGTGAGTGGATGCACATGAAATAATATGTGTTGGCCCTTTAAGAGATTGCCTACCTTTCAGGCAGACAGAAATCCCACTGCTTTTCACAGCTGGATGATATTTGGGCCCTTTCCCCAGTTCTGGGCTCTAGTGTTGGGAGCCTGGCTTGGGGTTTAGACACCACACTTCTCAGGGGAAACCCCCTGCAGCTGTGTTACCAGCTCCCGCCCAGCCCTCTCACACCCACAATTCTTACCAGTCTCAGTGTGCCACCTTCTGTAAATCTGATAGAAGGTTTCTCTCCAGCTAATCTTCAGTTGGTTATTCAGGGTGACTTTTTTTTATAATTTGGTTTTAATTCCAGTTTGGTTCTGGGAGGAGGTTAGTGTAGTTTCCTCCTACTCTTCTGCCATCTTGGATCCCCTAATTTGAATATTTGTAAAGTAAAAAAATCTTAAAATCTAGAAAGACAGTAATTATTAAGAAAATATTTGTGAAGGCCAGAATACAGAGTTTATCCTAATAATGTAATTTTTATTTGGGAAATTTATTTAAGAGTTTAAATTATCTATCTACTTATATTAAAACTTGGTAACTATTACAGCTTTGTCATTTCGTTTTTACTTATAATATTATTAATAACTTTATGTGCATAAGGCCAGAGACAAAATTAACAACATAAATAATTGCTTATTTTAATAATAGTATACTTGAGCCGTGCTTTCTAAAGTGTATTTTTTCGTAAATCTCTCCAGACTTCTGTATCTTATGTTTTTAAATATGAGTGTTGGAGTTAAGAGTAATTTTATTTAGAAATTAGATTTTTAAGGAGAGTCTGTAATGTTGATTTCTCACTTTCCACCCCCAAATATACTTTGTAGCAGATAAGAAGTACTTGAGTTAGGGGTAGTTAATTGCCTTGTGAGATAGATACATTTTGAAAGCTACCCAACTCATTTTCTTAAAGAAAAGCTACATGCTACGAGAAAGAGGTCATCTTAAATTATTAGTAAAAACGGAGTTTTTCTAGGAAGACGGAAATCTCTTCAGTTGCTCTTAAGCATCTTAAGTGTGCTTCTCACCTAACAACTCTAGGAATCTTGGCTTATAAAATGATGTTCCATTTTAGTTCCATCAGCTACTGGAATAAACAGAAATAACCCAGCTACAAGGGCAAGTGTTTTTCGAGAAAGAATTTGATTGTTATTCTAAGACTGGAATTACATTGAATGGCTTATACATTAAGAAGGCGCAGAAATATGTCTTCAATAATTCTTTTAAGGTAGTGGCTTTTTATAATTTAGTTAATGCTGTCCTGGGCTTGGTTCGTGTTTTTATCTGTTTGTTTCTCATTTAAAATAAGAATTGATTCTAAGAAAGTAAAACTTTCTAGAGACAAAATTTTTTCAAAGGATTTATTACTGAATTTTGCTAACTTTCTTTTCCTAGGTATCTGATGGCCAAGAATCCACACCACCAACACCTGCACCCACTTCAGGAATTGTGGGGGCCTTAATGGAGGTGATGCAGAAAAGGAGCAAAGCCATTCATTCTTCAGGTACATTTGCATATGTGCATGTATACTTAGTAAATCTAATGCTTGAGTTCTATTTTTTGTTTGTTTTATGACTCAGTCTTTGCTAGATTTTCCCTGCTATTGAATAACTTATTGTTATAGATTCCAGGGAATTATTTTAAAAGTTGTTCGCTACTGTGACTAGTCTATCTAAAGCTTAATGAATGTCAGAACACCACAGCCACAATTATAACTTGGAAGAACTACTTTGGAAAAATGGCAATTTTGCTTCCTATACTGGGCAATTCTGACAGAATGCCTGGCAAACAACCTCTAAACCGGCTTGAGCTTCCTGGATCCATTCTTAACATTCCTGTGACATAAAAAATTTAGGAGATTTTCCTGATTTGTGGGAGTTTGGACTAAGAAATTAGATAATTTACACTGTTTCTGGAGTTTGATAAAGAATCCTACTGTGTTTTTTTTTTTTCTTTTCCTTTTTTGTCATTTCCTAAAAAGGTTTGTTTATATGAATAAACTACTACCAATCCTGAGCTTATTATTAATAAATATTAATATTAATAAATATTGTAAATATCGCTTTTTAAAAAGAGCAAGCATATGAGTTTTGCTGATATAGAAGTTGAGGTTTAGCTTCCTCAGCATGATGTACTAGAATCAGATCTTTGTTCTTAATTAAATCTATTATTTATTCTCAGTAGAGCTCAATTTTCTTGGTGCATCGAGAATTCATAAATCCTATGACTGATGTGAAGATTAAATAAAATAAGATCCTTGAGCAACATTTGTTTTACTTAAATTGGCATATTTATTCCCATAATGTGTTACAAAGATAGGCTAATTCAGTCCACAAATACTTATTGTGGAATAATTATAAAATAAATTTTTTAAAAAACAGCTAAGATTCATGTTTTCATTCTAGTGAGAGAAAGACAATAAATAAATTAGAAAAAACATAGCATGTTAAATTATGATATATATATGATTATACACACACACACACACACACACATTCTAGAGGCCCGATGCATGAAAATTCATGCACTGGCCGGAGAGGGGGTGTCCCTCAGCTCGGCCTGCCCCCTCTCACAGTCCAGGAGCCCTCGGGGGTGGGAGGTGACCTGGTGATCAGGAGAAGGTGACACCCCCATCACACCTCTGCTGCTGCCACTGCCGGCAATGCAAGGCTTGGCCTGGTTACCTGAGCCTCAGGTGGTCCTGGCAGCTGGGCAGCCAGCATTTGAGGGTTGCCTGTGCCTCGTCTGGTCTTGAGCAGCTAGGGGTCTGAGGGGACTGCGGGACTCTGGGTGCAGGCACGTGGAGTAGCCAGACCTGCCTGGGGGTGGGCCTGGCCGTGCTGCACGCCTGTCACCCCGGCGGGGCTGAGGGGACTGGGCACTGCTGTCTCTGAGGGCGTGGCACTCAATTAGCTTATTCCCTCCTTATTGGCTGTGGGTGTCGCCATCTTTGTGAGGGCATGTTGGTCAGTTAGCATATTTCCTCTTTATTAGATAGGAGATATATATATACACACACGCGCGCGCACGCACTAAGAAGAAAAGCGATAGAGCAAGTTATATGCTATGGGAGTAAGTTTATTTTGAAATAGGGTGATGAGGCCTAGCTGAGGTGACACTGGCGAAAATACTAGCAGGAGTTCAGGGAGTGAACCATGTAGAAAACTGGTAAAGGGTGCTTAAATGTCAGCCACTACAAAGTCTCTGCAGTTGAGAAACAACAAAGAAGTCAGTATGACTAGAACAAGGGTGGGAGGGAAAGAATATTAAGGAATGAAAATTATGGGAAGTCGAGGGCCAGTAGTAAGGCTTTGGAGGCCATGAATGTGATGGGAAACCATTGGATGGTTCTTAACAGAGGAGTGGCAGTGATCCAAGCAAAAGACGGTAGAGGTTTGAATCAGGTTGAGAAGTAGTTGGACCCTATCCATATTTAGAATGTGAAGATCACTGGGTTTGCTGATGGATTGAAAGTGAGGTCTGAAAAACAATCCCAAATTTTGACCTGAAAACTAAAAGGGTGAAATTTTCATTAATAGAGTGGGCAAAGATTTAGTGGAAGCAGCAGATTTGACAGGAAAGATTAGCAGTTTGGTTTTATACATGGTAAATTTGAGATACTTACTAAAAAAACAAATGTTGATATCAGTAGGCTTTTGGTTATCTGGGATTCAGGAGAGAGAGGTCTGCACTGTTAGTACAAATTTGCATGTCATTAAGATATACAAGGTATTTAAAGTTAGGGAATTGGATGAGATCAGCAAAGAAGTGTAAGTAAATAGAGATGGTCTGTAAGGTCTGGAGCTGGAGAATTGGTATATTAGAAGCCAGGTGACATTTTTGGCCTTGACAAGTGTGGCTCAGTTGGTAGGAGTGTCGTATTGTGGCAGGTTAATTCCCATTCGGACACTTACAGGAGGCAGCTGGTCAATGTTTCCTTCTCTCTTTCTCCCTCTCCCTCTCTATTAAAAAAGAGAGAGAGAAAATTTTTAAGGAGGATAGACTAATCATTTGCATCAAATGTGTCTGATAGTTCAAGAAAATAGGAATATATAACATGGTTTTTGTTTATTTTGGGGACCATCTCTTTTAACTATTATTTAACTGTGGTAATACCTGATAATAGAATTATTAGCTACTTTTTCCTCACCTTGACTACCGATAAATGCCTGTATTTGTAGCCATGTAAATGCATGCATAGTTGGGTGTACTTGATGCCTTCATCCAGGTGAATTCTGAAAACATCTAGCAAAAGCTTTTGGGAGCAAATTTTTTCTCTTATTAATGTAAACAGAGAGATTAACTAACATAAAGTTGATTGAACTCCTTTCCAAATAAATTCTGTAACAATTTAGAGCTAAGTCTTAATTACTTAAAATTGTTATTATTGTACTAGATGCCTCGTGCACAAAATTTGTGCACCAAGGGCAGAGGGGTTCCTCAGCCTGGCCTACACCCTCTTCAATACAGGACCCCTTGGGGGATGTCCGACTGCCGGTTTAGGCCCACTCCCTGTTCCTCTTGCAATCCGGCACTGCTGGCTCCTAACTGCTCACCTGCCTGCCTGCCTGCTTGATCACCCCTAACCACTCTGCCTACCTGCCTGATCACCCCTAACCCTCTGCCTGCCTGTCTGATGCCCCTAACTACTCCCCTGCCAGCCTGATCGCCCTTAACGGTTCTCTCCTGCTGGCCTTATCACCCCTAACCACTCTGCCTGCCTGCCTGATTACTCCTAATTGCCTCTGCCTTGGCCCCTGCCACTATGGCTTTGTCTGCAAAAACGTCTGGAAGACATGTGGTCTATTCGGTCTAATTAACATATTACCCTTTTATTAGTATGGATTCTTACTGTTGTAAAAGTAAAAACTTAGTTTGGGGCCCAGGGAATATATCTTTGCTCTTGTTTGGCTTTTGTTAATTTCTAACTTCTAATTGTAGAGCTCAAGTGCTTCTTTTAAGAAGCCTTCAAACTATCTATTTTACAGGCGAAAAGGTTATTCTGTCTTCTTTACCTATATCTCACATATGTCACATATTCAGTTTCCATTGGTGTTTTACTAAGTATCAAATGCAATTGCTCCACCACTATTCTCACAAATTTGTCCTTTGTGGGTTTTATGAGGTATATAGTTTTTAAAGGTCAGTAATTATGTGAAGTTGGTATATAATATAAAAGATTGCTCATAGAATTTGATGACATCTTAATATTCATTCATTCACTCAACATGTATTTACTGAGCAGCTTCGTGAAACATTGTTCTGACGCTAAGAATCCTAATATATAAAAACTTTGGGTCATAACGACCAGAAACAACCAAAACTTGACCAACCAGAAGTTAGTCCTGCATTCAGCGCTGGGTTGCCATGGTGCAGTTCCCCAGCACTGACTGCTGAGGGGGCTGCGAATCAGGGCCAGTGAGAGGCCTGAAGAGAGAAGCAGGGACTGATCCGTTGCCTTTGTGGCAGCTTTTGATCAGCACTTGTCTCTTTTTCTCTCCCAGTCTGGTCAGCAGCTGCACCTCTATTACTCTCCAGGCCTCTACTGGGGCTGCTGATCAGCCCCGCCTTTCTGATCAGGCCCTGTTGATAGGCCCAGAGAAGCTGACTGGCATAGGAACCAACCAGTCAGAACCTAATGTGGGTGCTGTGGGGAGCCAATGGCTGCCTAGGAGGCAGAGCTACTGATGCTGACTGTCATAGAAACCAACCAATCAGAGTCAAATCTGGGTGCTGTGGGAGCCAATGGCTGCCTAGGAGGCAGAGCTTCTGACACTGACTGGCATAGAGACCAACCAGTCAAAACCAAATTGGCCAGCAGGAGAGGGCAAAGTTGGTGGCGAGATCAGGCTGGCAGGGGAGGGCCATTTGGGGCAAAATCAGGCCGGCAAGGGAAGGCAGTTAGGGGCAACCAGGCCGGCAGGGGAGAGCAGTTAGGGCTGATCAGGCTGGCAGGCAGAGGCAGAGGCAGGGGCAATCAGGCAGACAGGCTGGTAAGAAGTTAGAAGCCAGCTGTCCAGATTGCGAGAGGGATGTCTGACTGCTGGTTTAGGCCCGATCCCACAGGGATTCCCAGTTGGAGAAGGTGCAGGCTGGCTGAGGGAACCCCCCCTTCGTGCACAAATTTCTTGCGCCAGGCCTCTACTTCAGTGATTTAAAAAAAAAAAAAAAAAAGGCAGGCAAGACCCTATTTTAAAGCTTATAGTGTAGTGTTAAGACAAATCTGTAAACAAAATATAATAATTTTAGGTAGTGATGCATACTATGAAGAAAATCAAGAGGGAGGGTTACTGATTGTGGTGGAGGGTTATATTTTACATAGGGTGGTCTGAGTAGCCTCTCTGAAGAAGTGTTGTTGTTTTTTTAGTAAATCTAAATGATGAAAAGACTCACTCACAGAGGAATATGTGCTCCAAGAAACTCTAAAACAAAAATAAATTTGGCATGTTTAAGGGATAGAAAGAATGTCATGAATCCAGCAACAATGAATTGCAGGAGATTGCATATAAAAAAAGTTTGGGGGCCGAGACCAGTTTGGCTCAGTGGATAGAGCATCGGACTGCGGACTGAAGGGTCCTAGGTTCGATTCCGGTCGAGGGCATGTACCTTGGCTGCGGGCACATCCCCAGTAGGGGGCGTGTAAGAGGCGGCTGATCGATGTTTCTCTCTCATCGATGTTTCTGACTTTCTATCCCTCTCCTTTCTGCTCTGTAAAAAATCAATAAAATATATTTAAAAATAAAATTAAAAAAGTTTGGGGGAGGGAAGAGACAATAACTGGGCAAATCATGTAGGGTCTTGTAGAGTGAGGTAATGCAAATTTTATTCAAATAGCCACAAATCAATAAAAATTATATGTTTAAAACTTAGAATTTAAATATCACTCCATTTGCTTTAAGACAAACGGACTACAGAGTTGTAATATCCAAGCAAGATATGGTGGTGTGGGAGCAATGGTGGAGGTGGAGGGAAGGAGCAGCCTTGATGTATTGGATGGAGGTGTGGGTGAAAACAGGATCAACTTTCAGGTTTGGGCCTACACACCACAGACTGGTAATCATCAGGGTCCAGACTAGGGTGTTGGGGGAAAAGCAGGTTGGAGAAGGAGATAAAACTTGAGAACTTTTGAGTTTGAGACTCCAAGTAGAGAATACAAGGCAGCATTTAGGAGATAAAACTTCAGCACTTTTGAATTTGAGAATTCAAGTAGAGAATACAAGGCAGCATTTGGATTTGTGCTGTGCAAATCTAAAATTCAGAGAGGCCCAACCCAAATGTGACTTTACACATAGAGAAACACACAGCTTGAAATTTGTAAGGTTCTAAGAGACCAGAATCTATCTTCTGACTCCAGTTCTCATCTCTTACTCATCACTACACTCTTTGGATGCACTTATTAGATTCATTTTTAATTATCTTAGTAACTAGATTCTTTGGGTGTCAAATGGTTTGTGTGTGTTTCAGAAGTTGAATAATTGGAGAAATCACCCAAGAATTATGGAATATTTTATTTATACATAGGTTTAATTGTCTTGATGATTTTCTTTTAGATGAAGATGAGGATGAAGAAGAAGAAGAAGATTTTGAAGATGATGATGAGTGGGAAGATTGATCTATATATTATATATATATTTTTAAGGTGAAATACTAAACACTACTTTCTGTCTATGGATTCTGTAAAATTATCATGTAAATGTTCTACCAATTTGCTGTATATTTTTGTTGCTTTTTTTTTATTAATCTGTGCAATACCTCATTTAA
The DNA here is from genome assembly GCA_027563665.1 of Antrozous pallidus. Taxonomy (NCBI): domain Eukaryota; kingdom Metazoa; phylum Chordata; class Mammalia; order Chiroptera; family Vespertilionidae; genus Antrozous; species Antrozous pallidus. Next base: position 16,723,977 of record CM050521.1, on the reverse strand, counting down.
TCTGTAAAGGTTTGTCATAATCCTCTACAAAGCTACTCCCTGTTCTTGTGTGCAAGTTTACACCAGGATGCTCACTTAATTTGTGAATATTTTTCATTCCATCAACAAGGGAGTTTAAATATTATATGTGAGACTGACAAAAACCTTAATGTAATTTAGTTATAATGCCAGAAGGAAAACACTATTTTCATACCCTACTTTTTCTGTACCTAAATTTTCTTATTAAAATCTAGTATAGCACTACATTCTTTTTAAGTGATGCAAACCTTAGTTTATTTAGCCCCTTTATTTTGAACACAATGCTAATGAATGTTGAAGCTGATACATTGCACAGTTCTCTAGACATCATTACACTGATGTAGTTTATCAAATTTTAGCAATATGCTCTACATAAAATCACCACGGAAATGCTAGCTAGGGTAATCATTAACACACCTCTTACAGCAATATTGCCTGTTATATAAAGCAGTGGCATTTGGAAGCTGGTATCATTAGGAACCCTTACATACCTGTACTTGATTGGCTCTTTTGGCAAAAATTTTAAAAATATTTTTGGTATTATTCTGAAATAAATGTTATTTAAATTATCTTGTGAATAATTTTCATATGAATCGAAGTCAACTATATTATGCTTACTTCACCATTTGGTTATGTATAGTATAAAAATTAGAACATTACAAAAATGATATGAGATTAACAACTTTTATTTTGCAGTTTATATCAATTGATGTATTCAAGAATAGCAGCCATAAGAATCTAATCTAATGTTGAACCCATTATGCTTTTTTAAAAATTTTTTTTAATTTCTTAAGGTTTTAGTCAAATGTCAGGTGAAGGGTTACATTTTTCTTATAAGATTGCTTTTCCCGATGTCAAATTTCTTGAAAAAACGTAACTCAATGACAGATTTTTTAAAAAGTAAAACTTTGCAACCTGTACATTTGTTATGCACAGGAAAATTATATGTTAAAATTAGGGTTTCCTTACTTCTACAAAACACTAATTGCCTAAAGGTGATTTTATTACTTATAACACTAATTATACCTGCCTACTTTAAATTTTACATAGAAAAATTATCTGATTTAAAAACAGACATTTTTTTCTCACATTGAGTCATACAGAATGTAGTTCCAAAGGTATTTCATGACTGTAGTCACAGTATCCAACTAAAAATTAAGCTCTCTAGAATTATACCAACTCAAATCTAGTATTGGCATGATCTTGACAGGCTGGACCTGCAAGATATGGCTTGAATTTTAACCAGTTATCACATAACTTCTAGTGATCATGCATCTAGTTATCATTAGAAATAATTTAAAAGGTTTTGTTGCTGAAAGCAGTTAAGTGGTACAGTAAAACAGTTAAGTTATTCAAAGAATGTTACCTTCCTTGCAAGAGTAATTTAAGCACGTGGGAAAGATTCTAGACTTTTTGTTCTTGCAGAAACAGTGCCCTCTGCTGCTGGAAACCTTTTTCTGCTTCTTATAATTTGTGTGGCTTGAGCTCAGTTGAACCTGGTGTAGATGAGGCTAGACAACTACTAACCAATAAAATTAGGAATTTGTGCAAATGGTAAATAGAACATGATACTTATTTTTAGTAACATCAAACATTTTCCATTTTTCTCTTTTCAGCATTATAAAAAAAACATTTGAAATATTCTAGAAATGTCTGTAAGGTAATGCCAATTTAAGATCTCTCTAACTTTTGGCCAAGGAATTCAGGGTTTTCCACTAACTGGTATGATAACTATCAGGAGCTGCTCTGAGCAGAGGCTATGAATTCTTTTGAGTTGTAAACACAATTTTAAACTCGTAAGATGAGTAAAAAATTTGCCAAAGGTATTTGAGTTTATTCTTCCTTTATTAAAGAAAAGGACTTGTTGTTGCACAAAGTCTAAGTTATTATTGGTTGAAACACTGCAGCTGTGGAGTTCAGTCCCGGCATGAGGACTGAATCTGCATTAAATGTAAAGGTTGCATGTTTCAGTCTCCACCACCTTGCACTGTGGGCAGCACTGTACCTGTGCTTGTCTGGAAGCCACCTATATATACTCCAGCTAAGTGATTGTCTGACAGCCTTCGCATTTAACAAACTAGCATGAGGCTTTTAAAATCTAAATGCTGCGTGATAGACAATTTCAGCTAGCCACATTGTATGTATGAGGTTCAAAATGACTTTCAATCATTCATTTCCATTTATCAACTGAAATTTTGTTTAGTATGTGAATTTTTTTTGAAATGTATAGTGAATAGGATGTTGCACTGGTGGCAATTCATCATGGAACATAATAAAATTAATTTGACCCAAAAATATAAAATAGTGTGTTTTCATTTATTGTTAAGAGACTAAAGGGGAGGAGGAATGTGAAACTATATAGTAAAGGGTAAACAGCAGTGAACGATAATGGTTGTAGTTTTCAGCAGACCGCATGCCCTGAGAGCGAGTGTGCCATTGAGTAAACATGGAAAGAAAGGAATGTTACACCCTGTTCTGCTGGGAGAAGTGACAGCTGCTCAGCAGCTCCTGGGCAGCTGCTGCTGGGGCACACAGAGCATTCATGTCACAAGTCACACTGAAAGAAACCACACAGCAACAGTGTTGAGGTTTCTAAACGAGAATATCAACAATATTAGAATATCGGAGTTTATTGGTAGTTTCAGTAAAAGCCCAATACAGCAGTTCATGTGGAACTTAAATAGCTCTTAATGAATGGTATTAAAGATGGTGCTTGCTCTAAATAGGAAACTCAGTTTTTGATAAATGGAATTTTTTGTTCCGCTGACTCTGGCCCAAGTGGGTGTCTTAAGATTAAACTAAGTTAAGGAATCCAGTGTGTAGGATGCTACTGAAAGCCTTTTAAGACCTTTTGCCAAATTTAACAAACATGTCAAGAATAATATGTTCTATTAAAAAGTTGTTTGTGTCGTACAAATGTGAACACTTAAGAATGTATTAACCAAACTTTACCAAAAAGTTTTAGAGAAAAGTGCCTCAGAATTGCTCTTGTCACATATTTATGTTATCCACAGAGGAATTCCTGAAATAACTTGCTCTTTTCGAATGAAATTCTTAAAGGACAACTATTGAGATAAGGCCTATTTATATAGTACAATAGAAAATACTTCATGGAAAAGTGGAGAAATTTTTCTTTGCATACTTATTTTATTGCCATTGTCACCTCAACCTCCAAATCATAGCATTCTCTGACAATATTTTGGTCTCTTATTCATGGATTTTTTTAAACTTTGCTTTTCATGAAGCCACTGGGAAAAGGTGTAATAATTTGGTTGTTGGGACTGTGATGGGGAACATACATTTGTAGCTTGTGCTGTGCACGGCCAAGGGTGAACCTGAAGAAGTGCGGTGAAGGATTAAAAACAGAGAAGAGAATACAGCTGCTGCTCAGTGGATCTCTCATGCCTGATCGAAGACACAGAAAGACCCAGCCTGCAAGCCGAAGCTTTATTTTGTAGTTGGATCAAAACAAGGGAAGTGGTCAACATATTTACAATGTTCTTGTGAGTTTTTTTCATTTTGTTTTAGCAGCACTTGCTGCACCTCCCACAGCCCAAGCTTGACCCTATAGCCACTCCCTACAGTAGCTAATAGTAAGACTGCCTTTATTTACTTCTATATGTGGTATATGGTATCCTCCTTTGCTATGAGGGAGCCCAGTGAAAATTTTGGCTTTATAATAAATAAATCAGCCGTAATTTTTTGATTTTTAAATATCCATCAGTGGTCATAGTAACTATTGATGAATATTTTACTTAACACAACTCCATTTAAATCTAAACTGGTCATGTGTACCAACACCATGAAGATTGACAGATCAAGATATGAATAGCTCACAATTATTTTGAGTAAAATAGATAGTACCTTATAGGTGGTTTTTAGTTTAAATATTTTTGTAATGTTGAATTTCTAGTAAATTTGAAATGGCCCCTTAGTTTTTAAAGATTTTTTTTTTTTACCTTTCTATTTAAGAGTAAGTCCAATTTTAAAGGTATTGAATTGCATTATGGAACTTAAAATTAAAAGTGTCACATTGACATAATTTTCTGTCTTAAATTGATTGACGTATCTTGACCTAAATTCAGTTTTATCTTAGTTATTGCTTGATGTGTGAGGATTTTCATCAAGGGTTAAGTATAAAAAAATTTAAGCCATATCACTATATTTAAATAACTATTAAGACTAAATATGTAATGGACATTAAAACAATGGAGTAAGATAGGTTCCCCTCCCTCCTTAAATCTAAAATACTTATTTCACCACTGAAAGACAGTTGGAGACGAATGAGTTCTATCAAGCCTACTCCCATTTCTCAGGTAAAGGTACCCGTGTTCGGAGCCGTGGAGGGGCTTGCCCCAAGGTTAGAAGAAGCTGATTAGAAGTCAGATCTCACTACTAATTCTGTTTGCTCTTTATTTTGTACCATAATACTGGTTTTTCCTTGTTTTCTCTACTTTTTGTAAGTTATGGATAAATTGCATATTTATTTCTGAAAGACTTGTGGCTATAAATTTCACTCTCACATGTCATCTGGGTGTGATAGAAGCCTATCCCTGTGTTTCCCTGGGAAACCTGGCTTGGTTTGAGGAGCCAGCCTCTGACTGAAGCATGTGATCATATTTTGGCTCAGTGATGGCAGTCACCCTACATTGTCCAAGCATTTAGTCATCACCAGACACTCCTGTCATTTAGTGCTTGGATAAAATGATTGAACTTTATATTCTACATCCAAATTATGTGTTAGCTTCTTATAAATGGTCATTGTCTTTATTTAAACATAAGTATTTTGTGAACCCTTAAAATAAACTTGCCAAACAAAGTTAGTTTGAGGCTGTATTAATCTTTCTGTATAATTTTCAGTCAACAGCTGCACTGCCAATTTACTGACTGGAAGTTCTTCCAAGGAGCATGAGAACAAACAGAACACTTTAACTTTCTGGTTTCCTTAGTAGTAAGAGAGGGGAGCTTCTAATTTGGTTGTATGTATCTTCCCCTTATTTGAAAGCAGGAAAAAAAATAAAACACAGCTAGTGTTTGTGGTACTGAAAGGAAGAAATTAAGTGAAAGGAAAAGGCATTTTGTCCAATTGACTGTAGTGAAGCAAAGCTAATGTCTCAGTTCTGGAGTTGTCCATAAGAATGCTAATTGGCCCCTCAGATCAGCTTGTGAACCTAGAGAAACAGCCTTTTTTCTATAACTAGGATGATGGTCTAACGCAGAGAATGGAAAGGAGGAGAATGTGTGTTTGCAAGCAGAGTTTTAAGATTAGCGATAGGAAGGCCCTGACTGATGTGGCTTGATTGGAGAGTCACCCCGATACACTTAAGGTTGCAGGGTTGGGTCCCGGACTCACTTTTTTTCTCTCTCTAAAAATCAATAGATAATTATTTTTAAGAAACAATTGCCAATTGGGAGAACACTGCAAGTAGAAGTAAGTGGGAGTCTTACATTTTTTAACCCCATTTTTTTCTGGTTTCATTAAAAAAATATATATTTTTTCCTATTGCTATTTATATCTCTTAACCACGGTAGTTCCCTGCCTCCCAGATGCATTAATACACCAGTGATGGTCTAGATGAGAAATAAAAATATTACCCCATTATCTTTTCTTCAAATGTATAAGGCTTGGGGTTTTTCTGCTCATGTATGTATATTCAAAGATCCAAAGGGAAAGTGTCATTCTGTTGTCAAAATTTAAAATGCAACATAAAAGAAAATCCTATCTAATAAAAAGAGTAATATACAAATTGACCATCACTCCAACACAAAATGGCTGCTCCCATGTGGACACAAGATGGCCAGCAGGGGAGAGCAATTGGGAGGGACCAGGCCTGCAAGGGAGGGCAGTTGGGGGCGATCAAGCCTGCAGAGGAGGGCAGTTAGGGGTGACCAGGCCAGCAGAGGAGGAAAGTTAGGCGTGACTGGGCCTGTAGGGAAGGACAGTTGAGGGGGACCCAGACCTGCAGAGGAAAGCATTTGGGGGGAGGGGGAGGACAGGTCTGCAAGGGAGGGCAGTTAGGGGCAGTCAGGTTGCCAGGGGAACACTTAGGCATCAATCAGGCTGGCAGGGGAGTGGTTAGGGAGTGATCAGACTGGCAGGCAGAAGCGGTTAGGGGCAATCGGGAAGGCAGGCAGACGAGCAGTTGGGAGCCAGCAGTCCTGGATTGTGAGAGGGATGTCCAGCTGCCCATTTAGGCCCAATTCTACTGGGATTGGGCCTAAACGGGCAGTCAGACATCCCTCAAGGGGTCTCAGATTGGAGAGTGTACAGGCTGGCCTGAGGGACATCCCCTATGCCCCCATGCATGAATTTCACGCACTGGGCCTCTACTGTTATAATAAGACAAGTTTTGAGATTAATATAACTCCAGATTTGTGCAGTATTCAGTTAATAGGATAGGATTTGCTCATCTCCATTCTTTTCCATCATTAAAATTTGTTTTGTTTTCTATTTGAAAGATTAGGTAACTTGCATGTTTGAGTAATCCCAAAGGCTTAATGATTACATAAGAATTTATTTGGAATTACCTCAGAATCTTCACTTTGAACTTCAAGTAATCTCTGCTGATCTGTCTTCTTAAGCATTTTCCATTTCATATCTTTATCAACACAGTGGTGACTTTTAATTTATAAAGTAATGGCCGGGTACACAAATTCGTACACCAGTGGGGTCTTGGCCTGGCCTGCGGGATTGGGCCAAAACCACACTCTAATATCCCCCAAGGGATCCTGGGTTGCTAGAAGAGGCAGGCCAGGCGGAGGGGCCCCCAAGTGCACTATTAGGGACACTGGAGTTTGGCCAGCCAGGGTGGGATTGTGGGAGGCCTCCAGGGTGTGTCTGGCCCAACTCAGTCCTGATTGGCTAAACCCCAACAGCAAGCTAACCTACTGGTTGGAGCATCTGCCCCCTGGTGGTCAGTGCATATCATAGTGAGCAGTTGAGCTGCCTTAGCATATTAACATACTAGTGGCCCAGTGCACGAAATTTGTGCACGTGGAGGGGTGGGGTGGGGGTTGTCTCTCAGTCCAGCCTGCATCCTCTCCAATCTGAGATCCCTGTGGGATCGGGCCTAAACTGGCACTTAGACAACCCCCTCACAATCAGCTCCTAACCGCTCACCTGCCTGACTGCTTGATCACCCCTAACCCTCTGCTTGCTAACCATTCTGCAACTGGTCCCCTCTGCCAGCCTGCTTGGCCCCAACTGCCCCCCACCATCAGCCTGATCACCCTCAACTGCCCACCCCTCCTGGCCTGATCACCTTCAACTGCCTTTCCCTCCTGGCCTGATCACCCCTAACAGCCTCTGCCTTTGTCCCGCCACCATGGCAATCTGGGACCCCCATGCGCACACGCCCTTCATGATCTGTGACCCCCGGCGCCCACAGTGAAGAGTGGCAGTAGCCGGTCTCCCCCCTCCCCCACCCCATCCCCTGCCTCCCATGGCCCTGCCCTTCGCGCATGCACCAGTGATCTGGGACCCCCACATTTGCGCCCTTCACGATCTAAGATCCCAGGCGCCCACGGCAAAGCACGGTGGTGGCCGGCCTTCCTTCCTGCCGTGCCTCCGCGTGGCCTGGGGAACTGGCACCTCGGGCTTGCCAGGACCACCAGCGCAGTGTCTGCTCCCCAGGCCCATGGTGCTCATTCCCCAGGCGGTGCAGAGGCAGCCGGAGAGACAGGATCTTGCACTGCGCAGCCTCGCCCCCCCTGCTCCTGATTGGCTGGTAGCATAGCCAATCAGGAGTCAAGATATGATCACATTTGCATGTTACTAGTTTATTAGATAGGATTACACTTTGGTTGGTTGAATGGATGACATGAGAGCATATAAGGTTTTTATTATATAGGATACATGTGGACTAGAGAAGAATTTGATATTCCTGGAGAAAAGATTCTGTAAGTGTCAATTATGTCCATTTGGTCTCTAGTGTTTCATTTAAGGCCAATATTTATTTACTGATTTTTTGTTTGGTTGATTTATGGAGAGCTGTCAATGTAGTATTAAACTCCCTAACTATGGTTGTGTTCTGATCTGTTTATCCCTTTAGTTCTCTCAGTAGTTGTTTTATATATTTTGGTGCTCCCTGGTTGGGTACACATATATTAAGAAATATTATGTTTTCTTGATGTAGTGTCTCCTTTATCGTTATAAAGTGTCCATCTTTGATTCTCGTTATCTTTGTTATCTTGAAATCTATTTTGTTAGATATAAGTATTGCTACACCTGCTTTTCTGTGGATGTTATTTGCTTAGAGAAACATTTTCCACCCTTTTACTTTAAATCTACCTTTGTCTTTGCAGCTTAGATGTGTCTTTTGTAGGCAGCATGTGGTTGAGTTTTGGTTTTTGACCCACTCTACTATGTGCATCTTTATTGCTGAATTATTTACATTGGGTAATTATTGATGTATGAGGATATCTTATAGCCATTTTATCTTTTGTTTTCTGACCTCATTAGTTCTTTTCCTTTGTGTTTCTCTCTATTGTATTTGTTTTGTAGTGTTCCATACTTGTTTGCACTGTTTCCTCTTTCTTTAAACTATGTGTTCTGGTTTGGGGATTTTCTTGTGTGGTTACCATTAGATTTATAAAAAAATAAGGTTGCATATACAGAGTAGTTTTTTCATTGTTTGTTTTGAGTACATCTGATCTTCATTCTCATTTGCCAGTTCAGACCTTGACCTCCTCCCCTTTTATGTTTTGGTTGTCACAAATTATCCCTGTTTATGCTATAAGTTTTTTGGTGATTTTACTTGTAGTGTTGTGACTTTATATTCCTTGTTTCAAGTAGAGTAACACCCTTGAGTATTTCCTGCAGTGGAGGTTTTCTGGTGATAAAATCCCTAAGCTTCTGTATATCTAGAAATGTCTTTATTTCTCCTTCAAAATTAAAGGATAATTTTCCTGGTTATAGTATTGGTAGCTGTTTATTTCTCTTAGACGTTTAAACATTTAGTTCCACTCTCTCAGGCTTATAGAATTTCTGCTGAGAAGTCGGTTGAAATTGTGATTGGTTTTCCTTTGTAAGACACTTCCTTCTATTCCCTGCCTGCTTTGAGAATTTATTCTTTGTCATTAATTTTTGACAGTTTTAATGCCTTGGTGATGGCCTCTTTGGATTGAGGTAAGTAGTGTTTCTGTTTGCTTCCTAGATTTGAGGATCTAATTCTTTCTATGGGTTTGAAAAGTTCTCGTCTACTATTTGTTTGAATACATTTTCAATTTCTTTCTCCCTCTCTTCCTCTTCTGGAATACCTATTATTCTAATACTAGAGGCCTGGTGCATGAAATTTGTGCATGGGAGGCCGGGATGTCCCTCAGCCCAGCCTGCAACCTCTTCATTCTGGGACCCCTCGAGGGATGTCCAACTGCCCATTTAGGCACGATTGGGCCTAAACAGGCAGTTGGCCAACCTTCTCACAATCCAGGACTGCTGGCTCCAAACTGCTCACCTGCTTGCCTTCCTGATTGCCCCTAACCACTTCTACCTGCCAGCCTTATCACCCACTAACCACTACCCTGCCAATCTAATTGATGTCTAACTGCTCCCCTGCCAGCCTGTTTGCCCCCAACTTCCCTCCTCTGCTGGCCTGGTCACCTCTCACTGCCCTCCCGTGCAGACTTGATTGCCCCCAACTGCCCTCCCTTGCAGGCCTGGTCCCTCCCAACTGTCTCCCCTGCTGGCCTGATTGTCCAAAACTGCCCTCCCTTGCAGACTTGGAACTTCCCAATGGCCCTCCCCTGCTGGCCATCTGGAGGTGGCCATCTTGTGTCCACATGGGGGCAAGATCTTTGACCACATGGAGACAGCCCTCTTGTGTGTTGGAGTGATGGTCAATCTGCAAATTACTCTTTTATTAGAAAGGATAAAGGCCTGGTGCATGGGTGGGGCTAGCTGGTTTGCCCTGAAGAGTGTCCCGGATCAGGGTGGTGGCTCCCTTGGGGCACAGGCAGTCTGGGCAAGGGGCCTGTGGTGGTTTGCAGACCAACCACACACTCCCAGTGACCCAAGTGGAGGCCCTGGGATCTGAGATTTATTTATGTTCTAAAATTGAAACTTTGTAGCCTGGAGCAAAGCCAAACCTTCTGCTTGCTCCATGGTGACAGCCATTTCTGTTGGGGTTTATTTAATTCTACAATTGAAACTTTGTACCCTAGAGTGGAGGCCTCAGCACTAGGGCTTCAGAAGCTTGGCTTCCTCCATCTCCCAGGCAACCCTCGCCTTTGCTCTCCCCAGCTCTGTGACTGCTGCCATTTTTGTTGGGATATATCTTCTATAATTGAAACTTTGTAGCATTGAGTAGAGGCCTAGGCCAGCAAGTACAGGCAGAAAGCTTGGCTTCCTCTGTTGCTAGGGAAACCCAAGCCTCCCTCCTGCTCTCAGTGGCCGCAGCCATCTTCGTTGGTGTTTATTTGCTCCTGATTGGCTTGTGGGCGTGGCTTGATCAGAGATAAGGTCAATTTGCATATTACTCTTTTATTAGATAGGATTGTTTTTTCTGATAGAGTCTTTATACTCACATCTCTCTCTTTTTCTTTCTGTTTCACTTCCAGAGTCCTATCTTCAATATTACTAATTCTTTCTGATTGCCTCTGTTTTCTGGGCTCAGTAATTTACTCTTAATCTCCTTAATTGTATGCTTCATTTTCAGGATTTTTAATTGGTTCTTTTTTAAAGTTTCAATCTCTTTACTCATTTTGTTCATTGATTTGTTTTCTGAATGCATTTAATGGCCTGTCTGTATTTTGTCACATCTTTATAAGTACTTTCAAAACTGCAATATTGAAATCTCTATTATTTATGTCATATATTTCTATGTGTTCTAGATTTCTGTAGATTTTTCATTTTCTTTCTGCTCATCCTTGTTACTGTGGTTGTTCATTGTATTTGCTGTTCTCCTTTGTCTAGGCATGTATATCTGTCTATATTAATGGCTTGCTATAACAGCTTTCTCTGAAGAGGTCATTCTACTATTTTCTAGTATAAGGTGCTGAATCACAAGATTTTTTATGTCTATGAGCTCCCAGACTTGACCTTCACAGCTTCTGCAAGAGTACAGCCGTGCTGCTTTCTGGTGGAGTTTGTTTTGCCCTCACCATAACGGTGACCCTTGACCTCTGTAGGGGTCCTGCCCCACCTGGGGATCAGTCACTGAAGGAAACAACAGTTCTACTGGTTTACAGATAATTTGCTCCTCAATCCAACTCCAAGGGGCACTGGGAGGCAAGTTTTGGGAGTCCAAGTGGTGGCAGGGCTTTGTGGTTCCATTTCTTTGAAGCACCTCCGCCCAGCCTCACGGTGGAGAGCCACGTGGCAGAACCCTGTGCTGTCAGGTGTCTGCTGGCTCAGTCACTGTTCACTCCACTTGCTCTACTGGACTGCCTCTCCCCCCCCCCCCCCCCCAGCTCTGATCCTCCTGGGGAAGGAAGCACCTGCTACCACTGACTTCCTCCCCTCTTCAGGTGGAGCTGCGAGGTCCCACCTGCAGGGCACCTCTGTGGGCCGCCTGAGCTGTTCTCCATTTTCATCATACCATTTATTCCTGGTTTCCCATCTCCAGTTGTTGTAATGCCTGGGTCTCTCAGGCATGCCTGTGTATTCTTCGTTGAATTATGGTTGGTTGACTTGTGGAAATTTCAAGGGAAGAGGCCAAGAGAATCTCTTACATTGCCATTCCTCTGCCGTCACTTTAAGTAACATCCCACATATGGAGAAGTTGGTTTGTTTTGCCTTTTTGTATATGTTAAAAATTATTTGCATCTATTTAAAAATAACTTTTATTAGGGTCAGCTTCTAGAGTAAAAGAATAGTTACCATCCCAGCAAGCTCTGACAGGTCAAGGTTCCTGTTAAACTTCCTATAAGTATCTCTGAAAATAGTCACCAAAATTTCTTGGCTGCATTTATAGAAAAATAAATGAGAAGTGTTAGTGCTCCCTTGCTCCACCTGAATGTGACATTTTCAGCTTTTTACTGTTCTCTTACATAGTCTTACAACTAATCAGTAACATGTTGGTTAAACAAGAGCTACAAAAATTAAAATATAACTTCTAGAAAGACATTCACAAATGAAGAGTCAGAGGAAAAATACAGTTCAGATAACAGATTGGCCGAAATCTGTTTGGCTCAGTGGATAGAGCATCATCCTGCAGGCTGAAAAGTCCCAGGTTCGATTCCGGTCAAGGGCATGTACCTTGTTTGGGGGCACATCCCTAGTAGGGGGTGTGCAAGAGGCAGCTGATCGATGTCTCTCTCTCATCGATGTTTCTGACTTTCTATCCCTCTCCCTTCTTCTCTGTAAAAAGTCAATAAAATATTAAAAAAAACACAACAACAACCAGATAACAGATTGTGAGTCAACAGGGTTTTTGTGTTGGTTAAGGAGAAGACACCGCCGTTTTTCAGAGGGGAGAAATTCTACTCACATGTGTGGAGTGGCCCCTGTTAAATAAAGGCTCTCTAGATCTGCACCACACTGACCACTTGGGATAAGCAAAGGCAGAATGTAGCTGCTCTTTGGGAGACGGGCTAGAGAGACCTGTATTGCTGTGCATAACTGCAAAAAGACCTTCAAAATCCCAACTATAATTTAGGAAGACAGCAACGAGACAGAATCCTGAGAGGAAAAGAAAAGAGGATAAACTGGCCAGAGAACAGACCATGTGGGTTACGGTTATCGAGAGAATTTATAATAACAGTATTGTCTCGTGTTCAATTTGTGTTGGCTGTAATGTCAGTCCCACCTTCGTTGCCCTCATGCAATGTTGAAGAACTGGAGAATGAGAGCTGATTGCCACATTAGGTCAATGCAATTTGGAATAAGGCCACTAAATCACAGATTTGTAAGATTCAAGATACAGAATCCAGTACAATAATGGAAAGGTTAAGACATGTTCACAAATAGTACATAATGCAAGGCAGAATGGACTGTGGGCCTGGACTACAGAACCTGAAGCCAGAGACAGCCCAGGAGCAGACAAGTCCAGCACCACCCTCTGTCCCCGGAACTCTCAGAAGTCTGGCAGAAGACTTCGGGCTGTCACGAGATGGAATGAGGTTTCCAATTGACTTTATATATATGCACACATAGGACATTTTTACTTGACCTGAGAAAAAAAATATAATACATAAATGTATGTACGTGTAAATATATAATCTACTTTTTCTCCTGTCAAGTAAAAATAATGATATATGTATATATGTGGGCATACATGTATATACTATAATTTTATTTTTCATGTAAAGTAAAAAATGACACATCAGGAAGATGTGCCTTTTTTGGTCTGAGATTTGTGGAACCTCTAACTCTTTACCAGAGCAGCACACCCATTTATGACTCAATGCTTTTCATATTCTTCATGTCCTTCCTCATTCTCCTCCACCCCCACCCTATCATTCAACTTTTTTTTTTTTAGCCTGGCATCTTCTCTATTCTTTAAAAATCCTAATCACCTTCCCTGATAAGTTTTTCTTGACCTCTAATCTGTCTTTGGCCAAGGGTTTATGGTAAACGGGTCACAAGTTTGACTGGCTCACAGTCAAATCCATGCAATACCTATTTTTGAATAGCCTCAAATGAAGAAGAGCTTTTACATGTGTAAATGCTAGGAAAAAAATCAAAGAATAAAAAGCCATGAAGTGTAAGAACTGAAAGATGTTTTTATTCAGGAATTAGGGGAGACTCAAGTCATAAATTCCTACTCTAAAATCTTCACACCTGACTTTTCCAGGATGCACATTTCCTACGTAGACTAGTCTACTCTGTTTCTTAAGTCAAAAGTACGTGTTTCCTGCTTTCCATATATTTTTGTTTGTTAGTGTATTTCTTGAGCTGGTTTCATATTATTTATTTCTGTGAAATGGTGTTGTTTTTTTTTTAAACTTGGGACCACCAAGTTGTAAAGATGTATGTTTTTACCTGACAGTTATACCACAGGTAGACTGTCCAGCTAAGTTGAGAAGAGTGAATCTATAGCTTGCATTTGTTTTTAAAATTAAATTAACCCTGGATAAGAGTTGCTTTTTTTTAGGAGTTAGTCCTTGACCACTAGTTTGATACCATCTCTGTTTGGGGTGACCTGTTTCACTAACAGGCCTGTTACTCTCTATGACTAACTATGTAAGTGCTTATAGTGAAATAAATTGCTTTTCTACATTAAAAAAAAAAAAAGAACAACACAGGAAAATACATAAAATTAAAATTTTAGAGGCTATAAATAAAGCTGTATTAGTACCAGGCACGTTCATTCACTCGTGTATTGTGTATGACTGCTTTTGCCCTGCAGCAGCAGGTTGAATAGTTGCGACAGAGACCAAATGCCCGTCATGTCTAAATTATTTATTCTCTATCTCTTTGCAGAAAACGTTTGCTGAGATTAGTTTTTGATGTTGATGTGTCCTTAATGCCCACACAGAACACTATAAACTTGCCTCTAACTCAGTGCTTACCTTGCATCCTGGAATGGATAATTTGCTTAGGATTCCCATTACTTCTAGTGGAGGATACTTTCTAATTCAAGTTGGTTGGTCTTAGCACTGAGCAGAGGCTCTGCACAAGAGGCGCTTGATAGATACATGCGAAATGGATGAAGTCATGATGTAAGCTCCCTCCACCCGAGTGTAAGTTACACAAGGCCAGGTGTTTTATCTCCTTTATTGGTGTATGTACCCTCAGTATCCAAATGCGTATCTATATCTAGTAGGCACTCAGAAAATATTTGTGGGAGTTGTTAAGAGCATCAATGTTGGCACTATATTTTTTAGTTTTGTAATTCTTTTATAAAATATATTTTATTGGTTTTAGAGAGGAAGGGAGAGGGAGAGAAAAACAGAAACATCGATGACGAGAGAGAATCATTAATCAGCTGCCTCCTGCACGCCCCCCACTGGGGATCGAGCCTGCAACCCAGGCATGTGCCCTTGACTGAAATTGAACCCGGGCCTTTCAGTCCTCAGGCTGATGCTCTGTTCATTGAGCCAAACCAGCCATGATATAGTAGTCTTTTATGTCATGGCATTTGATGATTGGAAGAAATAAAGCTTTGCCTCCGAAGCTTCTGAAAATAAACAAACAAAAACCAAAGAAAAAGATAATGTTAACTTTGTCAAAAAAAGAAATAATTAAGAGGTCCTTTTCAGAATGTATCGATTTACCCCCTCTTCAGCACATTTCAATACAGGCCTTGCAGCCAGTATTTCCTCCTTTCACTCACTCGTAGCAACTACAACTGGGCAGGTATTAAATCAAGATCCTGCTGACACCTAGTTATGAAATACCTGTGGCGGCAGAGCTCTCAGAGCCAGTGAGACTCAGTACCTGGCCCCATTTCAAGTGGGGATGAGGTGTTCTTTAAGAGATTAATGTGCAGATATAAATCACAGCCTAAACACTGCCTCTGCTCTTGGGCAGCCTCTCTCCCAGTGAGCTGAAAGCTCTGTAGAGAGGATGAACGAATTTGTTCCCTTATTCACTCTATAGTTTGCAGGAGGGATGAGCTAAGAATCTCTGCCCTGTGCTAACACCGTGCATGTTTACGGGATTGTCTTGTGCAATAACGTTCTAGAAGTGTATTTCTGAATGACCAATGTACTCACTTGGTATCTGATCATATCATACTGTCTTACTGACTTGTTATGGGCTTTATAACATTTCACTTTTTAGGTTGAGTATGAGGATCCAAATCTTTATTTCATTTTGTGATGCACCCATTAAGTGCAGGCTGCTCTATCCTGAGCCCCGAAAGTTCCAGCAAGGCAGGCTTTTGAAATGCAAAGGAAACAATGTGTGTCTCCAGACTACTTCTGGCGAGGCCTGGCAGCTCTCCTCCCTCCCCTCACTCTGGGTGGTTGCCGCACACCCCCTTCCTGGGGTTCATGCGTGGTTTTATGGGCAACCCAGTTCATGAGCAACCATTTGCTCCTCTGCCTCATTGCGATGGAATTGGAAGTGGTTCCCCTTTAGAAGGGCCTCATCCTCATGTACATACACGAGTCAGGGGAAAAAGGAAGGTCTGCCTTAGTTGCCTGTTCTAAACTCACACAGACACACACACACACACACACACACACACACACACACACACACACACCTTTTAAAAACCTACATCCTAGCTTTTATTTCTTTGAACAGCAATAATGGGCATGACTGTGAATACCAATGAAAAGAGGTAAAAAAAAAAAAAAAGTGAAGTCACTACAAGGAAAACTGAATGGGGAGCCTTTGGGAGGTTTGAACAGAGAGGTGCAGGGAAGTATGGGCCGAGCCGGGACAGACAGTCAGTTTCTCATGCAACCTGCCCCTCTCTGAGCCCAGGCTTCCTCATTTGTAAAATGGGATAGCATATTTAATGTTGCTGTGAAACGTTCATGAGACAACTTCAATAGTTCAGAAAATGCCAGTCACTCCCCACACCGTGTCCGGACATTGAGCTACCCCCTTAAGAAAAATAATCAGCTGTTCTTACTGAGTAAGAGAATGGCAGAACGAGAGACATAGACTAAAAGACACAGACCCAAGAACTATTGGAGAGTTTTCTAGTGAAAATTGAAGGTAATTTTGATTGAAGGTTATCCAAAGCTTTGTATATAGTGCAAACAATCATTACACAGGTGACCCAAGACCACTGTTCTACTCTGCAGGAAATGGAGGAAACATTACTAATCGTAGTTATGACAAGGGACGTTAGAAGAGATTTGTAGCTTTCATAAATTGGAGTAGAGAAGTCTTTCTTATTTGAATTGAGATCTTTCTTGAGTGAGAGGGGATGGGGTGGTGATGCCCTGTGATTACAGATACACGTGTCCTTGTCCCTGGATGTGTGTCGTGGATGTTGACATGACACCACCACATCGTGTGTAGGGCACGAAAGGCCAAGGCCCACTGGAGTAGGGCTCATCCAAGGAGCGCTCAAAAGAGGAATCTTTAGCATCAGCCACCAGATAGCTCCAAATCCATGAGGCCTGTCTTCCCTGCATTCCCCTGGCATCTGTATTCTGTTTACCAAGAAACTTTCTAACTTTCCATTTTTCGTCTTCCAGAAAGAGTTGATTTTAATGGTAAATGATTAAATTGACCTATAAATCTTATGAGAATGTGGGGGTGTCGGTAGACATCCTGAGTCTCATATCAATGCCTCCAGGATGGTAATGTCCACTGTAGGGTCTTTTCCTGAGTTTTTTATCTCACTACCAAGATAACTTTAAAGAGAGTTTTTGATTCCAGACCTTTAGGAAGAATTCCGATCACATTTTTCTTGGAAAAGACAAAGAAAAGCAAATGCTAAGGACCAAAAACCCTTTTCGGATGATAATGTAATGTTTTTAATATTTAATAATGTTACATACACACCTGAAAATGTATCAACTCACAAAAAAATATTAGTTTGTTTTTTCTTAAAAAAAACAAAACTTCAATCCAAATTTATTGAGATTACAAAAATAACAGCACATTTCATTAACTCAACAGCTCAAAACTATGAAGCATCTTTAAACTGCTTCCTGCCAATACAAATCTCATGACATTAAAAAAGAAGTTTATTTTCATATTTACAGTAGAAACATGTGGACTGTTTCTTAAGATTCTCTTTGGACTTCATGGCTGAGGCTCCTTTTTAAAGTCAGAGGACATTTCCAATTGAAGAAGGTATTTTAGAAACATCTCCCAATGTGTTTTATTTCATGCCAATGACACATTCTGCATCCTCTTCCAAGACTGTGTTTTTATCGCAGAGCCTCTGGAACTTCCACCTACAAAAATATGGGATTTTCTTTCAATAAAAACAACACAAATGAGGAAGGGAAAAATATCTCTAAGGCATGTCTCCAGCAGGATTCTCTGAGAGGAATGCAGCGATGGATTGGTTTTTGCTGCCTGGTATTAAAATTGGATATTACAAATTAGGTTTGAAACCACTTGCAATCCTTCGGTAACATTTTTGACAAGTGGATCTTTTTTGGAATGCAGATTATACTGCCTGATTTTTTATTTTTATTTTTTAATTAAGGGAATCAGTATTTTTTTTTTTTTTTTTATGTTGGGGAGTCTTTACACGGGGCTGGCCCTTAGAAAACCTTAAGGCACATCTTGCAAACGGAAATACGCTCACCAGGGACCTGCTCTTGATGTTACAAACGTGGTAGGCTTGCTCGCGCTTATTAAAATAGTAATAAGTATTTGGGGAGGCGACTTGGGTGCCATTGTGCAAAGGGGCCTGCGCCCCAGGGTCTCGGGCGGTACTTACCCGCCGCAGCTGTCTCAGGCTGCTGCCCCGAATGGCTTCCATGAGGCTGTCATGGGCAGACCTCTGTGGGGTGGAAGGTCGGTAACTGTCTTCTGTTTTCTTCTCCTGCACTGACCGCAAGGAATTTTTTATTTCCTTGAGGATATTTTTCGGCTGTTTCTTAACCTTTTTCCCCTTTTTCTTTTTCTGTCCATTCTGTAAGGCCCACTGGGCACTCTCCTGCTGCTTGATGACCTCGGCGATGTTTCGGGTGATGAGCTTCTTCTCTGGAAGCGGCGGGGGCGGCGGCGGGGGCGGCGGCGGCAGCCTGTGCGCGGGGGGCTGGGGCTGGGGCGGCGGCGGCGGAGGAGGAGGGGGCGGCGGCTGCGGGGCCACGGGAGACTGCGGGCGGCTCCTCACGGTTTGGACTTTCTTGGGGAGCTTGGGGGATGACCAGGGGGAGTGCCTGGGAGACGCATAAGGCGACGAGCCAGGCGTGCCCCTCTGCCACGCCGCCGTCCTGAGCTGGGCCCCTCCGTCGGACCCTTCCTGCTGCTTCTGCTCCTGCATCCGCTTCTGCCTCTGCTTGTCCATGTTCCGCGTCAGGAGGCCGGTCATGCTCATCCGCGGCCCCGGCAGCTCGAAGTGGTAGCCGAGCCGCAGCAGCGTGGTGTTCTCCCGCAGCAGCTTCACGATCTCCATCTCCACCTGGCTGCCCATGATGTGCCGCTGGTTGTGGAAGCGCAGCTCGGTGAGCACCGCGTTGTGCTGCAGGGCGCGCATGATGGCCAGGATGCCCTTGCCCGTGACGAAGTTGGACTCGATGTTGACGCTGGTGATGTGCCGGTTGACCTTGAGCATCTCGGCGATGGCGGCGGCCGCGCTGTCGTCCGCGTGCGTGTTGGCCAGGCTGAAGGTGCGCACGGCCGTGTTGGTCCGGAGCGCGTCGGCGAAGCGGGCCAGCGTCTGCGGCGTGATGTTCTCGATGTTGTTCAGGTTGACCTCGTGGGTGTCGGGGTCGTTGTTCCTGATCTTGGCCAAGGCCTCCTCGATCACCGTGGGGTTTCCGCTGGCGTGGATGGCGGCCGGGGACTCCGTGTGCTTCCCGCTGTGGCCATTGGTCAGATTGACGTTTTCTAATTGACTTTTGAAAGTCTTGGGCCTGGCATCGTCAGGATGGACGCTGTCATAATGCATAGTTCCATTGATAGCTTTCTCGCCTTCGACTGCGCTCTCCTCCCCATGGCTGTCCTCCTCCTCCTCCTCTTCCTCCTCCTCTTCCTCCTCCTCCCCCTCCTCTTCCTCTGCCTCCTCCTCTTCGGTGTACACCTCCTCAGACACCTCACTGTTACTTCCAGTGAAAATCAGCTCTTCCTCACTCTCCTCTTTGTCTTCTTCCGCCACCTAAAGAGCATGGCACCGTCATTAAGTTTGTCATTGCTAAGCACACTTTCTAAATTTATGAAACCAACATGGTTTTGCAATACCCTCCATGTTGCAGACCTAGCTGGGCTTGGGTTCAGCAGACAAAATTTTCCGTCTGTTTGTCTATGTGAAAATGAACACCTTTAATTTTAAAATGCTTACGTGTAACCAAGATTTGCCAATCAACAAATCCACAGGTTATTATTATTATTATTGTTTTGGTCGTTAATCGACTGTTATTTGAAATACATTTCAGCAAATAGGCCATATATTGGGGGAAAAAAACTGTCTTGATTTCCCTAACTGCTGCCCATGCCCCTCCCCTGTCCCCAAATAAATATTACATATCTACAAAGAGTCACTGTTGGTAAACAATGTTTACCAAGTGATGAGCACGTGATCACACCGCACCACGCGCTGCCATTGGTTCTGTTGTGTGGCTGACTCTGCAGCAGTTTTAACACGTGCGGGCCCACGTCCCATCTGTGCTGAGCCACACCCCGCCCCGTGCACTGGTTCACTCGTGGTGACCGGTGAAGGCACGCATTTAGGAGACCTATTCTATACATTTAAAGGGACAGTAATGCATATAGAAAACTTTTCTGTGAAAGTAAACTTTTCATACACAATTTTAATTGTCTGCACAAGTGAAAACAGGTTAACTAATTTGTCAATTTTTAAACATAGGTATTTGAAAAATCTACTTTACCAAATTAGTCCATGATATCAAGATTTTACTGTTAGGTTGTACAAATAAAATGAATACATTGTCATATGTCAATTGTATCTCAATAAATAAAGAAAAAGAAAAAGCAACACGTGGCAAGTAGCACAAAAATATATAAGAAGAAAATTTAATCTCGGTGATCAAGGTTAACATTTAATAGTATGATTTTCAACAGCTTTTCCTACAAACATTTCTTGTGTTTTCTGCAGAATAAGCGTTCAGAACGCAATTTGTTGAGTTCATGTTGCCACTTTGAAAAATAAGTTGGCACTCCGGCTTTGGAAAACCCGTGATGAATTTTGTATTCTCTTCACCTACTCTGAAATACTTGGCGCCTAGCCTGTACAGTTTTTAGAAAATTCACCCCTCCCTCTGGAATCAGCCCTCAACCCTTTGTCCGTGCTTATTTTCCATCCCAAAGAAACACACGGCAACACGAAGACACAGCCTGTTAATGGACTTCCTCTCTTAATGTTCAAGACTTTTCGTAAACTTGGTCTCCTGTAAGCAGATGTGACAGGAGCCGGGGGCTGTCGGCCCGGCTTGTGTCGATGGAGACAGGGGCGTCGTGTGCTTCTCCAGCATTTATCTTCCTCGGGGGCAGAGCCTGGCACCGGTGCCCAGAGACCCCACACCCATGAGCTGCTGCCGGCCCCGCCCCTGCTCTGGGGCAAGACGCCCCGGGAGCAGGGCTGCTGTCAGGGCCGCAGGTCAGCGCTAGGCTCTGTGAAGAAAAACACGGAGGTCACCCTTTTCGGCAAATTAACTTGAAATCTCTCGCTAGTGCGGGGTTAACTGAGACGGACCACAGAAACTAGGCTCTAAGTGTAACGAGGAACAGCAGAGAACAGAAAATCTTGAAGCAAGCCGTTGCCTCAGCCCATGGTCTTCAATTATTCACCACTTTTCAACTATGAAAGACCTTCAGGCAAACACAATTTCACTTTGTCTTTCCTATTTACAAGACTATTAAAAAGTCCAACTGACTCCTTTCTTTTTCTTGCTACCTTTTCTGATTTAAAAAAAAAAAAAAAGGAAATTGCTGACAAAGTATAATTTTCCATGTCCCTTCCCTGTCCCCAAAGCCTTGGTCCTGCTCTACACTAGCAACTTTTTTTTCTTACCCTGAGGGCTCCTACGGCCTGAGGCCTGTGGAATGAGCCTTGGATAACACTGTGTTTGTCTCCCAGTTTGTTTGCCTGGTTGCTATCACAAAACAGCCTCCAGTTATCCACTTGTTTGGAGTGGCAGGCACCAAGTGATGGCCTGGGGAAGGGGTCAACCTCCTGGGATGGCTTGTCCAGTCTTAATTTACACTCTTCTTCAAGATCAGGAGGGAGAGGGACGTGGTATGTGTGTGTGTGTGTGTGTGTGTTTATCTGCTTCCATATTTGCAGGAAAGAAGCCTTTCTCAAAGTTCAAGGTATGGTGCCTTGAATGCCACCCTTACATTTTTATCCACTTTGATTTTTAAAGAACTTTAGGCTTTATCTGCAAGAGATGTCCCCTCAAAATGTACTTTCTTCCAGAAAGCCTTCTTTGACACCCCTTGAAATCATCCTGGTGATGGATTCCAACGACGTTGTACTTCGCCCTAAAAACTGCCTATTTTAATGAGTTGTTTGCCATTTCTCTCCAAAGACTGTTAGCAGGGTGCGGACAGGGAGTATGTCTTTTTCGCTCACCTGGCTCAGCATGTAGCGGGGGCTCAATATCTGCTTACTGAGTGGATGCACAATGACATGGGCTAATGGCCTGCGTCAGGACTATGCCTAGGAGAAAAGGACTGACCAGGCTGGACGGGGGTTAAGGTGCCCAACTGGCATGGTTGTTGGGGGGGTTGAAAACTATCATAGGAAGCTGGGTTTGGGGTTCTAAAATCTAGCTAGTCACAAGCACACGGAGGTGGTTGGTCACCGCAAGGGGAGGGGGAGCATCTAGAAGAAGAATAGCAAAAGGGAGAAAGGTGTCAAGAGAGGGGAGGTAGGAGGATGCAAAACACAATCTGCCTACTTTCTAAATGAGCGCCTATCTCCTCTCCGCCACTGCTCTGGAGTCGCCCCCGGTCCTGTGAGAATGGGGGTGGCACCATGGGGATGCAGTGAGGCAGTGATGGGTACTGTTTCTCCCAATCACCTTCCTGGCACTGTTACATGAGCAAGGAGGCAAGAGGCTTGGTTTTCAGTTCTGGTTCTGGCTCAGCCTTTAGACAA
The DNA here is from genome assembly GCA_027563665.1 of Antrozous pallidus. Lineage (NCBI taxonomy): Eukaryota > Metazoa > Chordata > Mammalia > Chiroptera > Vespertilionidae > Antrozous > Antrozous pallidus. The sequence goes on along the minus strand of CM050521.1, from coordinate 16,701,373 downwards.
GTCTCTCTGCCGGAGGAGCGGGGGTCTCAAAGCAGCTCCAGTATAGTTCAGAGGTCTCCAACTGTGGTGTGTGTCATAGTCACATGCAGGGCTTGTGAAAGCACAGACTGCTGGGCCCCACTCCCCAAGTCCCTCGCTCAGCAGGCCGGAGGGAGCGTAGAATTAGTCGCTCTGAGAAGTTCCCAGATGATGTTGCAGGTTGGGCACCCGCATTTTAAAAAAATATATGTTTTTATTAATTTCAGGGAGGAAGAGAGAGAGAGAAACATCAATGATGAGAGGGAATCATTGTTTGGCTGTCTCCTGCACACCCCATGCTGGGGACTGAACCTTCAACTCGGGCATGTGTCCTTCATCGGAATCGAACCCGGGACCCTTGAGTCCACAGGCTGACGCTCTATACACTGAGCCAAACTGGCCAGGGCTGGGCACCCACATTTTGAGAATCTTTGTGCCATCAGAACTTAATTTGAATGTCAGCTTGCTTTTAATAAAGTGTTGATCTCAAATGCATTTCCTAACCTCTCTTAGTCTGAGTTCTCGTGTGCGGGGGTAAGAACTCAATGAAATGATGTGAATGTACTCAAGCTAGGGGAGTTAGACCCTTGGTCTCCAAGGCCCATGGAGCTGTTGAGTGTTGCAAAGCTTTGTGTGAAGCCAGGGCGGGGGGAGAGGAGGCAGAGACTGTCATTCAAGAGAAGTTGAACATGATTTTCATGAGCTTTTAGAGAGCCAGTAGCTACAAAGACCCCCACCTCCTGCCCACGGTCTGTGCTGTGTGCTCCTCACTTATGCTGTGGCTCCTGACCCACCCACCCTCCCACCCACGTCTGCTTTGAGCTTTTCCCTGTGGCTGGAATGGATTTACACTCTGCATCAGCAAGCTTCTGCCCAGCACCCCGTGTGACTGCAGAGACAGCTGGCCGGCGAGGAAAGTGTAGTGAGAGAAAAATTAGCCAGAAAGGAGTCAAAGTTCATCAGCACTGCAGCCTCTCTAATTGACCCGATAAGCCACAGGCAGGGGCCAGCCAAACCTGCGGGGGGTCAGGTGGGTTCCGCCCACCGCTGGCAGCAGGCTTTGCCTCCTGTTTCCCACCAATCTAACGTCATGATGGTGTTAGAACGCCTTCGCCAGGGTGTTGCTGCAGTGGCCGTCTGGCCTGCAGCTTCTGGGTCACCTTTAATCTTTTTATGAAGGCATTTCTTTCGTAACTGTCATAAACATGTCCTATTTTATATATTTCAACGCACATTCCCACCTCAGGGGGGAAAAAAAGACCTCTAAATAGCATGGCTGTGGAGGAATTGACCTTAAATCCTGGCCTGTCAAGTGTGTCCTTCCTTATCACCTCCCCCTCCAGCCCTTCGCGCAGGCGGCCAGCATGGCCTTGGCAGACACCGGCCCATCCCAGTGACCCTTCCTGCGATGACTGACACGGGCAAAGCTCACACGTATCCTGCTACAAATGTGGCCACACACCCTATCACCAAGATCATCTAACAGCGCCTGGATTAGTCCGTGGGCTCCAGGCCATCTGCGTTTCAGATGATTGTAGTGAAGCACTGAGCTTTTAAACTCTCTCTCCTGACCCGTGTTCTTCCAGAAACTCAGAAATGGGCTATATCTACGTCCTTCTCGCCATGACCATTTTCCACAGTCTTCTGAACTCCTTTTCATGATCCATCCGGCAAACTTAAAGCAACGGTTACTGGGCAGAGAACTAGAGCGTGAGAGGCCTGCGCGCTCACAGAAGCCCACTTCTGGCCCCGGCATCGCTGCTGTCAAGTGGGAAGGGGTCAGAGAGCCGTCTCCCCAGGCATGCTGACCCGGGGCTCTCAGGTGAGCTTTGGGGGGGTGTCATCACGTGTGAAGTTCTGTGTAAAAAGGTGTGTGTGTGCACAAGCGCATGTGCCTTTTCTGAAGGAGAAGGTGCACAACGGACCCAAATGTCAAAGGGGTTTTGGTTGACACGCAGACAATAAAACCACTGGTTCCTGGTCCCTCAGTGGACAGCCAGGGAAGAGGAGCCGGCATAAGTGATATCGCTCAGCAACTTAGAGACACAGACAGGAGCAGAGAGAAGGGCCCCTGACTCTCAGTTCCGTGTAATTTCCTGCCACCCACTCCTCTTGGTGTTGGAGAAAAAGAAGTCTTTTTACTGTAGCCACGTCATAGTCAAAGCAACAAGAGTACCCATTTCTATCTTTGAAGAAGAAAATAAATTTACTTAACTCAATATATATATATATATATATATATATATATATATATATATATATATACATATATATATATATATACACACACACACAGATACTATGCTACATCTCCAACTTTATAACTCAAATTAGACTTACATTTAGCAAGCTATCTAAACCTATGCCTTACTTGCAAATTATTTTCTTCTTGAAGATTCCCTCTTTAGCCAATTATTAGGACCCCAGCCAATCATTGTACATATTACAATGGGGGCCACAGAAGTTACAGGACTATTCAGCCCGAGACAGTGTTCAGTAGCAGGTTAAGGACAAATAATGCGAGGAGGACTGCAGAGGCAGAGAAAGCAGGTTCCTAGGGCTGGGGTGAGGGTGGAGGGGGCCGGGAGCAGCCCAGGAAAGATCCGGAAAGCCTACCTTTCCACACTCCCCCAGCCGCTCCTTCTCCAGCAGCTTCTGGGACTCCTTTTCCCAATAGGCCATCAGCGCCTCCCGGCTGAAATTCGCTGTGGGGGTCTTCTCCGTCAGGCTCTTCTGCCTGAGCCCCACCGGAAGGTTGCGGTCAGGTTCAATGTCTTCCAGCTCCCTCTCCAGCTCCTTCAGCTCCTCGGCCGACAAGGAAGCCAGGAGCTCGTCCTCGTCGATGGATTCATATTTGCTAAGTCCCCTCCTGTAGCCGAAGGTAGACATGGTCCCTGTTTGGTCAGACCCACAAGGAGCTTGAGGACCCGGGCATGCAAGGCAGCCAGGAACAGGCGAGGCGGCCAGGGGCAGGCTGGCCAGCAACTGGTGCTGGGAGCGGCTGCGATAGCCTTTTAAGAGGGTGATGCAGGCCCCGACAATGTGGCAGGGTGAAGGCATGGGCTGTTTTAAGCATCAGACGTCAGCTAGACATTTGAACACAAAGAATGTCACATCAGTGGTGGATGGAGGTCTCAGAACCAGTGGGGATTATGCACAGACCGGCCAGGGACAGATTTAGCTGTGCCTGATAGCTCCCGAGGACAGGCAGAGAGGCTTCCGACAGCGAGAGACAGTTTTTACTTTGTACGCAAGCAGCGGGGGAATACAAGTTTAGGTTGAAGTGACTGGCTACAACCACTGTGGCCATGAAAAGGGTCCTTTTAATCTGGAGAACTTGGTTGTTCAAGTTCTCCTGAAAACACAGCGATGGGAACAGACAGCTATGCTCACAGAGCACTCTAGATTTTTTATGGCATTCTGTAGTTTACAAAGCACTTTGATACGGTTTCCCTGATCACAATTCCTGTGAGACGGCGAACAGTGTCCTCCTTTAGATTCTGAGAGGTGAGGTGACAGACTGGGAGTCAGCCAGCCAGGCTGCCAAGTGGCCTTCTCCACGGCGCAAAATGGCTCCCCTCTCCTCAGCCCTGAGAGTCAGGAAACACCTGGGTTTGCAGATAAAACTCGGAAAAGACAAACAGTAATACTAGGGAGGATTTGTTAAGAACTGACACTGTGCCAGCCTAGTGCTGAGCATTTTATATAGTTCATCTCATTTAATTCTATGGTCGGTAAGGTAAATATTATTCCCACATTTTACTAATATGGACTCAGAGAGGTCAAGTAACTAGCCCAGGGCCACGGAGCTAACATTTGCACTCATATTTGTGACTGGGCTGAAAATGGAAGAGAAGCTAATTTGAAATTATATATGTTATATATATACACACACACACACACACACACACACACACACACACAGAGATATATGCTCATATTCTTATGAATGTGATAAAATATATAGCTCATGAGACTGTAGATGTATCATTTTAGCACAGGGATAGATAAAAATCAGTTGAAAGGTCTATGCATTGAAATATACATTTGTCAATACGTGTATAGTATACGATATCTTGTTTATGTGTTCAGCAACTGGTAAGTGTATAAAATGTTTGTGTTGTTTCCAGGTTTGGGTTATAAATAATGCTGCTGTGAGGACGTTTGTAAGCAAGCGTGTATGTGGCCATGTGTTTTCAGTTCTCTTGGGTGGATAGGAATTGCTGAGTAATATGGTAAATTTATAGTTAACTTTTCCAGAAACTGACAAACTATTTTCCCAAATGGCTGCACCAGTTTACCGTGGAGAAGGCCACTTGGCAGCCTGGCTGGCTGACTGCCAATCTGTCACCTCAGCTCTCAGAATCTGTAAAGGAGGACACTGCTCGCCGTCGCACAGGACTTGTTGTGGTCAGGGAAACTGTATTAAAGTGCTTTGCAAACTACAAAATGCCATAAAAAATCTAGAGCGCTCTGTGAGCATAGCTGTCTTTTCCCATCGCTGTGTTTGTAGGAGAACCTGAATAACTAACTTCTTTAGTTATTCCTCTAATAATTAATGATGTTGAGAATCATTTCATGTGTCTATTGTCTCTCTTATGTCTTCTTTGGTAAAGTAATTATTCAGATTTTATGCTCATTTTAAAAATAGGTTGTGTCTTATTGGGACATATGTTTTCCATATAGTCTGAACTTTGTCGGGGATATGATTTGAAGATCATTTCTCCCATTATTTGGCTTGTCTATTGTGTCTTTTGAAGAGCAAATGTTTTTTATTTTGATTAAGTTCGATTTATCAAATTTTTCTCGTATTGCTTTAGTTTTTGGTGTCATAAGAAATCACTTCTTCACTCAGTGTCAGAAAGAATTACTCCTGTTTTCTTTTAAGAGTTTTATAGTGTTAGCTTATTATATTTAGGTTTGTTACCCATTTTGACTTAATATTTGCATATGTGTAAAATAAGAGTCTAAATTCTTCTTCTTGCATGCAAATATCCAATTATCTTAGTACTTTTAGAAGAAAAGACTTGTCCACAAATGTAAGGGTTTCTTTTTGGATTTTCAGATCTGATCTATGAATCTGTGTGTATTTTCTATGCCAATACCACATGTATAGCTCCGTAGTTTGTAGTGAAATTGCAAATGTAAGTACTCCAACTTTTTTCTTTCGCAAACATATTTTAGCTACTATTATCTTAACTTATTCATTACAGTATACTGCCTCCAAAAATAGCCACAACTCTTTTCAATGATTCTGATGAGACAAATGGTTATGAAATTAGAAAGAAGGAGTTTGTTGGATTTTTTATGGCCTGAGCACATGCTTTTGTGTAGCTTCAGTGGTAACACATCTTTTCTTATGTGAAAATGGTTTGGTTTTTGGAAAGGACAGCAAATCATTATAGCCAAGTGTGGGGAAGAAGATTAGTTATTCACCTGTATAATGACATTTTAGGTAAAATAATAGATTATGATTAAAACTACAGTAAAACTTTTGTGTGTTTTTTTAAGAAAAAACACAAGAAGCAACTACATGAAAATAATAACACAAGTTTATTTATTCAACAATTATGTATTGGCCCATATCATATGTGCAATTTGAGAGTATGTGATTTATGTACAAAAAATAGTGGAATTGCATTTTACTTTCCTGTCTGTCTCTCTTTCTTGTTTTTAATTTTTCAGCAACACTTTAATGTTGTTTTTACTTGACATTTTATTAAACACACATGACATGTCGGATTCTATTTTAGGTGCTGGAATTAATTCAGTGAAGAAAACCAGCAACATCACTTCCTTCATGGAGCTTGTATTCTAGTTGGGACAGATAGGCAGCATGCAAGGGAGCCAGTAACTACAGAACATGTCAGACAGAAGCTCCATGGACAGAAACAGAGCAGGGCAAGAGGGAAGCAAGGAGACTGTGGGAACACTATTTCCTATAGGGAAGATCTCTGTAATAACGCAACAGTTGAGCATAGACCTAGAAAAGTAAGGGCTTGTTGTGTGCAGATTACAATGCTACACATTTAATGTGGTTATAAAATAATTACTCAGATATTCTTGGAGTCGTTGACGATCAGAACTCACAGAGACTTTCAAATACATGGATCCTCTCTTTATCACTTCTGTTCAGTGGTCACCTAGCCTTTGCTTCAACACTTTCAGTGGAAATTTTACATTACCAAAAATTCATTCCATTGTTGGATGGCTCAGTCATTACAAAATTCTTATTTCTATCATGTTGTAAAATGACTTCTTGAAAAACCAGCCTAAATTTTTAATTTTCTCACTGGAACAACCCAGAATAAATAATCTCATGTGAGCTTCTTTTCACAAATCTTGGGTGGCTCATGAATGACTATGAAAATGACTCCAAAAGAGGAGACATTAACGTGTTTGCTCTGTGGCAGCATCACTGGAAAAAATGGCCTAAGACATATATATGTTAAAATCACTCTGATTATAATAATAATCACAACTCATTGGATCTTAATTCACTGGATCCCCCTTTAAATATTCTCCACAAACTTTAAGTCCATTGAACATACTTCTCCTGAGTGACAAAACACCACCCCCTAGCCCTGGCTAGAGTTATGTGTAATGAATAATTTAGATTTCCTTGCAACCTTGTCTATATTAAGAGGGGGAAATAATCAAGTCATATTTATAGCACCGCTAGCGTTTTCTATTTTGGGATTTTTATTTAAGTACATTGTGGTGTGTTTATTTAAAATACATTTTTATTGATTTCAGAGAGGAAGGGACAGGGAGAAAGATAAAAACATCAATGATGAGAGAGAATCATTTGTTGGCTGCCTCCTACACGCCCCCTACTGGGGATTGAACCCTCAACCGGGGCATATATCCTGATCAGGAATCAAACATTGATCTCCTGGTTCAATCATTGAGCAGCACCGCCTGGCAGGCACATTGTGTTTTGAGCAGAATTGCTTTTAGAATCAATAATACTATAAGCCTTTTCAAGATTAGCATCATTTATTTTAAAAAAAATCTTTGATAGAGAACCAAGATGGCGGCATAGGTAAACACCTATCTTGCTGCCATTCACAGCAATTTCAAAACTACAACTTAACAAAAGAACAAACACCATCCAGAATCACTGGAAAGCTGGCTGAGTGAAAATTCCACAAATAAAAGTGAAGATAAGACACTGTGATTCGGAGGAGCAGCGGCAGACAGTGTTGAAGATACGCACAGAGAGAGGTTTGGAGCAGTGCACGCACCAGCGGATAGGACGGGCGGCTGAAAACCAGCCAGTTTTCTTGAACGAGGGAGACAAAGACGTCCCACTGGACTGATTCTCCAGCTCTGGGCGAAGTCCAGGGGACCCACTATCATACAGGGTAAAAACTGAACAATGGGAGGGCACGCTGAAGCTCGGGTGCTGTAGGGGTCTGCAGGCTTGTGGAGAAGGTGAGCTTGTGCGGAGTGCGCGTGAACTTGGGAACAGCACAGCTGTGTGACCGCACAGAGAGCACTCGTGACTTGCTCTCTCATTTGGGAAACCATCAGACTGAATTGTTTTGCGATCCTGGGTGAGACATTGGGTGTGCAGACTCATTTGGGGAGAGGCTGAATTCTCCAGCAACCGGTTGAGCTCGGCAACAGCTCTCTCTCAGAGACCCTGGGGCCGCATAGGGCGGAGCTGATGCTGTCTGCTTGGACCAGAGACTCCACCCATCCAACCCGAGCACAGCTGAACATCACAGACAATTGGCCTGGAGGTCAACCCCTCCAAGTGCTAACAACGATTAACCTGGGCTTAACTTCAGCAAGACTGTGTAACCCATATCCACCTCAGGTAACTGGTGAGGCTGAGCCACAGTCCCTTGTAGGACATCTACCACAAAAAGCTAATTGACCAACTCAGGGAAGCAGTCACCATGCAGAGACATGGAAAGAAATCAGATGTGAAAGAAATGGAGGAAAAAAAACGACTGGACATGGAATTCAAAACCACGGTTATAGGGCTTTTCAAGAGGCTCCTAGAAAAGGTTGAGACCTATAAGGAAATAAATAAGACCTATGAGGAAATGAACAAGACCTACCAGGAACTGAACAAGACCTGCGAGGAAATCAACAAGACCAACGTGGAAATGAATGAGACCTACAAGGAAATGAATGGGACCTACAAGGATATGAATGAGACTCTCAAGGATATGAAAAAGGACCAACCAGAAATTAAGCATACACTGACTGAAATAAAAAATATTATACAAAGACCTAAAAGTACTCTAGAGCACCCCAAGAACCAAGTTGAAGATTTGAAATACAAAGAGGTAAAATCCACTCAGCTGAAAAAGCAAGAAACCAAAAGAATCCAAAAATTGAAGATAGTGTAAGGGGCCTCTGGGACAACCTCAAGCATACCAACATCCGAATTATAGGGGTGCCAGAAAAAGAGAGAGAGCAAGACAATGAAAACCTATTTGAAGAAATAGTGACCAAAAACTTCCCACACCTGGTGAAAGAAATTGACTTAGAGTCCAAGAAGCACCCTGAACCCCAATATATAGGAACCCTAAGAGGACCACACCAAGGGACATCATAATTAAAATGCCAAGAGCAAAAGATAAAGAGAGAATATTAAAAGCAGCAAGAGAAAAACAGTTACCTATAAGGGAGCACCCATACGACTGTCAGCGGATTTCTCAACAGAAACGATGCAGGCCAGTCGGGAGTGGCAAGAAATATTCAAAGTGATGAACAGCAAGAATCTACAACCAAGATTACTCTATTCAGCAAAGCTATCATGCAGAATTGAAGGTCAGATAAAGTGCTTCGCAGGTAAGAAAAAGCTAAAGAAGTTCATCACCACCAAACCAATATTATATGAAATGCTGAAAGATATTCTTTAAGAAGAGGAAGAAGAAAAAGATAAAAGTGTAAATTATGAACAACAAATACACATCTATCAACAAATGAATCTAAAAATCAAGTGAATTAATAATCTGATGAACAGGATAAACTGGTGAATGTAATAGAATCCCGGACATAGAGAGGGAATGGACTGACAACTCTTGGGGAGAAAGGGGGTGTGGGAAGTGCAGCAAGAGTCTGGACAAAAATCATGCAACTATGGGAGCGGACGGGCGGGGGTGGAGGGTAGAGGGTGGGATGGGTACCAGGTGGAGGGGAGCTATAGGGGGCAAAAAGGGAACAATGTAATTAATAAACTGAACAATAAAGATAAAATAATAAAAAAATCTTTATTGTGGGGAGAATTATTTTCATGGTTCTTGACTGGCAATCAGATACACACTACTTCCCAGTATATTGTCCAGTTCCCTTTTTAGTGAAAACAGTTTCTTCTTTCTCCCTTTATTTTCTTTGGTTTCCTCTTGAAAATGCTATCATTTGTTTATTAAGCGCATGTTTGCCAAGTACCTGCTGTGTGGGCAGGTACTGTGCTGGGAGCTAGGGTTACATACAGAAAAATAGAAATTGATCTGGCCCTGCTCTCAGGAGTTCATCCTCCAGGGAGAAAGGCAGACAACTGAGGGCAGCAGAGTGCAGTGAGGGCTCCGCCAAGTGCCAGCAGGAGGAGGGGGTAGCGTGCAGATGCAGAACCAACGTGGCCTGCCTGGGAGTGGGAGTCGGCGGAGGGTCAGAATTGATAAAGAGCTCTCCACTCAGACAGAGAGGCCTCTGAGCAAACCTCAGGAGGATGACAGTATTATTTGGTGTAAGGGTGGGAGTATGTGGAGATGGCCAGAATAGTACAGCTGGTTTTCATACTATATCAGACACAGTGCTTTGGTATCTTGACCCCTTCTCCCCTGATCATTTTTCTCTCCCTCCCTCTGTCTTTTTCCTCCTCCTCCTCCTCCTCCTCCTCCTCCTCCTCCTCCTCCTCCTCCTCCTCCTCCTTCTTCTTCTTCTTCTTCTTCTTCTTCTTCTTCTTCTTCTTCTTCTTCTTCTTCTTCTTCTTTCTCTCCCTCTCTCTCTCTCTCTCTCTCTCTCTCTCTCTCTCTCTCTCTCTCTCTCTCCAGCATCATATCATGCCTGCACATAGTAGATGCATATAGATATTGAATATTTTTTATTTGAAGGGTTATGTCAAGGAGTTTGGACTTAATTATCATCCACTGCTAATTGGAAATCTCTAACATTATCCCACAGCCAGCATTCAAAGTCATAGTTTGCCTTCTTTGGTATAGGCAGCTGTTGATCTTGGCAAGTGTTGGGAGAATGCCGGAAATTCAACAAGAATAAAACTCATCAGCACCTCCAAAAATCAGCAGTGCCAGCCCTGCCAGCAGATCTGGTATTTCAATAAGTAGCATTGATAAGCAGCAATTGGAAACCTTTTAATGCTGCTTGTACTGGATGCAGCCTATGCAGGAGACTCCCACTGTCTAATGAGTTGCTTAGCGTGTTGCTTAAGGCCTTTTGGTTATTAATGTTAGAAATACTGGGAGGCACTACCAATCTTTATTTTCTTTAATAACCCTCGCATTTCAAGAAGATTTTGGTAACTTCTGGAATTGTTCATATTGCAAAATGTTTACATCAGCGTTCCTATTTATAACACAGAACAGTTAAATGCATGTATTTTACATTTAATGAAAGTCTCATTTCTCCCAGTCCTCTGCTTTATTCTGCATCACACCCCTGTCACTCACAGACTTAATGGGTGTTATTTCAGTAATTGAAAGGACTCCAAGGGTCCAAGATTTCCCATTGCATGTCATTTTCCTGAGCTGGAGTTTGTATCCTCGAGCTGAAGAATGCTTCATGAAAACACTTAGAAAGTCTCCCCCGGGCTGTCTCCCCGCAACCACAACTCCGCCTGCTTAAACCAGGAACGCCATTCCCCTCTGTCTTCTCTCCGCTCCCGCGGCCCCGACCCCGGCGGCAGGGCTCCCGAGAACGGCACCCCTCCTCCAGCCTCCCGCGGGAGCCTGTGTTACCATCCCCGTTGTCACGGTCACTCGCAAGCTCTGGAATCCGATTTCAGGTCTCAGCGGGAGCCCAAGCCGCGGTCCTTTTCTCCAATAACCGCAGCGGGGCCTCCGGTGCGGTGTGGCGCTCGTCTCCCCCCCCCCCCCCCCCAGCACAGCCTGAGAACTCCCGGCAAACGCCCCTCGGCGGGCCCTTCTCTGCCCGAAACCCCTGACTGGCTTCCATTTGCTTCAGGCAGAATCTTTAACCCTGGACCTTCCAGGATCTGGACCTGCGCCCCTCTCCGGCCTCAACGCGGATCACTTCTCCAAGTCTCACGCTGGGTTTCTGATCGCCACACGCCTCCATCCCTAAGCATTGCCCTGGCTCCCGCTTTGCCTCCCGCCCTCAGGGCTTCAGCAGCAGGCTCATGCGGAGCCTGTTCCTGATTCCAGGGACCAGCTCCGTTCTCCCAGCTCCCACAGAGCTCCATTCCATGGCAGCATCCCACGGGGGAAAGGGCCTTGCCTGCCCCTCACTGTCCCCAGGGCCTGAGGTAGTTATTAATGTCCAGGAATTAGGTTTTTCAAAAGTTCAAATCAGGTCAATGGCAGTGTAGACAGGGGTAGATCTAGTTCTTATAGAGTCTGAAGTTTGTATGGTGTTGAGGATCTCTCTAATTAATAATAATAATAATAATAATAATGATATAATGCTACATAATAAACCTATTTAATAAAAGGGCAATATGCAAATTGATCCTAAAGGCAGAACAACCAGAAAGACTGCTCAACCAATCACTGTGAGGCACACCAACCACCTTTTGGTCTCTTTCCAGGGCCAGTAAGTCTACATCAATACCCTGATGGCAAAGGGGGAAGCAAGGGTAGGTGGTGGTGGGGGCGGGGGCAGCTGTGGGCAGCCGGGGAAGATGGCCCTGATCGCCCCAGGCCTAGGGACCACCTGTGCATGAATTTCATGCGCCAGGCCTCTAGTTTATAAATAAAAGGTTAGTTAAGAGAGAAGGTTCAAAAATAATAAAATCAGGACAAATGACAAAGTCTGAGAGGATTTAAGCTCCTTCTAAAATCTTAAGCAGGTTCCAGAAATGCTTATAGAGAAATGCTACTTCATTATAACATTGACGCCCCCTGCCCCCCACATACACGCCACTACTGCTGGGAACCCCAACACTCACAGGGACCTGGCCACCATATGCGCATATCTCAGGATGCCCTTTTTGTTCATTTCATGCATGCCTTTCTTATTTAAACTGTCCCCAATTTGCTGATGAAGAAACCTGGGAAGCATGTGCTATAGTTTCATTTGCAAAGTAAATTCTCTTATTCTCACAAATAAAAAACAAACAAACTGGAAATTGGTCACACCGAGTCACCAAAATCAAAACAAACCTGGGAATTCTCTCATTCTCACAAGTGTCAGGCTATCCCTAATTTTCACCTTCAGTGGACCTCTGCCTTTTTTTTCAGGCTTATATAATCACTCTCACTATACAGATGCGAGATTGCTTCCTGGACTAGATCTAACATGTTTCCCACTCACACAGGAGAATTGCGTTTTCAGCATTTCCTGCCACCGTCTGTCGTAAGGCTGCTGAACCAAAGTGATGAATGACCCCTAAGGAAGTTAAGCTTCTGACTTCCCTCAGTCTGTCCCCTGGAGCTGCTCAGCTCACTGGAGGGAGGCTCCCAGGGGAATGTCAGGCTAAGGTCAGGCTCTGGAGGCACAACAACCAAACAGGCCACAGGGATCAGCTGAGAACTGGCAATACCTTATCAAGTCTTCACTCTCAGGCTTGGCAGCCGAGCAAATCTCCCAGGTATGTCAGCTTGTGGTGGAGTGAGCATGAGTCAAATTTAAAATTATTAGAGCTATTTATAACAATATCTTGCAATTGTATGATATTTACAGTTTACAAAATGCTTTTACATACAACTTGCCGAGCAGTCTAACATAGTAACCTGGTCTCCGTTTAATCGTTGTGTAGCCCTGGCCGGGTGGCTCAGTTAGTTGGGTGTCATCTTGTATACCAAAAGGTTCCGGGTTCAAGTCCCAGTCAGAGCACCTACCTAGATTGCAGGTTCCATCCCCAGGGCGAGTTCGGGAGACAATGGATTGGTGTTTCTCACATTGGTGTTTCTCTCTCTCTCCATCCCTGTCCTCTCTCTCTCTCTCTCTCTCCCTTCTTCTAAAATCAGTAAAAACATATGCCCGGGTGAATATTAAAAACTATGTACAGCCACCACTTACAGTTTGTGAGGCAGCACAAGGTGTAATCGACCCTATTATTTCCATTTTTCAAAGGGCAAAGATGGGTTTTGAGGTTCTGAGAGGTTAAAAAATCTCTAAGTATACCTGGCTAGTATGTGGTAGAGTCATGTCAGGGGTCCAGTCACTTCTCATGCTGAGAATTGCTGCTTTGTCATTTCCAAACGTGCCAAATTGAAAGACGGATGGAAAAATCAGACATTTTAAATCCAGCATCTGATGCTTTCTTTCCCTTATGTATAGTAGATTCAATTATCCTTTGTTGAACTAATAAAAAAAATCCATAAAAATAAGTCCCATGCAAGCAAAGAGAAAGATAAACTATGTTAAAACTGTAAAGACCAAGAAACAAAAACAAAAGAAAGGGGGGAGGGGCTTCCAGCAAAAAGCAACAACAGCCACAGAAACAGAGCAAGAACAGCGGACTTTCATCCATCAGGCCTTTCATCCTGTGCTGCAGACCATCGATATGGAGTTCCCCTCCTGCCACACCGGGCAGACTTGAGATATACCATATGAAATTCTAAGGAAGAGAATTTTACTTGGGGTGTGTGGAAGGTCTGTTTATTCATTTCTGCAGCTAGCTTCCTGTAACCCTGCGTGTTGACAGCAGGGTCTTATAGGGATTTGCTCACTGTGGTGTCAGATGGGTCTTTTCCCTGGGAGGGTTCCCCCCTCAGGTCCAGGACAACCGTCCCTTTAGAAAACTATCAGTCCTGCGGGGGAAGTGCTCACTTAAAGGGCAGCAAAGCTGAGCTCCCACTGTGAAGAGGGGCTGGAAAGGTAACTTCTGTATTAAAGTACAGGAATATGGGGACTCGGTGTGTCCCTTAGTGGCACAGTTAGTGCCTGAGAGCTGATATCTTGTTACTGAGCCTTTTCATTTGCACTTTTATCCTGAAAATCTAAGACACTGTCTTTTCACAGAGACTCCCAGTTCCTCACTGACCTTTCCGTCCATAGTTCCCCGGTGCTCTTGAGATCCATGGCCTTGTGACCATTTGCCTTCTCTAGTTTCCCTGGGCTCTCACTGCTGAATGCTGTGCCCCCACTTTTCTTGTTGTCCTTTCTACTGCAGCCCAGGGAATCCGAGCTAAAGTCAAGGGTGTCACTGAAGACCCGTCCCACCAGTAACACGATGCCTTGCCAATTCATGCCTTGACGAGGTTAGGAAACATTCACTTCTAGCTCTCAATCTGTATGTTTTTGTGTGTTCATAAATAATAATAATAACATAACAATGTGGGAACGTCCTATCCCCCCCAATATGAGAATGTCCGTTCAGCAGAGCAGATGGCATTTGTCTGGGTTGAAAGCCAGTATGACTGGGGAAAGCTACAAGCGTTGTGCTGCCCTTGAGCCCTGTCTCATCATCTGCTTTTCACCGTCTTATCAGCTGAGCAAAACGAATAATCATGTGCTTCCAGCACAGGAACAAGTGCTTTCCTCTGAGCCAGATGATTTCGTTGTTCAGTTGGGCCACCTGGGCGAGGGTGTAACCATGGCATCACCTGTCAGGGAGAGACATACCCCTTCTATTCTTTTTTAAGCGATTTGTTCAGATGAGATTTACATCCCCTAAAATTTGCCCACTGTAAGTGTTAAGTCCAATGATTTTTTTTTTCAGTAAAATTTCCAAGTTATGCAACCATCATTCCAACCCAATTTTACAACATTTGCAGTCAACCTTTGCTCGAACTCCCAGTCCCAGGGGACCACGAATCTGGAATTATACAGCACTCGGCATTTGCGTGTGGCCTCTTTCCCTTCACCTAATGTTTTTGAGGCCCATCCTCATCATAGCATGTTGCTGAATGTTATTTTGTTGTATAGTTGTCCCATACTGTATTTCTGTAATTGCCAGTTGATGGACATTTGGATTGTCCCCCCTTTTTGGCTTTTTGAACAACGCCCTCCTAATCAGAACTAAAAATGTTGGGGTAGAAAGAGGTCAGGAGACACAGGTTGAGTCCCAGCTTAGTTAACTGTACGATGATTTCCTTATCCACAGAGTGGAGGTAAATACCCCTCCCCTGCCCTGCTCCCAAAGTAGTTATAAGAATGAAATGAGATGATGTATATGGAATGCCTGTGAACTAGCAAACACAGGACAAGTGAAAGGCATTGTTATTGAAGTGGTTTTTTTTTTAGAATGTATTCAAGTGAACTAGATGTTTCTCAAGATTCTTTCCACATTCATAGATCAAATAATCAAGCTTTTGATTGATAGAAAGTATCTACTCATTTTTTTTTTCTATAGGGATGGGGTACTCACCATCTTTACCTAGCTAAAACTTGTTATTGAGAAAGGCTTTAGTATGATTCTACCTCTTAAATTTACTTGCATTCTGAACCTTACTTTTGATTGTCAAATAAAAGGCTTTGTTTGAAGAGAGGGTCTTCAGAAATCCTAGAGTCACTGTGTAGGATGTCAGACGCATTGAAGTTCAGATTTAATCAGGGCATCCTCCAACCCACAGATTCAATTTAGTCTCTTGGGTACCTCAGGTGATTGTAAAAGGCAGGCCCCCAAAGAAGGGTCTGGAGTCAGGGTTGAGACCACGCCAAGGGCCTTCCATTGAGTCAAACCTAAGCCAACGTTACTATTGTCCAGTGAAAGGTGGTTAAAGTTGTCACTTCAGAGAAACAGTATTAAACTAGATCTTTAGGAATATTCAGACATTCATCAATACAGATCATCACCACTGGATGTCTTGCCTAGTTCTTTGACTTCCACAAAGCATAATAAATGGCTTCCTTTGGAAGTCAGCACAGACTATGCCTCGCTTAGAAAGAAGCTGATACTGGTGTCTCACACCCCCTCAGTCTCAAGTAAGTATCACATTGAGTGTCTTCCACCCCTTCTACCTTATCCAGCTCTGCTTCCCAGAAGTTTTATCTTAAAACTTCCCAGAAGTTTTATCTTAAACCTCACTGGGAGATCTGGGATACAAGAATTCCAAAGCAAGGGAAATGGCCATTCCCAGTTTACTGGAATCTGAAGCACAGAATGTTAGCAACAGTCCAGTGCCTCTGGTGGCATCACTGGCCAGCCCAACATTAGGACGCAGGCACTCCCAGTGCCCAGATTCAAATTACTAGGCTATCTCTTTCCAAAAACAGCAAATCCCCAGACATCTCTAATACTCCCTGAAGTTACAAAACAGAGGCCACCAAGGTCAAATAAGTCTATTCCTTCCACACATCTTCTCCCTAGAGGCCTTTTCTGCCCTTTTCAACAATTGCTGATCAGGCCTTCACTAATTAAAAGCAAATGTGAGGGATTACATGCTAGGGAGAATTCCCTGCTGTCTTTATCCTATGCCTTTTCTCGAAGTATTTATAGGTATTGTAAGATGCCATATACAGCTCTACCACTATTTTTCATATTTTCACATCTAAACATGACAATCCACAGCCTTGTACAATAAGGCCAATGTTCTTAACTTTGGGAACTCTGGCACTATCACTGTCACCATGTGATATGTCACATGTACTTACTCTATGTTAGATAGTGTGTTTATCCATTTATATCATGTCTTGTTCAAATTCAAGCAGCTAATAATTGGGGAGCCCTAGCCAGTTTGAGTGTTGTCCTGCAGACTGAAGGGTTTGATTTTGGTCAAGGGCACATGCCTGGGTTGCAAACTCGGTCTCTGGTAGGGGTGTGCAGAAGGCAACCAATCAATGGTTCTCTCTCATCATTGATATTCCTATCTCTCTCTCCCTCTCCCTTCCTCTCTGAAATCAACAAAAAATATATTTAAAAAAAACTGTAATTGGTGGAGCCTGGTTCAAATTCATGTCTGTTTGGCTACAAAGTATATGTTCTTACCTACTGCATTAGCATAGTATGCTAATATGCATACTATGATGCATGTATCTATATATATATATTATATGTATATTTGAGAGGCCCAGTCCTCGAATTCATGCACAAGTAGGGTCCCTCGGCCTGGCCAGCAATTGGGGGCTGATCAGAGAATGTCATGCTCAGTCCCCATAGGGCCTAGCCAGCCAGGGGGGTTAAGGGCCATGGGAGGTTGGCCGGCGGCGGGGGAGGGACCTCCCGTGGTCCCTGGCTGGCTACAGAAGGTTGGCTGTGGGAGAGCACTGGCCACCAGGGGGCAGCTCCTGGGTTGAGTGTCTGCCCCCTGGTGATCAGTGCACATCATATCAACTAGTCATTCAGTCTTAACAGTGGCTTAGGCTTTTAGCTAGATAGATGTCATATATATGTACTATGTATACAAATGTGGATATATACTCGTAGTGTTTCATTTTCTTCCTTAAATAACTTGAAGTAGTTTAGAGTTTTTATATGTCCTAAATGATTTCTGATTTGGAAGGTGACAATATATATATATGAGTGATGTGTCCTGAAACCAAAATTTGGATAGGGATGTCTGGTAAAAGGCCAGGACAAAGTTTAAGTGTGGTTCTCTGTGATGTAAAACACTTCTTTTTTTCGTTTGTTTTTTTGTTTTTTTTGTTTTGTTTTGTTTTCTTGTTTTTTTTTGTTTTTTTTTTTGTTTTTGTTTTGTTTTGTAGTTCTCATGCTGTTTGATCCATTATGCATTGATTTTTCAATAGTACACATCGAAAAGGAGTGTTAACCTATGAATATTTGCTGGGTACAATCATGTTCACATTTTCTGCACTGTCATCCTATTGCCTGGACACATGCATTGTGACTAATGAAAACAAATGAGCCATACTCTTCAAGAGGTGCTTGATTTCATTGGACTAATGGAATTATTTCAGGTTGGAAATGGAAATACTATTTAAAGATCACCTCCTGAAAAATTAAGCAAAACACACAGGAGAGGTCAAACCTGCTTCTTTCTTCCCTGGATTTCTTTAGAATACAAAACACAATCCACTGTGGCCAAACTGGCCATGACATCATGGCAGCATGGAAGGACGTCTTCAAAACACTACCCCATCAATGTCACAGTGGTTACACAGGCACCCCTGTAGAATGCTGGGCTTCTCCAAAGGCTCACAGGGATGAGCAGCTGTTGCCCTCTCCCAGAGAGTGACATATTCTGGGAGAAACAGAATCCTAATTAGATAGAAATTCATTCTCTTCACCATTCAGCCCACTCAAGAACAAAAAACACTGCAAGAAAAGTTCAAGATATGATAAGAAAATGATCAAATCCATCTGGGACACAGAGATTGCCTCAGTTACATATAATATATTTGTCTCCTACTTTACGGACACACACACACGCACACAAACATTTTTAAAACCTATGCAGTGAATTCATATATTTATATTCATGTGTTTCTTGAATATATTCACATAAACTACATTAAAGAAAATGTCAAAGCTTTAGTATACTAGGATTTATTTAATATTTGGAGTATCTTGAACACATTTATGCAAAAATACATTAAAGAAAATGTCAGAGCTTTCCTTTATATAATATCTGAATTCATATGGCAAACTTGTATGCTTGTGATTATTTTTTATTTATTTAGTGCACTATTTATAGGTAACAACGCATTTTAGCCTCAAGTAGGAGAGCAACAAAGAAACTGAAATCCTATACATAAAACATTATAGTTCTAATGAAATACATTACAGTTTAATTTATATAAAAATATATTCTCTAGGGAGTACAACTATAGCTCCAATTGTGTAGGTAATTTTTATACTTATTTATATCCCAAAGATAATTAAAGCTAAATACAATTTGAAAAATTCACAACCAGTGAGGCATCATAATTGAAAGAAAGAGTACAGTGATTCTTAAGATAAAAATAAATCTAACAAAACCATTAAAATCCAAGAAAAACAAAACTAAATAATTACATTATTAATATTATGTAACCAATCCAGAGAGTCAAAACTATCATTTACTACAAGGTCACTGGTTATTTTTGTCTAGGTCTCATACAACATTCACTCATTCAATATATTCAACAAATGATTTTTGAACCTTCTTTGTGCTCTAGGGAATGTGTGTAGCCCTAAGAAAACACTGAAAGACAAAGCAGACACAGACCCTGCCCTCATAGAGCTTATCTAGTGAGGCAGACAGAGGAGAACATAGGCACCTGTAGTATAGCATGAGAATTGCTGTGCTGGAGCCTCCCACCCTAGAGGAGGCAGCGTCAATGCTGAGACCTGCAGGATAACGGTGAGACACTTGAGCTCATTGTAAAGCAAGATTTATTTCTTCCAGCAGATACAATTTCTTCAGCTCAGGGAAAAACAAGCCATAAAGAGCTTCAAAACAATACAGGCAAGCATTATAAAGAAAAGAATGATTAAACCTAATTAAGAAGTTCCTCCAAATATGGACCTGAGCCCTTGTGGTATCTATGAAAATAGACTTGCAAATCAATCTTCGGTTGACTCAAAGAGGGGTTAGGGGTATGTGTGTGTGATGGTCTAATGTCTGCTGAAGCCAGCTAGCTGTCTGCTTGTCACTGCCTGATCCATGTTGGTGTCATACACCTCCTTTTTTTCTGCCAACATGTAGTCTAAGGCAATTCAATTATCTAAGACAACATAGATGATCAAAGAGGAGGAAGGAGATGGAAAGAGGATTCCAAATGGAAGGAAAAGACAGTGCAAAGACTCCTGAGATGTGAAAGAGCGTGGTCTGTCCTACAGCAGTGATTCCAAAACAAAGATCCTAAGATACTTGCTAGGCCAGAATGAAATTTTCACCCATCAATAGGAAAATGAGGACAGTGTGGTAAGTCTTTCCTAAGCTAAAGTCATTCAATTGTAATAATTGAGTTTAAGGCTGCCTTATTTTCTGGCATTAAAATGGCTGCCGTTTTATGAAATAACAGTGGTAGTAGATGATACACAAATCTATTTGCATTTCTTTCTCCATCTGCCTGAGCTCCTCTATGTATATTTAGATCAATAACCCCATTTTTTAAAATAGTAAAAAAAACTACTGATGTGTGGATTTTACATAGGTCTGGGAATCACTGTTCAAAGAATACATTTTTAAAAGCGGTTTAAGCCCTGTCTAGTTTGGCTCAGTGGATGGAGTGTCGGCCTGCAGACTGAAGAGTCCCAAGTTCGATTCCAGTCAAGGGCATGTACCTTGGTTGCAGGTATATCTCCAGTAGGGGGTGTGCAGGAGGCAGCTGTTCAATATTTCTCTCTCATTGATGCTTCTAACTCTATCCCTCTCCCTTCCTCTCTGTAAAAAATCAATAAAATATATATTTTTAAAAGTGGTTTAATATGGTTGAAGGGAAGGATAAAGGAGACATTGAGAAATAAGGCTAAGGAGGAAGGCAGAAAATTAGATCATAGAGGAACTTTGAACTTTATCCTAAGAGCAATGGGAATGATTTCAAGTATTTGTAAAGGATCATTCTGAGACGTTGTGTGTAGAATGCATGTTAAATGGGACGAGAGAACAGGAAGGAAAGCCAGTGAGGCAGTTCTACAGTATCCCAGACGTGGACATAAGAGCCGGAATTAGGGCCAAACCAGTGAGACTGAGAAGAAGATGATTTCAAGAGATAAACATGCCAGGATCTGGTGATCTGTTACATTGGGTAAGGAAGATGGGATGGTCAAGGCTAATGTCCAGGCTTTTGACCTGGGAAACGAAGTGATCATTGCACTAACCATTGAGATAGACAATACAGGAGAAGGAGACTTTTGGGAGAGGAAGGTAGTGACTTCATTGGTGACATGTTGAACTGGAGGTGTCTTTGTGTTCATGTGCATCAGGGCAGTTGTCCACACGGGTCTCAAGCACACAAGAGAACGAGCTGAACTTCAGATATACATTTTGCAGTCTACAGCATACAGGCAGTAATTGTGTGAACATGGATGAAATGTCCCAGAGACTGCAGCATAAGAAGAGAAAAGGGCTTAAGACATATTACAAAAGTGTTGGCAGGAGATGAACAATGTAGAAAGAAGCCAGAAACACACGGGTGGCTAAAACACAGCGCCAAGACATGAAGACAGAGGCGTTGTGGAAACCACGGGAAGACCTTTTCCAGGAGGGGCAGGCCCGAGTCCGGTGATGCAGGAGTCAGCTGAAAGGACTGAAGCATGCTCATTGACATTAGCAGCAAGAAGGTGCTAAGGACCCTGGGAGAGGCAGTGGAGGGAGCAGAAGCCAGATAAGGGTGTGAATCTGCAGGCAGGAAGGCGCTCTTTCATGCAGCATGGCCACAAGAGAAAGGGGAGGAACGGCCAGCAACGGGCTGAAGCTATGGCTTGAAAAAGTGGGTCCTTTGTCTGTTTTATAAACATGGGATAGACTTGCTGATGGAAATTGTAGGAGCCACTTGATAGGGACAGTTTGAAGACTTGTTGCAAGTGAAGAAAATCAATAGGGAGTCAAAGACAAAATCTTGACTTGCTTTAAAAAATCACAATGTTTAATGGGGGGCGTGGGAGAGGAGGATTATGTAATACTTTCAGCAATAAAGATCCAACAGAAAAAAAAGTCACAATGTAACCAAAAGGATGGTTGCCGGAGGGGAGGGATGGGGAATGTGTGAAGAGAGGAAGGGGGAATATAGCAATAATATTATGTTTTTTGCACAGTGACAGATGATTACCAGAATTAATAAGATGATCACATTATAAGGTGTAAAAATGTCAAATCACTATAATATATCTGAAACTAATATAACCAATATCATATTGTATATAAACTATACTTAAATTTTTAAAAATCACAATGTTAAGGTCTTTAAATATGTAGAATGCGGTGTTCTCATAAGAACACAGGATCCTGTTATAAAACTGTCAATGGATTTAAACACAGTTAAGGAGGTAAAATGATTCCTAGAAATATTTTTGAAATCACATTCTAAAATGTTACTTTTAAATTATGGCAGGTTTAGCTCTTGTCCATAGAGGTCATATTCTTTAAATAATATGTATCTTTGAATGGTTGGCGGTAGAGGAAGCTTCTCTATGGAGGCTGGCTGGCAGAGTCGCTGGAGGCCCAGAATTCTTCGGATTTTTAACCGACACAAATGCTTTAACGAGCAAGGATTCTCTAAAGTGCATGGGAAAAACAAGTAAAAAATAAAAACCAGGATTAGTGGATGAATCTGGAAGATATAGACTGTTTTAGAACAAAACCAGTAGGTATGCACCCGTTAACAGCTGTGTCTTTAGGGGAAATTCCCATCGTAATTAGCCCTTCCAGACCATTCCTCTGAGATGTAAGCTCTAGGAAGGCGGGCCTGCCCTCTGTTTGTGTCAGGAGGACAGCCTCGCTCACAGCCGGGGGTCAACCAGGGGAGGTTAAATGAATGAATGGACTTCATTTAAGCGAGCAAGTGCTCATACCTCCTCCTACTTATTCTTTAGAATTGAGTATTACAGAGATACAATTCTTTACTTTCTCTTCTACCAATCTGTCTGATGAATAACTATGTCGGAAATATCTGATGCAAATGATTCCATATGTCCATGATTCTTAGGTTTGTTTCAGTGTCTGATACCTAACCATTTTCTGTTTAAAAATCTACTAAGATTAAATTTCAGAGTTAGTCTTTATTTTCAACTCTTTATCTCGATGGCAATGACAGTACTGCTACGTTACCCGGCAATGGGAGCTCGTGAGAGGGCTCAGCCATAGGCCCTGGGCTCGGTCAGCTTGGATTAAAATGCTGGGGCTCCACCGCTTAGTGTTTGTGTGACCTTAGGCGAGTTACTTACCTTCTGTGACCTCAGTGTTCTCATCTGTGAAATGGGGATAAGAGTGAGACCTACCTCTCAGGGTTGTTTGAAGATCAAACAAATTAATTCATATAAAGTATTAGAAAAATGCTTGGTACCTTGTAGCCATTCAATAATGTGAACTATCACTCAATTAAAAAAATAAAAGACATCACATTTCTATTACACTTAAGATTAAAACAAGCAAATTATTTCTTTTTAAAAAATAAAAGCAATGTTTTTCAAAACTATTGAGGCAAAATAATTGTTACCCAAATAGGCAGAATAAACCCATTTTTTCCCCCTTTAATTTTCTTCCCTAACAAATATTATACTGCCTTCTGTAAACCTGGAGGAATGCTGACATCCAGTGGTTATCCATACTCACAGCAATCAACTGACTTACATTTTGGTTGCAATATATGACTGAAACAACCAAAAACATCCCTCCTATTTATATTGGGTTTGCCTTTTTAAAGTCATAAGAATTGGTCCTTCTTTTTCAATATACACACATGGAAAATTAATTACCAATTAGAAGCAAAATGTTCTATGACAGGGAACACACTGGTGTTGGAGAAAGAGCCAACGTTTTGAAATTAGACAGGCAAGGGTTCAAATCCTTGCTTTGTTATTGTCTATGTCTACAACTTTGGAAAATTAATTTGTCTAAACTTTAGAGGTTTTGCCCTTGTGGTCTTCAAACTCTTTTAACCTTTTTATTGTAAAATAAAACACAGATAGAGCAACTGAACAAATGTATAGCTTCTTAAATTATTATAAGTGACGAGAGGCCCAGTGCACGGAATTCTTGCACTGGTGGGGGAGGGGTGTCCCTCAGCCTGGCCTGCGCCCTCTTGCGGGAGCCCTCAGGGGAAGTCCGACTGCCGGCTTAGGCGGATATCCTTAGCATTGCTACGGAGGAGGGAAAGGCTCCCGCCATCGCCATTGCACTCGTCAGCTGTGAGCCTGACTTGTGGCTGAGTGGCGCTCCCCCTGTGGGAGCACACTGATCGCTAGGGGACAGCTCCTGCGTTGTGTGTCTGCCTCCTGATGTTCAGTGCATGTTATGGTGACCAGTTGTTCTGCTGTTTGGTCTATTTGCATATTAGCCTTTTATTACATGGGATTATTAGTCAACATCTTTATCTCCCAGGGTATAATAGAACTTCTCTATCTACCACAGAATTCCTTCCAAAGTCCACCCCAAGCTTCACCTAGTCCTCTGCTCTAAGAAACTACTATTCTGACTTGTACAGGAATCACTTCTTGTAATGCTTCATCATCTCAGTGTGTTTACCCTATACCAAGCATGTTGAACTGAAATGCTAACACAGGCCAAATAACCAAGGTTTAAGTTTATGTGGGCCCCCAAAAAACAAAAGCTTCAATTTTCATAAAAACTAAGGTTTATTTCAATAGAGACATGCTGAATACAAAGGGCTGAAATAAATGAGTAATTGTTAACATAAAATAATAGAATATTTTTAAAAAATTAATATTTTTCTTGAACATTAACTTACCAGACACTGAATAACTGCACAAATTAATAAGCATAATACAAATAAATCTATTTTTCTTGTTCTCCGAAAGCAAAATATCCCCTGTTGTGCACACCAAACAAGGCGGTACTAGACTAACGACATAGCAATCGGCTGCTAAAATATTCACTGCTAGTTGTAGTGGAGAGAAATGGTGCGCCTGCGTGTAAGGCGCATAAGGAAAATGAATGCAACACGATTATAGTAATCAGTCATTAGCGACTGTTGTAGTTTGTTACTATTAATTATGTATAACAGGATATTATAAAAATTAAGTTATGAAATTTTAATTAAAACATTTCTTACATATCATTATATTGGCTAGACCACAAAAATATTCAGTGTGGGCCACAAGTTTGACATGCTTGCCCTACACTATAGTATTGACAATTGACAATATTTTTTAAAAATTTTGACATGTCTATATTTTTCTTATAATAAATTTATGTGAGGTTTGACTGCAATACCTTTCTGTTGCTCATTTTAATGGGAATTTAGTTTTTCCGAATTTCTGGAAAGAAGTTAGGTTCAAGACAGCTCTTTTAAGTTAACAGAGCTTCCTATTCTTGTAACCTTCTTGTAATGATCCTCAATACAGCAGGTGTCTTGCTCTCTGAGGTTCCCTGGTTTTGTTTGCACCCACTCATGTGGATGTCCCTCATCTCCATCCTGCTTGATTTTGTTGTTATCACAATGTGGGCCCATTTCAGAAAGGGAAGCCTGTCAGCCCAATTTCCTGAATTCATAGGGTCCAGACTGTTTTATAATTCCCCTAGCCTCAGTTTTTTATTGATATGACAGCACACAACTCTACAAGTTGTGAGGATTTCATGACATATTTTACATTTGCATTTCATACTTTACATAGACTTATGTATAATAAAAATAATATAAAAACACTAATATTGTAGTTCATAAAATAGCTACATTTATTAAGTGTTTTAATGTTCACATAGTATGCTAAGCACCTTACATACATCATCTGTTTATTTTTTAAAATATATTTTTACTGATTTCAAAGAAGAAGGAAAGGGAGGGAGAGAGATAGAAACATGAATGATGAGAGAGAATCATTGATCCACTGCTTCCTGCACACCCCATACTGGGGATTGAGCCTGCAACCTGGGCACACCAGCTGGGCCATGCATCATGCTTTAAATTCCCACAACAACCTTATGGGGTAACTACTATCTTAGCCCCATTTTGCAGTGGGGAAATCTTGGAATAAAAAGAGTAACTTTCTAAAAATCACAGGGCTAGTATGCTATCTTGGTCTTTTTTCAGAAAAAAAAAAAATTCCCTTCTCTTCAATGATACAACAAATTGTTGTTTGTTTCCATGAAAATATCAGCCCTGAATGACATATACAACTCAGCAATCCTACTCCTAGATAAGGCCAGAATTTTATGCCATCCTAGGTCCATCTAACCCCAGAGGTCAATTTTTAGGTTCAACACAGCTCTTTTATTGTATTAATCACAATATTGTATTAATCACCAGATTCTCTAAGATTCCAATTTTAGTTCCTACAAAGTCTCTTCTATTGTAGAACTCATTCAAAGGGAAGTCATTTGAGAAAATCCAAGATTACCTCCAAATCTGCACTTGAACTACTAATCTTTCTAGCCAAAGTCTCCATCCTTCCCACAAAAACTCAGGTGAATTAATTTAATGTGTAAAACTCTGACTGGTGAAACTAAATGTTTAAATGAAAACTACTTTATCACTCACATCTCTTTTTATAGAACTTTATATCTAACACATTAAAATTAAATCAGCT
The DNA here is from genome assembly GCA_027563665.1 of Antrozous pallidus. Lineage (NCBI taxonomy): Eukaryota > Metazoa > Chordata > Mammalia > Chiroptera > Vespertilionidae > Antrozous > Antrozous pallidus. Next base: position 16,675,161 of record CM050521.1, on the reverse strand, counting down.
CAACATTTAAGTTTTATCTTATTGACTAAAAAAATATAATCTACCTAAATTTGCCTGATTCTAAAGAATTAGTTGAGATTTTGTTAATCCATTTATGGGTGATTTGGGTTTATTAAGAGTGCCAGATTATATTCATGTGAAGTAAAGTTCTATGATGCTTCTTTTGACTCCATGCAACTGATGTCCAAGTAGGTTTGGGAGTTCATTTTTCCAAACTCATATTTTGGAAACCTCTCAAATTTATTATTTTTTTTAGTTTCTATATGTATTTAAAGCAATTTTAAATGCCACTTTATATAAACGTTTGTAATATAATTCACATTTATAATTATAACTAAACTTTAACCTCGAGAACACAAAGTAGCCTGTCTATAATAAAAATACTTGATGGTAGGAATTTGTCAATAAAGACCAGAAAGAGAACATATAAAAAAGGATAATTCTAATACATACCATTCATTCATTTACTCGTATTTATTGAATAACACTTACTAGGCATTATGCTAAGCCTTGAGAACATAAAAATAAATAAAACAGATTCCTGCCCATATGGAGATTACAATCTATATACTTTATGATATTCTAGAAGTTAACTTTAAAAATTGAGTTCTATTTAGAATGTTAATATAGTTATAATATTACCTATTACACAATCAAAGAGTTAGAAAATATTAAGAAAAGTAAAACAACATTAGTATCTTAAATTAGAGGAAATAGTAAGGTTGACTTTCAAAAATAGTGAAAATAAAGTAGCACTGAAAAAAAGTACCAAAGATAACATTGAGAAATTTACCCTATAGACATTTTTCTTAAAAAAAAACACACACCAAACTTGAAGACAAACTTGTTTTTACCTAGTATTTGACGGATTTCTGGCCATTCTCTCTGTACTTCCAGTGCAGACTTCAATTTATCACACAGAGGGATATAATCCATGTAATCTATTAATACACGAATAACGCTGCCTACCAAGTGTTTCATCCAAGGAACTGTAATAAACTCGCAGAACTGGGAGAATTGATAAAATTTAATTTAGTAGACTTTTACTATACCATACACATAAGCACTCAGTTTTGTTATGAAAATTATTATCTTTGTCTTTTTACAGGAAATAAAAGGTATCCCCACCAGCCATGCCCACCAGCCATGCCCACCAGCCAATAAGGATCAAATTATGCAAATAAACCCCAACCAAGATGGCTAACGCCACTGAGAGCAGGAGGGAGACTTGGGTTTCTCCAGCAATGGAGGAAGCCAAGATTTCTGCCTGCCATTGCCAGCGTAGGCCTCCACCCAATGCTACAAAATTTTGATTATAGAAGATACATAATCCCAACAGAAATAGTGGCAGCCACGGAGCTGGAGAGAGCAGAGTCTAGGGTTGCCAGGGCGATGGAGGAAGCCAAACTTCTCAGCTTTAGTGTCTAGGCCTCCACTCTAGGCTACAAAGTTTCAAACAGAAATGGCTGTCGTCAAGGAGCAAACAGGCTTAGCTCCGCTCCAGGCTACAAATTTTCAACTGTAGAACATAAATTAATCCCAAATCCCAGGGCCTCCACTTGGATCACTGGGGGATGTGGACAACCTGCAAACCACTCATAGGCCCCTTGCCCGGGCCACCCTACACTCCAAGGGAACCCCCACCCTGATCCAGGACACCCTTCAGGGCAAACCAGCCGGTTCCACCCATGCACTATATAATAAAAGAGTAATATGCAGATTGACCATCACTCCAACACACAAGAGGGCTATCCCCATGTGGTCAAAGATCCTGCCCCCATGTGAATACAAGATGGCCACCATAGGATGGCCAGCAGGGGAGGACAGTGGGAGGGCAAGTTGTGGGCCATCAGGCCAGCAGGGGAGGGCAGTTGGGAGGGACTAGACCTGCAAGGGAGGGCAGGTGGGGGCAATCAAGCCTGCAAGGGAGGGCAGGTGTGGACCAGCAGGCCAGCAGGGGAGGGCAGTTGGGAGGGACCAGACCTGCAAGGGAGGGCAGTTGGGAGTGATCAAGCCTGCAGGGGAGGGTAGTTAGGGGTGACCAGGCTGGCAGAGGAGGGAAGTTGGGGGCAAACAGGCTGGCAGGGGAGCAGTTAGACATCTATTAGGCTGGCAGGGTAGTGGTTAGGGGGTGATCAGGCTGACAGGCAGAAACAGTTAGGGGAAATCAGGGAGGCAGGCAGGTGAGTAGTTTGGAACTAGCAGTCCTGGATTGTGAGAAGGATGTCCGACTGCCCATTTAGGCCCGATCCTACTGCAGTCAGACACACCTCAAGGGGTCCTAGATTGAAGAGGGTGCAGGTTGGGCTGAGGGACACCTCCCCCCTTCACACCCCCATGCATGAATTTCATGCACCGGGCCTCTAGTCTCCTTATAATGAACACAAAAGAAAAATAAATGGTTTGCTTGTTTCTGTGAAATAATGGGTCCTGGTGTTATATGCACAGCTCTGATGTGATATAGCCAGCATGACATGGACAACATCATGCTTTTTTCCAGGATTCTTCTTTCCATGCTTTCCGCCCCAATATCCCACTGAATAAGCATGAGTTGTTAACTGAATACATTTCCACACTCTTCTACATTCAGTTTCCAATTCAAGAAAAATAACGACCTTCTTCGTTGCCTAGTTTTACTCTTATATCCCCATATTATTGCTAACAAAAGTTTAAGAGGGAGAAAAATATCAAAGTTAGAGTTCATTTTTCTTTTCTTGTTACATCTCCAAATGAGCCGAAGGTAGGCTCATTTGGAGATGTAACAGGAAATGAGCCCAGTTGGCATGGCTCAGTGGTTGAGCATCAACCTATGAACCAGGTCACAGTTCAATTCCAGGTCAGGCATACGCCTGAGTTTCGAGCTCGATCCCCAGTGTGAGATGTGCAGGAGGCAGCCAATCAAAGATTCTCTCTCATCACTGAGGTTTCTATCTCTCTCTCCCTCTCCCTTCCTCTCTGCAGTCAATAAAAATCCGTTTTTTAAAAATGAAATGAAAAGATGCAGAATGAAATGATGTAACTCACCGGGTTATCCTTTATTATACAAGATGTCCACCCCGGCAGCACCTCTTCCTCTATCTCTGACCACACGAACGAGTTCCCAAAGATGTCTCCGTGCATGCACTGGAAGCAAAGCTCCACTTGATAGCCGTTATTCAGCAGCAGCCTCAGCATGGCCTCGTCGTTCAGGGCATACTGGATGGCACTGGGGAAACGCGTGTCATTCACATGCATAAAATAGCAATTGACATTGGCTCCGTGGGAGAGAAGCAGCCGGACGATCTCATGATTATTGGCCCTCACGGCCACAAGCAGACAGTTGAGGGGGTCCAAGTTTGGATCTGCACCTGCATTCAGAAGAACTTCTGTGCAGCGGATATCGTTATTAGAAACTGCAAAGTACAGCGCCGTCTTCCTCTCGTCGTCGTAGCTCTCAGAAATGTGGTCAGCAAGCAGAGAATTGACATCAAAACCATTTTCAATGAGCAGTTCTAGGCACTGGGCATTTTGCCCATCTGCTGCTGAGTGAATTGGTGTTAGCCCACTTTTCCGGATTGCATTTTTGGATGTTACTGGGATGAGATATTTCAGCGCACTGAAAATAAAAATAAATCAAATATCCACATGGCATGAAGACAATTGAGCAATTAATTAAACCAGCTTCCTCATTAGACAAATGAGTGCAGTTTGTTTCAGTTTTCTTTACCTTTGATAGATAACCTTATACAAAGACATATAACCTTTGTCCATTGCCTTACTACGATTTGGTTTAGTGTAATGTAATGTAGTTTTTATTTAGCTTCCTGTTCGAAATGTTCCTGGGGATCACGATTGATCATATATATGGCCCTAGAATTTTGGCTCCTCGGGATCCCTTCCCATCTTCCAACTCTTCTCTGAACAACATACAATTTACCAGCAACCAATGCTATGTCATGAAAACTATAAGAGCAAAGTAAGCCCATATGATGCCGTAGAGAAATGCTTCATAATCTTGACCATTAGAAACGTGGAGTCACGGGAAATTAAAACTGGAAGTGGCCTTGAACATCACTCAGTGCAACTCTGTCATTTGATAGAAGAGCAATGTGCAGCCTGGAGAAGTGAACCGACTTGTCCAAGGTCACACAGACATGGAGCAAGGGTTAGAGTGTAGGCCTCTTGAATTCTCATTCATTAATCCTCTTTGACTGTTTTCTGAGCTGTCCATGCTTTACCATTGCCCATGAACATCCTGTCTACTTCAGTATAACTCAAAATGGAATTATTAGCCATAAGAAGCTTCTTTCTTATTTCATCAACCTTGTAATAGTCCAATTGAGGTAACTAGAACTGCTTATGTTTCTAAGAACTTGTAATAGCTACAAATGCCACACTTGACTGACCAACTAAACATGTATGAGAGCCACCAGCAGGCTAACTTGATCTCTTGTGCCTAACTCAGAGCGCCCATGTGTGAATTTATGAACACTGGGAACAAATCCAGGTAAACTTTAACAACGTGTCACTTAGCGTTAATTATGTCAGTCGCCACTTAGCTGATGTGGCCACTGAAGGTGATAAAGCCTAAGTATTTTAAAGTTTTGAAACTTATTAAATATATTTCATTGCCTAAAACCAACTTCTCATTGCAGGTAGTTCAATATAATGATTCTAGACTTCTATTGATATGCCAATTGTGGCACTGTTGTGATTTAAAAATCTACCCAGCCATTTTTATTTTTATTTTTTTTTAATAAAGAACTCTATACTTACAATGAGACTTTTCAACTTAATAATATATTTGGCATTATACTATAATATCCATTCATGTTGCTAAATAATTATAGTAATACTGATAGTATTTTCACAAATTTTAATTCTTTTCAAAGGGCAAAATCTTTTAGAAGTTCTATTGCCTTTTGAAAACACAGTTAAAGCCCTAACTGGTTTAGCTCAGTGGATAAAAAAACAGGAGGGCATATTTGGATGACTTGTGAAGAATTCTCATGTGTAACTTCCCTCAAAAAGAGAAAATCTTCAATATAAAAGTAGTACACATTCAATGTGGAAAATTTATAAAGTACAAAAATATATTATGATGTATATTGGTGTGGGCCTTTTTGGAGATGGGTGAAAAGATAAAGGGATTAAAAAGTACAAATGGGCAGTTATAAAAATAATCATGGGATGTAAAGTACAGCACATGGAATATAATCAATAATATTGTAGTAACTATGTGTAATGTCAGATAGTTACTAAACTTGGTGGTATTATAGATTTTTAAACACCCTGATGTACATCTCAAACTAATAGAATGTTATATATTAGCTGTAATTGAAAACATTTTAAGTTGTTAAAAGTTAAAAATATAAAAAGGGTAAAAGTCAACATGTTTAGAAGAACAAAAAATTTTGAACATTTTGCCTATTTCTTTTTGGATTTGGGGGGTTATTACTTAGAGAGAATTATGATTATATTATGCAGGCAATTTTGTATTTTTTAACTTAAAATGACCATCCTATGATTGATCACTCACAGGTAATGTCCCTCGTAGGCAGCTCGGTGGATAGGAAGATGCCCTGCTCTGTTAGGCACATTTCCGCTTCCTCCATATTCCAGCAGGAGAGAGATGCAGTCAGGATTGCCCCCTCCTGCTGCCTCAAACATCACTGACGCCCCGTCGTCCGCCAAAGCAAACACATCGCCCCCTGGCAGTATGAACACACGCACAGCGATAACTGGACGGATTGGAAAGATGGGCTCCTTCAAATTAGACGATTGTTTTCCTTTTTAGTTAGGACTTAAAACTGAAAGTATAGAGTTTAAGAACATTTACATTCTCAATATTTTTAATAAACAATTATGCAGTCTGTTTCCTTTTATTAGCAAACCTTTGCATTCCTGGAACATCTGAGAAATCAGTCAATTTCTATAACAGACAAATGCTCCTGGGAAAAGAAAACAGTTAACACTCTGTTTCAACTAATGTTTACCAACTGTGTGGTCTGTGCAAACATTGGGTGAGACTCAGCAGGAGATCCTAAGATAGCAACCCTATTTTAAGAAACTCAGAGGGGAAATGAAACAAAAAATCATCAAAGAACACAGAGTGTAACATTCACCTGACATCAGGACTAGCAGATTCCATGCAGGGGAAAAGGTCTGTCTGTGTTTGAAGTACACCTCTGCGGCTGACTGAGGTAGCTGGGGACAAGCCATGTACTTGCATGAACCACATCGCCTCATCTAAGCTAGGGTACACAGCTTATGCCATAAGATTTATTTAACAATTAAATGATGCTGCACTTTGCGGTCCCCGAAAATGTTAGTTTTTCCCTCATAGATGATCCTTGGGTATCCTGTGGTCCTAGCCTTTATTTACAGATGAGGAAAGTCAGAACCAGATGTTTAAGTAACTAAGCTGGGGGCAGACAATGAGTAGGTAGCAGAAACCAGTTCCAGAATTTTGTTTCTCAATTCTTTTTTTTTAAGTACATATTTATTGATTTCAGAGAGGAAGGGAGAGGGAAAGAGAAATAGAACATCGATGATAAGAGAGAATCACTGATCGGCTGCCTCCTGGAACTCCCACACTGGGGGCCTAAGCCCACAACCTGGGCACGTGCCCTGACCAGGAATCAAACCATGACCTCCTGGTTCATAGGTCCATACTCAACCACTGAACCACGCTCGCCAGACTGGTTTCTTAATTCTTTTTAAAAATATATATTTTATTGATTTTTTACAGAAAAGAAGGGAGAGGGATAGAGTCAGAAACACGGATGAGAGAAAAACACAGATCAACTGCCTCCTGCACACTCACCACTGGGCATGTACCCGCAGCTGAGGTATATGCCCTTGACCAGAATCGAACCTGGGATCCTTGATTCCGCATGCCGATGCTCTGTCCACTGAGCCAAACCAGTCAGGGCTGGTTTCTTAATTTTTAATAAAGCCCTTAGGGGTTTCAAAGGAGGGGCAACATCACAATCTTTTGGGCAGAATTAGGGAAGGCTTTAGGGAGAAGGAGTCTCAAGAAGGTGATTTTGAATTATATTGGACAGAATTCCGGACGAAGGCAAACATCTGACTCTGACCGAGACAGCGGAGGTGAGGCATGCTGGGGAGCAGCCATCCAATTTGGCTGGAGTGCAGGATACACGTTGGAAGTAGTGAGGGATACACCTGGTAAACAATTCGAGATGATGCAGAGGAGGCCTGTGTATGACACAGCAGGGAGCCACTGAGGACTTTTTACCGATTTACACTATTGCAGCTGTCCTCTGGACAGAGGAGCTGAGCTCCTTATGCAGTAAATATTCTCTGAGGGGGAGTCTGAAAACCTGAAGAACAATTAAATGACTGCAGTGGTCCAGAGAAGATGTGAGGGGCCTGACCGGGATGCAAACCAGAGGGACTGCCAAGAACAGGTGTGTGGGACAGGCAGCATTTGGCACCCGACTGGATTTGGAAAAGAAGGTGATGGAAGAAGTAGAGATAAGTCTACTTTGTCTCAGATGACAGAAACCATTAAATCAGAAGTGTGTGTGAAGAGGAATTCCATTTAGAAGATGAGTGTGAGACCCTGGGAACCATCTATGTGAAAACGGGGCTGTTTTTAGAGAGAGCAAGCTGAGCTGGGCATGCAGATTTGCAGGTAAGTGTGCATACGCTTTAGCTGAGGACTCACTCACTGGTTTGGTTCAGTGGATAGAGCCTTGGCCTGTGGACTGAAGAGTCTCAGGTTTGATTCTGGTCAAGGGCGCATGCCTGGGTTGCATGCTTGGTCCCCAGTAGGGGGGCGTGCAAAGGCAGTTGGTCAATGATTCTCATCGTTAATACTTCTATTTCCCTCTTCCTTTCTGAAATTTAATCTTTAAAATTGAGTTGTGGAATAGGGGACCACTCGGGAGGCTGTCGAGAGCTGGGCACCAAAGCCGGACGCCCAGTTGCTTTCGGAAGAGGAAGAGAAGCCAGCGGGGAACGGAGACAAGGAGACGCGTGAGGGACATGCAGTTCCTCGCCGCGTACCTTTGTGGATTAGGTGCTCCAGCACATCGCAGTGGCCGTACTCCGCAGCGACCCCCAACGGCGTGACGCCGAAGCCGTCTCTCAGGTGCACGCCGGCCCCGTGCTTCAGCAGCAGAGCCACCAGGTCTTTGCGGCCCTGTTTGGCCGCCTCGTGCATGGCCGACCAGCGCCTCACGCACGGCTCGTCCAGGCTGCAGTCGTGCTTGAGCAGAGCAGACACCATGTCGTAGGAGCCCCTTCTTACAGCTTGAAGAGATTTTTAAAATAACAATGGACAGTAGGCATATTAACAGGAATAGCAGATGGTGTCAAAGTGACCAATGCTAATATCAAAGAAGAATATTGTATTTTTCACCCCCATTTCATTTCTTATACTCAGATTTCGATTGCAGGCCCTAGCCGGTTTGGCTCAATGGGTAGAGTGCCGACACGTGGGCCAGAGGGTCCTGGATTTGACTCAAGGGCGTATACCTAGGTTGCAGGCTCCTCCCTGGCCTGGGCAACCAGTTGACATGTTTCTCTCACATCAGTATTTCTCTCTGTCTCTCCCTCTCTCTTTCACTCTCTCTAAAAATACTACTACTGCTAATAATAACAACAGTAATAATAATAATAATGATCCCCACAGATTTCTATTGCGAAATGTAAGCAAGCAAGATGACACTGCTGTTTCTTTAAGACTCTGACCTTGAGGAGGTTCAAGAGTTTCATGAAAAACAGTGCATATGGCTAAGATAAGATGTAGTATATAATCTTTCTAAATTTTAATTTCTTCGTGAACAAAATTAAAACAACATCCGTGGCTGGGTTGTATAAATTAAATAATGTATGTAAAATGTTTAGCATATATTAGCTCAGTAAACAACTATTATTATTAATAATTTCATTCCATCACTTTTAGGTTCGTGAAGCCACAGTATAAATAAGATTTATCAAGTTTTTCCCCTTCTAGAAAGTTCCCCGGACGATAGCAGTATGAAATGAACACCTCTTTCCCATACTCTTAATGGAAGTTTAGCAATAGGAATGTTTAGATAGGCTGTCGGAATGTGGACCGAAGGGTCCTGGGTTTGACTCCCGTCAAGAGTGTGTACCTAGATTGCAGGCTCCTCCAATTCAGAATCTAGATAGGTTCTAAACAGATGAGGCATATGACAGCCAATAACTACAGTTTCAGAGATTTACTAAATCAGCTCTCTCCCCTTCTTTGCTTATCTCTAGTAGCTAAAATTACACTTTCAAAAATGGTTTCCGCCTTTAGATTAAGGATATATTTTCCCCGCTTAGATATAAATATTTCCTTTTTTATTAAATATATTTTTATTGATTTCAGAGAGGAAGGGAGAGGCAGAGAGAGATAGAAACACCCATGATGAGAGAGCATCATTGATTGGCTCTCCCCTGCATGTCCCCGACTGGAGATCAAGCCAGCAACCTGGCATGTGCCCTGGATTGGGAATTGAACTGTGAAAACTTGGTTCATAGGTTGACACTCAATCACTGAACCACACTGGTGGGCTAGATATAAATATTCCTAAAAGATGTAATGCATTTTCTCTTATCAATAAGTAAAATCTTATTAAGAAACAGCAGGATGAAGGCTGCTCCCTGCAGCTGGAGATTAATACAGATTCATTCATTCATTCATTCATTCATTCATTCATTCATTCATTCAATACTTGCCCCGATATGAAAGGCACTGTGTTAGGACAACAGAAAAAAGACAGATGTTTCTCACTGGTGGAATTTACAGGTGAGGGAAGAAGGCTATCCTGTCTTGTGTTTGGAGAGGAAGTCAGAGTCTGGGCCTTTGCGGGGAGAGGCAGGAGATGTGGGCCACATAGAACACCCTGGGCACCCAGGAGGCAGAACGCAGAAAGGATCTAAGGCCAAGCCAAGGGAGAGGGCCACAAAAGGCCTAAACTAAGGCTGCAGACAAGCTTTGGAGGCAGGCAAGCTATCACTGCAGTGAGATTCAGGTTTTGTCCTACTCACTGTCTAAATTAGAGTCTGTTGACAAATGCATTTCTCTGAAATCACCCACCTGCCACTGGCAGCTCTAATTACAGTGAGTTACCTCATCCTAGCTGGTGTTATTGCAGAGCAAACATCAATAAGTCAAACCAACTAAAAGGTGTGTCCTCGTTTATCTTCTTGCTCCTATTGCATTTTTTTTTCCTTTTGCCCGATTCAGAGAACATATTGATTAGAGAAATTAGTCTTTCTTCACGAAAACAGCAGCATATCTAGGCCACATTCAACTTAAAATACTTCAAAAAATAAAACGTTGCTTGTAATTTACTTTTTTTTGAAATAATGTTTTCTTTCCCATAAATATAATAATGCAAATTGTGGGGAGCCGTCCCAAGCTAACCTAGAAAGACATACCTAATCAATAAATGGCTGAAAATTAACAAGACACTATATTTATGTAACATAACCAAGTACAAATAATTTATGAAGTAAAAAATACACACACACACACACACACACACACACATATATTCAGCAATAACATTTTAAGAAAACCCCGTTTCAGTTCAGGAGTTAGAGAATTCCCATTAGAGAATTTTGCATAGTTTAAAGGCACTTTTGTACATTTATCATCTGCTGGCACTTTTCCTGTTTATTTAAATTTCTGTCACTTTCTCTGTGGATATATGTGTTTTGTTCACATAATTTACTTGTCAGCAGTGAATTATTTCCTGACTCCTCTGACATACAAATGGAGCAGATTTTTCTGAGGTATCTTGTCAGGCAATGGGAGATCAAAAGAGGCGCTGGAGTAAAGAGAACATATGTTGATTTGTGAGAAAGGAAATGTCCGAAGCAAAATTAACTGGCTTCTTCTGTACCTTGGGCCCCAGTGGCCAGGCCAAGCTCACGGCCATCCAATTAGAGAAAGGTGACACCACTTCGGAGACAGGGCAGAGAGGGAGTTGGAGTGCCAAACCCTTCAGCGTCAGGTCACCACAAATCAGGTGTCTACCACTCAGCAAGTAACTGTGTACCATGACTGCAATACATCAGAGTAACATAGTAAGGCCAGATGGCTGATGGTTGGACCAAAAGTGACTTTTTGGGGGCCATTTAGCGATATCAAATAAGTATGAGGATAATGGGATTGGCATTGCACAGAAAAAGAAAAAGAACAGCAGTTTTTTTTTCTCTTATCTCTCCTTTGTGAGTTAATGGACCGTGAGTAGCAAATTTCAAAGCATCCCACAGATTCAAGAAGGAAACTGAGAAAGTACCATGAATTATCCATTTTCCCATGAACTTAAAAAGACAATGAGGTTTCCACAATGAAGGTCCTGAAGAATTTAACCCCAGTAAAATTCTTATTCTCCAGGATGATGGGGACATAAGTGAACACCTCCAGAATATTTCCTTCATGAGACTCTGTCTTCTCTTTGATATTACCATTTGGTTTTAAATATATCTTATTTTTAAATGTTAACTCTATTTTGACTGATAACTCAATGACCAAGTTCCTTTCCCACACTTCAGATACTGATAGAGTAGAAAAACCAACAAATGAAAATTTAAAATGCAAAGAAATGCTTAATGCTCTGTTGTGGGTATTAAGCATTTAACAATTTTACATGAAGCAAAAAGAAAACAAATGAGTGACAATTATAACTTATTTGCTCTTTATGAAATAAGTGGGTTGGGAACAGCAAGTAGAGACTAATTCTATATTTGCAAAGTCTGATAGAAAAAGAAGGAAGAGGAGAAGGAGGGGAAGGAGGAGAAAAGGAGGAGGGGGAGGAAGAGGAGGAGGAGGAGGAGGAGGAATAAAAGACTATAGAAACAACAGTAAATACATGGGTGTCAGTGCAGATACTCCATGGTGTATGCCTTTACAAAAACAATGCAGATCACATTAATAGTGGTGCAGTAACCCATAGCTGAATATTCTATTAGTGCCTGTAGTGCCAGCTCGGGAAAAAAGCTCCAATTTATTTATGAGAAGCACCATGTATGGTGACATAAAGGCTGGTTAACACATATACAGAGACAGCTATTGGTTCCTCTATTCTTGTGTTTTCCCTTTTGTTCTAGCAACAGAAGCCCCAAGTTTTAGCTGGCCACAGTCTATCCAGGTAGACTCTACATAACCAGGCCTGCCTTGTACCTAAATGTGGCTATGTGACAAAACCTGAACTAATGGCATAAGAACGGAAATGCTTTATTGATGTCCAGGTCATCTTCTTAAAGGGGAAGATGCTTTCCCAGGGCTGCCTCTTTCCTCCGTCCTGCGGGTGGGAAATGGTGGCATCTGAAAGGTCTGTGTGACGGTGGTGCAGCCACGCTGCCACCCAGGGCCACACACTCTGAAATGTCGTCTGGGAAACGAACCTCCTTCTTCTTAAGTCATTGCTGTGTGTTTGCTTTGGGTATCTGTGTTTGTTTTTTGTTACATAAGCTTTGCCTGTACCCTAACTATAATATTAGCGTGGCCAATCAGATCTAAATTTAGGAAGGCTGAAAGCTCTGACATGGGGCAAGAGTAAGCAAGACGGAATCGGATCGGAATGACTCCCGGCTCTGGTGGCCCCATTTATTTAACGTTATGTCCAGGCAAGAACCCCTGTCCTGATTTTCCTCCGTGTCTGTGGATGACCCTCTACTTCCCCCAAATCACAACTAAGAGCAACTATATCTGTGAAAGTTTCACAGATTCAGAACTTCCTTATTTCCTAGTTTACTTTGAATATACACCTTGATTATAGTACGTGTAACATTAATTTTCTACATATATCATATCTAGCTCTCCTACTAGACTCTGAGAGGAAGATCATTCCACTCCTCTTTATATCCATGTTGCCCAGCACACCAGCTGGCTTAAGGTACCGTCTCAATAAATGTTGTTTGCATTGATGTTGTGGAATTAATGTTGAATGTAAATATTTTATGAATCTTTATGACTTCTCTGAGTTTTCTGTTAATATTTAGGTTATTTTTAAAAATTCTAGTGATTTCCCTGTGAACAGGAGCAGTGGTGGTGTTAGCTAGCTATGACCAGAGCTCATGATGCTTTATTCTCTTTCTCTGCGATTGCTGATAATCTTAGGTCTCCTCCTGCCACACACACACACACACACACACACACACACCCACTCACACACACAATTTCATACTGGCTCTCTTCTCCTGAGCATCTATCATGTGCAGGGGTTTAATATACTTATATTTTCTCTAATTTTTATAACAACAAGTCTGCATGGCAGGTGGTATATTTTCATTTTACACATGAGGAAACTGAGGCCCGTAATTGCAATCTCAGAGCTAAGATCTAAGTCCATACAACAATACTATAGGAAAGTAGATATTAAAAGCTCTCATCATTAGAAAAAAATTATAATTATGTGAACTGAACTTACTGTAGTAATCATTTTGTAATATATAAAAATAATGTCATATATCTTAAACTGATACAGTTTTTTATGTCAATTATATCTCAGTAAACCTAGGAGAAAATAAGTCCACAGATCTGATACCAAAGCCCAAATTCTTACTCTACAACCCGAGTCCCCAGGAGAAAGGTGACGTTATCTCTGGTCATCTGTAGTTAATAACACCTGTTTCTCTGCCTCTGCAAACAGACCTGCCCATTCCTACTGGTCTACAAATAGCAGGATATACAAGACTGAGAATACGCTGAGAAATGACACCTTTAGGTTTTCCATTATTCCTTTGCTGTGTCGTGGTGGTTAACTCCTTGTAGGGGCCCAGGGCTGCATCTGAGTACTCCTATCTGCCCCTCTTCCTTCCTTCCAGTTTGGCTTCATTGCTGATGTGGACCTGGAGTCTCTCATTGGAGTCCCCTTCTGCCTCTTGCCTCTGACTATAGACCTAACATGCAACCCCCCTTACCGCTGGCCCCCACCTAGATAACATAGTACTTCTTGTTTCATAAAACTAAGTTTGGATTGCTCTTGGTTAGTTGGTGCTGAAGGATCTTTCACATTTGACCTCTTTGTGGAATAGAAAAACAAAATCTTAGGACAGGTAAGATAGGACATAGGGGAGAACCCAGGGAAAGAAAGGAGGTGAGGTCCCATAATTTTAGCCAATACATAGTGGTTTCCAATAAATACATATTAACTATTTATTATTTTTATTGCAAACAAAAAGTTATTAAAAAAGTCATTTACCAATGAGAAGAGGTGTCTCTCCTTTGTCGTTTTTGGTGTTTGGCCATACTCCCTTTTCTAGTAAAGTTCTTACATTTTCCACCAGACCACCTTTGACTGCCAAAGTCAATGGTGTTTCTCCATCAGAGGTCTTGAACTCCCAGAGTGTCCTATAGGATGCTGAGATGTGAAAGCATTGCATAAAGTTAAAAATCTTTACTTAAAGAATATCAAGTAGATCAGAATAATACAACACTATACATATTAGACTGAACAAAGTTGACTGAATGAAATGTGAGTAAAGTTTCTCAAATGATAGTATAAGTAGATGAGCATGGGTGTGCTAACCAAACTGACAGCTATAAAATCAACATGTATGTTTCAATGCACTTTTTAAAAAAAATGGATTGTAAATTTTCATCCTGATAAATTATAAATCAACTTCCCAATCCTTAGTATTGTTATTTAAATTGCATCTGAAATTGTTTCTTGTCAAATGGAGCCAGTGAATGTGGGACTGAGGATATATTTGAATGAATGTATCCTGTGAGAATATGTTAGCTACACTCTGCTTAACATCATCTTCGGTATATGTCTATATGTCTAGCTATCTATTTTCTTTAGCTGGCTAGCTGGCTGGAGAGTTAATTATGAAACATCATTATTTTCTACAAATAGAACTAGGGAGCAATATTGAAGGTTGAAAGATAGAGCACTCTCAAAGTGTTTTATGAGACATTGAGGTATGAAAAATATTGTATTAGAACATTATTATTAATATTTAAGCAAGATCAATTTACCATAATATTTATTAATGTTTATATTGTGAAGAAATCATTCAAGATGAAAAATTAAAAACTGACTTCCAAAAGCAAAGATATTTATATTCAGCCCTGGCCAGGTGGCTCAGTTGTTGGAGCATAATCTCAAAGACCAAAAAGGGAGCAGGTTCAGTTCTCTATCAGGGCACATACCTAGTGTTGGAGGGTTCAATCCCCAATTGGGGCATATATAGGAGGTAATTGCTGTTTCAATCTCACCTCTACTCCCCCTCCCTCCCTTCCTCCATCGTTCCCCCTCCTTCCCTCACTCCCTCCCTCCCACCCTCTCTCTCTCCCTCCTTGTTTCCTCTCTCTCCCCAAGCAATAAACAGTCTGGCCTATGTGCTCAGTTGTTAAGAATCAACCTATGAAACAAGAGGTCATATGCCTGGGCTGTATGCTTGATCCCTAGTGCAAGAGGCAGCTGATCAATGATTCTCTCTCATCACTGATATTTCTATCTCTCCCTTTCTCTTCTTCTCTGAAATCAATACAAATATTTTAAAAATAAAATAATAAAATCAATAAACATCATCCTTGGGCAACGGTTAAAAAAGATTTATATTCAAATCAATTAATTCATGATATATACAAACTTCTATCACTTAGAGGTGATAACCACATTTTCCAGCCAACCTCAGTCACATTCTTAGAAGGACGTCAAGGTGAACCCAGAGACTCACAAAATGTGCTAATTGTACCTTAGGTTTAAAACATGGCTACTGCCTTTTCTCATTTTCAAATAATATTTTATTCTGCTGCTTCCTTTAGCTTGTTACATTCATTGACATCACTCCCAACTTCGACATTCTTGCTTCAGATTGGTCAAAGAGGTTTTATGTTCTCTTACCATCCAGGACAATTTCAAGTATTTGTTGAATGGGCTGAACAACAGCTTCATGCAGGGGAAACCATCCCTTTTCATCCGCTTCATCTAATGCATATTTGTATTTCACATACTCCTGGAGCTCAAGAATGTGGCCTAAAGTAAACACAAAGGCTGATAAATCTGGCCCAGCAAGATGGAATCTCGAGTTCATCCCAGCGTAGGCAATGCACTCACTCACCGTGTTTTATGGCCTCTACAAGTTTTCTGTTTTGATCACTTAGCGGCACAAATCTTCCAGAGAAAGAAACATAAGCCATAATTATAAAAGTGAAATACTCTGAGGAACCAACATTTTAATCTATATTGAGTTCTGAAGATAATTTTAATCAAGAGCTTAAGGAAATGCACACAACTGATTTCATCCTCTTAAAAAAGCAATGACTAAGAGTCAGATATAGAATATATTTATGATACACTAGACACAGGAGCATGAGTGAAGATGATGAAATATAAGTTTATAATACAGTCTCGCAAATGAGTGCCAAGCAACAAAGGAGTAAACAACCGGGGGCAGAGTGGGAGGAACTGGGCTCGGGTTTTGTGCTTCGTGACTCTGGGAGGCCAGTGAGCCTTTTGGTGAGCGGTGGTTCTTCGTCTGTAAAGTGCTGGGAGTAAATAGAAGTGTCCCCAAGACTTCTTTCCATTTAAAAAACTCTATGCTTGATAAATGTTTGCTGCTTTAAACGTAATAATTGCTAGTTAATGATGGCTCATTAGGGGGCTTATGATCCACCTTGCATGTTAGTCTTATTCAACTCACCCACAAGTGAAAACAGGCTGAGCATTTACAGAGCAAACACCCAGTTACCAGCCCAATAGGTCATGATTTCAAGCATCATGGCAAGTCTCTGTGGTGAATTTATTCAAAGGAAACAAAGCATTTCATAACAAATTGGTTTAACTTTATCAAGCAGAAGCATTTGCTGCCATCCTAGGGCTGTGAATGCTTTCCCCAGAACTCTAAAGTTCTAAAACCTGTTGAAGATATGGAGAAAAATTAAAGTGGCCAGGAATTTAAATGTAATATGTCCATTTTAAAAAGCTCAGAAACAATAATTTGTAGCACTGAATCTATCCCAAAGCACTACTAAGTTTGAGAATATTATAATAGAATGTAAAGGTAAGCTAAAGTTTAGTCAGAAGAATAATGTGTGTTGTTCAAGACAGAAATCTATCTTTGCAGTTTTATTTATTTTTTATTTTTTTTAAATATATTTTATTGATTTTTTACAGAGCAGAAGGGAGAGGGATAGAAAGTCAGAAACATCAATGAGAGAGAGACATCGATCAGCTGCCTCTTGCATGCCTCCTACTGGGGATGTGCCCGCAGCCAAGGTACATGACCTTGCTGGAATAGAACCCGGGACCCTTCAGTCCGCAGTCCGACGCTCTATCCACTGAGCCAAACCGGTCTGGGCTATCTTTGCAGTTTTAAAGTCTATAATCCCTGCTAACATAAAACACAAATTTTGTGTATAATTTGTTAACTTCTGTCATTTGAAAAGTAGATAATGAAATAGGCTCTGGTTTATATATTACTTCTTCAGATATTATAGAAGCCCTTAACCCTTTCCCTATTTATTGAACATATGGGCTAGCATTACTCTTCATATTTTAAAGATGCAAATACAGAATACATTACTTATACTAGTAAAGTTTGTCTGAGCCAGTAGCAGAATGGGCTCTAGAATAGACAGAACAGACTTTTGTATCCCTATCTATACATTAGTTGTATAAACTGTACTTGTGAATTTGTTTAAATTTATTGTCCTTTTCATGCCATTAATTTAGAAAATAGGCAATCATGCACAACTGAATTCAACTAGAAGTTTCCCCTCCAGGTTATTTCCCTCTTCTGCCTGAGTAGGGATTTGTGGAAGGTCAGGCTGCTGAACCTATCCCAGTGGCCCTTGTAAAACTGCTCGATTCTCTGCCAGAAAAGAAGGGTAAGCATTTTCCTTGAGGAAGAGTCAGCAAACAGCATTTATTTCATCTTACAACCTAGTGATTGTCAGAAAGGAACTTTGTTGAGGACAGTCAAGTCTATTGTTACCTTTCAGGATAAAATTCAGTCTTGCTGGCTTCAATGGATTCTTGAATACTGAGCTGAATATCGTAACTTGTAAGATTGTCTTCATCGGGGTCATCATTACTATCCATGACTAAATATAATTTTGAAAAAAAAAACACAATTTCTTATTATCAGCAAATGATACAGAACACCATATAAAGTTAACATGAAAGATGCAAAGTGAAAAACTAAAATGCGTTTACCTTTCTTCATTTAACAAATACAAATGCATGTTAACATTGTAATCCATATTATATATGAAGCACATTCTAATTTTTGAACCTTGAATACTTGTCCTTTGGGTATCCGTGTTTTCTAATTTTGACTTTCTTTTCAGTAATGACTACAGTTGGGTTTATGAGAATTCACTTTTTCCACATTTCAGACTTACCAGAATTTTGGCCTGTTTCCTCAAGACACAGCATATTAGAAGTTTAAAACTCTGAGAAGACAGTGGCAGGAATAGAGAATAATGAACATTTCCATTCTTCACTCATTATTTCGTGACTGTTATACTTGCTTATTTGTTGATTGATTCCTCTGCTCACATCAGCAGTGGTTTGCGTGGGCTGCCTTGAGTTGCAGTTGATTTTGAATTTGTGTCCAACTTCTTCTAATGGACTCTACACTTTTTGAGGTGAAGGGTGTTCTCTCTCAGTCATCTCAGCTTTCCCTACTGTTCTAGAATGTGCTGGGCACCGGAAAGATTCTCAGTGACTATTTGTTGATTAAAGTGGAGAGAACAGAACATCACAAATACAGTGCCCTGGTCTTGCCTTCAGGAAATTTGAAGCATTGAAATAAGAACCATCTTAATTCCATCCCCAGACCAAAGACCAGCCCTTTGTGGATTAGAAATCCCTTCCCCTGCATTAGAAGCCACTGCTCTTGACTGGTTCCTGTCCTCTGAAGATAATATATAAAAATATAGCTTATTTATCATTGCCTTATTTCTTCCAAATATCAAATTAGAAGTGTGTCTCTCATTACTATTGGAACTATTGCTTTATCTTAGAAATGCAGTAAGTGTAGAAATCCAAATAGTACTACCGCTAGGCTGATTGATCAATCTGAAGTTATTTTTGACTAGTGATACTTTTCAAGACAAAATGTATCTACATTGAAGTATGTTTTTTCAAGGTGAAAATGAAACAAAACAAAACAAAAAACCAAACAACTCAAAATAGTATTCTGTGGGCAATTTCCAAACACAAGAATTGTTTACCTCTTCTCATGGTTCAAGGTTAGATAAGCTCAAACATTAAGCGCAGTTCTGTTCATGCTGACAGCCAAGCACCCTGACCCGTGCACAGACTGCACACAGGTAAATCACATCATTATGATTTTATCGTTCATTGTTCTGAACCAGTGGCCTTACTATCAGCTGGAAACAGAGAGGAGAGAATAGTGATAGCGTGCACTCCACTGAACATATTTTCTCACACCATGATATCTCAGTCTACTAAAAAGGATAACATGTGCCCGAGAGATTCTATTCAACAAATATATTCAAGAAATATTTTATTTTATTTGTTATTGTTTACTCGTTCATTGTCTTTCTGTTTCTCCTAGAATGCAATCTATTAAGAGGAGAGATTGGCAGTGCCCACTAGACCATTATTTATGGTCTCTAAATGCAGAAGCAGGGTGGAGGACATGGCCTGAGGTCCCCTGTCAAACCCCATGGGGGCAAGGGAGGGCATAGCCCCAGGTCCCTGCTGATTGCTCATTAAGGCTCCTTACGGGAACTTGGCCTCAGCTGTGGTTATAACTATCTTTGTGATGGAGTGATGGTCAATTAGCATATTACCTCTTTATTAGATAGGATTTTCCCAACATATGGATTTGTACTCATTTTGTATTTGCTTTGCAAGTTCCCCACATATCTGTGTTTTGTATTCTCACTTGGACAATTAGTTTTATGAGTAAAAACAAACTTCCTTTTTCCTTCATGTCTTCTCTCTCTACTCCACTCCTAGTCAACCATAGCAAATGGCTATTCGTAGTGGTCACTGGAGAAAATGTGTTGACTCACTAGCAGTGTAAAGGACTGAGTCCTCCAGACAGCACAATTAGACGATGAAGTTCAACTTGTGGCATTGCCTGTTGCCTTTCTCACTAACATCATGGTGGTGATAGGGGATTGCATGTCTGGGATTAGTAATGAGATACAGGGCCTTTCACCTATTTAAATCACTGGCTTAACTCTAAATCTGTTTGAAATTTGGGCTTCCAGGACATGAGATACTACAGACTCCTTAGAGAACTGAGCTGATCTGTGGAAAGTTTTTTTGTTAATGTCCTTTTAATTACCACCAGAAGGAAGCTATCTAACACTTTCAATTGCTTTTATCCCTAATGACAGCACAGTAGAAATGATGAGGAAACTACTACTACATAAAACAACCCCCGCTGAACATGAGCTAACTCCATCCTTTTCCTGAAAGCTTAAGATCAATGGACAATCTCTATGTAAGTGCCCTCACGTGTCAGAGAGACAGGGTGCATCATTGGAATGGGTCTAGAGACATTAAGACACACTGACAATGGAATACTACAAGGTGGTAAAAAAGAAGGAACTCATCATTTGCAACAGCATCAATGGACCTGGAAAGTATTATGCTGAGCAAAAGAAGCCAGTCAGGAAAAGATAACTATCACAGGACCTCACTCATATGTGGAATCTAACAAACAAAATAAACTGATTAACAAAACAGGTCCAGACAAAACTGGTTTGGCTCAGTGTATAGAGTGTTGGCCTGTGGACTGTAAGGTCCTAGGTTCTATTCTGGTCAAGGGCATGTACCTTGGTTGTGGGCACATCCCCAGTAGGAGGTGTGCAGGAGGCAGCTGATGGATGTTTCTAACTCTTTGTCCCTCTCCCTTCCTCTCTGCAAAAAATCAATAAAATATATTTTAAAAAATAGGTACAGAGACATAGAAGCATGGAATAGACAGATGAATTTCAGAGGGAAAATAAGGGTGGGGGTGGGTGGATAGGGAGAGATTAAGCAGGATTTTCACATGCATATATGCATAGTCCATGGACAGAGACAATAGTGTAGTAAAGGTGTGGGAGGGGCTGGTACAAGGTGGAGAATATTAATGGGAAAAAACAAAAACAAAAGGGACACCTGTAATAGTTTCAACAATAAAGATAATTTTTTAAAAAAAGACACAATGAGAAGGGCAGGAAGAGAGTTATTTATTTGTACCTAAAATTTAAAATGACTGGACTCAATCCCAAATGAAGGATGGAAACAATTATTTTAAAAATTAGTATTTTAATTGATTTCAGACAAGAACAGAGAAGGAGAGACAGAAACATCAATGGTGAAAGAGAACCATTGATCAGCTTCCCCCTGCATGCCCCACACTGGGGATAGAGCCTGCAATCTGGACATGTGCCCTGACCAGGAATGGAACAGTGACCTCCTGGTTCAGAGTCAAGGCTCCACCACTGAGCCTTACCTGCCAGGCAGGAAACAGTCCTGGAGTAAAATACCAGCCAGGTGCCTGAGGAAAGGCCAAATACTCTCTTGATATCCTTGAAGACCTATTGACAGGTGCCCCACTGCTCAGTCTGCAAAATTCATTGACCTTTTCTAAATAATAGTTTGCCAGTCTTGTTCTAAAGAAGCCCACTACTCATTTATTCTCCATAAGTAGCTGGTTTACAACATAACTGGGACAATCAGATTGGACAGTTGGCCATTTTGTGTGAAGCACTGGTCAGCCTTGCTTTGAGGAAAGCAATGCAGTCTCTCCACCCATGTGTTTTCTGAGGCTTCCTGTATGCCAGGTAAAGAGCCATTAAATTAAAAATTCTCAGACACTAAATGTGTCATTCAGATGTCAAAAATTATTACTTTACAGATGGGCTGAGTAAAATCCTAGACTTAGATAGTGGGAAAGAGAGTGGGTGATCCGTAAGTTTTAGATTCTCTTGGGTAATAATAAAAATGGTGATTATAACAACAGCCATAAATCACTGAGTGATCAGGTTTTTTCCAGCACCGTGCATAGCACTTTGCACGCACCGCCTTGCTTTAATCCTCCACTTCCACCTTTAAGTATTATAGATTCATTGTGCATAAGTGAAAATTTGGGCTTCACGAGGTTAAAAAACCCACCCAATGTCACAGAGCTGATATGTACGAGTCTGGACAGGTGCCTTCGTGTTTAAAGTCTTTCCGAAGCTGCAGGAAAACAACCTACACACCGTGTGCTGCCCGTAAAAAGAAAACACTCTGATCTTGCTCTTAACAGCCAGTCTTGATGACAATGACTTCCAAAAATAAAAAATAGCTCCCAGGACACACAAATCTTTCTCTTTGGGCCCATGTGATAAGGCTTTGCACTTAGGATGGTCCGAGGTGTCCTAGATTTGCCTTCATTCTGTGCCTTTGTTTTGGAGTCTACACATTACAGTACGAAAACTAGGATGAGCATGCCAGTTGGTGCCTGACCCAAGTGGTCAGGAGGTTGGTTGATGTTGCAAGGTATGATGCAGGAGGCAACCTGGTTACATGTACTAGCAACCTCTCTGCCCTGGACTCTCTAAACTACCTCTAATCCATGACCTGTGATAATAGCAAACTGTTAATAAGTTTGTGAGGCTACTCAGAGCTTCCCTGGAAACCTAGGAGCTCCCATAGAACAGGACTGACCAAGTTCCTCCTTTCCCCTCAACCAGGGCAAATATGACTTTGTCCCCTATAGACTGTTTATTTCCAATGACATCCAAATCTGTTTCATCCATTCACCCTCACACTCTGTCTTGGGCAGAACAAAAACAAAATCATTTCTGTGACTCCTAAACAGGGCTGGCTTTAAGAGTTGCTGGACTGGCCCTAGCCGGTTTTGCTCAGTGGATAGAGTGTTGGCCTGCATATGCACTGAAGGGTCTCAGGTTCAATTCTGGTCAAGGGCACATGCCTGGGTTGGCGCTCAATCCCCAGTAGGGGATGTGTAGGAGGCAGCTAATCAATGATTCTCTCTCATCATTGATGTTTCTATCTCTCTCTTCCTCTCCCTTCCTCTTTTAAATTAATAAAGAAAAAAATTAAAAACAAGAAGAGTTCCTGGAGTGGACCATTGCTTCCAAGTTGCAGGGAAGGGCTTTGCGTCCATAATGTAGCACTGCCCCCAACACCAATTACATCAGTGTAATTCTGTTACATCAGTCAGAAACTCTCTCCGGGAGAGCTTACTGTCCCATCTTCCAGTGCCCCTTTTAAAATGCCAATAGCCCCAGGGCAGAAGCAGAATCTGTTGGAATAGTTAAGTGGCAGGGGATGATGGCAGAGGGTCTAAGACTGAGTCCAGTGGGAGGTGATAAGAGATGAGAAGAGAAATACAGTAAAATTTGGTTCTGCTCACAGTTTTCTACAAAAGCCAGCCCCCAGCCAAACCCTGCCATTCTGCAGGGAGTGCAGGTCCTGCTGTGTGGAAGGAGAGACCCCATATCCTGAGGAACTGTCCTTTACCTTAATCGTCTCCGGCCCCTGAGTGAGGAGTTCTTCTGCTGGAGGTCCCAAGAGTTTCATCAGGATCTGTCCTAGGAGAGGAACAGCAATAATTACAGTCCATTTCCTTTTTTCGGTTTTGTTAAGGTAATATAGTTATATACAAACCATGGGCATTCTCCTTTTCTGCATTTTGACCATCCATTTGTATAATGTGAAAGATATATTGAAGTCAATATAAATAAAATTTTGTAATAACTTTGGTTTTTATTTCGTGGCTACACACTTTGTTTTCTCAGATCCTTCGTTTTTTTCAGCACAAGTGGCAAGTCAAAAAAAGGACTTCCTTAGGCATCATAGCCAACTAGTCCCCAAGACATGCCACAGAGAAGCGACTGTCAGAACCAGTCTTCACCCCACAGGCACAAGCGACTTTTATTTACAAGCCATGAGTTATAGCAATTCCATCTTTAGGGTATTTGCCTGTTTTTTTTTTCTGTTTTTTTTTCCCTCCAGGCGAAATTTTTTATTTTTCAATTACAGCTTACATTCAATATTATTTTTTGTTATTTTCAGGTGTGCAGCATAGTGGTTAGACAATGCCATATGTTACAAAGTGCTCCCCTCGCCCCCGATGTTTCAATTATTTACCTGGTCCCATACACAGCAATTGCAATAAATATTACTGATTGTATTTCCTATGCTATACTGTACATCCCTGTGACTGATTTGTAACTACCAATTTGCACTTCTTAATCTCTTCACCTTTTCCACCCAGTCCTTCAACTCCCCTCTCCTCTGGCAGCCCATCAGCCTAAAGAACAAAATAAACCAACAAACAAAATTGAAACAGACTCATAGATGCAGAGAACAGACTGATGGTATTTGCCTTTTCTATCAGGGAGAAATCCTGTGGATAACAGAGAAGTAGACCAGTTCAAACAACATCTTTAACAGCACCACTTGTTCTGCTAAAACTCTCTCTCTTTCTCTTTCTCCTCCTCCCACCCCCTGGAAACAAATGCTACTCTTATGTTGTCTCAAAGAGAGAGAACTGAACATTTTAGAAAAGATATAAAAAGGCAAAATGGATATATTGGTCTCCAGGCACCACGTAAGATCTGGCATGTGATAGGAATTCACTAAGTAGTTGCAGAATGAATGAAAAATTGGATGATCAAATATATACTACTGTGAAAATCAGCAAAAGAATAGATTAACCTTGAGAAACCAAGGTAGTGGCATAGGTAAACACCTGAACTTGCTGCCTCGTACAACCACTTCAAAACTACAACTAAAAGACAAAACGAACATCATCCAGATCCACAGGAATACTGGCTGAGTGGAAATTCTACAACTAGAAGGAAAGAGAAAAGCACACTGAGACTCAGAGGAGCTGCAGAAGTAAAGGCAGAGATATGGAGGCACACGTGTGGAAAGGGCTGGAAACTGAGAACACAACTGGCTTTTTCAATCGGGAGGGAGACACAAGCTCCCAACTGCTCTGAACTCCAGTTCTGAGTGAGACTCTGGGGACCCAGCCTCCTAATGGGAGAAACTGGACTGTCTGGAATCGGGTGGAATTTGAGGGAGGATTTCTCTCAGAGGTGCTTGCAGCAATTACCAAGGGACACTGAGACCCAGGCACCTCTTAGGGCAGGGCTGACAGGAAGCCATTGCTGTTTGCTCCACCCTGAGACCCCACCCCACCCAAGCTCTGTGCAGAAGCTTTTTAATATGAATGGCCTGCTCCTCTGAAATCTAATATTAACTAACAAACTGTAGCTCAGTCAGAGAGACCCAGAACATCCAAAAGAAGGCCCAAGGCTCCATAGCAGCCTGCATTGCTTCACAGCTGGGCCTCATCTGGGCAGCTCCAAAACCCAAAGAAAGAAGAGGAATCTGCAGATCTCTCCCTAGCTTCTGCCTGGCGGCCTCAGGCAGAGGCTAAATTAGCACCTCCTTGGAGATCCAAGGGCCAGTGTACCCAGGGGTCAGAGTGGGACCATCCAGATTACAATTCCTCAAATCCATAAGGGACACACTCAGGGGGCAGACTCAGTGAGGTCTGCCCCATTGAAGCAAGTCTTATCTCAGAAGGGTGTCATAGAAGGTCTCCCATCATAGATACAGCTGATCCTCACAGCCAGTTGGCCTGGAGGTCAATTCCTCCCAGTGATATCAACAACAATCAAGGTTTAACTATAACAAAACTGTGCACACAGCCCACAAAGGGGTGCACCAAGAGTGTCCACCTCAAGTAACTGGGGAAGCTGAGCCACTGGGCCCTACAGGACACCTACCACTCAAAGCTAATGGACCAACTCAGGAAAGCAGCCACAATGCAGAGAAATGGAAAGAAATCAGGTGTGAAAGAAATGGAGGAAAAAAGATGACTGGACACAGAGTTCAAAACCACAGTAATTAGGTTTTTCAAGAGGCTCCTAGAAAAGGCTGATGAACTTAATGAGAACTACGAGGAAATGAACAAGACCTTCGAGGAAATGACAAGACCTACAAGGATATGAAAAAGGACCAACTAGAAATTAAGCATACACTGACTGAAATAAAGAATAATATATAGAGATCCAACAGCAAACTAGAGGATCACAAGAATCAAGTCAAAGATTTGAAATACAAAGAAGCAAAAAACACCCAACTAGAAAAGCAAAAAGAATCCAAAAATATGAAGATAGTGTAAGGAGTCTCTGGGACACCTTCAAGCATACCAATATCTGAATTATGGGGGTGCCAGAAGAAGAGAGAGAGCAAGATATTGAAAACCTATTTGAAGAAATAATGACAGAAAACTTCCCCCACCTGGTGAAAGAAATGGATTTACAAGTTCAGGAAGCACACAGAACCCCAAACAAAAGAAATCCAAAGAGGACCACACTAAGACACATAATTAAAATGCCAAGGGCAAAAGACAAAGAGAGAATATTAAAAGCAGCAAGAGAAAAACAGTTAGTTACCTATAAGGGAGTATCCACACAATCATCAGATGATTTCTCAACAGAAACTATGCAGGTCAGACAGGAGTGGCAAGAAATATTCAAAGTGATGAATAGCAAGAACCTACAACCAAGATTACTCTATCCAGCAAAGCTATCATTCAGAATTGAAGGTCAGATAAAGAACCTCACAGATAAGAAAAAGCTAAAGAAATTCATCAACACTAAACCAGTATTATATGAAATGCTGGAAGCTATTCTTTAAGAGGAAGAAGAAGAAGAAGAAGAAGAAGAAGAAGAAGAAGAAGAAGAAGAAGAAGAAGAAGAAGAAGAAGAAGGAGGAGGAGGAGGAGGAGGAGGAGGAGGAGGAGGAGGAGGAGGAGGAGGAGGAGGAGGAGGAGGAGGAGGAGGAGGAGAAGGAGGAGAAGAAGAAGAAGAAGAAGAAGAAGAAGAAGAAGAAGAAGAAGAAGAAGAAGAAGAAGGAGGAGGAGGAGGAGGAGGAGGAGGAGATAGAAGAAGAAGAAGAAGGAGGAGGAGGAGAAGGGGAGGAGGAGGAGAAGGGGAAGAGGAAGAAGAAGAAGAAGAAGAAGAAGAAGAAGAAGAAGAAGAAGAAGAAGAAGAAGAAGAAGAAGAAGAAGAAGGAGAAGAAGAAGAAGAAGAAGAAGGAAGAGGAGGAGGAGAAGGAGAAGGAGGAGAAGGAGGAGAAGGAGGAGGAGGAGGAGAAGGAGAAGGTAAAGATAAAAATTATGAACAAAAATACATATCTATCAACAAGTGAATCTAAAAATCAAGTGAATAAAAAAATCTGATGAACAAAATAAACTGGTGAATATAATAGAATCAGAGGCATAGAAAGGGAGTGGACTGACAATCCTTGGGGGGAAAGGGGTGTGGGGGTGTGGGAAGAAACTGGACAAAAATCATGCACCTATGGATGAGGACAGTGGAAGTAAGAGTAGAGGGTGTATGCAGTTTCATATTACAAAGTTAAACATTTTTAGTCTCCACTACTGATTTCCAAGTCAAATTCACCCATGACAGAGATGTAGGAAAATGCATGCTAACTTTTGAAAAATGACACATAGAATTGAAAGGGGCTTTAGATTCACAAGTGTGTGATTTCTTAGGGACTGGAAATGTAAACTAGAAAAGAATAGAGTAAGCATGGCCCATGAGGAGACAAAATATGAATAAATGTGCACTATCATTCTAGTATGATAATATGATTTTTAAAAAGCCCTATTGTGGAATCCTTTTCACGTCCTACGTGTCCAGGGTTCCCATGTCAGGGTTCAGCGTCTGGAGAAGGCCGCACACAAATGAAGAGAGACTCGAAAAGCATTATTTTGGGGGGAATAATGGGGGCCAGGCGGGAGTCCACCTCAAGGGGGAGGACGCCACCAGCTCTGGCTTTCCTATCCCCTTTTATTAGGGCCAAGTGATACATCCATGTCCTTTAGGGCAGGAAATTCCAACAATGAAATCAACCAGCAAGAATTAACATAAGACTAAAGCGGGGCAGCTGCTTTAGCTACCAATGTCTCACCTAAGCAGTGAGTAAACAGATCCATTAAGGTTTGACCAGGTTTCTCCTTTGTTCTATTTACATCTCTATTGGTGAGGCAATGTCTAGCTTCCCGCACCCTACCCTTTGTCTTTAATTTTTAATCTAGGAATCTTATAAAATAATCAGAAATATGGAAAAAGATTTGCATGTGAAAATGTTCATTTCAGTCACATTTACCAATAAACTGACACAGATTAGAAACAATACAATCCCTAGCTGGTTTAGCTCAGTGGATAGAGCATCAACCTGTGGACTGAAGGGTCCTGAGTTCGATTCCAGTCAAGGGCACATGACTGGGTTGTGGGCTTGATCCCCAGTGGGCGGGGGGGGGGGGGCAGGTGCAGGAGGTAGCAGATCAATGATTCTCTCTCATCATTGATGTTTCTACCTCTCTCCCCCTCTCCTTTTCTCTCTGAAATTATATATATATATATATATTTTTTAAAGAAACAACATAAAATGTCCAAGAAGAAGGAATTTGTATGAGACATTATTGTATACCTAAACAACAAAAAACTATATAGTTATTAAAATTCATATTCTTGTAGACTTATCAATGCTAGGGAGAAAGCTTGGTATGTGAGAATGATGCTCATTTAATCAGACATGACCAGCCACTTTGATTGACTTTATGGAGCCAGAGCTTCCACAGCCTTCTAGAAACTGGCCTGGCATCTGGCTCACAGGCTGAGCCTTAGGAGTGGTGAGATAAGTCACTTACAGGCAAGCCAGGGACCTTGGTGACATTGAGAAGAGTGGAAATTGATCAAATTTGAGGCCAAGCAGATGAAACCTCGTGGAGGGAGAGTCTTGGATTGAGGAAAAGCAGAAATCTGAAAGACGGATTCACCTGAGTCATCCAAGCCTTTTCATTATCTAAATTATTATGTCCGTCTGCATGGCTCCAAAAGTATCTTCCACTAATCAGTGTGTCGGAGCTCTGAGCAAGGTGGGGCCAATACAGACAATAAAACAGCTATATTTGGTTTATAAAACTGAGTTGTAGAGTAAAAACTGTTCTGACTGCATCCAATAACTACAATAAGAGTATGAATTAAATATCTCTAGACCTTCATAAAAACTACTGTACATATATATGTACAATATAATATTTATATTCCTCAGAGCCACCCTGAGAAACTGTTGTTCCTCTGCCACATGAGAGCCTTTAAATATCTCCCATGAAGGCTGTCAGTTGTCACCCAGCCTTCTCCTCCCAAGGCAGGACATTCGACCTTCCTATGACATGGGTTCACCTCCCTCTACAATCTTGATTGCTTTCCTGCAAACACACTTCTTTAGTATTCATCATTTTCTAAAAGAGGGTCTGGGCCATAGGCTCTGATGGCAGCTACAGCCAAATAAATGCAACATTAAGCAGGGATGACCATCTCCTTTTCCCCAGACACCTGGGATCTGTTAATGTAGCCCAAGCTCAGATTAAATTGGGGGACTGTCATGCTACACACTTGATTCAAATTCTACAAGTCATATCCTCCCCGCATTATAGCAGTGCAATTATAGAATAGAATTTATTTAATTCTATTACATGCCCTTCCTTTCTTTTTAAAATTTGACTTTTATTGCAATCTTCTAAGATGTAATGCATTTTACATCCCTCCGAGTGTTGTCCTATTTGCATATCTGTGTGCACGTCTTCTCTACGTTTATTTGCTCTATTAATTATGATAAATGTTGAACAGAAATTGGCATAGGACAGAGGTCTTCAGATTGATCTGTTGTTTAGGAAAATATGTTTATCCAGGAACAAATCCTCCCAAAGACATCAACATCTAGTATTAATGTTTCCTTTTCAATAACAAGACCATCATCAAGAGATACTTCCAAATACCTTGTTGAAATACAGGTGCACATTATGTACATTCCCCTTCTCTACTAAATAAAAAATACAAAGGAGAAGAGTTGACCCACCAGTTCTCAGTGATTATATTTTTATTCCCTAAGGATTTTCTGAATATCCTATCTGCTCACTCAAAAACAGGTATTCAATGTCTGCTATGTTCTAGTCACAGTGCTAGACACAGGAATCCATGCCCTCCGGGAGTTTGCTGCCCTTAAATAAGACATTCTAGCTATTACCTACAAATAACATTAATCTCTCTCCTCCTCTCCCTTCCAAAGTTTCTGCAGAGGGTCAAAGCTCACAGTAGGTGCTCAATAAATATGTGTTACTGAATTTGATAATTATTAGAAGTAATATCTATTGAGTGCTTACCTGTGACATGCATTATGCTGAGCGCATTAAATAGATTGTTATTTAATTTCTACAACACACTTCCCCCTCATTTCACAGAAGAGAAAACTAAGTGAGGCACGGAGTGGCTAGGTAATTCACCACACAGTCATTTGATATTAGAGCAACCCAAGTTTAACCACTATAGCATGACTCAGCTACTCTCATGGAATTAATGAAAAGAGAGTCTCATAATACTAATATTCATATGCCTCAGAAAAAAGTTTTTTAAAGGGTTTTAGCAAACAACCAGCAAACCTCTCAGACAACTCCAGTAGAAATATAAATATATTAGGTAAATTTTCATTTGAAGTAGTCTCATAAAAATAACAGAAGTCTAAAATTATATTTTATGACAATAATGTCCTCATCACAAAACAGTGTTAGAAATTCTATTCCACATCACTATTGCATAAAGCTAATATTATTTTAGATGTAGATGCTTTCTTAGAAATTATCTGTTCATTTAAGTGGTGGTATCCGATAAATTCTAAGGACTTGCCAACCTCAAGATTCTATCATTTAATTTGTAGAAGCATATTTTTAATTCTATTGAGTTCCTTTTCTTCTTCTGATTTAAAAAAATTTAAAGAATTTTTGATCTGAATAAAAAGCATCCATCTTTTACTATTGGTGATAAAAAGGCCTAGATAGAAATTTATTTTATTATTGACAATAATCATTTAACTTTTTTCAGAAACCAGGGCCAGCTAAGACCCTTCCATAGTGTATATAAACATATTTATTCTTGATCTGTTTTTCTCATGGTGCTATTGTTTATTGTGATTTATAACTATATAATTAAGTTAATACTCTATAAACAAACAACCCTGGCTTTATTCTGTAATTAAAAAGGCCCTAGATAGGCAAACCCATGGTGATCAATTGGAAAGAAAGTAATGAGAAACTACTGTAATATGTATTTCCATCTGTTTCAAATACTCTTAATCCTAAACTACGTAATAAGCTATTTGGTGAGGGACAGATCAAATATTTCATAATCTCACCTTTTGGAATGATCGTCTTGTCATTCTTATCCAGGGCCTTGCCTTCCCAAACCAGAGGTAGTGCCTTGGAGCCAATGTGTTCCTCTGTGTATCTAAAATTAAGTACCCAGTTGGTGGTTAAATTAAGATCTGACCTTGTACAACCGAAACATAAGTGGTTCTTGGCACACAGTAAAATATTACCCATGACTTCTCTAGACTCTTCATCAAAAGAAACACAAACCCACAGAGGTATAATAAGATTATCTATGTCCTGATTGGTTCAAAGAACTCTCCTGAAAACAAATGAACCACTAACCCAGCTGCAATGAGGGTTCCTGTGGGAGGAGCAAAGCAGGACCCCATGCATAGAATTAAACTATATCTTTAAATCAGTTTTTCTAGCTGAAAGCGGTTTGGCTCAGTGGATAGAGCGTTGGCCTGCGGACTGAAAGGTCCCAGGTTTGATTCTGGTCAAGGGCATGTACCGTGGCTGCGGGCATATCCCCAGCAGGGGGTGTGCAAGAGGCAGCTGATAGATGTTTCTGACTTTCTATCCCTCTCTCTTCCTCGCTGTGAAAAATCAATAAAAAAATATATATTTTAAATCAATTTTTCTAGAGACTGCAGACCCAAATCCACTCTTACTCAATTTTAACAGACTATTTCTCATTCTTTATCTTTTAGACTCATGTGAAATCTCACTAAGTACAAATTGTCATACAAATTTACTGTCTTTCCTTTGGTTTGCATTTAATAGCTGTCAATGTACAGATGGGGTATGACAGTCAGTGCCATCTAACCTGATCAAGAATCTTTAGGTCAGATTATACTATAGAACATGTATATTCTAAAAAAGTGAGTAGCCGATCTGAAGCAAGCAGAAAATCAAGAATTAAATTGGGGAGAGTTGTTTGTTTTCTGTTTAGAAAACCCAGTAAGTTCAGTGTCTCACTGATTTTCTAATGTAAGTAATCAGCCTTAGATGTGTTTTGACGTGGTCATGCTTGGATTAACAGTCAGCATTCACAGGGCCACCTGGCTTTGTCCCCACCACTCCACAAACACAGTTCTTCTTAAGGGTCTCAGCGACCTCCCAGTGTCTAGGTTGATCATCACTTCTTGTTTCTTATTTTGCAGGCCCTCTTTTGGATTTGCTGCCCTTGGTCCCTTCCTTTTTCTTGAAACTCTTTACTCCCTGGGCTTAAAGGAGCACTGTATGCTTTTGTTTTCCTTCTTATCTCTCTGACCCATTCTTTTGACTTGGTGTTAATGAATAAAAACATGCATTATCATGAGCTTAGCAATTTTATTTCAAAATTTGGGAAACCGTAATCAGAGGACCTAACTCTTCTTTGCGATAGAAAAGGTTGTATTTGTTGGAGCAAACCTCAAGAAAAACTTTGTATTTATGCTGCTATTGACCATGTCTTAAAAAAGTCAAGGTTGAGGAAGAAGCCAAGATGGCGGCATGGGTAAACACACAAACTGCTGCCTCGTACAACAATTGCAAAAGTGCAACCAAATCACAGGATGTCTATTGCCCACAACCATGGGAGAGCTAGCTGAAAGGAGGTTCATCAGCCAGAAGGCAAGAGGGGAGCATTAGGATGTGTACAAGTGCTGAAAACCTGAGGTTTGGAGGCACAGGAGCCTGGTGGTGGGAGACTTTGGGGCTGCTTTTTTTTTTCAACCTGAAGGTAAGTGGGCTCCTGATTTCTCAGAACCCAAATTTCTGGGGAGACACTGGTGACCCAGACTCATATAGGGAGAAGCTGGATGGTCTGCCATCGGGTGGGAAAGCAAGGGAGGCACCCCTGCAAGGGGATCCATGGCAATTGATGTTCACTGCGTAGGGGCGTGGGGTGCAGAGGATTTAGAGACCAGATGCAGAGTAGCTGCCATCACTGTTTGCCACACCCTCGCCTAGTGACACCCTGAAAACCCTGCCCCACCCAATCTGCAAACCTGCCAAAATGAGCATAGGGGCATTTGCTATAAATAGCCTGTGCTTTTCCAGCTTAACCTAAACTGCCCCTCTGATCAGATCAGGAGAAATCTGGAGATCTCGCTGTAGCTCCTGCTGGATCGCCTCAGGCAGTAGCTGAACTGCACCCCACTGGAGATCCAGAAGCTAGTATATTTAGATGTCAGTGTGAGATGACACCAGAATTCAACTACTCACATCCGTAAGTGACACATTCAAGAGGCAGACTCAGTGAGCACCAAAGCCCCACTGAAGCAAGTCTGCCCCCCATAGGCGTGTCTCCAGCACAGCAGTTCTTCCACCCCATCAACACTGGGAAGCCACAAAATGCAAAGACAGAGAGGCATGTCAGGAATGAAAGAAATGGAGGAAAGCAGACTATCGGATATATAGTTCAAGACCACATTTATAAGGTTACTCAAGAATCTTCTAAAAACCGCCAAGAAACTTGATGAGACCTTCATGAGAATGCCAAGAAAATGGAAAAGAACCAGACAGAAATTAAGCATACACTGTCTGAAATAAAAAATATACAGAAATTCAACAGTAGATCAAAGGACTCCAAGATCAGAAATATAAGGAGAAAAAAAAAACACCCAACCAGAAAAACAGAAGGAAAAAAGAATCCAAAAATATGAAGAGAGTGTAAGAAGCCTCTGGGACAACTTTAAGTGCACCAACATCAGAATTATTGGGGTGTCAGAAGAAGAGAGAGAGCAAAATATGAGCTTCACAGACAAGAAAAAACTAAGAGTTCATCACCACCAAACCAGAGTTATATGAAATGCTAAAGGTATTCTTTAAGAAGAGAAAAGAAAAAAAAAGGTAAAGATAAAAACTATGAACATCAAAATGACAACAAATACATACCTACCAACAAGTGAATCTAAAATTCAAGTGAATGAAAATCTGATGAGCAGAATGGACGGATGAATATAATAGAATCAGGGACCCAGAAAGGGAGTGGACTGACAATTCTCAGGGGGAAGAGGGTGAGGGGGGTGCGAGAAGAGATTGGACAAAAATCTTACACCTATGGATGAAGACAATGGCAGAGGTTCAGGGCATGGGAAGGTGAGGGGGATTGGGTTGAGGGGAGTTATGGGGGGAAAAAGAAGAACACCTGTAATAATTTGAACAATAAAGATTTTTTAAAAAGTCAAGGTTGAAGTTTATAATCTACCTAATAAAAGGGTAACATGCTAACTGACTGTACCTTCTCGATGCCCACCAACCAGTCAGGAGTGATTATGCAAATTAACCCAACAAAGATGGTGGGTTAATTTGCATATGCAGGTGCCAAGCGGCTGGGGGTGGGGTGGGACACTTGCATCATCACTATGGCGATGACACAGGCATTCCGCACTATCCCAGCAGCTCTGGGCCTCTGAGCAGCGTGGGAAGGCAGAAAGGCGGATCCAGGCTGGAGCAGAAAGGCTGTTCCAGCCAGAGGGAAGGTGGGGAAGGAAGGCTCATTCTTGCACAAATCTTCGTGCATCGGGCCTCTAGTTATTTTATAATTATTAATCTAATTTGGTATTTTCCAATAAAGAACTCTTCTAAAAGCAACCAGCATTGTGAAGTTCTTTGGTTTTTTATAATACTTTAAAAAGCTTACAATATTAAAAATTCATATAAAGAATTAGAGTATAATGCAATTTATGAGAAAATGTATACCCAACATTTTAAAATGTGGTTCAGCACATTTCAGAACATTTCTGCTCTTATACCAATCAACTTATGCCTGTTTTATCAATTTATAGAACAAATATGTAAAACAATTATTATACATATCCTTATGTCATAAAATATTTAAAATAATGTTTGCCCTAGCTGGTTTGGCTCAGTGAATAAGCATCAGCTTGTGGACTGAAGGGTCTCGGGTCTGATTCTGATCAAAGGCACATGCTTGGGCTGTGGGCTTGATCCCCAGTAGGGGGTGTGCAGGAGGCAACCGATTAATGATTCTCTTTCATCAGCGATGTGTCTATTCCTCTCTCCCTCTCCCTTCCTCTCTGAAATCAATTTTTAAAAATTTATAAAATAATGCTTAAAACAAGTCAAAAAGAAAAGGCTGTGTGGTAAATAAATAAAAATACGTTACTGATGACATAGCCCTATGAACAAGCTTTGTTTTACCACCTACTGTCTCTGTCATGTTAGATTTGTTATTTAAATTTTCTTTCTCGCCGAGACCGGTTTGGCTCAGTGGACAGAGCGTCGGACTGGGGACTGAAGGGTCCCGGGTTCGATTCCGGCAAGGGCATGTACCTTGGCTGCGGGCACACCCCAGTAGGGGGCATGCAAGAGGCAGCTGATCGATGTCTCTCTCATCGATGTTTCTGACTTTCTATCCCTCTCCCTTCCTCTCTGTAAAAAATCAATAAAATATGTTTTTAAAAAAATTAAAAAAAAATTTCTTTCTCAATTTATTCGTCTGTAAATTGGAAGTGATAGTAACAATGATAATAATAACCATAATAATGAAAATAATAGTAATACAATGAACATGTTACCCACCATTTTTATGAAGTCCGTTCCTCAAGTAGTTCATCATCTATAAATACACAATAAAGCATGCTTTGAGTAATTCAAATGTTTAAAAGAATATCTGTTCATAATGCTAATAAGCACTTCCACACTTGCTTATTTTGGAAGTTGGCTTTTCCAGCTGGTTTTCTCTCTCTCTCTCTCTCTCTCTCTCTCTCTCTCTCTCTCTCTCTCTATATATATATATATATATATATATATATATATAATGTTTTTTATTGTTTAAGGTATTACAAATATTAGTACATATGTCTCCTCTTTTTCCCCCCTATTAACCTTCCCCCATCCTCCCCTACCCCCCAGTACATGCCCTCACCTGCCTCCCCCTCCCCCAGTGTCTTGTATCCATTGGTTATGCTTGTATGTCCTCAAAGTGCAAAGAAAGTATATCAGATTTTTTAACACTGCCTCTGTTTTTCTTTGGAACCCTCTGGTGAAGGAGTTTCAGGGAGGGGTGTGACCAAGCAGTGAAGGACTATTGAATAAGACTGTTATTCTGAGGAAGGTACAGTAATGACACTGACATCCAAATATATGTCGCTGCTATCTATATATAGCAAGAAATGCATGTCCTGTTTCAAGATGATAATTATAGCAACTGATAGGAGTCTTAGGTTGAAATGGTTGGGCAACAGTGTTAGAGTCACTGTCCCTGGAACCACCCATTTTTTAATTTTTGGAACAAGCCATTTGGGTAGCATTGTACCTGAACTTCCAGGGAACAATGAGTTATCCAGTCTTCATGTTTTAAGGCACTTGCTGCTGCTATACATCTCACGTGCCCACAGGTACTCTGCGTTCCTTAAAACGTGAATGGGGCATGCAGGCCTTTGACTGTGAATTAAAAATACAGCTCCTGCTATGGTTAGCTATACAATCACATTCACCCCCACACAAAAGGTTTTATCATATTCCTTTCTGATCCAGCCCATTTTTAAAATTATCATCATTGTTATTATTTTAATCCTCACCTGAGTATATTTTTTCCATTGATTTTTAGAGAGAGTGGAAGGGAGGCAGAGAAGGAGAGAGAAAAACTGGTGTGAGAGAGACACATTAATTGGTTGCCTCCCACACATGCCCAGTCTGGGTAGGGGATGGAACCTGCAACTCAGGTAAGTGCCCTTGACCAGAATTGAACCTGGGACCCTTCAATTCGAAGACTGATGCTCTACTCACTGAGCCAAACCAGCTAGGGCCCTTTCTTTCTTCTATTCTTTCCCTGCTCTGATCCATTCTCCCAAGACCATCATTGCTAGCAGCTATATCTCATATGACTCTCTCCATGGGTCACCTGTCAGTTTGGGGTCTCCCTTCCAGTACTCCCTAAATAGGATTTAGGGAATAGGGAGAAGTTCCCTTTCTGTAACCATCGAACAAGCTAAAACATTTATTTTTCAGAATGTTTAACCTGTAAAAGTGAATCTCAAAGAGGGGGAATTAGTATACAATTCAAATGCAAGATTATTTGAGTTCATTGTTCAGATAATTAAATCCCACAATTAAAAACTGCAGCCAGGGAAGTGCTCACACATGCATATACCTATCTATGTCTTCACTGACACCATACTATTTTAATTATTACAGATTCATAGAAGGATGTGGTATTTGGAAAGGTAAGTCCTCCCTCATAATTTTCTTTTAAAAATATTTTTATTTCACACATTATCTCTTTCAGATATGGAATTGTGACTAAGACTAGACTCATTTAGGAAGAGATGACATGTCTAAATATTAACACACCAACCCAGGAATATGGTATGGTAATTTATTAAAAACTTCTCTTTGAATTTATATACAGTATCATAATTTGTATTTATCTAGTCTATTTATTCCTCTGTATCTTGTAATTTTGATTTCTTTGGGAATAGCACTGTTTTTCCTCAGTATATTTCAATTGGCTATTTCTGGCACATTGAAAGCTAGCTCTATGTATATATATTTTTTTGTTTCAGTTGCCTTTTCAGACTTCTTATTTGTTCTAATAATTTTAAGTTGACTTTCTTGCAATCTTGACTTTCTGTGCACAGTGCTGGGTGGCTGGAAATCTTACGAGGAACATTACACTAGCTTGTTAGGGAGGAGACAGAGATTCTACTATGAAACATTTAGATCAAATCACTAGTATGTAAACACTAACGCTAGAAATAATTTTTAAGGAGTGGTGGTCCTCAGGCGTGGCTCTCATTGGAATCACCTGGGAGCTGTCGAAAATACTGTTGCCTGAGCCCCTCCCCAAATACTCTAATTCGTGGCCACGAGGACACTGAAAGCTTTTCAGGTGATTCTAACGTGTACTTCCAAACTTAGGAACCACATCCATGTATAGAGTGATCTAATATAAAATTTTACAGTCATACAAAATCAGTTTCTTTCATTCCCAATTGTTAACTTTGCTCTTTGATTTTTCTAACTCCTGATTTGAAAGGAAAACATATTTTAAAATATGTATTCATTCTTACTTAGTGTTAAAAACGTTCCTTCCCTTATTCAACAAGTATTTTCTGAACAGTGTTATGTGCCAGATGGACTGTGTGGCTACTCAGGACACAGCAATGAATACAACATATTGCCACCTAACCTGCAGGGATTTTTCTCTGTTTGTGAGAGGGGAGGCCAGGATGGAGCCTGAGCATTCTGAATGATGGACTTGCCATTAACTATGGTGAAAAAGGTGTCAGGGAAGCAGCTTTGAGAGGAGGAATAGGAGCTCAGCCTGGATCGTGCAAAGCTTGACACACCTATGAAAGTCCAAGAGAATGCCCTGGCTATTTAGTTCAGTGGCTAGAGCGTTGGCCTGCAGACCAAGGGGTCCTGGGTTTGATTCTGGTCAAGGGCACATGCCCAGAGTTTTGGGCTCAATCCTCAGTGGGGGACATGCAAGAGACAGCCAATCAATGATTCTCTCTTATCATTAATTTTGTTCTCTCTCTCTCTTCCCTTCCTTTCCGAAATCTATTATCTATCTATCTATCTATCTATCTATCTATCTATCTATCTATCTATATTTTAAATAGCTTTCAGAGTGACAATGGACCCTCTTTAAAAGAAAAAAAAGAAATTCCAAGAGGAGTTTTGTGAGTCCAAGTTTAGGGGGCAAGTCTGACCAGGAGAAATAAGTTAGTGATAGTTAAAGCCAGGAGGCCAGAATAAGCTTATCAAACCAGCATGTGGAGACAAAAATAAAGAAATTCAAGGGACGAGCCCTGGGATTGATCACAAGCAATGAGATAAAGAGAAGAAAAACATTTACAGTAGAAAGGAGAAATCAATTGTATCAAATTTGCTGCTAGCTCAAGTATGACCAGGACTAAGAACTAACCAGTGAATTTAGCAACATGTAGGTTTGTTTTCTATTCCAGAATCATCTCATCAGGCTTCCTTTCAGTGCTTTGCCATCTTGCTCCCCATTTGCCCTGCTTTTCAGTATGAGGAAGAAGTACAATGTTCCTGTGTTTAGGCAATTGTTGGAAATGTTGTTTTCTTTTTTCTATGCCTTTTCTCTGTAAAGTCTCCCTTAACTCATTTTGTTTCCCTTACTTTATGAATGAAAGCCACTGATTTGTAAAAGTCAGTTATTTTCATGTTTATACTAACAACTGTAATAGAATAAAAAGAATCTTCTATCTATACATATAAAAGCCTAATATGCTAAGTGTCCAACTGTTCCACCAGTCACTATGACATACACTGACCACAAGGGGGCAGATGCTCTCATTAGTAGGTTAGCTTGCTGCTGGGGTCCAGCCAATTGGGACTGGGCGAGATGGGCTGGACATGCCCTGGAGCCCTCCCATGGTCCTTCCCGAGCCTGGGTAGGGTCCTAGACTGTAAGAGGGCACAAGCCAGGTCGAGGGACCCCACGGGTGCACGAATCCATGCACTAGGCCTCTAGTATATATGAAAAACCTAAGCAACCATCCAACTGACTGCTCAACCATTCAACCAATAGTGTTGGGGAACCTGCAGTAAATGAGCAGGAGAGTTATGCAGGAGTCGGAATATGGAGGACATTTTCCAGTGAACTAGGGCATTCAGGGTTTTATTTTATTTCTTCCTTTAGGACAGTGGAGGTGATAAACTGCTTTATCCCTGGGGTAACCTAGGGTCAGTGGTATCTCTACTTCCAGAATCTCTAGAGGCTGTGTGTATGGTCTGAATATTTGGGTATTCCAAGTAACCTCACCTCTCATACTCACACATCCTTCTTTCCATGAATACATAATCTTCAACGATGGTGGAATGAGTCTTGTCTCTTAAGTGTTGGGCATCTGAGAACCACTGCAGGAAGCAAGAGGAAGCCATGGGAGTATTTCAGGCAAAAACATCATGACCCATTTTAACAATTTCTCCCCTCTCTTCTCATTTACTGATCTTTTACCATTAAGACTGAGATGTAGTTTTTGTTCCAAATTAATAGAAAGTGTTCTATCTATAAATGGTGTAGAGCAGCAGCACAGTTTTTGCCCCAGCACTACCCAGAATGAATGGCAGTTAAAAAAAAAAAAACTCTTTACAGTGTGTTGATTATTTGCTTTGCCTAAATAGTTCATTTTATATTGTTTTAAATGGTGTGCAGAAGTATTTTTTAAAATTATCCTTGAGATCTCATATTTTCTACTCAAAGAGTGACAGAAAGAGAGAAAATTTGCAAACATGTATGGTATATTCACAACTGGACTTAAATAGCAAAAAAATAACATTGTCATTTTATGAGGAAATGTATTACATAATTTCCCATTAGCAAGTTATCCTCATAATTTTGATAAGGGGGATCAGCTGTAATTATTAAGAAAAATTAATCATACTCTGTTAGCCATGATTGTTTTATTCTGATTAAAAGATATTCTAACCTGGCTGGCAGTTACACATGGGACCTGAGAGCTCACGTGGAAATGCAGCCCATCCCCCTCATTAGGGAGCTGCCTATTATCAAGAAAAGATTAAAACCTGTTGCAGAAACCAGAGCCATCAGCCATTTGAAGACCCTAGCCCTCTACTAATCTGTGAACTGTCCATTTGATATACTCTTTGGCTACTTCTCCATCTAATCTACCCAAGGGAAGCAGCTGGCTTATGATTGGGTGCTGAGCCGATTTTTGTGGGGAACCTGCTTGCTGCTCTCCTATACTGCTGGCACTATTAGAATAAATACTCATATATGATTCAATCATGTCTCTGCTTAATTGGCTCAAGTAGTGACAGGCAACACAGACCCATTGATTGTTCCGTTACAATGTGATGTATACAAGTTTAATTAAAAGACTTCTCAGAAGGTACCCTTTGTGTAGCAAAGTTCACAAGTTCTTTAGAACCAGATAACTTTAAGAAAATAGAAATCATGAAAATAGAGCCTTAACACGTAAGTTGAGCAGAACCCTCTTCCTTTGACATGCAGATGGGGTATCTGGGAAATAACCTTTTAGAACTGCAGAGCTGAAATATCATGTTCTGTCTTCACTCTCAGACAGTAACGATACCCAAAGTGGTCAAACAGTAAAATGATGCTGTTAGTTGGTAATTTAATTACTGAGGATATTCTTCTTCTTCTTTTTTTTTTTTAAATTCAATGTATTAGGAAGTTAGTGGAGTTCCTAGTGAGAATCATTTCTTGGAGCAGCGTTTAAGTATACTGTGCAACCCCCATGCTCTGGGAAGGAAGTAACAGCTACCTCCTCACCCACAAAGAGCTGAAGAAAGCCCCTGGGCTACAGGCACCACCTGACTATTGCCTGAGTTATTAGTAAGTAGAAGCCATTTCTAAATGGAGGTCAGTTCTACCAAAACAAGCTGAAGTCTGTGCCTACATGAAAGACAGCACCACCTGGTGGGAAGAGAGTCACAGAGGAATGGATACTCAATGGTTTGCTTG
The DNA here is from genome assembly GCA_027563665.1 of Antrozous pallidus. Lineage (NCBI taxonomy): Eukaryota > Metazoa > Chordata > Mammalia > Chiroptera > Vespertilionidae > Antrozous > Antrozous pallidus. The sequence continues at coordinate 16,633,589 of CM050521.1, read as the reverse complement.
CCAATTCTCTATTTTGAACTGTGTTCTAAGACTTAGGTTATGTTGTGAATCCATTGTTCTCTCTTCATAACAAATTTAACTGGAAGTCTCTAACCCTCAACACTGTGTTTTGGAGTGGTTTGTCACCTAATAATTATAATAATGGCCAATATTTATTGAGTTCTTGTTATAACCACACATTATGTTAAGCTCTTCCCCCTCCAATTTCTGAGGCCCTATCTCTAATTTTAGTTATTGTCTCCCACCTCCATTTTATCTTGATTATTTTATTTTACTTAATTTGTTATTTAATATTGGGTGAAGCTAGTTAAAATACAATATCAACGTTTACGATATATTTTCATCTTTTTCTTATACCTAATTTTATCTTATTTCCAAATTCTGTTAAGGTATTAGTTTTTCAAAAAAAAATGTGTTTTCATTGATTTTTAGAGAAAGAAGAAGGGAGAGGAAGAGAGAGAAAAGAGGACTGGCGCTGCCTCCTGCACGCCCCCTCGTGGGGATGGAGCCTGCAACCCCCACATGTGCCCTGATTGGGAATCAACCCAGTGACCTCTTTGTTTATGGGTCCACGCCCAACCACTGAGAACACTGGCTGGACTGTTAAGGTATGAATTTTTAAAATAATCATCTTATTACATTGTGTTAGTATATTATTATCATTTATGTAAATAAATATTGATTTATTTTAGCCTCATAAAATAGTTTTCATCTCCTTAAACAAACTGAGTTACAGCCCAATTTAGAAAGGTTCTAAAACCCATCATATAGGAAACACATTTATCTGGTTAGGGATCATCGAGCATAGAGAGAGAATACAGGAAAAAATCCAAATGGTTTTGAATGTGCCTGATATGAATGGAGGCACAACAGATGGGATAATACCCAAACTATTGCTATTTTAATATGTCAGTCTGTTCTAAGAACTAACCTGAGCAAATGATTTTCTTTGTTGCCAAGTTTGGGAGAGAAAAGAATACTCCCCCAGTGGACATTACTTTCACCTCTGCTTCCTGTTCAGGGGAAACTGGCTAAGGTGGTACTCATGCTTTCTTGCTTTTCCGGAATGCGTCCCTCATACCCTGAAAACTAGAATGCTTTTTTCTGTTTCAGTCGTTCGGTACCATGCCTTCCTCAGGTAAAGGTTCCCTCAGCATAGCTCCAGAATCATAGGGTCCAGGGAAACATTTCAACTACCTAACTTCGGTAAGATCCAGCCCTCCACAAAAGAGCCTTGTGCCATGACCAAGTAGTGTAAGAGGTCCTAACACTTCTAGTTACCTAATTTTGGAGAAAGGAGCCCTTCTTCACTAAGTAGGATAGAAGTCCCTTAGAGCACATTGTATAAAAGATGAGATCCAGATTGTAGCTCTAGGTCACCAGGCCTGCTGACGTTATTTACAGAACTTCTTAAACATTTAGCCCACTGGGGATTCTCTTCCAACTGGAAATATGGCGCATTTGATGCCCCTACTCCTCACATTCCCTGATTCCCTTCTGATATCACAGAGGTGAAGGCTGACTTCCTTTTATAGCTAATTCTACCACTATCTAGCTTCCACACCTCTGCAAAGGAGTTGGCTCAGGAAAACTATACATTTTCCCACATCTTCCTGGTTAGCTATGCAGTACCATGGCTAGGGTCAGCTAGGTTTGTTAGCCGGGGTGTCTTTAGCAAATATGGTACAGCAAAAGCCTGAACTCAGGATTACACCAAGGGAAAATATATGCATCTTTTATAATCACATGACTCTAAGTCTAGAACACCTCCCACAATGACAAAAACTTTTAGAATCTGGAAGGACAGGGAACAAAGACTGTGACCACATAAAGTCCTGTGCATCTAAATTCCAGTGATGATTTCAGCATTACCTGGTTTGAAAAATAAGGTATTTCCTACCAATCCTAATGGGGTGTCCTGTATCTAATGGAGTGTGTCCGAATAACTATGTCACCTTTGTAGGGGTAATTGGTGTGTCAGATGGTTTGTTCTAGTTGCATAGTTTCTTTACATTTTGTATGTTATATATTTTGTGGGGTGTTATATATACATCCATGCACATGCATATCTTTAAAATGTCATCAATACATCATGCACATTTGTTAATACATGTGTGTGTGTGTGTGTGTGTGTGTGTGTGTGTGTCCTCTGTCCAGAATTGTCATTGTGGATGATTTAAATACTAGTTGGAAATTATGATGAAAGTTATGGTAAAGTCTAATTCCTGGGTAATATGAACTGGAAAGATTATATTCTATGGATCATGTCTAGGGACAGTTATCCTAAATGGAAGAGAGGAGCATGTGATCAAACTAACTACCCAGTATTAGTTTATAGGGTTGCTGTAACAAAATACCACAAAATAGAGTGGCTTACATAGGATAAAAGTGTTAGCTCACCCATCAAAGGCTAGAAATTTGAGATTAAGTTGTCAGTAGGGTTTGTTTCCTCTAAAGGTTGAGAGAATCTGTTGCATGCTTCTAATTTCTAGTGGGGTTTTTTGTTTGTTTGTTTTTGGAATCTTTGGTGTTCTTTGGCTTGTAGAAGTATCATCATGAGCTCTGCCTTCATCTTTTTATGGCCTTCTCCCTGTATGCATGTCTCCCTGTCCAAAATTTCCAATTTATAAGAATATCAGTCATATTGGACAGGGCCCACTCTAATGACCTGACTTTAACAAATCATATCTGAAATCATCATATTTCCAAATAAGCTCACATTCTAAAGGTAGTGGGATTTAGGACTTCAACATATGAAGTTGAGTGTGGACATAATTCTACCCATATCACTCAGTTATAGGTTTTAACATATCTTCAACTAATTTTTGTAATATTATTCCCCCAAGTGATTATACTGGTTCACTCCCACAAGCAGCGTATGAGTGTTCCTGTTGTTCCACTCCTAGCCAACACTTAGTATTGCCAGTATTTCATTTTTGTCCATAAAATTATAATTATTTACCATGTATTTAATTATTAGAGAGCTTGAGTCCTTTTCATGTTTATCGAGTGTTCTTGTTTCCATTTTTGTCAATTGCCTATTAATTTCTTTTGCCTTTATTCTATCATATTTACTAAAAACATATGTATCAAATGCCTATTATGGATCAGATATTATTTTAGGCACCTGAGATATGGTAGGATATAATTTCCATTCACATAAGGTTTATATTCTAGAAAGAATGATATAAAAGTCTAATATAGGGTAATTAGATAGCATATTAGGTGATAAGGGCTTAAGAAAACTAAAGCAGAACCCTGGCTGGTGTGGCTCAGTTGGTTAGGTGTCGTCCTGTACATCAGAAGATAGCTGATTCGATTCCTGGTCAGGGGACATGCCTGGGTTACGGCTTACTCCCTGTTGGGGGGCTATGCAAGAGGAAAACAATCAATGTACTCTTGAATCAGTCTTTCTTCTTTCTTCCTTCTTCTCACTTCCTCTCTAAATTGCAATATATATATATATATATACACACACACACACACACACATACAGACATATATTATATATATACACATACACACATATATTATGTGTGTGTGGTGTGTGTGTGTATATATACACACACACACACACACACACACACACACACATATATATACACACACTAGGGACCCGGTGCATGAAATTCGTGCACTGGGAGTGGGTGGTCCCTCAACCCAACCTGCCCCCTGTCACATACTGGGAGCTCTCGGGGGATGTCCAACTGATGGCTCACCCCCAGCCTGCCCAAGGCATAAAGCCCTGGGCACTCAGCCATTACCCTGCTAAGCTCAGCCCCGGCTGCCTGCAACCACCCAACCCTGGGGGCTGGGCGCTCACCACCACTTCTGCTCACAGCGCCTGGGGACCTGGCGCTCCCTGCCACTGCCACCACCACTGCTGCTGTCGCCGCTTCCCCACACAGTGCCCAGGGGCTGGGTGCTTGCTGCCACCGAAATTTCATCTCCACTCCCAGGGCCCAGTGCTCATGCCACTTGGCCCCGCCGCTGCTCCTGATTGGCTGGTAGCATAGCCAATCAGGAGCGAAGGCACGGTCAAATTTGCATGTTTCTCTTTTATTATATAGGATTAGATAGGATATGAAAAGTGAAGCGGAGAAGAAGGTAAAGTATGTCTTTGTGGTGAGTTAAAATTTAAAATCTCAGGGCCAGGTCAAGCTATATTGGGAAGGTAATATTTTGCAGAAATACTTGAATGAAGTGAGAGAGCCAGCCATGTACCCAACTGGTGGAAGGATTTTTTAAGAAAAGGGTTGGAAAAGTAGCTTCCTGAGTAAGGGAAGGGGAATGGGAGGTTAGGTCTGAGAGGTGAGGGGCAGTGTGCTGCGCCAGAATGACCAAGGGTGAACCTGAGTGGGGACGGCTGAGAGGCTTAGAAAAGACAGACAAGAGAATGAAAGCTGGGTCTCAGTGTGTCTTTGCTTCCTGAGAGTGCCTCAGACTACAAGCCGTGTCTTCATTTTAGAGCCAGACTAGAGGCCTGGTGCACGAAATTCGTGCTTGGGGGATGGGGATGTCCCTCAGCCCAACCTGTACCCTCTCCAATCTGGGACCCCTCCAGGGATGTCCAACTGTCTGTTTAGGCCTGATTCTTAATGGGCAATCAGGCATCCTTCTCACAATCCAGGACTGCTGGCTCCAAACTGCTCACCTGATTGCCCCTAATCATTTCTGCCTGCCAGCCTGATCACCCTCTAATCACTACCCTGCCAGCCTAATTGATGTCCAGCTGCTCCCCTGCCAGCCTGTTTGCCCCAACTTCTCTCCTCTGCCAGCCTGGTTACCCCTAACTGCCCTCCCCTGCAGGCCCAGGTGCCCCAACTTCCCTCCTCTGCCAACCTGGTCACCCCTAACTGTCCTCCCCTACAGGCTTGATTGCCCCCAACTGCCCTCCCTTGCAGACCTGGACCCTCCCAACTGCCCTCCCCTGCTGGCCATCTTGTGGTGGCCATCTTATGTCCGCATGGACGCAGGATCTTTGACCACATGGAGGCAGCCATCTTGTGTGTTGGAGTCCATCTGTGTATTACTCTTTTATTAGATAGGATAAAGGCCTGATGCATGGGTGGGGGCCAGCTGGTTTGCCCTGAAGGGTGTCCCAGATCAGGGTGTGGGTTCCCTTGGGGCATGGGGTGGCCTGGGTGAGGTGCCTGTTGTGGTTTGCAGGTCGGCCAGACCCCCCAGCGACCCAAGCAGAGGCCCTGGTATCTGGGACTAATTTCTGTTCTACAATTGAAACTTTTTAGTCTGGAGCAGAGCCAAGCCTTCTGTTCACTCTGTGATGACAGCCATTTCTCTTTGGGTTTATTTAAATTCTATAATTGAAACTTTGTAGCCTAGAGTGGAGGCCTAGGCGCTAGGGCTGCAGAAGCTTTGCTTCCTCCATCGCCAGGGCAACCCTAGCTTCTGCTCTCTCCAGCTCTGTGGCTGTTGCCATTTCTGTTGGGATATATCTTCTATAATTGAAACTTTGTAGCATTGAGTGGAGGCCTAGGCCAGCCAGGGCAGGTGGAAAGCTTGGTTTCCTCCATCGCTGGGGAAACTCAAGCCTCCCTCCTGCTCTCAGTGGCTGCAGCTATCTTGGTTTGGGTTTATTTGCATAATTTGCTCCTGATTGGCTGATGGGTATGGCTGTGGGTGTGGCTTGATTGGAGGTATGGTCAATTTGCATCTTACTCTTTTATTAGATAGGGTGCCAAGAGGCAAAGTAAGGGTGTGGTCAAGATGTTTACAACATTCTCATGAGTTTCAGTCCTATTCAACTACATGCATCTGAACTCTATCAAGCCTACATTACTCAGGCGGGGGTGGGAGGGAGGGGAAGCACATGTTCCGACCAGGGTTCCAGCTTACAACTATAGCTGTTGGCTATAATTGTGCTGGGAGGGCTCTGCCAGTGACTTGCATGTGACCATGAGAGGGCAGTCCAAGGCTTGAACCTGTCCAAAACACTGTAGCCACGTCCCACAGGGCAGAAGGGGCAATCTTGTGCAGAACCTCATAGGTAGGGGTTAGGACTTTGGCTTTTACACTTCAGTGAAAAATCATGGGGGAATTTTGAGCAAAGTGCTTTCTAAAAGAATTCTTCTAGGTACTAGGTTGAGTATAATAATACCCAAATTAAAAATTAATAGCTATCCTGTGTGTAGTGCTTTGTTCCATGTACTGAACCAGGAACTTTACATATATTAACTCATTCAATATATTCCAGACAGGCAGGGATACCTGTTCAGCTTATTAGTTCTTTTCTGACTGATTTATAGAACTTCCTTATATGTTCTAGGTACTGCTTATCTTTTGGTGATTATATGTGGTTGCAAATATCTTCTTCCCTTTTGTGGGGTGTTTTACTATTTAAATTATGACTTTTGCTATTCAGAATACACACACACACACACACACACACACACACACAATCTTGTGCTTTTCTCTCATTAACTTTTTAGTAAATGCCTTCTTTAACTTGTCACGTGCAATTTTTGGTTAGTTATTTCCTCTTCTACCTGCTACCAGTGCACTTAGTACAAAACTCTTTTGGAGCACTAACATTACCTAATATTGCATGTCTTCATCATTGTGCTATGAATTCCAGCCTGTGAGATCCTGTCTTACAAATTATGTCCCAGTAACTAGCATGTGCTCAATAAATGTGTGTAGAGGTAAGTGGGGAAGGATGGGGAATCACTTTACCTGGGGAAATGATAAAATGATGATGTGCTTCAGGGGGTGAAACGGAGAAGAAAGGGGTTGCGATGGGAAACGCAACTGCATACTGTATAGTGAAAAGGCTCAAAATCCTGAGAACACTGTATACTTGTACGAACTGACCTTGCAGTTCAGCGGTCACCGAGACAGCTCCACGACCTCCCTCATTTTACTGACCCCACTGAGGAAGGGATTCGCCAAAGGTTAGCACAGTGCAGGTTCCTAGAATGGCTACTCTCAATATTTTAGTTGCTTGTAATATTTCCCTCGACCTTTGGGCAATCGTCAGCAGTGGAAGGGACAGGAGCCGAAGGTAAGGCACCTAACACAAACATGTGTCCCCACCTGCCGGGAATAGACGCCGGTATACTCACTGCGCGTGCGTCAATTTTCCCTTCCGGAGCAGACAGGGCAGTGGAGGTCGGGGGGAGGAGCCAAGCTGTTTCCTAGGTGACGGAGTGACGGCGTCAGTGGTGGATTGAGCGGGTCTGAACGAGCTTCCCAGAGGGCTGCGCGCGCTCAGCGGTCGGCGCTGTCATGGCGGGCTTGCTGAAGAAGGTGAGGCGGGCCGAGGTCACTGAGTTCGGGCGGCGGGGTAGCCAGCCCGACAGCCCCCTGTTCGGCAGGTGGCGGAACCGGCGCGGCTGGGCTGGGGGTGGGCGCTCGATCTGCTGTGCCCTCAGGGGCAGAAGGAAGCTCGATGCTGGCGGCATCGAGAGGCCGGTGGCTGGGTGGATGGAGGTGGTTTTGCTTTTTCTCAGCGTGGTGGGCGCGCGGAATTTTAAACGGCATGAATCGCGTTTTGTTTTTGAACAGACTACCGGCCTCGTGGGACTGGCTGTATGCGAGACCCCGCACGAGGTGGGTACGTCCTTTCTTGCTCTCTCCTGAGTTCTCAAGGACGACTGCAAGCCTGCGACCTTGTTTCCCGAAAGGTTAGGGCGATGGGGACATTTCCAGCCCCGAGTGACCACTCCTCCTCAGCTCTTGGGACGAGCACGCTGTCTACATTGTTGATCCGGTGCCACAACAATTTTCCTTAAATTGTAAAAGAGATAGATAGGGCATAGACATGCAGAAATTGCAGCTAGAATTAAATGGTTTGTTTTTGTTTGTTGTTTTTTTTTAAACAAACAGCCGTGAGTCTTTTTTTTTTTTAAGCTGTGAAACTTTTTAAAGTGTTCCATTTTAATTTTTGGTGGTATTTTAAAATAGAAATTTGTATGATTTGTCTTTTCAGAGGTTAAAACTATTGTACTCAAAGATTCTTGATGTTCTTGATCAAATCCCCAAAAATGCAGCATATAGAAAATATACAGAAGAGATTACAAATGAGAGGCTGGATATGGTTAAAGCGGTAAGTAGCTGACTTAATTTTGCTTGCTTGGATATATGTATCTAATGCAACATTTAACAATAACAGCGCAGTTGCTTATTTTTTGCGTATTCTACTCGCTTTCCTCTTATTTCTATTATTTTTCCTTCCGTTCTTCCACCCTTTCTCTCTTTCATTCATCAAACACCTGTTTACTGAGAGCTTTCTATATGTATGGCTCTATAAATGCTGGAGTAAAGGAATAAGATCAAGTCCATTTCCTAAGTTAACACTATGCCTGTTTTTTCTTTGTTTGTTTGTTTGTTTGTTTTTCCCTCTTCTTTTATATCCAGTCCTTTAATGGTCTTTTATTTTTTAACATATAGCTACATCAGTCTTCTTCCTTTTTTCTAGTTTCAGAGTCGGGAATGAAAACAAAACAAAAATGTGTTTAAAGAAAACTGTTAGAAGTAACTCTTAACACGTGTGTTGTTGCAAAAAGAAGAGGACCAAATTAGTCACTTAGCTAGAAAATTTTATTGGGAATTTAAGGACTGAATGTTTGTGTAGCCTTAGAATTTATATGTTGAAGCCCTGTGAGGTTCCTGTGGCTGGAACCTTTATGAAAATCATGATTAATGAGGTGATAGGATTGGTACTCTGATCCAGAAGAATTAGTGTCCTTAGAAGAAGAGATACCAGAGTGCCACATGAGGACACAGTGAGAAGGTGGCTGTCTGCAAGCCAGGAAGATAGCTTTTACAAGAAACCCACCCTGCTGGACCTTGATCTTGGACTTTCAGTCTCCAGAACTGCGAGAAAATAAATTTCTGCTGCTTAAGCCACCCAATCCATGGTATTTTGTAGGAAGCCCGAGCAGACTAATATAAGGATGTAACAGCTTCCAAATTGAAGGCTCTAGATAGAAACCACTATTGATTCTTTTATACCAAACTATATTACATTGTCAAATTTCCACACTAGCACTTACTTCATGAACTTTTGAAGTTATCAAAAAATGTGTTCATAGACTCCAGAAGTAATTGACATATATGCAATAAGGAGTTTGATGTAAAGAGCTTTTGTCGTTTCCTTAGGTGTACAACAAAACAATGCAATTTGATTTGAAACTTTTAGCTTGGTAATTGTGGAATTAATGTAATTGTGGAGATTAAAGTCTCTAAAGGGGAAATTAAAATTTTTTAAAATTTTTCTTAAGGAAAATGGGCTTATGTATTTTTTCCCATTACAGAGTAAGAAATTTCCCTTTATCCTTTCATAAGGTGAATGTCTTCAACTCTATTTTATTATTTCTCTGCTTTCCTTCTAAGAGAGCCTTAAAATGTAGTTGTATTGTTCCTATCTTAAAAGAAAAAAATAACTGTCTATATTTTCCTTTACTTTTTGCCCTGTTTCTCTTTTCTCTCACAGCCACTGTCAAGTGAAGACTAGTTCACTGTCATTTCTTTCACTTCATAGTTCTAAAATCGTTTTCCCTGGCCTGTGCTATTTCAGTTGCCTTTTAACTGATTGGTTTGTGTATAGTTCCATTCTACATTATTGTATATCCTACATTGCCAGTAAAATGATATTTCTCAATATGTGAATTACAGTGTCTTTCTCCTTAAAAACTCTGCCATGGTTTTCTGTCAGTGTTGCTCAACTTTCTATCTTTATCTGCATAATTTTGATGTATAGTCAGGTTTGGAACCACTGGCTTACCTGATAAAGTCCTTAGATCAGTGGAAGGCTCCCAAGGTCTGGCTCTAGATTATCCTCCCAATCTTACTTATCATTTCCTGTTTTGTATGCTATGCTCAGCAATCCCAAACTGCTGACAGTTATGTGAATTCCATGCAGCTTTATTTTTGTCTTCTTGTCTCCCATCTCCCCCACCTTCTTGGAATGCTTACCTTCCTTGTTTGTCTGAAAGTTCTTACTCAGACCTCAAGATCCATTACCTTCTCTGTGAAATGTTTTCTTATACCCCTAAGCAGAGATTGATAGCTTCCTTGCTTCCATTGTACCTATCACATCGTGTTTTATTTATGTCTCTTCCACTAGTCTGTAAGCTACTAATGAATGATTATTGGATTCATCTTGTATCCAAGAACCTAGTGAAGTACCTGGCACTCATAAACGGCCCCTCAGAGATTTGAAAGGCTAAATACAAATAGTTTTTAACAACCCCTTACACTACATCTTAACAATAATAGACAAACATGTAAATTGACCATACCTCCACTATGCCACCAGACAATCAGGAGTGATATGCAAATTAAACAAACAAAGATGGCCATTAATTTGCATACACAGGCTCCGAGTGACAGGTAGGATGCTTGCATAGTCACCATGGCTACAACACAGGCTTTCTGCCCCACCCCTGGTCTCTCAGGGCCTCTGGGCAGCGTGGAAAGGCGGGGCTAGAACGGAAAGGGGCTGGGCCAGAGTGGAAAGGCAGTGCCAGCAGCCAGGGAAAGGAAAGCCCATTCTAGCACAAATCGAGCTTCTAGTAATAGTTATATTGCTGATTCTTGTTTTTGGTTAAATTACCAGATTTTTAACTCCCCTTAAAGCCACACAGAGTCTCAGTGAATATTGTTATGATTGCAAAAGTATCTCTGTCCTAAGCCTAAAATGGAAATAAAGTAAATATTTTTATAGGTTATACTAGGGCAGTGATTGGCAAACTGCAGCCTGTGAACCTCGGTTTGCTGCTCTGTTGACTAATGAGTTTGCCAACCACTGTATTAGGGAGGTAGTAATAGCATATTGATGTAAAGCACTGGTTTGTAGTCTGTTTGATAATTTTATCTCAGTTCTAATACTAATTTGCTGAATGACTGTTGGCATATTGTCCATATTTTCTGTCTCAATTTCCTCATCTATAACTTGGGTATACTAATACCAAACTTGAACACTTATTGTTAGGACTGAATGAGGTAATTTATGTAAAGTGCTTAACACAGTTGCAAGTAGTCCTCCCTAAAGAGATCATATACAAGGGAAGATTTGCATAGCAGTGAAGGAACAAGCTTTGCAGATATTCTGGGTCAACCAACATATGCTCTGAGACAAGAACATGTCAATTCCTGTAGAGAATATTTTCATAGTCCGGAAGCCCTTGGGGGATGCCCTATTGATAGCTTAGGCCTAAGCTGTCAGTCGGGCATCCTTAACTCTGCTAAGCATGAGCTGGGCTTCTGGCTAAGCGGTGCTTCCGCCATGGAAGTGCACTGACCATCATCAGGAGGAAGCTCCTGCATTCAGCGTCTGCCACCTTGTGGTCAATGCATATTGTAGTGACCAGTTTTTCTGCCATTTGGTCGATTTGCATATTAGCCTTTTCCTATCCAATAAAAGAGTAACATGCAAATGTGACCGTACCTTGGCTCCTGATTGGCTATGCTACCAGCCAATCAGGAGCAGGGGGTGGGGCCGAGGCGCACCAGAGGCTGGTGGGGAGATGTGGCACGTGGGACGGGAGGGGCCGACCTGCACTCCGCTTGGGATGGGAGCTGTGCAGGACGGGAAGGGCCTCCTGGCAACGGGAGAGGCCGACCTGTGCACTGGGCAGGACGGGAGCCGTGCGGGAAGAGAAGGGCTGGCTGGCACGCTGGGCGGGATGGGAGCCATGCGGGAAGAGAAGGGCCGGCTGGCGTGCTGGGCAGGATGGAAGCCATGCAGGATGGAAGGGGTGGGATGGGAGGGGCTGGGTAGCGCGCTGAGTGGGATGGGAGCCACACAAGACAGGAGGGGCGGGATGGGAGTCGCGCAGGAAGGCAGCCACGCGGGATAGGAGGGGCCAGGCAGCGCGTCGCGTGGGACAGGAGCTGCACAGACAGGAGGCAGGTGAGGCCGGTGCATGCAGCTGCCAAGTGTGGGTGCCCCTGGGGCTGGGCAGTCATCACTGGGGCTAAGGCCAAGGCTGGGTAGGTGGGCCAGGGCAGAGCCAACCAATGGCCCCATTCCAGCGTGATGGCTGGGTGTCCAAGGCCTAAAGCTTCGGCCAAGGGTGAGGGGACCGTAGGACATCCCCTGAGGGTTCCCAGTATATGTGAGGGGGCAGGTTGGGCTGAGGGATCACTCACCCCAAGTGCATGAATTTCATGCACCAGGCCCCTAGTATTATATAGGATTTGTGTAGAGGACATGGTTTCTGGTTCTCAAAAAGTTAAGTCTACTAGAAAATAACTATATATCATGAATGTACTATACTAGCATTTTTTTTTTTATAAAAAAGTTTTTCTATTGAAGGATTTATATACACACAAAAAAAATGCAGAAATCACGAATTTTCACAAAATAATCATGCCCAGCCCATGTTAACATAAAATCAAAAGAGAGGACATTGCCAGAACACCAAAATCCTCTCTTGTTCTTCTAAGTCAGTGGTCAGCAAACCGAGGCTCGCGAACCTCATGCAGCTATTTGGCCCCTTGAGTGTGGCTCTTCCACAAAATACCACATGTGGCCATGCACGTACAGGGTGATTGAAGGAGTACCCTAATTTAAGTTAATAACTGTGTATCTACCTATATAGGTTAAGTTTAAAAAATTTGGCTCTCAAAAGAAATGTCAATTGTTGTACTGTTGATATTTGGCTCTGTTGACTAATGAGTTTGCCGTCCACTGCACTAAGTTACTATCCTCTTAAAGATAACTATTCTTCTGACCTCTGACATCACATATTCCTTTTGCTTTGGTTTTGAATGGAACCATCAGCATGTGCTCATTTGTGTCTGGTTTCTTTTGCTTAATATTAATTTTGAGAGAATCATCGTTTATAGCTATAGTTTGTTCATTCTCATAACTATAGTATTCTGTTATATTCAAACATTGTAGTTCATTCATTCTATGATATGTGGTCATTTGGATTGTTTGTAATATGAAACTGTTATTTGTGCTTTGAATTTTCTTGAACATGTCATTTGGTTAACATATTATTCATTCTGTTTAGTTTACACCTAGGAGTGGAATTCTGGGTCATAGATTAGCTACTATTTTTTAATGCTAATAGTGTTAGAGGAAATATAGGAAATAATAAGAAAATAAAGTGGTATTTTAAAATCTGTATTTTAGAAAGACTGAATTAGGCATCATTTTTTTTTACTCTTGATAAATATGACAGTACATGTTTATTAATAATATACATTATAATAATAAGAGGAAAACATTAAAATACAAAAATGAAATCAGTTTCCACCAACTATTTGATAAAAATTAGTAAGGGTACGATGAGAAAAAAATTAATTACATTTGTTATAGCAAGTGCGTTTTTTGTATATGAGGTGTTTTTTTTTTTCATGTTAAAAAGTTTGGATTTTGCCCTGGCCAGTTTGGCTCAGTGGACAGAGCATCAGCTTGCAGACCAAAGGGTCCCAGGTTCGATTCTGGTCAAGGGCATATAACCATGGCTGCAGGCTCCTCCCTGGCCAGGACCATGGGGGAGGCAACCAATCCATGTGTTTTGCTCACATCAAGAAAGGACATAATCAGATTTCCTACACACCAAGTGAAATATGCCCTATATCAATTTGAAATATATTTATGTAAATGCAAATGAAGTCCACTCTGTTCACAAAAGAAGTAAACACATCATTTGCTTTTATTTTTTTAAATATATTTTTTTGATTTTTTTACAGAGAAGAAGGGAGAGGGATAGAAAGTCAGAAACATCGATGAGAGAGAAACATTGATCAGCTGCCTCTTGCACACCCCCTACTGGGGATTTTCCCACAACCAAGATATATGCCCTGACCGGAATCAAACCTGGGACACTTCAGTCCCCAGGCCAACACTCCATCCACTGAGCCAAACGGGCTTTGGCTACTTTTTTTTTTCTTTTAATAAATCTTTATTGTTCAGATTATTGCAATGTTGCTCTTTTTCCCCCCAGAGCTCCCCTCCACCTGGTACCCACCACACCCTCTGCCTTTATCTCCCTTCCCCCACTGTCCTCATCCATAGGTGTACGATTTTTGTCCAGTCTCTTTCTGCACCTCCCACACCCCTTTCCGCCCAATAATTGTCAGACCACTCCATTTCTATGCCCCTGATTCTATTATATTCACCAGTTTATTTTGTTCATCAGATTTTTAATTCACTTGATTTTTAGATTCACTTATTGATTGATGTTTATTTGTTGTTCATAGTTTTTAATCTTTATCTTTTCCTTCTTACTCTTCTTAAAGAATATCTTTCAGCATTTCATATAATACTGGTTTGGCGGTGATGAACTCCTTTAGCTTTTTCTTATCTGTGAAGCTCTTTATCTGACTTTCAAATTCTGAATGATAGTTTTGCTGGATAGAGTAATCTTGGTTGTAGGTTCTTGCTATTCATCACTTTGAATATTTCTTGCCACTCCTGTCTGGCCTGCACAGTTTCTGTTGAGAAATCACTAACTCTTTTTCTCTTGGTGCTTTTAATATTCTCTCTTTGTCTTTTGCTCTTGACATTTTAATTATGCTGTGTCTTGGTGTGGTCCTCTTTGGATTCCTTTTGTTTGGGATTCTGTGCACTTCTTGGACTTTTAAGTCTATTTCTTTCACCAGGTGGGGGAAGTTTTCAGACACTAGTTCTTCAAATAGGTTTTCAGTATCTTGTTCTTTCTCTTTTTCTGGCACCCCCATAATTCTGATGTTGGTATGCTTGAGGTTGTCCCAAAGGTTCCTTATACTATCTTCAATTTTTTGGATTCTTTTTGCTTTTCCGGCTGAGTGGTTTTTGCTTCTTTGTATTTTAGATCTTTGATTTTATTCTTGCAGTCCTCTAGTCTGCTTTTAGTTCTCTGTATAATATTTTTTTTTATTTCAGACAGTGTATGTTTAATTTCTAGTTGGTCCTTTTTCATATCCTCGAGGGTCTTGTTAAACTTATCGGCCTTTTCTAGGAGCCTCTAGAAAACTTTATAACCGTGGTTTTGAACTCTTATGTCCAGTTGTTGTTTTTTTCTTCATTTTTTTCGATTGTGATCTGTTTCCTTGTCTCCGCATTTTGTCTGCTTCCCTGGATTGGTCGAGTAGCTTTGTGCGGTAGGTGTCCTCTAGGGGACAGTGGCTCAGCCTCCCCAGTTACCTGTGGTGGATACTCTTGGTGCACCTCTTTATGAGCTGCACTTTCTTGTTGTAGTTAAGCCTAGATTGTTGTTGGTATCACTGGGAGGGGTTGACCTCCAGGCCGTTTGGCTGTGTCTACACTTGGAGAGCCTGTGTGCTCAGCTGGGATAGGGTGGAGTCTCAGGCTGAACATTCAGACTTGGTTTCCCGTCAGCCCCGCCCTAAGCGGCGCCTGTGTCTCCGTGTCCCACAGCGATGGCTGCACGCACCTCTGAGAGAAAGCTGCCCTCAAGTTTTGCCCACTGCCAGACAGTCCAGTTTCCCCCAAAATGAGTCTGGATACCCAAAGTCTCACCCATAACTGGAATACAATGCAGTCCGGAGGTATTGTTTTTCTCCCGAACGGGAGAGCCAGCCTTGCACCCTCTCTGTGAGCTTGTGCACCTCTGCAGCTCCCTAGTCTCAGTGTGCTTCCTCCTGACAGTCCAGATTCCCCGAGACTGGCCCAGAACTGGGGTTCAGTGCAGTGGGGAGCCTTTGTCTCCCTCCCATTTCGTGAAAAGCAGCCGGGTATTCAGCTGCCTGTCTTTCCACTTGCACGTGTCTTCGCACCTCTGTCTCCGTGTCTCCACAGCTCTGCCCCTCTGCACCTCCTCTGATTCTCACTGTCCTTTTATCTTTCCTTCTAGTTGTAGAATTTCCACTAGCCAGCTTTCTGGTGGTTCTGGATGATGTCTGTTTTGTCTTTTAGTTGTAGCTTTGAAATTATTGTGTGAGGCAGCAGTATAAGTGTTTACCTATGCCACCATCCTTGTTCCTCTGTATATGAGTTTTTAAAGTACATGATATTAAAACATTCAGATATTGTGTTCACATATTTTTCTTTTTCTTCCCTTAAATTCTAGGAACCAGATGTGAAAAAATTAGAAGACAGGCTTCAGGGTGGCCAAATAGAAGAGGTGATTCGTCAGGTAAAGAAAAAGTTGAATATTTAGATGTTTGTCTGTATTGAGGCACAAAACTGACATTCCAGAAAGAAAGGAAAATTAAATTTCTTTTATCAGCTCATCAAATATAAGACTAATCACAGTAGAAAATACTTCTAATGTACATATCAGTTAAATATCATTGACTATAACTTGAATTTTTGAGGCTTCTATTGGAAGTTTGGAGTTTTATATTCTTTAAATATAATGGGCATGTTCTTATTAGCCTTACCTTAGTTCAGTTAGTTATACAATATTACTGTTTCTTGAATAATTTTATACACACAAATACTTTAAAATTTTAATGGATAGGTAAGAATACTACAATTTTTTTTTATTAATTTGGGGAAAATTAAGCTCCCTTTTTTTAGTTGTGCATTTCCCCGCCAATTACTAGTAAGATTAAATGTTAAAAATGTTCTATACTAATAAAAGGGTAATATGCTAATTAGACCTGGAGACCTTCCAGACGTCTTTCTGGACAAAGCCATGGTGGTGGGGCCAAGGCAGAGGCAGTTAGGGGCAATCAGGCCAGGAAGGGAGGGCAGTTGGAGGTGAGCAGGCTGGTGGGGGGTGGGGGTAGTTGGGGGTAAGCAGGCCAGCAGGGGGGGCATTTGGGGGTGAGCTGGCCAGCAGGGGGGCAACAATTGTGGGTGATCAGACCAGCAAGGGAGGACAGCTGGGGGCAAGAAGGCTGGTGGGAGGCATTTGGGGGTGAGTAGGCTTCCAGTCAGCATGGTTAGGGGTGATCAGGTAGGCAGGCAGGTGAGCAGTTAGGAGCCAGGGGTCCCTGTGGGACCGGGCCTAAACTGGCAGTTGGACATCTCCGAGGGGTCCCAGATTGGAGAAGGTACAGGCCAGGCTGAGGGACACCCCTCTGCCACCCCTGTGCATGAATTTCATGCACCAGGCCACTAGTGTTCTTATAATTAATGTTTTATAAATTATTAGTACTTAAGAAATTTTTAAATTGCTTTTTTAGAGAGAGACACACATTGATTTGTTGTTCCACTTATTTATCCATTCATTGGTGATTCTTATGTGTGCCCTGATTGGGGATTGAACCCACAACCCTGGCTTATCCGGATGACGCTCCAACCAACTGAGCTACCCAGTTAGGGCAATTATTAATATGTTGTTGTTGTTAATTCTCACCTGAAGATATTTTTCCATTAATTTTTAGAGAGAGTGAAAGGAGGGGAAGAGATAGGTAAACATAGATGTGAGAGAGATACATCGATTGATTGCCTCTCATATGAGCCCTGACCAGGGCCAGGGATTGAGCCTGCAACTGAGGTATGTGCCCTTGACCAGATCTGACCTAGGACTCTTCAGTCCATGGTCCCACACTCTGTCCACTGAGCCAAACCAGCCAAGGCAATATTTTTAATCTATAATTTGCTTTTGGTGTTTTTCTTATATATTTCTTTGAGAGTTTTGTTTTTTATTAAGTCAGTTCTGCACATTTTCATGGGCAATATAAGGTTAATATTTCTATATAATAAAAGGATGATATGCAAATTGATCCTAATGGTGGAACAACCAGTCGCTATGCTGACCACCAGGTGGCTGATGCACAATGCAGAAGCTGCCCCCTGGTGGTCAGTGCACTCCCACAAGGGAGCTCCACTCAGCTACAATCTGGGCTGAGAGCTTTGAGTACAGCAGTGGTGGCGGGAGCTGCTCCCGCCTCTTTGGCAGTGCTAAGGATGTCTGACTGATGGCTTGGATCCACTCCCCATGGACCTTAGCCATTAGTCAGACATCCCCTGATGGCTCCCGGGCTGCCAGAGGGATGTCTGACTGCCAGCCTAGGCCCGATTCCCCAGGGAACGAGCCTAAGCCAGCAGGCAGACATCCCTGGAGGGGTCCCAGACTGCCAGAGGGCACAAACCAGGCCGAGGGACCCATTCCCCCTAAGTGAACGAATTTTTGTGTACCGGGACTCTAGTGTTTTATATAACCCAATATACCTAAAATATTATTGAAATATAAATATAAAAAATTGAGATATTTTATTATTTTTATACTAAATCTTTAAATTTTGATATATATTTTATACTTGCAGCACATCTGAATTTTAACTAGTTACATTGCAAGTGCTCACTCAGTAATCACATGTATATAGTGGTTACCATATTGGACAGGCCATTCTAGAGTGATAGTAAGAGAGGATGAGGAAAGGATAGTGTGTTACAAGCTAGAGACGAGGGAAGGAGTGGGCTACAAGGGCTGTATGCTGCTGGATCCAGCTCTCTGAAATAAGGCTGGCTTCCCTGATGGTTAGGGCTAGACAGCCTCCTCATACTACAGTGCTTTGGGGGCATAGAGAAAGCATGAGTATTCAGGAGATCCAGATTAGGGAAACGGCCATCCTAAGGGATATTTTAAATCAGTATTTATACTGTTTTCTCATGCTGGCCTTGGTAAATACTTCTACCTCCCTATTTCCTTTTGTATACTATTTAACTCGTTTATATATATATTTTAGACTGTTGCTGTTAAACATAGATTGGCTGGCTGTTTTGAACCACTTTAGAATTATAGCTTCTGTTAGGATGAATCTAAGCACTTTACTCTGTTTTGAATTCCTTTCATGACATCCTGACAATTGTTCAACAGTGTTCTAAGTTGGCCAGAGTTGTCATAGGTCTTTTTGTTCTAGAAAAAATGTGAAATGATAAGTTACATAAAATACATCTGTTAAATGCATTACGGATTGTGTTTGAAAGGAAAAAGTGAATGTAACAATCTGATTAAGGAAAACTATCTCAATAAAAACATTTTGGTGCACCTACTATAGTCTACATTCCTTAGATCACTGTTCTACAGACTGGCCTCAAGTGGCCAGGTCCGGAGATCAGTGGGCGGGCTGTGTCCGGTCTTTAAGACACACGACAGAGCCTGGCTGCCAGGCTCAGTGGGCGGCGCTGGCCTGTGAACCCAGGGCGCGTGCTGGGTTGCAGGCTCGGGGCCATGTATAAGGCGCTGATTAATGGTTCTTATCATTGATGTTTCTCTTTCTCTCCCTTTTCCTTAGTCTCTGTAATCAATACAAAAACTTGTTAAAAATACAATAGTCAGCAAACCACGGCTCACAAGCCGCATGTGGCTCATGAGCTGCAATTTGCCGACCACTGCAATAGAATATAGAGTGTATCACAGCTAATAAAGGTATTCTTTTTTTCTTTGAGTTATATGTGTATATTATAGATCCCTCAGTGAAATTTTGTTTGTTTCTTTTGTTTTTACTGTGGACCATGGTAAAATAAAATTTGAAAGCCATTGACATCAGTGAAGAGACATACTTTGCTTCTCAAAGAATTTGTAGTCTAATGGTGAAATAGACAAGATAAAAAACTCATGAATTAAACTTTTGTACAGTCTAATAGCAAATTACTCAAATAAATGAAATCAAAATATATTCTTTCTTACTCTTGGCAGTTATGTAACTGTGATAGTTAAGGTAATTTAATTAATATTCAACATTTGGTAGAACAACTTATCAGATACTACTATGAAAATAGTAGCTCTAGTAGTTACATTTTAGTTATTAGCTTTGATAAATGTCTATTAAGCAGTATAATCAAATTATTTTTTAAAAATTTTATTAACAGGCTGAAAATGAACTAAGTCTGGCAAGAAAAATGATGCAGTGGAAGCCATGGGAGCCTTTAGTGGATGAGCCTCCTGCCAACCAATGGAAATGGCCAATATAATCATCATCAAATGACTTGTGTGTTGAAGGGAAAATGATGTAATTAAATGTTCTGTTATATCAAAAATGTTTCCATATTATTGACGTCTTAGAATAAAAAAAAACTGATAATGCAGAACGTTTTTAGGAGACTTGTAAAAACTGATGATTATAGTTAATAGAGACTTGTGAATCAGTTTTTGTTAAAGCATTCCAATTGTCCTATAATAAAACCCTAATATGCAAATCAACCAAACAGCAGAACGACTTGGTCAGTATGATGTGCATTGACCCCCAGGGGGCAGACAATGCAGGAGCTGCCCCCTGGGGGTCAGTGTGCTCCCACAGGGGGAGCTCTGCTCAGCCGTAGGCCGAGAGCTGCCAGTGCAGCGGCGGTGGTGGGAGCCTCTCCTGCCTCAGCGGCGCTAAGGATGTCCGACTGCAGCTTAGGCCTGCTCTTTGTGGGGAGCGGGCCTAAGACATCAGTTGGACATCCCCCAAGGGCCCCCAGGCTGCCAGCATGATGTCTGACTGCCAGCTTAGGCTGGGGAGCAGGCCTAAGCCAGCAGTAAGATATCCCTTGAGGGGTCTTGGACCGTCAGAGGGGGCTGGCCAGGCTGAGGATCCCCCTACCCCTGCCCTCCATGCATGAAATTTTGTTCACTGGGCCTCTAGTTTCAAAGATAATATATATTTTAGAGGTTCTAGGAAGATTTGAAAGTTAATTGGAAAAATTCGTTTGTTTTGAAACCAGAAAGGAAGTTATTGCTTAAACAAATGTATAGGTCACTGAGGTGAAGTAGCAAGAGTAAAACCCATTAAATTAGAATTCATTGTACAGTTGAGGAAATTGATTTCTTTTTGAAAGATTTATTTACAGTGGTAATTGGAAAACTTTTTTGGGGGTCTCATTTGGGAGTTAGGTTTCTGGTTCTTAACCAAAGTACATCAGAATAGAAAATTTCTGTAGAAGAAGAGATATTAAGAGAGATCAGTGGGGAAGGAAAAAAAAGACATGTGCTACTATTTCTAGTACCTAAGTTTCTAAAGTTTATATGGCATATGGATAGGCTTATTTTCAAAACATCTTAGTTGTATAGTTACAGCTTCCAACTGAAATCACTAGGAGTTTTTACTGAGTTTCCAAGATGAGTGTAGTTGGTTATCAAACAGAAGATAAAGCTGTTCAAGGAAAGAAGTGACTGACATGTTTAAGGGTAAACTGAAATTACAGGTGTCCTCCCCTTTTTAGCCCTATATCATTTCTAAAAATTTAGTTAAATTTGGTATTTCTTGCCTTCAAAGATAGTACTTTCAGGTGTCTGTGTGTATGTGCATGTGTGTTTTGCTATCTGGCAAAGCAGAGTATTTCAGAATGAGAAAAAAATTATATTTTTCTTCAATATATTCCCTTATAGAGCTGTAAATTGAATGCTTAATAAATGTTAAGTGAAGTGGATTGAGCTCCTTTTCAGCCAGACTGTAAAGGGAAAGCTGCTGTGGGGGAAGCTGGGAAAAGCATTAGAGGGAGAGGTGAAGTGCAGGGCTTCTCATTCTCATGATTCTAGTGCCATTGTGAACTCTAAATGGAGGCAACTTGTCAGCTTTTCAGAATGGCCTATTTCCTTCTCTGTAAAAGAAGTAGAATTTGTGTTTTATAATTTCATTTTCAATTCTGAACATTTGCTCTAATATGTATTTATTGAGATCAAAATATGTGATTGATCATAAGGCATGTTTGCATAGATGCTTTCAGGATAATTTTTAACCAACCATAAAAAGATGGCTTGATGTGCCTTTGTCATATTTTCAGCCCCAGTTCTCCCATGATTCTTGGGCATCTTATATATTTCACCAACAAAGCTCCAGTAGCTATAGGTAAAAGGGGGCCTATTGATGTCTGTGGTTGAAATATTTGTTGTAGTATAGTAGTAGTTGTAGTAATTATTAGAACTAGAGGCCCGGTGCACAGATTCGTGCACCAGTGGGGTTCCTCAGCCTGGTCTGCACCCTCGAGGGATGTAGTAGTGTGTGAAGTGACAGGCGGCCAGGGAGGAGCCCAGGCCCAGGCCAGCACTGGGCCGCTCCTACTCATCCTGGCCCCAGTGCTTCTGCCACCGCCACCACTTGGTAGCGCTGTTGCAGAGGCGGGAAAGGCTTGTGCTGCTGCAGCTGAGTTCACCAGCCATTAGCCCAGTGTCTGGCGCCTGTTGGTCAGCTGAGCGGTGTTCCTGCTGTGGGAGTGCACTGACCACCAGGGGCAGCTCCTGCATAGAACATTTGCACTCTGGTGGTCAGTGTGCATGATAGCAACCTGTCGTTCTGGTTGTCCGGTCGCTTAGGCTTTTATATCCTCCTGTATAATAAAAGCCTAATACACAAATCGACCAAATAGTGGAACTACCAGTTGCTATGATGCACACTGACCACCAGGGGGCAGATGCTCAACACAGGAGCTGCCCCCAGCCCTTAGGCCAGTGATGGGCAACCTTTTGAGTTTGGTGTGTCAGAATTTGCCAAAAAACCAAGCATAACTCGGGTGGTGTGTCACTTCAAGAAGAAAACCATACTTCTCTTTATGCGACCGCATGCAGCCATGTGTCATTGAAAATGGCTATGCGTGTCAGCGCTGACACGCGTGTCGTAGGTTCACCATCACGGCCTTAGGCCCTAGGCCAGCCAAAGCTGGTGCCAGCAGGGCCCCCCAATTGCCCCACTGGTTGCCCCACAGATCGGCCCTGATCACCAGCCAGGCCTAGGCACCCTACCCATGATGAATTTTGTGCACCATCCTCTAATATATAGATAATGGCTAATGTTCGTTAATGTTTGCAATGCACTAAAAGTACTTAACTGATTTCACTTACTGAATCTGTACAACTTAGAGTGAGACCCTGAAAATTATCTCCGTTTTCCAGATAAGGAAACCAGAATCCAAGGTGAGTAATGCTCCCCTGTAATTGTGCAACTTGGGGATCCTGAGAAATTGAGACAGAGAGATGGTATAATAACATACCCAGGGTTGCATGGCTAGTAAGTAACATATGGAGCTACATTTTGAACCTAAAACAGTCTTGCTCCAGAACTCATGCCCCTAACCATTGTGTTACTCCTTGTGAATGCTTGAGATGTCACCCTGCCTGTGCCATATGGGCTGTACCAAAAGAACCAAGATCCCGCTTTCTTCACTTTTTCTGTCAAAGTACATGTGAAGAATAAATCCGAACAGAAGCAGTAAAGGGGATTTTACTGTGTGAAAAAGTCTGCACTTGGATCCCAGGCTGGTAATTGGTAGGTATCTAATAGGCATTGCAGTGTGGTTTATCGTTCTCTCACATTTCATAATTGCCATTCCAACTGCCTGATTGATTGCTTTTACTCTTTCACATGTTTTCAGTTGCTTCCTATAAACTTCCAGATTAAGCTTTCCTGACCAATTAGCAGATGTGTTCTTCTATTTAAAGATATTCAGTGTTGCTTAGTGGTGTCTAAATTAATGTAACTTTTAGAATGGCCCATTTCAATTTTCCTTAAGTTCCTCATATGTTTTATTCAACTACCCTAATTCAGGCATTTCAAAAGAGAGAAGCTAATCAACTTGAGCTTTGTAAGCAAGAAAACAGCAACAAAATCAGTGCCCCCTTTCTATCTGTGGATTGAATGCTGAATATTCAAATTTATGGGCATGCTTCACTTTGGGGTAAAAATGGCTTCATCTGTATAACCGTATGATTTTTCATTGAATCTGTAATGATCTTGAGAGTGGAAGAAATTAATTTTATAAGCATAATAGGTATAAGTCATGACTGCCCTGGGCGAACAGGATATGTGGAACCCACTTGGAGTAAGAATCAGCTCTGAAGGTCGCCATCTCTTCTATACCATGAGATGTTGGTGTGGACTGTCATCTGAATAGAAAGACTATGATGCCATTATTGGCAACCATCATATGCCACCAGGCTTCACTCTTCATTATTCTTTCCTACCTTTTCCTCAACTTTGGAGATGGAAAGAATTTATTTTGATTGTAGTATTCCCCCCCCCCCCCGCCTTTTTTTTAATGAATTACATTTTTAATTAATTTTTAGAGAAAGAGGAATAGAGAGAGAGAAACATTGATGAGAGAGAATCATCAGCTGCTTCCTGCACTCTAGTACAGGATATCGATCTCACAACCTGGACATGTGCTCTTGGTTCATGGGTCGCTCAACCACTGAGCCACACTGCCTTTAAATGTAGTTAGAGAGGTGAAGCTGAGTCTTTGTTGTTATAATGCAAAGCAGGTTTATTTGCATGGGAAACAATGAGGGTTAAAATACTAGATAAAAAGGAAAGAAAGCAGCCTGTCAAATGGAGATCAAGATTCTTAAGTAGCTGACTTTGGGACTTACTACAATGGGAAGACTTGCTGTATTGCCTTTAAGATTTCACTTATATGCAGACTCTAATGAACAAAATAAAATAGAAACAGATACAGAAAACAGACTAACAGCTGTCAAAGACTAACAGCTGTGGAGTTGTGCGAAAAAGTTGAAGGGATTAAACAAAACACCTCATAGACAACAAACAGT
This sequence comes from Antrozous pallidus, assembly GCA_027563665.1. Lineage (NCBI taxonomy): Eukaryota > Metazoa > Chordata > Mammalia > Chiroptera > Vespertilionidae > Antrozous > Antrozous pallidus. Next base: position 16,609,251 of record CM050521.1, on the reverse strand, counting down.
ATGGTGGTTGCAAGAGGGAGAGCAGGGTGGGGACAAGTAGTAAGTAAAATGGGGATAAGTGGTGATGGAAAGAGACTTTGGATGGTGAACACACACAACAATATATAGATGATGTATTATATAATTGTACTCCTGAAACCTTCATAATTTTATTAACCAATATCTACTCCTCACCCCATACCCCAGGCCACAAAAAGTTGTCTCTTCACCTGATGTTCAGCAGGCTTTTCAAACAGGTCTTTCCACTGGACCAGTTCTAATTCCTTCCGACAGCCATTCATATTTCAGATGGACTTCAAAAATGTTGGAAAACAACTTTTTCACAACTCATTGGAAGCAGAATCTGACTGGAATTGACATAAGGCTACTAGTATTGTAGTCTTTACACCACTTTAATGTGAATATGAATGTATTTTGCCACAGAAGTATTAATGTATTTGATTCTGCTTCTATGATTCTGTTTCTCCAGGCCCACTGGAATGTGTCGCAGGATATACAGTAAATGCCTATATTATCTTTCAAAAATGGGAAAAGTCCTGAATTTCACACACATCCCTTCCTTATGGGTATGGAAAAGGGACTATGGAAATACTATCTATTTCTAGTCTCTTCGCTAGCTCACAGATTTAATTCATATAGATGATTTCCAAAGCATAACTTTAGGTCCTTGATTTTGTAACTTCTCCTAATGTGTTCTTTAATTCATTCATTTATCAAAAACACATTTTAGCCTGAAGTGAAAATGCTAAATATTTTGAAATGCTTGATTTCATAAAACCACTAGGTGACATCTTTGTAAGAATGAAGCATGGGCTGAGAGGAGGTGGGTAAAGGCGGAGAAAATTGAGGGGCATCTGCAATTCTATCAACAACAAAATAAAATAATAAATAGAAGCCAAACAATAAAGCATTTATTATATAATACATGCTGATATAAAGATAGGTGTTACATGAGAATAAAGATAAGTCATTTTGGGCAATAAACCCCAAGAAAATGTACAGGTTTATTGTGAACAGTAATATACAATGATATAAAATTACTTTTCCACTTTTAGAATTGACTCTTTCCCATTGGTTGTATTCATCTTGCATTTACATTTATTTCATACTAGAGGCCCGGTGCATGAAATCCACCAATGGGGGATGGGGATGTCTCTCAGCCCAGCCTGCACCCTCTCCAATCTGGGACATCCCTCTCGCAATCCAGGACTGCTGGCTCCCAACTGCTCTCCTGCCTGCCTTCCTGATTGCCCTAACCGCTTCTGCCTGCCAGTCTGATCACTCCCTAACCACTATCCTGCCAGCCTGATTGATGCCTAATTGCTCCCCTGCCAGCCTGTTTGCCCCTAACTGCAGGCCTGGTTACCCCCAACTTCCCTTCTCTGCCGGCCTGGTCACATGTAACTGCCCTCCCCTGCAGGCTTGATCACCCCCAACTGCCATCCCTTGGAGGCCTGGTCCCTGCCAACTGCCCTTCCCTGCTGGCCATCTTGTGGTGGCCATCTTTTGTCCACATGGGGGCAGGATCTTTGACCACATGGGGACAGCCCTCTTGTGTGTTGGAGTGATGGTCAATTTGCATATTAGATAGGATAGAGGCCAGGGGCCAGTTGGTTTGCCCTGGAAGGTGTCCTGGATCAGGGTGGGGGTTCCCTTGGGGCATGGGGTGGCCTGGGTGATGGGCCTGTGCAGGGCTGGCCACAACCCCTGGTGACTCAGAGTATCTGGGATTTATTTATTTACTTCTACAATTGAAACTTTGTAGCCTGGAATGGAGGCCTAGGCAGGCCAGGGCTGCAGAAGCTTGGCTTCCTCCATTGCCGGGGAAACCCAAGCCTCCTGCTCTCAGCAGCTGCAGCCATCTTGGTTGAGTTTATTTGGATATTTGCTCCTGATTGGCGGGAGGGCGTGGCTTATGGGTGTAGCAGAGATATGGTCAATTTGCATATTGCTCTTTTATTTGATAGGACAACCAAATAGTTTGTGTGTATATGTGTAATTTTGATGTGGTAATAACCTTTCCCACCTGCATAGAATGGAGTGCCTGGAAGATTAGCAATTAAATTAGGCTCATATGGTTGTATAAGATCATCTCCACAGTACACTATAAATAAAATGTGAACATGTAGTGGGTATCCAACCACATTTCACACTGTGAAGTACTTGCTTGACATTCTCTACCACCAGGTTTTCTCCCCTCCATCTCCTGCCTCTATGCTTAAATCTTTTTTCATACATGGAAGACAGTGGATGATAAATTTGAAAGAGGAGAGCTAGAAGGGTAAATATATACTATGATTTTGGAGATTGGAGTGGGGAGTATTTGGAAGCCCTTTTCTGAATACCTCCAATCACACCTGATTTACCCATAAAAGACTGGTTATCTGAATGCTCTTCTCCCTTTTCTCAGCTCTTCATGAATATTGGACTCATGCAGTGGTTTAAATGCATTTGCTTTCATATAAATCCATTATTAAAGCCAGTTTTATCTGACAACGTAATACATATTTTATATTGTACTAGCAATAAATATATATGTTAAAATAGGGTGAAGACTGAAAAATGACACTGAGTAGTAAGAAGTTATTGGGAGATAAGAATATAATTTTAGTAGAATGACATAAAGGAATGAAAACTTGAACATTATGAAGGAGGAATGAACCTGTACTGTATATAACAAATTTTTAATTTTATTACTTAATCTTATCTTTTAAAATAGTAAAGGGTGTTAAATCAAACATGATAGCCTAGATTAGTAGTTTAAACTAGAGGCTCTGGAGTCATACTGCTAGGTTTAATCTGGCTCTCTCACTAAACTTCTAACTTTAGTTTCCTCATTAGTAAAATGGGGCTAACTAATCACGGTTCTTCCTTAATAAAACCATTGTAAGAATTAAATTAGATATATATCACTTCTCCCCTCCCCCTTCCCTCTGAGGCTCCTCAGTCTGTTGCATGCTTTCATGTCTCTGGATCTATTTCACTCATCAGTTTATTTTGTTCATTAGATTCCACATATGAGTGACAACTAGATTAACTTTAAAAATATATATTAAAAATATATAAAGTGCTGAGTAAGAAAATATTTAATAAGGGTTAGTTATTACTTTAAGGAAGCCACATTAAATTTGTTATTACATTTGCAATAGGAACATAAATGATCCTTTCCCCCAGTTCTTTATAAACCTCAATTTAAAGAATGTATGAGGATAGGAAAAAAACAAAACAAAAACCCAACCCTTTATAAAAACCGATGCTTCTCCTGAGTTAAAAGGGGAATCATGTTAATAGCTCCTGCCTCCCTTTTCTTTTTTGGTTGCCAGGGAGCTAAAAGCCAAGTTCTAAATTTAACAAAAGCAAACAGGCACCTACTGTTGTACATCTGAGTTCTCCTTTGTCAAGATCTTCATTCTCATTTCGTATTTAAGTTTTCTATAATCCTGATTTTTTATATCTGTACGTGTGAATTGCTTTCAGAGTTTGGCTCCGAGAGCTGTGCTCTTTGGCTAGTGAACAAGGGAGCTGGGGGAGTGGTTCCACCGATTCCCTTTCAAATCCAACCCGCAGGCGACGACGGTCCTCGCCCCGGCCCCGCCCCGCCCCGCCCCCGCCCCTAGCTCCGCCCCAGTGCCCTCGTCTCGCCCCGCCCCTCCTCCCCTCGCTCTTTTTTCCCTTCCCCACTCCCCAACGCCCCTCGCCCCTTTCGCCCCGCCCCCGGCTCCGCCCCGCCCCGGGCTCCGCCCCCTCCCCGCCCCCCGGGCTCCGCCCCGCCCCTCAGAGGCCGTCCTTTCCAGCGCGAGAACTGTCTCTCTCGGAGCCCGTTGCTAGGATACTGCCGGTAACAGAGAATCGGGCCAGTGCGGACCTTTGGGAGCCTGAAACCGCTTGGAGCGAGTCGCCGAGTTCCTGGTCGGGTAGGAGGACAGACTCAGGCCGATCGCTCCTGACCGAGCCGCTAGGCCGGCCTTGCCTCAGGGATCTACCCGCGCCGAACTCTGAGGTCCCTGCCGGGCGCTTATGCCGCCTGAGCTCTGGGGACTGACTGGCCCGTCAGGAATGTTCCCACCTTGGTTTAAAAACCGAGCTCAGCCTCCTTTCTTTCTTGGGTCCTTGTCTGACTCCGCCCCTGCGGTTTGGGATTCGAGAGGAGCAGCATCTAGCTAGGAGCGTACCTCACCTCCCAGCCCGGTGCCTTTCGCGGTAATGGCTCAGAAGCAAGAGTGTGGAACCCAGCTCTGGCTTTAGACAACGTCCAGCCATCCGTGGTCCATTCTCAGTCTTTAGCAAATAGAGACGTACAGACTTTCCTCACTGACACTCACACCTCCTTTCCATGGTTTTGTTGTGCCTTCAAAAAAAAAAAATAAAACTCCAGTTTATTTGGTAGAAAGCAAAACTGGACCCTTGCCTTAACTGCTTTTGTATGTAAGCATAATGGATACTATTTTTATTTTATAACAATTTCTTTTAAAACAAATATGGAGTTGTACCTGTAAAATAGCACAGGCTGGTCTGTGCTTTTGCTGAAGGTCATCAAGAGGACCTGACTGTGGGTTGACCCTTGATCTAGATAGAGAAATGGGTGGTCCCTCACCCGCTCCACTGTCCTTGGAGAGTCTGCCCACTGGTCCCTTTCTTACTAGGAGCTGCCTCAAGGAGGAAGCCTTTAGAGAGTAATTGTGTTTTTGAGACCACCTGGTCTGTATACATGAGTCGGCAGGATTAAGATCTTTATCTCTATAAAATCTTAAGTTCTGATAGGTGTTTGCAGAGATCTACCCTTTGCAGCTGCCCAAGACAAGCCTCCTATGTAAGTTCCCTTATTAAAATTGCCACCTGTCGCTCTGGCTGGGTGCTAGCTGACTTGGTAAGAGCATTATCCAGATACTCCAAAGTTGTGGGTTTGATCCCCAGTCAGGGCACATACGGTATGGTAGCAATCATCTCAGGTAGAAACTGCAGTTTTAACTTAAACTTGAACCCTGCTGTTTTGGGTTCTGTACTTACTTGCTTGCAAAATCAGTTATTTTGATTTTTTGAACTTACATATGCTATTCCAATTGATTTAATACGCCATGGATGGTGGTTTGAATATCCCATTGATTGTGATCTTACTGGTTATCAAAGCACATTCCTCTGTACCTGGTAACCAGGACAGCACGATTACCCTAAATGGCCTCAGTGGCTCCAGATAATGTGTTTCTGTTGATTCAGTGATCCATTGACCCAACACTATACTTAATCTTTATAGATAGCTAACTTGCTCAATTTTGCTTCTGTAACTGCTTTGTGCAAATCAGATTCCTCATTCCAAACCCAAAGATGTAATCGATACCTTTGTGATATCTGCCTATATAAGCCAGATGTGGCTTTGGGGTTGCGAGATTTGGAGTGCTGTTGCCCCTTGTAGCTGCCTGCTGGCCTTTGAATAAATGACTCCATAATTTGACTTTCTGAGATGTCCTTTGTGAGATTTGAGGTACACTACAACAATAAGTTGCATAAATAAACAACAAATCAGTGTTTTTCTTTTCCCTTCCTCTCTCAAACAAAATAAAACTGCTCTGTTGCAATTTTGCATTTTATGTAGGGAGCTCTTGAGTTTGTGAACCAATAGCTTTGCTTTATCACTTCAGTGAATCATGCAGTATGCAGCCTTTTCAATTGTCTTCTTGTTTAGCATAATTTGAGATTCTTCCATGTTGGATATATCAGTAGTTGACTCCTTTTTATTGATGAGTAGTGTTCTATTTATGAACGTATCAAGTATATGAATCCATTCATCAGCTAAGGAACATTTGTATTGTTTCCATCCAGCCTTTGGTGACTAAGAGTTAAAGTTTATCTAAACTTTTGTGTGCAGGTTTTATGTGAATGTAGCTTTACATTCCACTTGGGTAAAGGACACAGATTGCTGGGTCAGATAATAAGTATGTATTTAATTTTATAAGAAAATTGACAGAATTACCCCAAATGCTGCACCAGTGTTCATTTTGACCACCGAGTTATAAAAGCCACTTGTCTTCATACTCACTATGCCTTGATATTGTTGAGCTAAAAAAATACAGCAACATATATTAACTGTTGTAATAAGTGTATAATAGATTCTCATTGTGATGTGAAGTTGCATTTCTCCAATGACTAATGACACTGAGCAACTTTTCATGTACTTGTTCTCAGGACCAGAAATAGAATGAGGTCATTGAGGCGACCGGATCCAGAATTTTAGGAGGCATTTGTTTATTCTCAGGCTCAGGAGCAAGTGTCGAGCCGTGCAGGCACCACACTTGTCTCAGCCCAGTCCAGGCCTTGCTGATTTTTCTTCTGTATATACTCTTTGTTGACGTGCCTATTGAATTTTTTACTCTTTTTTTACTGTTAATTTTTTATTGCGTTTTGAGAGTTCTCTGACTATTTTTGATACAAGCCCTTTATCAGATGTGAATCTCCCAGTCTATGGTTTGTCCTTTTATTTTTTTAGTTGTGTTTTTTGAAGAGCAGAAGTTCTTGCTTTTGTTGCAGTTGCTGATTTAGAAGAGCCCCCTTGGCCATGGTAGGGGGAGAATGACCCTCCAGACAGAAACATCCTCCCCAAAAAGGGCAGATGAGCGTGTTGGTGAGTTAGGGTTTGTTTAGATACTCTCTTTCTAATCAGGCCAGTGAGCTCTGTTATGGCAGAAAATAACCAAAAGGAAGTTTTGTTTTAGTGGTAAGAGTCTAAGGAAGTTTCTTGAATTTTTAAAAAATCGAGGTTTTCTACAGTTTTATGTCATTTCCCTTTTCCCCTGACATTTGCTTTAGAATTTTATAACTTTAGTTATTTTATTTGTTGTAATTGAAATTTAAATGGTATTTTTAAATGGTATAAGGAGTTAAGAACAGTTTATTTTCATTTTCCCAATTACATAACTTCTTCTATCTATACTAATAAAAGAGAAAGATGCAAATTGAACATACCTCCGTGAAACCCACCAGCCAATCAGGAGTGAGTATGCAAATTAATCCAACAAAGATGGTGGGTTGATTTGCATACATAGGCACCAAGCGGCAGGGTCAGGGTGATGCCAAGCAGCCTAGGTCCTGGGGATGGGCGCCAAGCTCACAGGCTCCCGGGACCATTGCAGGCCCCAGGAGGCGCGTGCAGGCTCCCCAGGGGAGTGGTGGGGCCAGCACCCAACAGCCCCAAGTGCCACGGCTGCAGTGGCTCTGAGGCCTCTGGGGCCGGAGGAGCAGAGGCACAAGCCTGCAGGGGAGCCTGGCACCCAGCAGCCCCAGTGCTGTGGCTGCAGCAGTGCTGATGCTGCTGGGGCGCAGTGGAGACACCCGCAGGAAACCTGTGGAAGGGAGATAAACTATCTTAACTTTATCCCCCTTCCCACAAGAGGAGAAAATTGCCCCTAGATTACTTAGTGATATGGCCCACACCTTTCTACAAGCACAGGGTATGCTTGTTATGACCACACCCAGGAGGGTCTGGTCAGAATACCATCTCCAGGGAATAATGCTGCTGTGGCAAATCATCTAAGAGAGAAACAAGTTTTTGTTGGGTTTATTCTGAAGGTCAGAGAACATGCCACCCCAACATCTGCGGTGTTGTTATATTGATGATCTTAACCTGCGGAGGCTTGAAAAACAGCCAGTGCAGGCAGAGGCTTTCACTGAAGTTTCCTGATCTGCCTAAAATTGGACCCCCCTAAAGGAGCTTAAATGTCATAGGTCCCCTTGACGGGAGAAGTGTCATCAGGCAGAGAAGACTGACTCCTGTCACAGGACAGGAAACTAGAAATTGACATCACACCCAAACTTTGTTTACAAACTGTCTCTTCCCACCTCATTCATTTTTCCTAAAAATCATTTACTCTCCTCTAAGAGGCCTACATCTCCCATCCCCTTTCCCTAAGAAGAGGGTATTTAAATCTGAATGCTAAGCCACCTTGGGGAGTTACTCACTTTTCCCTGGGATCTCCCACATATACACAAGGTACACATGTTAATGAACTTTTGTTTTTCTCTTGGTAATCTGTCTTTCATTACAAGGGCCTCTGCTAAGAACTGTGAAAAGTAGAGGAAAACTATTTTTCCTCCTCCATAATTCTAACTCAGGAAATCAAGTCCCGGGCTGCACAATGAGGTTGGCTCAAGTACCAAGCATTTCCGGATGAGGGGAGAGAAGCTTCTAGGGAGACATCAATGATATTTGATTTCTGGTTACTGGTGAGAGTTTAAAGTGGTTCAACATTTTTGGAGGAGGATTTGGCAAAATCGATAGAAATGTTCAAGGTATATTCAAGAGTCTTCTTCTAGGAATCACATCTGCTGAGATAAAGCACAAGCACATAAGCCCTGGTCAGAACCCAGGATGCTACTGTGGGCTCCTCTTCCACGATAGAAAAACCTGTTAACAACCTTCATTTTTAGAACAGAAAGTGCCACCTATACTAATAAAAGGATAATTAGACTGAACATTTTCCAGACAACCTTTGGATGTCCTTCCCAACAAAGCCATGTTGGTAGGGCTGAGGCAGAGGTAGTTAAAGGCAATTAAGCAGGCTGGGGAGAGCAGTTAGGATGATCAGGCCAGCAGGGGAGAACAGTTAGGGGGATCACGCTGGCAGGCAGGTGAGCATTTAAGAGCCAGCAGTCCTGAGGGGTCCTGGATTGGAGAGGTTGTAGGCCAGGCTGAGGGTTCCCTTGTGCTCCCCGCCCCCCTTGCAGGAATTTCATACACCAGGCCTCTAGTTTTATTATATAAATATTTTAAATTTTTTTACTATTATTTTGTGTTGACAATATATGCTTATTTGCTCATATTTTCTTCTTAAATTTTGGACTTTCATTGGACTCATTTCCTCCTTCTTCAAGTATATCCTTTATAAGTTCCTTTAGAGCAGATATCTTGAAGGTAATTTATTTGTAAATGTATCTGTTTTCTTTTTTGAAAGATTATTTTGCTGGATGCACAATTCTAGGTTGATAGCTAACTTATTTTACTAGTACATTGTTGTCTTGAGCAATCTACAGTGATTTTCTTTCTTTTCTATTAATGTTAGAAAGTAAATATGATTCAAAACAGTAGATGATATGTCTTTTTCACTGTTTGCTTTCCAGTCCTGTTTTTTCTTATTATGTAATTTAACTACAATGTACATGGCTATGAATTAGGTTTATGTTATGCTTCTTGGGTCTGTGGATCCATATATTTCATCAGTTTTGAAAAATTCTCAGCCATTATTTTTTAAGGTATTTCCTTTTTTTCATCTTTCTGTTTTCTTCTGGAACTCCAGTTTGGAATATGCCAGAAGAGGGCCTGGCAAACCTTCTGAAAAGAGCTTCACAGCCACATGCAGTCTCTGCATATTTTTTGTTGTTTTTTATTTTAGCAATACAAATCTATTCTTAGCTCACAACAAAATACATGCTTAGCAGAAAAATATACTGATGGGGAAAATGAGACATTTGGGGGGGGGGGCCCTAGCAATTTGAATCTGTGCCAGTAACCTAATGTGCAATGTGTTTAGCCTATAATCTAGTCACTGTCCCTTCTTTAAGACCTGTTTACCTAAGCACTACTCCCATTTGAGAGGAGCCATAAACCATGAACAATGCACAACCCCCAGTCGGAGTTATCAGTGCTGCCACCAAACCAGGCCTTTAGGTGCGGTCTCTCAGCCCCCATCCCAGCACATGGGGCTTTCTGCAAAGCCTGCAAAAGGTCCAGAAGTCCCATCCCATAATTGGGGGACAAAGAAACCAAAAAGGTATAAAGGGAAAGTTTCTCCATATTGGCTTGCTCAGGATTTGGAGAGAAACAGTCTCCCCTGAGTCCTGTACTGGTACATGTGAAACATCTGAAAATAAATGTGTGTGTGTTTTTTCTGTGCCTCTGGTACTCCTGCATATTTTTTGGTTGCCTAGTAAAGTCTGTAACATAAAAATGGTTTCTTGGTGGTCTAGTGGTTAGGATTTGGCACTCTCACCACTGTGGCCTGGGTTCAATTCCTGGTCAGGGAACCATTTTTATGTTACAGAATTTATTAGGCAACCAAAAAATACGCAGGAGTACCGGAGGCACAGAAAAAAAACCAAACAAAACACACATTTATTTTCAGATGTTTCACATGTACCAGTACAGGACTCAGGGGAGACTGTTTCTCTCCAAATCCTGAGAAAGCCAACATGGAGAAACTTTCCCCTTAGATCGTTTGGTTTCTTTGTCCCCCAATTATGGGATGGGACTTCTGGACCTTTTGCAGGCTTTGCAGAAAGCCCCATGTGCTGGGATGGGGGCTGAGAGACCGCACCTAAAGGCCTGATTTGGTGGCAGCACTGATAACTCCGACTGGGGGTTGTGCATTGTTCATGGTTTATGGCTCCTCTCAAATGGGAGTAGTGCTTAGGTAAACAGGTCTTGCAGGACCAGATAATTAAAGAAGGGGCAGTGACTAGACTATAGGCTAACAAGAATGTGCATTAGGTTACTGGCACAGATTCAGATTGCTAGTCTCCCCAAAATGTCTCATTTTCCCCATCGTTTGGTAAATTCTGTGACAATACTACTAGGAGACTTTCTTTTACTCTTTTCTATGAATCACTGGATTCAACAACTATATATTTTTATTCCGCATATTTGATTTTTAAAAAAATTTTTTCATCTAGTAGCCAGACAATTTCACTAAGATTAGTTTATTTTTCTCCATAAGGATTTGTGCTTAAAGTGGGAGCCCCAATCACAGCTTTCCGAACTCACTACTATTCCAAATATTAATCTTTCCCATCTCGCTACTATTCTAAATATTAATCTTCACTCTGCTGGTTACCACAGAAAAATCGGCCTCAAGGTCACTTCCTGTATTTCTCCTTCCTCACTGCTGAATGGCTTCTCACTCCCCTGCACCAGCTCCTGCCTCCACAGCTTGGCTTGGGCTGTCCTGGTCCACCCAGACCCAAGCTTCTGGATGGCATCATGCTATTTTCCAAGGCTGCTTGCTGTACGTAGCTAAGGTCCTAGTTATCTCAAGGATCAACCCATATTTCATTGTTGATATGTTTGTTTTGGGAGGGGGTAGAGGTCATTGGAGACCTCTGCTAAGACTTGTAAGAGCAAAGCTACTACAAAGAGTGTGTATTATCCAGGATGTAGTTGCTGTGTGAGCTGGCAGGTTTCTTGGAGCATCTGATCAATTATAATGTCAGAGCATAAATTCCATGGTAGTTTTGTATTTAGAAACAAAGTAATTCAAAAAGTCCTTCTTTCTCAAACATTGGTTATTGAATAAAGAAGAGAGGATAATATATACATATACTAGAGGCCCAATGCACGAGGATTCATGAAAGGATGGGCCTTTCTTCCCTGGCTGCTGTCACCGCCTTCACTCCGGCCAGAGCTTTCCGCCTTCCACACTACCCAGAGACCCGGAGCAGCGGGGGTGGTGCGGAATGCCTGTGTCATCACCATGGTGACGATGCAAGTGTCCTGCCCTGCCCCTGGTGGCTCAGAGCCTACATATGCAAATTAACCCACCATCTTTGTTGAGTTAATTTGCATACTCACTCCTGATTGGCTGGTGGGCATCATGAAGGTAGTCAATTTGCATCTTACTCTTTCTTAAAAATATATATTTTATTGATTTTTTTACAGAGAGGAAGGGAGAAGGATAGAGAGCTAGAAACATCAATGAGAGAGAAACATCGAACAGCTGCCTCTTGCATGCCTCCTACTGGGGATGTGCCCACAACCAAGGTAAATGCCCTTGATTGGAATTGAACCTGGGACCTTTCAGGCTGGGGGCTGACTCTCTATCCGCTGAGCCAAACCAGTTAGGGCTGCATCTTACTGTTTTATTAGTGTATATATATATCCTATCTAATAAAGAGGGAACATGCTAATTGACCCTCACACCATCACAAAGATGGTGGTGCTCACAACCAATAAGGAAGGAATATGCTAATTGATTGCCCTGCCCTCAAAGATGGTGGTGCCACAGCCAATAAAGAGAAATTGTGTTAATTGGCTGCCCTGCCCTCAAAGATAATGGTGCCCACAGCCAATGAGGGAATATGCTAATTGACTGCCACACCCTCAAATATGGCAGCACCCACAGCCACAAGAAGGTGGCGCCCAGTCCCCTTAGCCCTGCTGGGGCTGCAGGCACACAGCAAGGCCAGCCCTGCCCCCAGGTAGACACAGCCGCCATGTGCACCTGCCTCTAGAGTCTCCCAGTTCCCTTAACCCCCCGGGGCTAGCCCGAGGTGCAGGCAAGCCTCAGATGGCGGATGCCCAGCTGATGCCCAAGGTGCAGGCAAACCTTGGATGGCAGCTGTTTAGTTGCCCAGGGCCACCTGAGGCTCAGATAACAAGGGCCAGCCAAGGCTTGCACTGCCAGCAGTGGCAGCAGCAGAGGTGTGATGGGGCGTCGCCTTCCCCTGATCGCCAGGTCGCCTCCCATGCCTAAGGGCTCCCAGACTGTGAGAGGGGGCAGGCTGGGCTGAGGGACCCCCTACTCCAGTGCATGAATTTTCATGCACCAGGCCTCTAATACATATATTAAATAAATACTAGAGGCCCAGTGCACAGATTCATGCACTGGTGTGGTCCTTCAGCCTGGCCTGTGGGGATGAGGCCAAAATCAGCTCTACAATATCCTCCAAAGGGTCCCGGATTGCAAGAGGGTGGTTCTTGGGTGACACACCCTGGAATCAGGCTCCCTCCTCTTTGGTTCCAGGTGTGTCACCCAAGAATCATAGCTGCCAAGTGAGAGCAGCTCAGCAGCTCCTGTGTTGAGCATCTTTCCCCTGATGGTCAGTGTGCATCATAGCTACTGGCCTGTCGTGCATGGGTAGGGCCCCCTAGGCCTGACCATCAATCTGGGCTGAATGGCACCTTCTGGCTGCCGGCTGGGGCCCCCCTTCTCCAACTACTGGCTGCTGGCCAGGCCCTTCCTTCATTCCGTGCCATGCCCTGGTGGTCACACATATCATAACATATTATTGTGAGCAATTGGTCTCCCAGTCAAACTCCCACAGGGACAATTTGCATATTTGCAAATATATATATAAGTATTTTTTTATTGATTTCAGAGAGGAAGGGAAAGGGAGAAAGAGAGATAGAAACATCAATGATGAGAGAAAATCATGGATCAGCTGCCTCCCATACTAGGGACTGAACCCACAACCCAGGCATATGTCCTTGCTGGAATTGAACTTGGAACTCTTTAGTACACAGGCCAAGGCTCTATCCACTGAGCTAAACCAGGTAAGGCAAGATGACAATATATTTAAAAATATTTTTCAATATATTCTTCAAAAATTTAGTTTAAATTAATTATGCTTGGAGGCTCCTTTTGGATACATTTTTACTTTCTGTAGTGTTTTTATTGAAAATCCACTGGCATTTTACCTGATGCCATTCCTAAGGTAATCATATTTTAAAAGTAATGAGCACCACTGTAGTATATTATGAGCATTACTGTATACCAGCAATGAATTTGATATTTGGTACATATGTTTTTATGTATACTAAATGTATTAATTTTCTCAATTCAGGAAAATGTCTGACCCGAAGGAAGAAGTTGATGCTCTCCTGGATCCTAATGATGAAGAAGAAGACAGTGATGATCTTTATGAGGCTATCAAGATCCCATTTATCTCAGAAGAACCTCCAGAGTCAGATCAAACTGAAGACAATGAGTCTGAACAAGAATTATCTAGTGATGATGGCATTGAGCCACTTGCCAAGAGGCAGAGTGACGAGAACTCTCTCAGCCTGGCATCAAATGAAGAGGAACAAGTACTCATGGAAGAGGCTCAGCCATCTGAACAAGTTGCAGATCACAAGCCAACTGAATTTGATACAGCCAAACGGCATTCAAGTGATAATTATGAGGCATTGATGGATAGAATAAAGTCCGTAAGAGAATCTCTGAAAACATCAGTGATAGATACTACAGCAACAGGTATTACCCAGCGAAGATAGGATAATTCTTATCCTCATTTGAAGAATGCTTGCTTTTTCTTGTTTGTTTTTGCTCAAAGATTTGTTTTATATTTGATTTCACTTTCCCCTTTCCTATACACCAAACTTCTCCAGCCAAACCACTTGAATCTCTTAACTATGTGTGAAGCTTTTCTATTTACAGTATCTACTCTCCCTAAATAAATGAATATCTTTAATTTTAAATGGATGTTTATCTGTTTTTTCCCTGTATATATATTTTTTAAGATGTCTAGGGATCTTAGGAAGTGGCAGATAAATTCTCGAGTATAATTGAAGTTTTTACATGCCAATTTGGAATTAATTGTAAAGAGCTAGCAAGCAGTACGATGAGAACTTGACTCCCAATTTCCCAGTTTCAGAGCCAGTGCTCACATATTATATTGCTTTTACAGATGTTCAAATGTCTGCATAGTGTTACCTTATTTTTAACTTCAGAAAAATCATTGTCTTTCATTACAGTTTAATTTTAAAGATACAATGTTGGTGGCATGTAGGAGTTATTACGACATTGTTGGTAACAAAGCAGCAAGAAAGTGATTACACAGAGCCTGGTTGACTGACCGCTGCTTCTCCCCTTTCTCCATACGTTTTGAGAGAGTTTTCATCTATAGGGGGAGAATGTGAGCCATCACTTAACAGCAATTACAGCAGCTTAGTTTGGCTGGTAAAATGTAGCTTTTGAATTCAGTGGAGTAGTTTATCCTTGTGAGGTGTGTCCACATAAGTTAAGAATGAAAAGGAAGAAGAAATTAAGCCCAGTTACACCTAACTGAAGGTGTTATTCTTCGATTTCATTATTCAGTGTAAACTGGGATTCACTTCTTCATATTTCTGTGATTCCCTGATATTGTAGCTTATAACAAACACATGGTGATTTTTAAAAATGTTGTCTTGGTCCTGAGGCTCACAAATTCCTCAACACACCTCCCTTCCCAAATTTAAAATATATTTATCATCGAATTTTAAATCCATAAAATTGAAGAACCTTGGCATCAACAATGCCTAGCTGAATTTTACCTTGGGATTACTGATGTCTCATTTAGTTTATGAAAACTGTCAGATCAGACATAAGAAAAATACAAGACATTTTTGGCTTACAGTGTGCAATCTATTTCATCTTAACTTTCCCATCTTCATTAAAATTTAAAATCTGTAGGTGAAAAGAAAAAGTTTATCTGTAATAGTTTTTAAATACTGTATTTTCCTTCCTATAATTTGTGAACAGATAATCATTTTATAATGACAGTTTTTTAAATTTTCAATGTGTATTGATTTCCTATTTATAAAGTGGAGAGTGAACCACATAATGTCCATTTTTGTGAAAAGTGGGTTTGTGTAGTTATTCCAGATTTTTTGTGTGTAGGTATTTCTGATATTTGCAAAACTGATTTTGGGTTTTCCATTTTGGCAACTATAGACATAAATTATGAGGAGAAGAAGAATGGATTTAGTATGAGATATCTTTGGTATTTGCAGGGTCAAAGAAAAATTTCTTTGAAAACTTATTTTTCTTAATTTCATAAATATGCACTGATTTAGTTATATATGATATCATTGGGATACCTTTAGGCCTCAGGGTCCCTTTCCAGTACGACACAAAAATGCTTAATTTTCTGAGATGTTTTCTTTGTCTAAATCTGAGTAATATGTAGCAGACAGTGGGGATTTTTCAAAGCAGTTAGTTTTATTTTATATTTCTCCTAATATTCTGAGTCAGGAGGTAATACTGAATGTGAACTGATCCTCCTGCCAGGGAATTGAAGAGAGAGCTAAACTTTGAGCTGGCATTGGGGAGCAGGTGTTCATCATCAATGCTAATTTTTGAGATTCTACATTGATTTTCAAAGCAAAAGCTTGCAACTGAATGTTTGTCACTTCTCATAAAAAATGAAAAATAACTTTTGTTATGGAGGTGCAGGTGATGGGGGAATATGGCAGAAGCACCTGCATTCTATGTAATTAAAAATTACTCCATGATTTTCCATCTGCTTGTCGACTATAGGTTGCTGACCCTTGCTTTTGACCATAATTCATTCTTTTCTCATTTTTTTTGAAATCTACAGTAAAAATTGTACTTCTTCCTGTGGGCCAGGAAATTATAATGCCTTTTAAAGTTGAAAGCATTTTTAAATACCTCAAGGATCATTTTTCATACTTATTGAATGTGCCATCGGATGTACTGCAGTTAAGATGTGCAGGTAAGCTTGGAAGCTAATAAAATGTATCAAGACTTCTTTAGTGTTAATGATTTAATTATTTACATGTAAATACTCAGGATCTTTGTTAACTAAGTATTTTGATATTTACAAATTGATTTTTATGTTGTGGTTATGTATTCATTCATTCAACATGTTTTTATTGAGGACATACTTTGTTCTTAATACTTTGCTCAGAACTGAAGATGTAAAGAAACATGAAACAAAATCCCTGTTCTCAAGTTTTTTGTGATCTAGCAAGGAAGAAGATTCATGCAATAGTTCCCATATAATGTGTATGCACAAAAAGCTGTGACTACAGGGAGGAAAGATTTTAGAAAGCTTCTTTTAGTGAAAATTATACTTGTGCTAAATCCCAAAAAGGTGGGGAAAATTGGGACTTTTGGGAAGAGTGGCTGGAAGAAGACTATATATGGAAGTGGGAGAAAATGAGGAAGAAAAAATAGAGGGTAAATGAGCATGTATAGAGTAAGAAGAGGGCTAAAAATAATTTATCTGTTAGCCTTCTATACATTAAGGTCAATTCACATTTCCACAATGTGCAAGTTTGCTTATATTTTCTGGGCAGTGTTGAGCAGCCCACTTTATAGTAGCTTTGTGTCATGAGAGGAAGTAATCTTTGTAGCTGTGATGGAGTTAACCAGACTAACATCTATATATATAAAAGCCTAAGTGACAGTTACAACCGGTCAACCAAATGACTGGTGGCTATGACGTACACTGACCAGCAGGGGGAAGATGCTCAACACAGGAGCTGCCGAGCTGCGGTGACTTGGTGGCTGTGGTTCTCGGGTGACACATCGGGAACCAAAGAGGAGGGAGCCCCATTCCGGGGTGTATCACCTGAGAACTGCCCTCTTCCAATCCAGGACCCTTCGGGGGATGTTGGAGAGCCAGTTTTGGCCCAGTCCCTGCAGGCCTGGCTGAGGGACCCCACATGTGCACGAATCCATGCACGGACCTCTAGTAGCTAAATAAATGTTTCTATAAACTATGTCTATGTCTGCACAAATCCTAATATTTTATTTTTAAATCTTTATTGTTGGAAGTATTATATATGTCTCATTTTTCCTCCATTGAAACCCCTTCAACCTACCTTCACTCCCTGACCTAGGCCTTCGCCATCCTATTGTCTGTGTCCATGGGTTATGCGTATATGCATATAATTTATTTGGTTGATCTTTTCCCACTTACCCACCCTCCCTCCTTTCCTTGCCTCTGAGGTTCTGCACTCTATTGTTCCATGCTTCCATGTCTCTGGATCCACTCCGTTCATCAGCTTATTTTATTAATTAGATTCTACATATGACTGACTGAAATCATGTAATACTTGTCTTTCTCTGACTGACTTATTTCACTTAGCCTGATACTCTCCAAGTCCCCCATGCTGACTCAAAGGTAAGAGAGTCTCCTAATTGCTGCATAGTATTCCATGGTATAAATGTACCACAGTTTTTTTATCCACTAGTCTGCTGATGGGCTGTTTCCAGATCTTAGTAATTATAATTATAAATTATGCTGCTATGAACATAGGGGTGCATATATTCTTTCTGATTGGTGTTCAGGGTTTCTTAGGATACAGTCTTAGGAGTGGGAACACTGGGTCAAATAGCAATTCCATATTAAATTTTTTGAGGAAACTCCATA
This sequence comes from Antrozous pallidus, assembly GCA_027563665.1. NCBI lineage: Eukaryota > Metazoa > Chordata > Mammalia > Chiroptera > Vespertilionidae > Antrozous > Antrozous pallidus. The sequence continues at coordinate 16,591,395 of CM050521.1, read as the reverse complement.
CTGTTTTCAGTAATGGCTGCACCAGTCTGTATTCCCACCAGCAGTCCACATCCTTACCAGCACTTGTCATGTATTGATTTGTTGATGGTAGCCATTCTGACAGGTGTGAAATGATACTTTATTGTCATTTATTTTTAAAGATATTTTTATTGATTTTAGAGAGGAAAGGAGGAGAGAAAGATAGAAAAATCAATGATGAGAGAGAATCATTGATTGGCTGCCTCCTGCTTGCTCCTACTGGGGATCGAGTCCACAACCTGAGTGTGTGCCTTGACCAGAATGGACCCCGGGACCATTCAGTCTGCAGGCCAACACTATTCACTGAGCAAACCAGCTAGGGCCTCTTTGTCATTTTAATTTGCACCTCTGATGATCAGGGACTTTGAGCATTTTTTCATATGTCTCTAGGCCATCTGTATGTCTACTTTGGAGAAGTGTCTATTTAGGTCCTTTGCCCATTTTTTAATTGGCTTGTTTGCCTGCCTTTTGGTAAGTTGTATGAGTTCCTTATGTATGTTGGATATTAACCCTTTATCAGATGTATCATTGCCAAATATGTTCTCCCATACAATAGGCTCCCTTTGTGTTTTGCTAATGGTTTCTGTTGCTGTGCAGAAGCTTTTTATTTGATGTAATCCCATTTGTTTATTTTCTCCTTAGTTTCATTTGCCCTAGGAGATGAGTTTGTGAACATATTGGTATGAGAAATGTCTGAGATTTTGCTGCCTATGGTTTCTTCTAGGATTTTTATGGTTTCCAGGCTTACATTTAAGTCTTTTATCCATTTTGAGTTTATTCATGTGTATGGTGTAATATTGTGGTCTAGTTTCATTTTTTGCATGTATCTGTCCAATTTTCCCAAAACCATTTATTGAAGAGATTCTCTTACCTCCATTGTATGCGCTTGCCCTCTTTGTCAACATTAATTGAGCATGATTGCTGGAAGCTAATTCCAGCAGGTCATAAATGCAAGAAGTTCATCAAAAGGTGGGTGGACCTTGAGCCTTCAGCAAGGGCTGGAAAATCACATGTTATTGCCTTTTGGAAATGACTGAAGGCATTTCCCCAAACCTGAAAAGGATGCATAAATGATTGCTTTCTGCCAGACACCTGAGGGCATTTCAATTTACTTGTTATTGCCTCCTGCTGGCCAAACACCTGAACAGTTAGAGGCAGTTCCTCCAATCTGACAGAGGTTCTGTATACTAAAGCTTGTCTTTGATATGTATGTCTATTTTGCTGAAGGACAATTTGTGTTAATAAAAAGTGCTGGGTCCATAGATTCAGTAGAACTTGGTTCATACAGCCAAGCTCCTCTGGCTCCCTAAAATGCCTTCTAAAATTGTTTCATCTCTAGACTCTTTAATTATTTGCGCACAGCACTTCTCCAGATTCCTTAACCTGGACAAGACCCCCGGCACATAATGGCTTGGATCAATTTCTTGGGTCTCTATTCTGTTCCATTGATCTATATGCCTATTCTTGTGCCAGTACCCGGCTGTTTTAATTTCAGTGGCTTTGTATTATATTTGATATTGTGATTACTTCAACTTTTTTTCTTCTTTCTCAAGATTGCTACAGCTATTCAGGATCTTTTTTGGTTCCATATACATTTTTGGAGTATTTGTTCTAGATCTGTGAAATATGCAATTGGTATTTTAATAGGGAATGCATTGAATCTGTAGATTGCTTTGAGTAATATGGACATTTTAATTATGTTAATCCTACCAACCCATGAACATGGTATATTTTTCCACTTGTTTATATTTTCCTCTATACCTTTTTTTCAACATCCTGTAGTTTCCCAGGTACAGGTCTTTTACCTCCTTGGATAAGTTTATTCCTAAGTATCTTAATGTTTTTTGTTGCAGTGGTAAATGGAATTGTTGGTTTAGTTTCTCTTTCTGAGAATTCATTATTGGTACATAAAAAAACCTCCATCAATTTGAGGTGTTAATTTTGTATCCTGCTACATTGCCAAATTCACTTATTAAATCCAGTAGGTTTTTTTTAGTGAAGTCTTTAGGGTTTTCTATGCACAATATCATGTCATCTGTGAGTAATGAGAGTTTTACTTTCTTCTTTCCAATTTGGATGCCTTCTCCTTCTCAATGTAGATGCCTTTTATTTCTTCTTATCTGATCGCTATAGCTAGGACTTCTAGTACTATGTTGAATAAGAGTGGTGAAAGCAGACAACCCTGTCTTGTTCCTGTTCTTAGAGGAAATGTTTTGGTTTTTGCCCATTGAGTATGATGTTGGCTGTAGGTTTGTCATTAATGGCTTTTATTCCTCTACTAGAGGCCCAGTGCATGATATTTGTGTACTGTGGGGGGGTGGGGGGGAGGTCCCCTCAGCCCAGCCTGCACCCTCTCGCAGTCCTGGAGCCTTTGGGGGATGTCCAGTTGACAGTGGGAGAGGCTTCCGTCACTGCCCCTGGGCTTGCCAGCCATGAGCCTGGCTTCTGGCTGAGTGGCGCTCACCCTGTGGGAGTACACTGACCACCTGGGAGACAGCTCCTGCATTCAGGTATGCCTCCTGGTGGTCAGTGTGCATCATGGCGACTGGTTGTTTCACCATTCAGGTGATTAGCATATTACCCTTTTATTATATAGGATTCCAATTTTGCTGAGAGGTTTTTTTTTTTTTAATAAAAAATGGGTGTTGGATTTTATCAAATGCTTTTTCTGCATCTATTGATATGACCATGTGATATTTGTCTTTCAATTTGTTTTTGTGATGTATCACATTTTTTGATATGTGAATATTATATCAGCCTTGCATCCCTGGAATAAATTACACTTGGTCATGTTGTATGATCTTTTTAATATATTGCTGAGTGCAATTTGCTAATATTTTGTTGAGAATTTTAGTATTTCTATTCATCAGGGATATTTGCTGGAGAGGGAGGTGAGTATTAAAATAATCAGGTTTTCCTGGATATGCTAGATCCTGTGCTTATATATAATACACTGTAACTTTTTACAGAATCATTATTTAGAGTATGATTTTGCTCATTTATAGAATAGGTTTTTAAAATTTTCAAATGTTTACAGAGTTGCATGGTTATTATGTATTTGCATTTATGATGAGTTAAGACTTGTAGCTTTACTCCTAATGCTGAATTCTTGCTTGGGATATCACCTTGACTTTTCCCACTACAGAATGTTCTGTATTAACTTTATAGCAAGAGATGGACACCTTTAATACTTGGCACTTGATAGCAATTAGTATTTTGGTAATTAAACAATATGTGTTTATAGATATTGTATAGCCTCTTCAAATGAGTATATATTTCATTTCTTTGTCATAACACTTCTTATAATTTTATCTCATTTTTAGGAAATATTGTTAAAGATAATGAGACTCTACTACAATATGGAGTTAAGCCACAGGATATTGTACAAGTGGATATCTATTCCATACTTCCAGATCTATATCCAATAAAAAAAATTAAAAAAATAAGTGCCTCTCAAATCATAATTGTCAAAGTACAAACTGGTTAGTTATTTTATGTCTTTTATTTTTTTTCTTTATTGTTCAGTTTATTAATTACATTGTTTCCCCTTTTTTATCTTCCTATATCTCCCCTCCACCCTGTACTTATCCCACCCTCCACCCTCCCCTCCCCCTTCCCAATGTCCTCTCCCATTGTTGCAAGATTTTTGTCCAATCTCTTGCTGTACTTCCCACAACCCTTTTCTCCCCAAGAATTGTCAGTCCATTCCCTCTCTATGTCCATGTTTCTGTTATATTCACCAGTTTATCCTGTTCATCAGCCTATCAATTCACTTGAGTTTTATGTTCATTTGTTGATAGATATGTATTTGTTGTTCATAATTTATATTTTTACCTTTTTCTTCTTCCTCTTCTTAATATCTTTCAGCATTTCATATAATACTGGTTTGGTGGTGATGAACTCCTTTAGCTTTTTCTTATCTGCGAAGCACTTTATCTGATCCTCAATTCTGAATGATAGCTTTGCTGGCTAGAGTAATCTTGGTTGTAGATTCTTGCTCTTCATTATTTTGAATATTTCTTGCCACTCATGTCTGGCCTGCATCGTTTCTGTTGAGAAATCCGCTGACAATCGTATGGGTGCTCCCCTGTAGGTAACCAACTGTTTTTCTCTTGCTGCTTTTAATATTCTCTCTTTGTCTTTTGCTCTTGGCATTTTAATTATGATATGTCTTGGTGTGGTTCTCTTTAGATTCCTATATTTTGGGGTTCTGTGTACTTCTTGGGCTTTTAAGTCAGTTTCTTTCACCAGGTGGGGGAAGTTTTCAGTCACTATTTCTTCAAGTAGGTTTTCATTAACTTGCTCTCTCTCTTTTTATGGCACCCTAATAATTCGGATGTTGGCATGCTTGAGGTTGTCCCAGAGGCCCCTTACGCTATCTTCAATTATCTGAATTCTTTTTGTTTCTTGCTTTTCCAGCTGAGTGGATTTTGCTTCTTTGTATTTCAAATCTTTGACTTGGTTCTTGTGGCCCTCTGGACTGCTTTTAGGACTTTGTGTATTATTTTTTATTTCAGTCTGTGTAAGCTTGATTTCTAGTTGGTCCTTTTTTTTATCCATGAGGGTCTGGTTTGTATCCTCAGAGGCCTTGTTCATTTCCTTGAGGGTCTCTTTCATTTGCTTGAGGTTCTCATTCATTTCCTTGTAATTCTCATTCATTTGCTGGTTAGTCTTGTTTATTTCCTGGTAATTCTCATTAAGTTGATCGGCCTTTTGTAGGAGCCTCTTGAAAAGCCTTATAACCGTGGTTTTGAACTCTATGTCTTGTTGTCTTTTCTCCTCCATTTCTTTCACACCTGATTTCTTTCCATATCTTTGCATGGTGGCTGCTTTATGTGGTAGATATCCTCAAAGGGACAGTGGCTCAGCCTCCCCAGTTACCTGAGGTGGGTACTCTTACTGCAATCCTTTATGGGTTGTATTCAGTATTTTTGAATTTAAACCCAGCTTGTTGTTGTTAGCCCTAGGAGGGTTTGACCTCCAGGCCAATTGGCTGTGAAGGGAGACTGTGTTCAGGTTGGATGGGCGGAGTCTCTGAGCTGCACAGGCAGCGTCAGCGTCAGCTGCGTCCTATACGGCGCTCGCGCGCGCGGGTCTGTGTTGGATGGGGATGGCTGCAGACACCTCCAAGAGAAAGCCGCTAGTCTCTTCCCCTTGCCAGACAACTCTGCCTTTCCCCAAATGTGCCTGCACACCAGAAGTCTAGCCCAGGATTGTAAAAATAAATGGTTTCCAGAACCAGGAGACAAGTTTCCAGGGGGCAAGTCGCGGGTTTGTGCGACCCTTTCGCGGAAACTCGCAGTTCAGGAGCCTCTGCCGCGCCCCGCTTCCAGGGTGCATCCCCCGGATCTCGGCCGGACCTCGCCTGGCGCTGGGGGCTGGGGGATCTGGGCAGTGGGACGGACCTCAGCCGGACCTCGCCTGGCGCTGGGGGATCCGGACAGTGGGACGGATCTCGCCTGGTGCTGGGAAATCTGGGCAGTGGGACGGGTGTTGCTGCTCCAGCCCCAGCCCGTGCACGCGTGACCAGGACGGCTCCTAACCTGTTTCTGTCTGAAAGACTGCGCTCCCGCCGCTTCTGAGTCTCAGTGTCCCACCTCCACTCCAGTTAGTGGAGTTTTCATTCAGCCAGCTTTCTGGCGATTCTGGGTGCTGTCTGTTCTGCTGTTAATGTTGTAGTTCCTAAATCGTTGCGCGGGGCAGAACAATAGGTGTTCACCTATGCCGCCATCTTTGCTTCCTCCTATTTTATGTCTTTTAGATAAAAGTATTTTAGAGTCATTTTGTAGTTGAACTTCTATTCAGTCTTGGTTTTATCTCCTCAGGCGTTGATCAATACCAGCAAGTAGCTGTTGAGATGACAAAATCTGATTTTCACAAGCCATTTCTTGGTGGATTCAGACATAAACTAACGGGAATAGAATATCACAATGCTGGAACACAAACTGTACCTAAAAAGATGCCTGCAAAAGGCAATGCATTTTGTAGGGATACCCAGGTAGTATTTTTATTTTTCCTTATAGGTTTTGAAGCTACAGAATAAATGCATGTTATGCTATATACCTCTCTAAAATAAAAAAGTCTTCTAAGGAATTATATGACAATTAAAATAATGAACAAATAACTTAAATATGTAGAAGAATATGCTGTTGCTCATTTATATGTGTATAGAGTAGATATTTATTTAAATATTTTTTTAATTTTTTAGACAGTTTTTGAGAGAAAAAAGCTCCAACAAACTACAAATACAACATCCACACAGATGACTAAAATTGGTGTGTATGTTTCAAATATGACTGATAAACTGTTAACACCAGGAAAATATTTTACAGCAGACGAATACCATGCTCAAAGATTAAAAGCAGTAAGATAACTTTTATTATGGGTGGATACTAAAAATTTAATATGAGTCAATTTTTCTGTGTATATCTATGTCTTTGCCTAAGCCACTCTAGCTTGTATGGCAAGAATCCATGTGAGTGTTGTTGAAGACTAAATTACAATATTTGTTAAAGATGGTAAGGTAGACTTGATTCAAAAGGGGCTACTACAATTGAGGGAAGAGATTAGGCTTAATTTTGAATACAGCAGGAAAAGTGGGATTTTATAGCCAAAGAACAAGGTAGGGGTCAGTGGATGGAAAATTACTATGAGAAAACATCAGGGGCAAAGGGAATTCTGGCTAAATCAACCAACCTAACAGGATTTTTGCCAAAGGCAGGCCAGAGTGAGTAGGCATCATCTGGGGCTGGTGGAAGATGAGGACCTGGATCAAATATGGAGAGTGATCAGGTATTGAGGGTGAAGATTCTGGTCAAACTGAGTTAGCAGGATTCTTCTTCTTTTTTTTTAAATCAGGATTCTTAATAAAATTGAAAAAATTCAAAGCTGAACACAGAAGCCCAAATGTCAAGGCACAGTTGAAAAAGAGCTTAGAGAAGCCTGGTTATAATTTGGGCAAGGAGAAAATCTTTGTCAGTATGAGGCATGTATTATTGGTAGTAAAATCAGTCCTTGGCATTGTCCCCAGTATAAGGAGCCAGAATCCGAAATACTCCTAATCCTTCTCTTTCCCTGAGAGAATTCCTAGGACTTTGTGAGTTGCTTCTGGCCATTTATGAGCTCTGTTCACTCTATCCCTTGGCCTTAATCTCTGTGACAGTCAGATCACCTAGAAAGAGTTCCAGACTAATTGAAAACAAAAGGGTATTAAAATCTCTTTTCTCTGATATTAGTATAGCCACTCCAACTCTTACGTTATGTTTGCACACTCTATCTTTTTTCATCCTTTTACGTCTAACCTAATTGAGACTTTGTATCTGCAGTATATATCTTGTAAATACCTTATAATTGGATCTTACCTTTTTATCCTATCTAGTGATCTCTGCCTTTTGACTAGAGTGTTTAGTACACATATACTTAATATAATTATTGATAAGGTTGAATTATATCATGATTTTGCTATTGTTTTCTATAGTCCTGTGTTTCTCTGGTGCATCTGTTCCTCCTTAACCACTTTCTTTTATGTTAAATATTTTTCTAGTGTGCCATTTTTATTCTTTTCTAGTGTTTTATTTACATAATTAATATCCTATCTAATAAAAGAGTAATATGCAAATTTGACTGTACCTTCGCCACACCCACAAACCATGCCCACCAGCCAATCAGGAGCAGATTATGCAAATAAACCCCAACCAAGATGGCTGCCGCCACTGAGAGCAGGAGGAAGGCTTGGGTTTCCCCAGCAACAGAGGAAGCCAAGCTTTCCACCTGCTGTTGTGGGCCTAGACCTCCACTCAATGTTACAATGTTTCAATTATAAAAGATACAGAAATGGCAGCAGCCATGGAGCTAGAGAGAACAGAGGCTTGGGTTTCCCTGGAAATGGAAGATGCCAAGCTTTCAGCCTGCCATTGCGTAGGATACAAAGTTTCAAACAGAAATGGCTGCCACCACGGATTGAGCAGAAGGCTTGGCTCCTCTCTAGGCTACAAAGTTTCAATTTTGGACATAGATTAATCCCAGATCCCAGGGCCTCCAATTGGGTTGCTGGGGGGCGTGGCCGGCCTACAAACCTCCACAGGCCCCTCGCCCAGGCCGCCCCTCACCCCAAGGAAACCTCCACCCTGATCTGGGACACCCTTCAGGGCAAACCAGCTGGCCCCCACCCATGTACCAGGCCTCTATCCTATCTAATAAAAGAGTAATACACAGATTGACCATCACTCCAACACACAAGAGGGCTGCCTCCATGTGGTTAAAGATCCTGCCCCCATGTGGACACAAGATGGCCACCACAAGAAGGCCAGCAGGGGAGGGTCGTTGGGAGGTTCCAGGCCTGCAAGGGAGGGCAGTTGTGGGCATCAGGCCAGCAGGGAAGGGCAGTTGGGAGAGACCAGGCCTGCAGGTGAGGGCAGTTAGGGTGGCCAGGCCAGCAGAGGAGGGAAGTGGGGGGCAAACAGGCTGGCAGGGTAGTGGTTAGTGGGTGATCAGGCTGGCAGGCAGAAGTGGTTAGGGGCAATCAGGAAGGCAGACAGGTGAGCATTTTGGAGCCAGGAGTCCTGGATTGTGAGAAGGATGTCTGATTGCCCATTTAGGCCCGATCCTGGCTAGGGCCTAAATGGGCAATTGGACATCCCTCGAGGGGTCCCACATTGGAGAGGTTGCAGGCTGTGCTAAGGGACATCCCCCGCCTCCCATGCACGAATTTTGTGCACTGGGCCTCTAGTCTATATATATAAAAGTCTAAGTGACTGGTACAACTGAAGAACTGGAACGATTGGAACAGCTAGTCGACCAGTCTCTATGACATGCAATGACCACCAGGGGGCAGATGCTCAACACAGTAGCTGCCCCCTAGCAAGTCAGTGTGCTCCCATAGCCAACCGCCCATGGCCAGCCAACCTCCCCCAGTCACTCTCCCCGTCCAGCAGACCCTGTCCGGCAGCCGGCAGTCTCTCTCTGGTGGCCAGGAGGCCCCCTGATCCCGAAAGGCCCCCAGCTCTGACCATCAGCTGGCAGGCCCCAGCCAGCCCAGCCCTGATCTGGACTGGGAGAGATGGCTTGCATAGGCCCTGATCACTGGCCAGGCCTAGGAACCCCACATGTACAATTTTTTTGCACTGGGCCTTTAGTATTTAAGTATAAAATTTTCAGTATCTCTTTTCAAAAAAGTATACAATTAAAAAATTTTTCTAGAGAGGAACCAAGATGGCAGCATAAGTAAATACCTATCTTGCTGCCCCACACAACAATTCCAAAATTACAACTTAACAACAGAACAAACATCATATCCAGAATCACCGGAAAGCTGGCTGAGTGAAAATTCCACAAATAAAGGTAAAGATAGGACACTGTGATTCAGAGGAGTGGCGGAGGGCAGCGTTGAAGATACGCGTGGAATCAGAGGTTTGGAGCCGTGTGCACACACCAGCAGAGAGGGCAGGCGGCTGCAAACCCGGCAGGTTTTCTCAAACGGGGGAGACAAAGGCGTCCCACTGCACTGATTCCCCAGTTCCAGGCGAGGTCTGGGGAACCCACACTCATACGGGGTGACACTGGACAGTGGGAAGGCACACTGAAGCCTGGGAGCGGCAAAGGTCTGCGAGCCTGTGGAGAGTGCGAGCTTGTGGGGAGGGTGAGCTTGTGGGGAGGGCGAGCTTGTGGAGAGGGCGAGCTTGTAGAGAGTGCGCATAAACTTGGAAACAGCAGTTTGTGCGTAAACTTGGGAACAGAAGTGCGCGACCATGGAGGGAGGACTCGTGACTTGCTCCCTCGTTCGGGAGACCACTGGACTGCTTTGTTTTACAACCCTGGGTGAGACTGTGGGTGTGCAGACTTATCTGGGGAGAGGCTGAGTTCTCTGGCAATGGGTGGGGACCGGCGGCGGCTTTCTCTCGGAGGTGCGTGCAGCCATTACCACCCGGCACAGAGACCCAGGTGCCACATAGGGCGGAGCTAACGCTGCCTGCTCAGCCTGGAGACTCTGCCCATCCAACCTGAGCACAGCTGACCCTCACAGCCAATTGGCCTGGAGGTCAAACCCTCCTAGTGCTAACAACAATAATCTAGGCTTAACTTCAACAAGACTGTGCAACCCATAAAGGGCTGCAGCAAGAGTATCCACCTCAGGTAACTGGGGAGGCTGAGCCACTGTCCCTGAGAGGACATCTACCACACACAGCTAATGGACCAACTCAGGAAAGTAGCCACCATGCAGAGACATGGAAAGAAATCAGATGTGAAAGAAATCAGATGTGAAAGAAATGGAGGGAAAAAAATGACTGCACATAGAGTTCAAAACCGTAGTTATAAGGTTTTTCAAGAGGCTCCTAGAAAAGGCCGAGACCTACAAGGAAATGAACAAGACCTACGAGGAAATGAACTAGACCCTCAAGGATATGAACGAGACCTTTGAGGATATGAACGAGACCCTCGAGGATATGAAAAAGGACCAACTAGAAATTAAGCATACACTGACTGAAATAAAAAATATTACACAAAGTCCTAAAAGCAGTCTAGAGGACCACCAGAACCAAGTCAAAGATTTGAAATACAAAGAGGCAAAACCCACTCAGCTGGAAAAGCAAGAAGCCAAAAGAATCCAAAAAATTGAAGATAGTGTAAGAGGCCTCTGGGACAACCTCAAGCATACCAACATCTGAATTATAGGGGTGCCAGAAAAAGAGAGCAAGATAATGAAAACCTATTTAAAGAAATAGTGACCGAGAACTTCCCCCACCTGGCGAAAGAAATTGACTTAAAAGTCCAAGAAGCGCACTGAACCCTGAATTTTAGGAATCCAAAGAGGACTGCACCAAAACACATCATAATTAAAATGCCAAGAGCAAAAGACAAGGAGAGAATATTAAAAGCAGCAAGAGACAAACAGTTAGCTACAAGGGAGCACCCATATGATTGTCAGCTGATTTTTCAACAGAAACGATGCAGGCCAGATGGGAGTGGCAAGAAATATTCAAAGTGATCAATAGCAAGAATCTACAACCAAGATTACTCTATCCAGCAAAGCTATCACTCAGAATTGAAGATCAGATAAAGTGCTTCGCAGATAAGAAAAAGCTAAAGGAGTTCATCACCGCCAAACCAGTATTATATGAATTGCTGAAAGATATTCTATGAGAAGAGGAAGAAGAGAAAGGTAAAAATATAAATATGAACAACAAATACACATCTATCAACAAACAAATCTAAAAGTCAAGTGAATTAATAATCTGATGAACAGGATAAACTGGTGAATATAACAGAATCATGGACATGGGGAGGGAATGGACTGACAGTTCTTGGGGAGAAAAGGGGTGTGGGAAGTGCAGCAAGAGACTGGACAAAAATCATGCACCTATGGAAGAGGACAGTGAGGGGGAGTTGAGGGCAGAGGGTGGGATGGGTACTGGGTGGAGGGGAGCTTTAGGGGAAAAAAGGGAACAATGTAATTAATAAACAACAATAAAGATTTTAAAAAAGATTTTTCTATATAAACAGAGTTATTCACCCATTATCACAATCCATTTTAGAACATTCCCATCATCTCAGAAGGAAATTCTCCACCCAATAGCCATCCTATTCCCACCAGTCCTTTCTGCCTCAGGCAGCCAATAATCTACTTTCTGTCTCTATTGATTTGCCTATTCTGGATGTTTCATATACATGCAGTCATATAGTATGTAGTCTTTGTGACTGACAGTCTTAACTTAGAATAATGCTTTTTAAGGCTCATTCATATTGTAACATGCATTAATCCTTCATTTCTTTATATTACAGAATAATATATTGTATATGCCCAAATGAATATATCTATTACATATATACAAATGTACATACCATGTTTTATTTGTCCACTTATCAGTTGATAGGCATTTGGGCTGTTTCTACTTATTGGCTATTAGAAATAAAACTGATAAAGAATTCATGTACAATTTTTTTATGTGGATATAAGTTTTTATTTCTCTTGTGTATATGCCCAGGAGTATAATTGCTTGATCATATGGTAAGTCTACTTATACAATTTTGTAAATATATTTTTATTGATTTCAGAGAGGAAGGGAGAGGAAGATAGAAACAACAATGATGAGAGAATCATTGATTGGGTGCCTCTTGCGCACCCCCTACTGGGGATTGAGCCCACAAGCTGCACATGTCCCCTTGACTGGAAATGAACCCAGGACCCTTCAGTCCACAGGCCTCTGCTCTGTGCACTGTGCCAAACCAGCTTAGGGCTACTTATAAACTTTCTGAGGAATTGCCAAATTGTTTTCCAAAGCACTATATCATTTTATGTCCCCCCAGCAGTATATGAGGATTCCAATTTCTCCACATTGTTATCAACATGTGTTATTGTTTTTTATTATAGCTGTCCTAATGAATGTGAAGTGTTATCTTATTGTGCTTTTGATTTCTGTGCCCTGATGACTAATTATATTGAATACTAGAGGCCCGGTGCACAAAATTTGTGCACAGGGGAGTGGGGGGTAGGTATGGGGAGTGGTGTCCCTCAGTCCAGCCTGCAAAGACGCCAGCATCCTTCACCCCGGCCTCTAGCCAGAGGTTCCTCTTCTTCTTCCGCACAGCCTCTGGGGAGATGCTTATCCTGGGGCCTCCTCAGGGCCCTGGCACACGATGCCCTGTTGGGTACTCGGGCGGTTGGGCTTTTAGGTCTGGCTTCCCCGCCTGGCGTGGCGCGCATTTGCTGCCATGGAGCAGCACCCCAGGAGTCGCCCCCTTGGACCATACTACTTGTGAATGTGTGTGTGTTGGTGGTGGTGGGGGGGAATCGGTGGCAGTGATTTGATGCCTGTAGTGTGCCCACCGGACACCCTCCTGCTGAGGGCCATGCTGGTTGCGTCTGGACTGTGGGCAGGGGTCTGCTGGGCTGCGACTGGGAGTTGCAGGTGGAGGAGCCCAGCAGCCATAGGGCTCCATCAGCATCAGGAACTGGAAAGACCCATTTTTCTGGTTCTTCCCCTCCCTCCGCACAGCTGGCCTGTTCCCTCTCTTCATGTCCACGTGGCTGGGCTGGTGGGGCACGGATGCTGTGCTTGTGGCCCTGGCCGGTCCCTTTCCTCCCTCCCTGCAGGTGGGCCAGTGGGGTGCGGACGCTGAGCTCGCTATCCCGGCCGGCCCATTCTCTCAGGGGCCGCAGCCATCTTGGTTGGGGTTTGTTTGCTCCTGATTGGCTGGTGGGCGTGGCTTGATCAGAAGTACAGTCAATTTGCATATTATTCTTTTATTAGCTAGGATATTTTCTTTAAAAAATACTTTAATTGTTATCAGAGAGGAAGGGAGAGGAAAAGAGAGAGAGAGAAACTGATGAGAATTATCGGCTGCCTCCTGCATGCCCACACTGGGGATTGAGGTTGCAACCCAGGAATGTGCCCTGATGGGAATCAAACTGGGAACCTCTTGGTTCCTGGTTTGACACTCAGCTGCTAAGCCACACCTGTTTATTTATTTAAAACTTATTAATAAATATTTATTATTTATTAATAAATAAACAATAATTATTTTATTATGAATAAAAATATTTTTTAACTGGCCCAAGTAAATTGTTATTTGCATATTAGCAACTTGTATGTAGTCTTAGGAGAAATGTATACACAGATCCTTTACCCGTTTTTAAATTTTTAAATTATTGTTTTAGTATCTTTTGAATTATTTTTGAGTTATTTTCTAAATGGTTGCTCTGAGTGTAATCTAGGAATTATAATATGAATCTGTATTTATAATAATATACTTCACATTAATACTAACTGAAATCCAACAAAATAGTGAAATATTACACCAATAGAACTCCAATCTAGTCCTTTCTTTTTTTGTGTGCTATCATTATCATACAAATTTGTGCATTCTTTTTATGTTCTAAGTCTTATAACTTTTTATAATTATTATTTTATGTAGTTATATTTTAAATAAGTATTTTCATTTTATTATTCACTAGAGGCCTGATGGATGAAATTCATGCATGGGTATGTGTGTGTCCCTCAGCCCAGCCTGCACCCTCTTCAATCTGGGACATCCCTTTCACAATCCAAGACTTCTGGCTCCCAATTGCTTGCCTGCTTGCTTGCTTGCCTGATTGCCCCTAACCGCTTCTGCCTTGCCAGCCTGATCACCCCTAACCACTCACCTGCCAGCCTGATCGACACCTAACTGTTCCACTGCTGGCCGGATTGCGCCTAACTGCCCTCCCCTGCCAACCTGGTTGCCCCAACTGCACTCTGCTGGCCGGTCACTCCTAACTGCCCTACTTGCCAGCCTGGTTGCCCCTAACTGCCCTTCCCTGCTGACCTGGCCCCCCCAACTGCCCTGCCCTGAAGGCCCGTTGCCCCTAACTGTCCACCCCCTGCCAACCTGGTTACCCCTAACTTCCTTTCCTTGCCAGCCTAGTTCCTCCAACTGCCCTCCCCTGCAGGCCTGGTTACCCTCAACTGCCTTCTTCTGTCAGCCTGGTCACCCCTAACTGCCCTCCCTTGCAGGCCTGATCACCCCCAATTGCCCTTCCTTGCAGGACTGGTACCTCCTAATTGCCCTCCCCTGCTGGCCATCTTGTGGTGGCCATTTTGTGTGTTGGAGTGATGGTCAGTTTGCATATTACCTCTTTATTATATAGAAACGATGTCTATTTTTTCCTATCTTCTTAAAAATGTCCCTTTAACATTTCTTATAAAACTGTTTGCTGGTGCTGAACACCTTTAGCTTTTTCTTATTTGGGAAGCTCTTTATTGCTCCTTCAATTTTAACAAGTAGCCTTGTTGGTTAGAGTAATCTTGGTTGTAGGTCCTTGCTTTTCACCATGTTGAATATTTTGTGTCAGTTCCTCTGGCCTGAAAAGTTTCTATTGAGAAATGAGCTAACAGTCTATGGAAGCTTCCCTTGTAGGTAACTGACTGCCTTTTTCCTGCTGCTTTTAAGGTTCTCTCTTTGTTTTCATCTTTGCCATTTTAATTATGATGTGTGTTGGTGTGGGCTTTTTTTGAGTTCATCTTGTTTGGGACTCTATGTGCTTCATGGACTTGTCTGTCTATTTTATTTTCCAGGTTAGGAAAATTTTTGTCATTATTTTAATAGGTTTTCTGTTCCTTGCTGACTCTCTTCTTCTGTGCCCCTATGAAGTGAATGTTGTTATAGTTGGTGTTATACCAGAGATTTCTTGAACTAACTTATTTTTTTTTCTTTTTTCATTTTGCTGTTTTAATTGGGTGTTTTCTGCTATCATATCTTTCAAATCACTGACTTGATCCTGTGCTTCATCTAATCTGCTGTTAGGTTATTCTTCATTTTGGTTATTGTATTCATGTCTGATTGGTTCATTTTTATGGTTTTCTATGTTCTTTTTTATGCTGACTATTTCTTTGTTGAAGTTCTCACAAAGTTCTTTGATCATGCTCTTTGATTAGTATTTTAAACTATCTAATACATTGCTTGCCTCCATTTCATTTAGTTATTTTTCTGGGGATTTCTCTTGTTCTCTCATTTTGGACATGGTTCTTTGTGTCCTCATTTTGATTTCCTGTGTATTTGTTTCAAGGTATTAGTTAGATCTGCTATATCTCCCAAGTTGGCAGGGTGGCCTTATGTATACATTTCCTAAGAGCCTAGTGGCTCTGTCTCCCTGGTTACTTGAGCTGGGTGCTCCAGGAGTGTCCTTTTTGTGGGTTGTGTGTGCCCTCCTGTTGTAATTGTACCTTAATTGTTGTTGGTAGTTGGGGTGACCCTCAGGCTAATTGGCTGTGAGTATTGGTCATGACCAAAGTGTTTAAGTGACTGTGTGAGGGCTGAATCCATAGAGTGGGATGCACCCCAATGGGCCTTTTGCCTGCCAAGACCACTTTTTGGTTGTGTTGTTTGTTGAGTTAATTGGTGGTGTTCTGTTGTAGTCTGAAGCCAGGCACTGAATTTGTTGGTTCTAGGGCCTCTTGGGAGGGGCTTCAGTATAGGCCAAGGTTAAGCATTGCATGAGGCCAAGTCAGCATTAGCTGGGAGATGCTACAAAGTGAAACATGGTTGGTAGCTGCCTCTGCTGGGCCTGGAGGCGCATAGGAGAGGCCACACTGTAAACTGAGACTTACTGGTTCACAGATGAAGAGAGTCAGCAAGGAATAGAAAACCTATTAAAAATATCAAGTATGTTTTTCTAACAAACGTGCCAGGTTAGTTCCCTATTTCCTTATTGATGTTCTGTCTGCATTACCTACCTATCCGTTGATGTTGATGTGGAGAGTGTGAAAGCATGCTAATGGATTTTTAAAGTCACCTACGATGATTGTATTATTGTTGATCTCTCCCTTTTTGTTTGTCAGTATTTGCTTTTTATATATAGGTGCTCCTACATTGGTTGTGTATATATTTATAAGATTTCTGTCCTTTTGTTGGGTTGATCCCTTCATCATTATGGAATGTCCTTTTTTATCTCTTGTTAGAGTCTTTATTTTAAAGTCTGATTTGCCTGATATAAGTGCTCCCCACACAGCTTCCCCCACTTCTTATCTGCATGATGTGTCGTTTTCCATCCCTTTACTTTCAGTTTGTGTCTCTATTTGAAGTGGGTCTCTTGTAGGCAGCATATATGTGGGTCTTGATATTTTTGTCCATTCAACCATCCTTTGTCTTTTGCAGTTGATTGCTGCCTGTGGTGGGTTTAGAGGTGCCTGGAAGAGGCGAGGCTGCAAACTGAGCCTGGCCGCCCTTAGACATGGGCGTAGGGTGCTTTGCAGGAGGTACAGGGTGTGCCAGTGCCAGCTGCTGCTGGTTTGGGGATTGAGGACGTCTGAGAGATTGTAGGAGAGTGAGCAGCACCACCTGGGGGAAGACTGCCTGTGCAAAGGATCTGCTGTGAGAAGTTGGTGGGTTGTGTGAGTGTGGTAGGTTCTCAGGGAATCACCAAGGTAGGGACAGTGTTAGCCAAGTTAATGGAGATCTCTAATTTGGCAACTGCACCAGCTGGCTGGATGGGGTAAAGTTCAACAAAGGAATAAGGGAGTAGGCCAACACTTTCCTTGCCTTAGCCCCTGCTCCTGTAGCCCATGTACTGAAGCTTGTGAATTTAGTACCAGATGCTGCTGTTGCTATGTGTCTAGCCCACAGGCTTTGGTACCCACTGTTCTAGTAACTGTTTCATACAAATGTAAATTATTCTTTGTTGAACGAGGCACTTTTTATTTTGTTGGCTTTTCTTAAATGTTTTTTCTTGGGTGTGTCCTCAGAATATTTGAGATTTCTGATGTCCACTGTGTTACAACATATTTCTTTACTATAGCCTTACCCAGTGGCTTTAGGGAATGGGCAAGGCTTGATTCTGGGAGAGAGCTAGTTTTCTGAGGGGGGGCTTCTATTCTTCCTGGTGCCATGAGCCTTCTGGGGACACTAACTCTTCTTGCCCAGAGGCAAATATACCTCTATTGCTTTTTAAAATAGATTTTTATTGATTTTAGAGAAGAAGGGAGAGGGAAAAAGAGATAGAAACATCAATGATGAGAATCATCCATCGGCTGCCTCCTGCACGCTCTCTCTACCTCTCTACTAGGGTAGAGCCTGCAACCAGGGCATGTTCCCTGGACGGGAATTGAAACTGGGACTCTTCCGATGTTCTATCCCCTGCGATAGAGGTGGGGCTCTGTTGCTCTTTAACTAATTGTCTTAGAGGATCCTGTCTCTGTTGCATTTTTCAAGAAGTCACCTAGTTAGTTTCCCTGAGATTCTTCTGCTCCCATGAACTATCAGGTTGGGGCTTGAAGCAGTTTTAGAGTCATTTCTGTATTTTGTGACTTGCCTGTCCAGTGTATGATTAGAATCCTTCAGCTATCCCACCCATTTCCTTTCTTGAAGGAATTCTTTAAAGTTTCTCTTTTTTGGAGGACTCCTTCAACATGACCCAGTGTCTTTTCTTATTTCTGCTTATATAATTATCTCTAATTATCTGGGACTAGAAGGAGGGAAAGTCATATATCAACATATTTGTCTTCAATCTTGATCCAGCCTCTCCACATTTTACTTTTATTTATGAGTCTAGTAAATAAAAATATTTCTCACAATTTAAAAAAATACCTGCTTGCTTAAATCTCCCTTTTATCTAACCTGCTTTTGGTGGTTTCCACCATGTAACCTATGTTTAGGAAATACAAATTCTTTTCCTAATGGGAATTCTTGTGGACAAAATTTCCCGATCTTATTATTTAAAAAAAATGAGATTTAAAGGCCTTATCTTAGAGTGATATACTTCATGAGAAAGAGTTATTGTCATAACTTCAATTTTGTTTTAAATATGAGCGAATGCTAAGGACAAAATGATAAACTAAAGATAATTGCTATTCAATAATAATGGAGATAATTAAACTATGACAATAATAGTATTTATTGACAACTTGAGCTATACCAGGTGTAAGCTATCTAAGCACTTTAGATGCATACTGTTTATATTACTGTTTTATAAATACGGGTGCCAAAGCACAGCGGTGGCAAGTAGCTTACCCAAAACCAAACAGCCAGTGGGCAGCAGAGTCTGGAAGATTTAAACTGGGTTTTTCTGTAGAGCCCGTGCTCTTACGTACTGTGCTGCCTGCCTCCCATGAAGATGTATTCCTTAGACTTCAAAGTCAAATAGCTGGTGGGCATTATCTGTGTTATAACATATGTGAGAATACCTGTAACAGAACTAAAACTAGACTCAGAGCGTTTTAGTATTTATTGAATTGGAATAAAAATGTCATTGTTATTGACTCATAAAGTTGATGGTAGATACTTTTTATTTCCTTTTGACTTAACTACAGGTAATAGTGTTACAGACTTACTATAGAAGATGGCATGCTAAAGTCTTGGTAGAGAATTTAAGAAGACAAAAAATGTTAAAGTTGAAGTGGCTAGAAGAGGAAGAACTAAGAAAGATAAGAGAAAAGGAAGAATGGATGAAAATGGACTATTACCGCAGGCATAATCCTAAAACAAAAGAAGATTTTGAACTTCTGTATAATGCACTAGAACGTAAGTTTAAAATAGGTTTTGCATAAAATATTAATTTTTCATTAGTAAGAAAGACAAAAGTTAAAAGACAAAAGTACTAAAGATAAAAGGAAGACTTTATTATCTTAGGAAAAATATCTTGGGTATCTAGACTAGACAATTTAAAATGATGAATAGTGTTTTACATTTGGTGCAGGTATTAAGAGGAAAATGAAATTGAAAGCGCTTTTATATTAACAGTGGGTAAATTGTGTATTTTTAGTATATTATCTCATTTGATTCTCAAACCTGTGTTATAAGGAAAATATTTGTCCAATATGGTTTTTTGACGGTCTTGGGAATCTTTGAACTCATAGTTGAACTTCTCCAATTTTAAAAAATACATATTTGTATTGATTCCAGAGTAGAAGGGGAGGGTGGGGAGGACAGAGTCAAAAGCATCAGTGATGAGAGAGAATCATCAATTGGCTGTCTCCTGCACACCTTCTACTGGGGATTGAGCCCGCAAGTCAGGCATATGCCCTTGTCTGGAACCCTCAGTCAGCAGGCTGATGCTCTGTCCACTGAGCCAAACCAGCTAGCGTCTTCTCAAATTTCTTAGTCCAGCATCCTATCTCTGATTCTGCCCTTTAGACGAGGGGCGTGGCAATATATTTTAATTCCCTCCCATCAATGATAATATATAAGTATGTGTTGTCTACACAACTGACTTTTTTGTTTCATTTGTTTCATTCAATGTATGCTAGTCACTGGTGTAATTAGAAGCTTTGGTTACTCAGATAAGCAGGAGATCCACTGTTCTTCTTAAAGCCTGTCTCATCTCTCAGCTTAAATGTCATCTACTCCAAGCCTTTTGGGACTGAGATCCATGGTATCTCATGGTCTCATTGCATTTCAGACTTTTCACTCACATCATCATAATTTGTAGTAATACATCTTTTATTGGTTTTCACCACTGAGTTATAAACTTCAAGAGAGAATAACTGATTAAAAAAATTATCTCTGTTTTTCTGTGTTCAACTCATATCCCAAGAAATATTGGTAGAATGAATGCATACATGACTGAATGGGAAACAGGTGTGTAGTAATCCCACTCTTTCTAGATTCTGCTTTCCTAGGAATACCTGCTGAAGTGGAAGTAACTGGAACAGAAGAGTTTTTCTATTATCTTAGATGCCAGAAAGTGGGAAGTTGAGCACTTGTGATAACAGAAGAATTTTAGAAATTAAAAATGGCTTCAATTATTATTATATTTTTGGTTGAACAGGTTTTTAATTTAAATTCGAAGAAATAAAATTATGATTTCTATGATGATTGATAGCATTAACTGTTAGCAAGTGTTTTTTACTATAACTTTATTTATATGCTATTGTAGATATTATTATGTGTTTTATTACTCAAGTCGCTGTTCCTGCTGTAATTGAATATAATTTTAGGTGTCTACTTACATAGCTGTGTGTTAAGACACTACTTACTCAAGACGATACAATTCAACACTAGGTCCAACCAGCAATATTAATAAATGTGCCTCATGAGCGGCTCTAGGGATGTGGCCAAATGGAATAGAAAGCTTGCTTCCTAGATTCCTACATCTGCGTCTCCTGTCTCCTCAGCGTTGACCTGTGCAAATACTTTCTTTTTTACTTTAACTTTTGTTTCTACTTCCATATGGTCTGTCAGATGAAAAAAAAAAGGGGGTTATTTCTAATTGTTAGTAGTTAAAGCACTGTTAACAAGCCATCTGTGAAAGCTCTTACTGTTAATTGTAAAACTAAAGTTCTGTTAGAGCAGAACTATTTAAATAACATGCCAAATTCATATGTGAATAAGCCAAATAATACCATTGTTATTTTGTTTTGTTCATGGGTAACTGCAAAATAATAGGAAATATGCTAAATGAGGTTCTACCTTTTCTACTTACTAGTGGAATTAACTTACACAAGTTACTTTTCCTAAGCCTCAGCTTCTTGATTGATAAAATAACTTAATAATTTCTGACTCATCTACTTCACTTTATAAAGTAGAAAATATAAAATATTATATTTATGGAACTACTTGAAAAAGTACAAAGACCTATGCATGTCTAAGTTACTGTTATATGGTAAATAATTTTATACAGATTTTCCATATTAGAGTAGAACAAATATATTTTATGTTTACACATGTTGTATATAGAAGCAAATGGAATTTGCATGAAAGAGATATCCTTCAGTTTTTTTCTAACCCTAAAATTCTAAATTTAAGCTCTCAAAATAATAATTTTAAAAAATATATATTTTATTGATTTTTTACAGAGAGGAAGGGAGAGGGATAGAAATTCAGAAACAACGATCAGAGAGAAACATGGATCAGCTGCCTCTTGCACACCCCCTACTGGGGATGTACCCGCAAACAAGGTACATGCATGCCCTTGACCTGAATCGAACCTGGGACCTTTCAGTCTGCAGGCCGACGCTCTATTCATTGAGCCAAACCGGATAGGGCTCAGAATAATAATTTTAAAGTCCTTTTTGTTGAAGTTAAAACTTCTGGTTCATAAACTCAATAATTTATAGTGCTCTTCTACTTGATATAGTTTTCAATCCATAGTCCTAACTCCTGTATGTATTTGGAACTGCTGCCCTCTTGTGGCTTATAGTAGCAATAACATAGTTTGAATTAGAACACCTAATAGAAAGTTTTAGCTTTTCCTCCAGATCATCTGTCTCTCAGTAATAAAAGTGATACCTACTTCTTTATTTATTTAATTTCCCATTGACCTCAATTGTTCCTCTTACCTCAGACTCACATAGAAGAAATTTTAACAATGCAGATAAAAACAGTGCAAAGAAATATATAAAAACGTTCACCATAAAATATTCCTCACTAGATGGAATTAAAACAAAAGCAAATTCACACTGCATGCATTTCCGGGGTCACTATTTAAAAAGGTTAACCATTGTATGTCCTTGAAAGGTAGCAGAAAAGCCGAGACCGGTTTGGCTCAGTGGATAGAGCGTCGGACTGAGGACTGAAGGGTCCCGGGTTCGATTCTGGCAAGGGCATATACCTTGACTGCGGGCACATCCCCAATAGGGGGCGTGCAAGAGGCAGCTGATCGATGCCTCTCTCTCATTGATGTTTCTGACTTTGTATCCCTCTCCCTTCCGCTCTGTAAAAAATCAATAAAACATATTAAAAAAAAAAAAAAGAAAGGTAGCAGAAGAGTATGAATTTTTATACACTGTGGGTTGGGAGAAGGCAAAGGGAATGGCCATTTGGATCACCGTTCTGCATATCTTAAATGTAAAACATTCACCTACATAACAGTTTGATAAGTAACACATATGTCTATATAAAGAATTTAATGTAAATATTCCCAAATATTTATTTACAATACCCCAAACCTGGAAATAAAAAACATAAATCAATAAAATGGTAATTCACAGAACACAGCATTACTGAGCAATAAAAAAATAATTCACTCTTCACATAAGCATTTGTACTGAATCTCAAAATGAATGTGTAGCATGGAGAAAACCAGGATTTGTTAAAATGTACACATCAAATAGTGCCTATAAAATTATGAACAGTATGAACTATTTTATTGTAAAGAATGTATATCCCTGAGTGTATGTAGAAACTTCCCCCGACAGCATGCCTAGAGTTCAAAGCTTCTTTCCTGCCCTGTTGTTCTCTGTGCACACCACTCTCTTTTTATTGTTCACCTTTGTACCTCTGGCATCTGGTAGGACCTTGCTCAGTATAGCTAGTAAATACGTATTGAATTGGATCTTCCAACCTTTTGCTTTGTTTTGTCTTGTGTTAACCGAGTCTTTTGATTCTAATTATTACCTCTTGGTCAAGGTACCTTGATTTCTGGCTTTTAGAGACTCTGAGGGCCTAGTCCCTTTACATGTCTGGGCCTGGGCTTTCCATCTGAATCTTTCTGGATTTTCACCAGTCAGCCTCCCAGTCTGTGATGGGAATTTTACTTATTTACGTAGTGATTGATTGATTGATAGATTTTGTGATGAGAATTTTAAAGAGAAGATGCACATTAGGTGCCAGTGGTGGGAAAAGATTGTATGTTCTATAATTTTTTTAGTTGAAAATTGCAATTTAGATCTCAGAAATTTTAGAATGTGTGTGGACTTTAGATACTAGTCCTATACTTTCATTTTATAGTTGAACTTCAGACTCTGGAAATTAGGCCAATTGTCAAAAAAGATAAGGAGATAAATGTATTATTTCAAATGAACAACTTCTTGTTTTTTTTTGAATGTATTTTATTGATTTTTTACAGAGAGGAAGGGAGAGGGATAGAAAGTCGGAAACGTCGATGAGAGAGAAACATCGATCAGCTGCCTCTTGCACACCCCCTACTTGGGATGTGCCCGCCGCTAAGGTATATGCCCTTGACTGGAACCAAACCCGGGACCTTTCAGTCTGTAGGCCGACGCTCTATCCATTGAGCCAAACCGGTTTCAGCTGAACCAACTTCTTGAATATCATTTTCTTTAAAAATATTGAGGGTTATTGATATTTGTTATGGGCTGAATTGTGTTCCCCTAAAATTCATATATTTGAATTCCTAATTCCCAGTATCTGAGAATGTGACTGTATTTAGAGAAAGGGCCTTTAGTGGAGTAATTAAGGAATGAGGTCCTATGAATGGGATGTAAGGCAATATGACAGAAGAGATTAGGAAACAGACAGGCACAGAGAGAAGATCAAAGATACCTGAGGAAGACGGCCTTCTACAAGCCTTGGAGAGAGACCCTCAGAGTAAACTAGCCTTGCCACCACCTTGCTCTTGAACTTCTAGCCTCCAGAACTGGGAGGAAATTAATTTCTGTTGTTTAAGTCACGCATTCTATGGTACTTTGTTGTGGCTGCCTAAGCAAACTAATATATTATTCCATTCTTTAAATCATCCCTAGGGAACATATATGTTATGAAGGGGAGGAAGAATCTCTCTGTTCTCCTCAGTGGCTTCTATGTACAGTTCTGGAAATAGTCAAATGAGATATAAAATTAGTTTTGTCCAGCCGTTCCTGCTTCCTATAGTTTTATACTTCTTAGTAGTTGGGACATGGAATATTTCTGATGCCATATTCTATCCCTTATAACAGATTTACAGGGAGGTTGTTCATCTATTGGACAATTTTATTGAAATTAAGGCTCATATTTTCATTTCGAATTAGCTTCTTTGGTTGATTTTCTTTTTAAAATTCATACTAATAATTTAAGCAAAATATAAAAGCTGAGTAATATGAATACATGTATTTGAAAGCACACATGTATATATATCCAGATTTACCTAGGACTTAAATATTAATCTAGGCAAGCAGGATTTTGCTTTTTGAGGTTAGCAGAATACCCTAAAAAATGCTCCAGTGGCCTAAATTTATTACTGATCTGAATGGTTTCTGTTGTAAAACTAGGAAGTAAAATAGGCTTACAAATATCATTCAGTTTTTATTTGCTTTCTGGGGACATCCAGGTAATACCTTGAGATAAATATTCTCAGTTATTATTTCCGTGAGCAGATAAATTTTCAGTTTTTTCTCTCCATCATATACTACCTTTTGGTATATGGAATTTGTTCAATTTTTATAAGTTCTTTTTAGTTACTACTCTTAACTGATAAACTCATCCGTCATAGATTTCCTGGACTTTTAAAATACAGTTTAGCTCTTAAATTTACAAATCCTCTTATTGGGAAAACCAAGCCAAATAGTGTCTATAGGTACAGAGTAGATTATTTTTAAAAATATTTTTTATTGATTTTTAGGGAGAGAAGAAGGGAGAGGGGGAGAGAGAAACATTACTGTGAGAGCAGAACATCGTTTGTTTCCTTCTGCATGCCCCCCATTGGGAATCAATCCCGCCACCTGGGCAGGTGCCCTGACCAGAAATTGAACCGTTCATTGGGCGAAACCCAACCAACTGAGCCACACTGGTCAGGGCCAGAGTAGATTCTTATGAAGAACAGAACTGGCAAGTTCTTGACCTGATCAGGATGACTTCAGGTTGAAATTTAAGAGGGAGAAGAAACGGTTTGATGAAACTGTGAAACTAGATGTTATGAAGTCATGAAAGGCATTAGTTATAATAGATGAGGGCCAGAAACAACACTATGGCTTCAGATATTCACTTTTCAGTGCAGAGACAAGTGTTAAAGTAACCTGAAATTTTAATAAAAGAAAAATATAATTTCTAGTTATATAAATTATATATAAATGTAATAGAATTTGCAATATCTCTGTAACATGATAAGAAAGTATCCATGTCTGGAATATAACAAAGGAAGGGTATATTTTACTTGATTAAATCATAACTAAGAGACGATAAGGGAAAGTAATCTTATATGTCAATAAATGTATCTCTCTGGTGGGGTGATGTTGAGGGGTGTTGAGGGATTGAGCAAAAATTAAATAGAGAACTCATGGGCGGGGACAACAAGGTGCACTGGTGATTGCAGGGGGGTGAGGTGGGCCGAGGTGGAAAAGGGCACAGAGGGGATAAATGATGATGAAAAAATAAATTAAAAAAAGAAAAGCTGCACCCAAAGGAAGTATTTAAGCCTAATGGTACAAAATGGCGGGCTTTGGGTAAAGAGAAATGGAAAGGGAAGCAGAAATTCTGTCCTATGGGAGGATGTTACAGTCTACCCAGCTGGGGAGAAGGACAACCGTTAGTCCTTTCAAGAAGGCATATGCATGTCTTTCTTACTTTTGTATGCACCATCCAATCTTAGAGAGTTCTTTTCACATAATAATTGCTCAAAAATGGCTGTGGAGCCCTGCCCAGTGTGGCTCAGTTGGTTGAGTGTCATCCTGTGCACCAAAAGGTCGTTGGTTCAATCCCTGGTTGGGGCACATGCCCAGGTTGTGGGTTCAGTCCCCTGTTGGTTGCATGTTCAAGGCAACTAACTGATCAATGTTTCTCTCTCTCTCTCTCTCTCTCTCTTTCTCTCTCTCTTCCTCCCCTCTCTCTAAAAAGCAATAAAAGAGAGAACTCATGGGCATGGATGGCAGTGTGCACTGGTGATTGCTGGGGGGAAGGCAGTGGGTGAGTGGAAAAGGGCATAGAGGGGATAAAAAATTAAATTTAATTAAATTTAAAAATGGCTGTTGAGGATTTGAACTGGCAAAGAAGAATTTTGGCAGGTGTTATAACCATATAAGTGAACGAGGTTATTTAAAGTTCAGGAAAAAAAAATGTTTGGTTCTATGTCCACAATACAGTTCATGGGAGTTTGAAACTTCATTCTGACAGTGTAATAATAAATTACCTTCCTGTCAGAGGAAAGGATTAGATGGCGACTTAAGTCGGGGTGGGTCTCCAGAGTCAACCAACGAGTCCGTTCGCATCGGAAAGGACTGTGCAATGGAAAGGAGGACGTGCTCCTAAGAGGCCGAGAGCAGGCAGGGTGTGGACTGTGGAGCCGGACCGTCAGTGTTTGAGGCCCAGCTCCTTGGGCAAGCTACCCAGTCTCTCTTTTCCCGTTTGCTTTTCTATAAAGTAAGGGATACTCGTAGCCCCTAACCATTGGTTTGTCAGGAGAGTAAATGAGTTCATAGAAGCATTTGGGACAGTCTGGCACATCGTAAGCAGCTGTCATTTGTATGGTCTTGTTTAATTAGAAAGAGGGGATTTAGGATTTGTGAGGAAAATGGGAGATGAAGTGAATGGCAAAATTACAAAAACGACTGATGTGTGTAAGAAAAGTCTGGGGACAGAGCATTTAGCATATCTGATGTGTTCAGGGGGGCGGGTGTCTTGAGCGAAGCTGACGTTAGGTAAACGAGCATGGATGAAGACAAGACCGCCGCCTTCCTCAGGAACCGGAGAGCAAGCTCACCTGCAGGCTCACATTGCCGTTCTCTGTACCGATTTCCTCTGGCTCCTGCTTGACCACTGTTATTGCTTAAAGCCTCCCAGCTTCTTTTTTGTCCTATTTTCTCATATGTCAGATGTACCTTATGAGTGATTCCATTCATGTATAATTTTATTGAAACTGACGCAGAAATAAAAGACTGATTGTCAGGATGTGGTGGTAAAAAGCTGTGGGATTTTAAAACCTCAGGAGTCTCTCATGTTATTCCCCTAGTCTGGCGACAAGAAGAACTGGAATCCATTAATCAGACTTTCTCTGGGGCCGAGAGGAAAGCTGCTTTGTGCCAACTTCTAGAAAAAGAGACCCAGATCATCGCTTCCATTGGGAGGCACAGGCACATCGCTTTCATGGCCAACCAGGAAGCCATCATACAAGCTTTTTTGGATAAGGTCAGTGCCGGCCCTTGTTTCTGCATATCCTTAGTGTAAAACAACCAAGATATACATTTTAAGAATTTGTGTGAATTTTGTTTAGCAATTTTGGTGACCTATTTCTTTAAATTCGCTCTATTTTTACTTTTGATGCATCTTTACATTTCAACTGTAGCCTAGAATAATGATGGGCAAGTAACATGAAATTAGTGTGTTTTCAACAAAAGGGATAAATGAAAAAATGGAGAGACTTTCCTTGTGACTGTTCATTTAGATTCAGTCTGGCTATAGGAGTTGGAGGAATTGCACCCCCTGATAAAAAGGAGTATGAAATTCACAAAATATCTTTTCTGGTGTGCCCATAGGGTAAGCAACCGAGGGAAATAGCTATAGTCTAGTGTTTTTCCTCTTGCTCATCAGGTCGTTAACTGATGAGCATTTCTGACCAAAATGATACATGACAATTGAAAACCATGAAAACATACAATTAATGGAAAAACCAAAGGAATTACCTTTTCTTGGTGCCGCTGTTTGGTACTGAAGAGCCTGTTTCTGTAGTGACCAATTTTCTTCTATAAAGCGGGTCTTTGTAGACAATTAAAAGCCAGCCAGCTACAAGGAGAAAATAAAAGGGGCTTTTCAAGATATTCGCCGGTAGGGAGTCTAGTGATTCTAGTTTATATGATTCTTGTTTGAGAGCATTTGTCCTCAAAAAGCATATTTTTTTTTGATACTATAAATGCCTTCCTCCGATCTTACCTGCACACTCTTCTGTTGGATCTGTTTTTTCTTCTGGCTTCACCTACTGCCTGAATCCCGGACCTTCCCCATAGTTCTGGGCTGGATGTGATGGCATAAAATGGCCAGACCTCTCTTAGGAGCTCCCAATATCACATATCCAATTTCCTACTGTCATTGCACTTTGGATGTCCCAAGAGTCCACCTCATGTCAACCCTAAAGTCATATCATCTCACCATTCCTTCACCCCTCACCTCCAAACTTATCCTATTCTGTAGCACTCACAGGAAGCATTATTCTTGACATCCCATTTAGCCACCAACCTGTTTGTTCTATCTATAATAATAAAAACATAATATGCTAATTAGAATGGACAGCCAAACGACCTTCCAGACATCCTTCTGGAGAACCTTACTAGCAAAGCCTCGGCAGGGGTGGTTGGGGGCGACCAGGCAGGCAGAGTGGTTAGAGGCAATCAGGCAGGCGAGCAGAGGTGGTTAGGGACTATCAGACAGGCAGGCAAGTCATAGGGGCAATCAGGCAGTCAGGCAAGGCAGTTAGGGGCTATCAGACAGGCACAGCAGTTAGGGGTGATGAGGCAGGCAGGCAGGCGATCAGTTAGGAGATTGGGAGAGGGATGTCTGACTGCCGGTTTGATCCAGGGATCGTGCTTAAACTGGCAGTGGGACATCTCCTGAGGGGTCTCAGATTGCCAGAGGGTGCAGGCTGGGCTGAGGGACCTCGCTCTGTGCCCCGCTTCCCCGCCACCTGTACACATATTTCATGCATCAGGCCTCTAGTTATTTTAATAATCTCCTCAATTCTTCACTGCTTCATTTCTAAACCCACTACCACTGCCTATAAGGAAATGGCACTCTGAAAACCTCCCATGTATCCAAATAGGCAAAGACTAGAACTGCAGCTACTCTGAGTCTTGTGGAATGCCTGTGGTCCTACTGGAACACAGAGGGATGGGAGGCTTCTGAGGGTATGCTGTGGGCAGCTCCTCTCTCTCGCTGCCCGTTCACCTACAGGAAGCTGTCATGAGACGCTTGTCCTGTGTGTGTGAGCTTGCCACTGATTGAAATAATTCTGATGTGTTCTCATATTCGCAAGCTAAAAAACTGCAACCTATGTTAGCTGTGTCATTTAAATGGTTTTTTCTCATTACTCAGGTGGCCAACAGCTAATGGGACAGAAAAATGCAACTGAGTCTTGCCTCTCTCTGAGCACCAGTGTACAGGGGTGTCCTCTGTGGACGAACACAACCCCCCCCCTTTGCTGTGTGAAAGAAAAGCTGACCACTACCCAGTAGCTATTGGGGGGTTGGGGCTATTCTTAATTTGTGTCCTTAGGGACTTGAGTATTAATTTAGGAGAAAGAAAAGACCTATTCACAGTGCAGTCATTTCTCCTCCTTTGTGCAAGCCTGCTCTCTCAGGGTTCTCTCTCCACCTCCCCTTCCCTGAAGTGCATTTTCCTGCTGTTCTTCTGTTTCTCTCCTCCAGAGCCCACGCTGTCTCATTTGTTAGCAGCTGAGTGGAATTTATTACACTCCCGTTTTCTGAGTCAATTTAAGAACAGCATTGTTGTGCATCTCTTAGTAGAGCCAAAGCTTTCAAAGAAAAAAAGGAAATAGGAAAGAGAAATCAGCGAAGTTGACATGTTCCTACATCAGAGTAAAAAAATATCTGAAGGCCTGAAATCAAAGAAGCCTAGATTTGAAGACCAAATTGTCAGTGTTGGCAGAAATAAATCCTGTATCAAAAAGCTTTGCCAAACAGATTTTTAATATCTTCGCAGTGCCAACACTTAGAGAACTTGAACTTTAAATCTAGGATTCTTTGTATCTATCACTCATTACTCCTTTTACTCTGGCTTCCTCCTAGTTTTCCTTTGGGTTTCACTTCAGATTCTATTTTTTTCATGAGTTAATTACTTATTTACCTGCAATCATCAAGCACAATCACTCTTCTTTTAGTTATTTATTTTCTTATCTTCACATCTCATTAGATTTAAGAGTTCTTGAAATCCAGACAGTATTTTATCTACTAGTACTTAGTGTGCTGACAGTAAACACAATAAATATTAGTTGGCCGAATGAATGAGTACTATTAGCCCTGTGAGATATACATAACCGAAACATTTATTCTTATAATCTTTGGGGAGATATAGAATTAGCAAACATAAAATAATTATAGAACGATTTGGACACAAATTTTATTGTCCTGAGCAATTGAAATAAAAAAAATGTGTGTGTGTGTATATGCGTGTATGTGTTTATAAGTAAATAGGATTTCAGGTACTAGTGATTTTATTGATTCAGACCATAGAAGTTAAGAATAGAGTTTGAGTTGAAAATTAAAGGATGGGCAGGTTCAAAATGTTGAATATATTTGGAAAATATTCAAGATATTACCATATCATACTATTTAGATGGGTCTAAAAACTTGGAGGTGAGGTAGAGTTAAGTCAGTTCACCATCTGGATAAAATACAATGCAGCAGGTAAACTAGGTGTGAGAAATGGCTCATGTGTCTGAATTTCAGATGACGGACTGGGAAACAGAAACATGGTGAAAATGAGACTCTTAATAACACTCTGAGAGTGGGTGCCCATTGTACAGGAACACACACGGGGCAGGGAACATAGCCTATTTATTTAGTCCTGCCTCTGGTTTCTCATTGTCTGAGTACTATTTGGTCACCTGTTTCTTAATACACCTCCTAGGTCTTGTGGTCTCCCATTGGGGAATTTAAAACATTGAGCTGAGACCTTTCCAGCTGCCCCCATCTCCCTTTGTTTAGGGGAATTTTCCAGGAAAATGTGCTGTCAGCCACGTGCACAGCTCTCATACCCTCTCCCCATCCCCCAGATCCTGTTTGCTCTGGGGAAATTCAGTAACTGCCTGGCCACATCCTGTTTCTTTTTTATGAAGATTAATGAGAGGCATGTTTCTTACATTAGGTATTTCATTATAAGGTTAATATACTTGGATTATTACAAATGAAATAAATAATCAGCCTGCAGAGCAAAAGGTATCATCCACATTACTTTGAAGATTACATTTAATAGAACCATCCTGAGAAAAATTGCATATTAAATTAGACTTTAGAATGTTACAATAGAAAAGTTATCTTAAGATTGCTTATTCCTTGAAACTTTTAAAAAGAGCTTTGAGACAAGTATTAAACTTTAGTAACTTTCTGAGGCCTATCCCATACAAGGCTGTATTCAATTTAAAACAATATTTTTATTTCTAATTGATAATAATTAAGTGATAAAACACTTTATTATTGAGCTGTATACGTTTTGTAATTCTTAATACATTTTACTTAATTCTATCAGCCCACTAATAAATAATATATTATTTAATACTACAGTTATTCTCTAAAATATAATTATAAGACTGATGCTTTGCACTTGCTGAATTAAAACTAGAACTGAGAATCTAAAATTTCTGATTCATTTTGGCTTTGACCAGAAAATGATGTCTTTACTTTGAAAGCATATCAAATATAGTTGATTTATTTTACAAATATGTTTTTATTTACCTTAGAAAGGAAGTGAGAGGGAGAGAGAGAGAAATGTCAATGAGACAGAGAAACATCTATCGGCTGCCTCCTGTATGTCCTCCGCGTTCAGCCAAATGAGCCACACCAACCAGGACTCAAATATTTTTCCAAAGGTTACTTTGTAGTTCTCAATGGAATTTAGCTAATATGAAATGTAAAATAATAAAAGATAAATTGATGCTATAACTATAAATTCCTCATAATACTGTCATATCAAGTGCATCTTAATATTATTTCTTTATTTGACTAGTCTACATTCCTGATAATTTGTCCCAACACATGGGATTTTATTTAAACTCTAAATTATATCAAATCTAAGATTTAATTGGTTGCAAGTATGGCAATTGGACTACAGGTCTCCAAAGCAATTACCAATCAGCCTCCAACATCGGAACAGCTAATAGTCATGATAAGAGAGATAGTCTTGTTTTTGAAACAGCAGCTTTCTACCTTAAAGTGGGAGAGCAAATAGACCGTGAGTTTTCACAGGGAAATTTCCAGGTGAATACATCTTAAAGGTGGGAACAGAAGCATTGGCAAACCCAAACTTAATACTAGTCATTAAGACTGTGCTGGTGTCCCGAGTTGGGGAGGACTTTCTCCACTTCCTATCTCTGGTCTCTTCTTAGCCAGGAAGTAGTCAGAGGAGCTTCAGGGCAGGTGAGCTCTAGTTTTCACCCTCAGTTCTGGAGGTGGCTCAGTTGAGAGGTACCAGGCCAGATTTGGCAATACAAAGTGAGACTCTTAGCATTATCAGGGAGGCAGAGACCATAGCACCTGCTAAGGTAGCTGGGTAAAGCCGTCTCACTATGGACATCTGCTTTGTGAAGAATTGTAGTTATTTTTATAAGAAACAAAACTAAAACTCATAGTGTTCTTTTGGCTTAACACATTGAGGATTGTAACAATAGCTCCATCCACGATCAAGACATTTATACAATTCAGTATAATTGAACTGAGCAGATAATTTTTAAAAACATTCTAAATGGGATTAATGAGTTTTTTTCATGCACCCTTCAAGCCATTCAAAATACCAGCAAAATCTGAATAGTAGCAAAGTCTGAATCCTGTAGAAGTGTTTATACTTTATATGCTGAACAGCTCTCTCATATTTTTCCCCTAAAATGTCTTATTGTTCCATGGTCTCCAAATTCTTTAATTAATTTTCTGATGTTTTAATGATATTCTTATTTATATAGCACATGACAATTAAGGTAAACTTTTAATAGAAAAAACAAGGTTATATTTTAGCCTTTAACTGACTGATAATTATAAACATAATATTATTTTTTAAGTGTTCAGCTCCGAAAACATGGAGAACAGCCGATGGCAAAATAATTGAGATGGATACACAGTTCACTATCAGAGCCAGAGAGCTTCAAAACATCTATAAATGCATCATGCTGAAAAATCTCTCACAGGATGAGAGACTGGACGTACTCTTAACACTTAAACATACTGTGAAGGTACATTAACTCTTAGTTTTGGGGTATTCTTAGCACTATCAATAAAAAACTTGAATATGGAAATAAATAAGATGTTTGCACTCAGTAATTATAAAAATAATAAGTGTTTACATAAATTTTGTCAACTATATTGTTTTGGTATAATTTGGAGAAGATATGGGTTATGCATGGTATTTGCAGATTTATCTAAATATGGGTATTTATCTAAAAGTTCTCAAACTATATATTATGATACATAATAAATGTAGAAATAGCACAATGGACATTCTAAATGTAAATATATTTTTATATATATGCAGTGAAGCAAATATGCAAATACATTGAGTGGCCAGATTATTATGATCTCTGAATGCATAATAATCTGGCCACTCAGTATATATATATTAGAGGCTCAGTGCACGAATTCATACATGGGTGGGGTCTGTCAGCCTGGCCAGGAGGAGGGGACATTAGCTGTTGGCCGGACTGCCTGCTGGTCAAACTCCTGGTTGAGGGGACAATTTGCATATTAGCCTTTTATTATATAAGATATACACTGAGTGGCCAGATTATTATGCATTCAGAGATCATAATAATCTGGCCAATCAGTGTATATTGCATGGAATTAATATTCAACTCAGTTCAATAAAACAGCAACTATTGTCTGTTTGTTTTTTAAATATATTTTTTATTGATTTCAGAGAGGAAGGGAGGGGGAGAGAGAGAAACATCAATGATGAGAGAGAATCATTGGCTGCCTCCTGTACACCCCATACTGGGGATCAAGCCTTCACCCTGGGCATATGCCTTGACTGGAATCGAACCTAGGACCTTTCAGTCTGCAGGCTGACACTCTAACCATTGAGCCAAACAAGCTAGGGATGTTTATATGTTTTGACTGTCGTCAATGAAAATTTTACTTTTAGCAGTTTTAAAGCAGCATTAGTGTATTTTGTCATTTTTCCTCATCATATATTGATTTTATAAGTTTTAGTCCTGCTTTTAATGAAAATGAAACAGATGTCACAGGTCAAGTTCCCAAGAAATACTGGGATTTGTGTGCAGGAAGTTTTTTGGATAGTGCTCTCAGAAGTAACTCCTGCGGGGAAATTGAGAAGGCAGGACTGGTCAGGTGGATAAAAGAAATGCCGGTCAAGTCTCAGCAATGACTTCAGCCAGTCTCACAGGAAACTCAGAAACTGGGAAGGCTTCTGAGTTGTCCTAAGTTGAGGCAGGTTCTGGGAGTGTTTGCTCCCGTATGACCATTTACTAAATGTGGGTTGCCCCCAGGAAGGAGGTGTGACTTTGTTTTTGTTTTAATCTTTTGCTTTAAAATTGGTTTTCAGAGTAGAGCAGTTTCAAGGGCTTCTGCTTCATCTTCCCCATCACAGAAACACAAGGAATCAAGAGAAAGGGGGCCTGTGCCAACTACCAAGTATTCCATTCCAATGATATGTGTAAGAATCAGGGAAATGAATACTGGCTGGGTCTCTGAACCCAGGGGACCCGCTGTGAGCTGGACCTGGGTCAGAATTCCATTTAGTTACTTGTGTGCTCTCATATACCTCCACTCAGGGTCCTGACCTTTATACCCCCACATTTATTAGTCATTTGATTTCAGGGTGTTCCAGGGAAGAAAGCATGGCCTTGAACGAGGAAGTCCTTTTAAATTGATGGCAGCTATTTTCAGCCGATATGGCTTTCTTCAGCTGAGGGCAATCTAGAGGGAGGCTTAGCTGAGAGCTGCCAGCCGCCAACCTTGTCCACAGCAGGGAGACCGAGTGCTTTGGTTCAGAAGTGGGGTAATTCGGGCAGCACATCACAGCATTTACTGTAATGAATATGTCTTCTCTATCCTAAATAAAGAGGAAACCCAAGTATCATCAGGACCACTGGTACAGCTCTTATGTTTTATAGCTCAAATTGAAGGCAATATTGGTCATATGTTTTTGTCAATATAAGTAAATTAAGTGGACAATTCAGCTAAAATATTTGGCTTCTGAAAAATGATTTTCAGTTCACTAAATTTATAAGGCACTTGTCAGATGCCACATTCAGTTTATGGCATAAAGGTACAAGTTGTTTCTGAATTACCATCTGTGTTAACTATTATAAAGGTTTTAGACAGGCAATGGATTGGATAACTGCATTCTGTGTCTATTTTGGTCATTAATATGAGCCAAATTCTCAGAGCTAGATATAGATATCCAAATTATAATTAGGGGTTCACCCTATCTAATAAAAGAGTAATATGCAAATTCACTGTACCTCTGCTACACCCACAAGCCATGCCCACCAGCCAATCAGAAGTGAGTATGCAAATTAACCCAACCAAGATGGCTGAAGCCATGGAGAGAGCAGGGGCTTGGGTTTCCCTGGCAATGGAGAAAGCCAAGCTTCCCATCTGCCTTGACTGGCCCAGGCCTCCACTCAAGGCTACAAAGTTTCAACTATAGAAGATAAATAAATCCCAACAAAAATGGCTGCAGCCACAGAGCAAGCAGGAGACTTGGCTCCATTCAAGGCTACAAAGCTTCAATTATTGAAGATAAATAAATCCCAGATACCAGGGCCTCTGCTTGGATCCCTGGGGGGCATGGCTGGCCTGCAAACCATCATAGGCCCCTCACCCAGGCTGCCCCACACCCCAAGAGAACCCCCAACCTGATCCGGGATACCCTTCAGGGCAAACCAACTGGCCCCCACCCATGCGCCAGGTCTCTGTCCTGTATAATCCTATCTAATCCTATCTAATAAAAGAAAAATATGCAAATTGACCATCAATCCAACACACAAGATGGCTGCCCCCATGTGGACACAAGATGGCTGCCACAAGATGGCCAGCAGGTGAGGGCAGTTGAGAGGGACCAGGTCTGCAAAGGAGGGCAGTTGGGGGCAATCAAGACTGCAGGGGAGGGCAGTTGAGGGGGACCTAGGCCTGCAGGGGAGAGCAGTTTGGGGTGACCAGGCCTGCAGAGGAGGGCAATTAGGAGCAACCAGGCTGGCAAGGGAGCAGTTAGGCATCAATCAGGCTGGCAGGGGAGTGGTTAGGGGGTGATTAGGCTGGCAGGCAGAAGCAAATAGGGGCAGTCAGGAAGGCAGGCAGGCGAGCAGTTAGGAGCCAGCAGTCCTAGACTGTGAGAGGGATATTCTACTGCCCGTTTAGGCCTGATCCTACTAGTAGGATCCTGGTGGGATCAGGCCTAAATGGGCAGTTGGACATCCCTCAAGTAGTCCCAAACTGGAGAGGGTGCAGGCTGGCCTGAGGGTCACACACTCCCATGCACAAATTTCATGCACTGGGCCTCTTGTTATAAAAACGGAATCTATCCAGGAGAATCACGTGATTGCAATATAAGAATTTCATCAGTAAAATGCTTAGATACCTCATGTAGGGGGCCTAGTGGTCAGTGTGCATCATAGCAACTGGGTGTACCATTGGTCATTCCACCATTTGGTTTATTTGCATAATATCCTATATTTATTATATAGGATATTATGATGGACAATTGAGGCCTTCAAGAACGATTCAAATTTTGGCTCTATACATTTATGGCTGTGCAACCTTAGATAAGTTATTTAATATTTCTGAAAATCAGTTTTAATTAATCTTTAAAATTAGTTGTTTTGAGGATATAAATATATCTATGTTTGTGCATATATATAAATATATAAAATAAAAAAATATAATCTGTGTGTCTCAGTACTTACAAATAGAAAGCCCTCAATAAATAATAGGTATTTTTATGACAATTGCTAATACAGACTAGTGAATCTTAAACCTGAGGACACATTAGAATCATCTGAAGAGCTTGAAAAAGAGAGAGTGGCAGACAGACAGACAGACGGACACACACACACACACACACACACACACACACACACACACACACACAGAAAGGGAGAGGATTTGAGAATGATTAGAAATAATATTTAGGCTCCATTTCAAGGCAGTTAAATTAGATCCTCAAGTGTGAAAGCAATGTTTAACATCTTTAAACCCTCCCCCAGGTCCTTCTAATGTGCCTTGAGGCTCAGGGACCACTGATATAGACTCACATATTAGCTATGCCAAGCATGTAATAAAAAGTGCAGAAGAGAATTAGTAACTGACTTTATCTTCTGGCTCACTCATTTCTCATGATCCTCTGTGGGGCAGTTGGAGCAACTTCCATTTGACTACTTATCAATCCTTCTGCCTTAATCACTTAACTCTTCCCCAGGGCTTTCTTATTCAACCACACTCATTTCTATTACTTGGTTAAAAGTTATCGTGAGTTATATTAATGTGCAGACAATATGTGTAAGATATATATGTGCAGTCTAACAAATATCATGTAACCACCCTCTGGATCCCAAACAGGAAGAACCAACATTGCTGGTGCCCACTTTCTCTTTTTAATGGCAGTTCACCCTCTTATCCCCTAGCATACTACCATACTGACTTTCATGGTGGTAATTTATTTGATTTTTTTCTTTATTTTACCACTTCTGTGTACATTTCTTAAAAAAAATGGTTAGTGTTGCTTGTTTTTGTATTTTATTTAAATGGAATGATACTATATGTACTATTTTGTGCCTTGATTCTTTTGCTCAACATTAATTTGTAAGACTGAAAGTTGTTATTGTATATAGCTGTAGTCCATTTATTTCCTTACATTAGATAATATTCTGGTATATGAATAAACCACCACTTATTTACATAATTAATTTATTTATGGCTCTTTGGTTGTTTTATACTTTGGGGTCACTGTGCGCAGTGACTCCATATTCACATTTCTCTAAAGCACTTAGGAGCAGAATTGCTGGGTTGTAGATTGTGCGTATCTTAAACTCTACTAGATAATATCAATTTTCCCCCCCAAGTTAGTCTTGCCAGTTTATATTGTTATCCATGATGTTTCATTTCTTCTGTAGTCTCATTTTAGTTTCTTCAGGTGGTAATTTAAAAAACTAACTGATTTTTAAAATTCTATGCTGAATATTTTTGTGTCTTAAATAGGAACATGAATGTAAATTGACTCATGAAATTCTAGAATTGATTGACAGAGAGGTTGATCTTATGATGAGAGGAGTCAAAAATGATAACCTTGAAGGGCTCAGAAAAAGAATTACAACATTGTTTTTTCATTACATCAAAACACCTTTGTTTAATGCAGAAGTTGCAAGACACCTTAAGGTACTAATTTTTTTCCTATATTGCTTCCTCAAAATTCTAAGATGGGATATAGTAAATGGAAGACTATTCATAGTTTGCTTTACTTTACTTGGGACCCATGTGGAAGACCATCTTATTGTGAAATCTCTTTTGAATGACTATTTTTTGTGTTGATGAATTAAACGTAATCATTTAACTTCCATGTCTGTATTTCCCACCTTGAGTTCTTTCCTAATATCTGAACAAAATTCCTAGTTAAATATTGCACTATGTTGAATGTATCATCACCTCTCCCACCTTCATGCTTTTGCACACACTGTTGCTTCCACCTGGAATGCTGTCTGCCTTCTTCACCCAGCCAAGTCCTAATTCATTTCCTAAAACTCAGTTCACATGTCCCTCCTTCATGAGGCCTTACAGATCCTGCTTCTCTGAGATTCTACATGCACCTGGTTTGTGTTCCCTTAGAATACTAATCACGTAGTTATGACTGTCATTGGAGAGCTTCCTGTAGCTATCCTGAGAGAACTGCAATGTAACTTGTGTTTGAATTAAACTGTCTTCTCCAACTCCAACATGTTTAGGTTTTAATAGGGCTTTTGCTTTCTGAAGCTAAGATAAATGCTTTATTGCCTTCTTACTGTATAAAACTATTTAAAATATTTTAGGGGTAGTTTACTAAAGAATTCTAAATGGTGTTTTATTCCAATGATTATTTGTAGAGTTGTAAATTACTTGAGAAGCTTACTGAATATCTGTTTTGCTTTTTGACAAACGAATATCTTTTAAAAAATTTTTATTTTATTATTTTATTTTTTTATTAAGGTATTACATATGTGTGTCCTCATCTCCTATTACCCCTTTCAACCTCCCCCTCCCCACTTATGCCCTCACCCCCTTGGTGTCCGTGTCCATTGATTAGGCTTACATGCATGCATACAAGTCATTTGGTTGATCTCTTCCCCTTACCCCCACCCTCCCCTACCTTCCCTCTGAGGTTTGACAGTCAATGCTTCTCTGTCGCTAGATCTGTTTTTGTTCATCAGTTTATGTTGTTCATTATATTTCATAAATAAGTGAGATCATACTTATCTTTCTTTGACTGGCTTATTTCACTTAGCATAATGCTCTCCAGTTCCATCCATGCTCTAGTTTAAAGCAGCCTCCTTTTTCTACTTTTTCTTCTTCATCCTCTTCTTAAAGAATACCTTTCAGCTTTTCATATAATACTGGTTTGGTGTTGATAAACTCCTTTAGCTTCTTCTTATCTGTGAAGCTCTTTATCTGCCCTTAAATTCTGAATGATAGCTTTGTTGGGTAGAGTAATCTTGGTTGTAGATTCTTGCTATTCATCACTTTGAAAATTTCTTGTCACTCCCGTCTGGCCTGCATAGTTTCTGTTAAGAAATCAGCTAACAATCGTATGGGTGCTCCCCTGTAGCTAACTAACTGTTTTTCTCTTGTTGTTTTTAATATTCTCTCTTTGTCTTTTGCTCTTGGCATTTTAATTATTATGTGTCTTGGTGTGGTCCTCTTAGGGTTCCTTTTGTTTGGGGTTCAGTGCTTCCTGGACTTGTAAGTCTATTTCTTTCACCAGGTGGGGGAAGTTTTCTGTCATTATGTTTCTTCAAATATGTTTTCAGTATCTTGCTCTCTCTCTTTTTCTGGCACCCCTATATGTTGGTACATTTGAAGTTGTCCCAGAGGCTTCTTACACTATCCTCAAATTTTTGTATTCTTTTTTCGTTTTTCTTTTCCAGTTGGGTTTTTGCTTCTTTGTATTTCAATTCTTTGACTTGATTCTTGCAATCTTTTAGCCTCCTGTTGGATTTCTGTATACTTTTTTTTTTTATTTCAGTCAGTGTATGCTTTATTCCTAGTTGGTCCTTTTTCATATCCTTAAGGGTCTCCCTAAATTTATCGGCCTTTTCTAGAAAATTCTTGAAAAACCTTATAACCATGGTTTTGAACTCTATATCCACTCCTTTGTTTTCCTCTATTTCTTTCATTTGTGATCTGTTTCTTTCTCTCCGCATTTTCACTGCTTTCCTGAGTTGGTAGGGAAGCTTTGTGTGCTAGTTGTCTCTGCCTCCCCTGTTACCTGAGGTGGACACGCTTGGTGCACCCCTTTATGGACTGTGTGTACAGCCTTGTTGCAGTTAAGTCTTGATTATTGTTGGTATCACTGGGAGGAATTGACCTCCAGTCCAAATGGCTGTGAGGATCAGCTGGGTCTACACTGGGAGACAGCCTTATGTGACAAGACTTGCAAATTTGCAAAAGCCTCTGTGCTCAGCTTAGATGGGGCAGAGTTTCAGGGTGGAGATGACAGCCTAGGCTTCCAGTCAACCCCGCCCCATAAGGTCACTGGGTTTTAGTGTCTGCAGGCAATCACTGCAAGCACCTCTGAGAGAAAGGCACCCTTGAGTTTCGCCTGCTGCCCAAACAGTCTAGTCTCTCCCCCAATGAATCCTGACTCCCAGATTTTCACCGGCACCAGGGTTTCATGCTGTCAAACTGGGTTTCAGTGCCATCTGGAGCTCCTGTCTCCCTCCCACCAAATCACACCAGCGGCTCAGTCAAGAGTCTGCCCTCTCTGTGCAGATTTGTGCACGCACGTGCGTTTGGAGCTCTGCCTTTGGCTGCTCCCTGGAGATTCCGCCTCACAATCCAGATTCCCCCTGGTAAGGCCTGGGTCCCCTGGGTCTCGCCCAGAACCAGGGTTCAGTGCAGTTGGAACTGGGTTCAGCACAGTCTGGAGCTTTTGTCTCCTTCCTGCTAGAGCACACCTGCCAGGCACTCAGACACCCTGTCCTCTCCGGCCTGTCCTCTCCGAGCACATGTGTGTCTTCGTACCTCAGGCTTTGCAGCTGCTCTGATTCTTCTTGTGCATTTCTATTTCCCTCTAGTTGTAGAATTTCCAGTCAGCCGGGTTTCCTGTGGTTCTGGATGATGTCTGTTTTGTCTTTTAGTTGTATTCTTGAAATTGTTGTGCAAGGCAGCAGCCTAGGTGCTTACCTATGCTGCCATCTTGGATTCCTTGACAAATGAATATCTTAATAGTTAATCAAAACTTCTATAAAAATGAAAATTATTTAATTTTTATATTTTTTACTTTTAAATGAATGTTTAAAATTTAATTGTATTGGAAGAGAATATTGAAATACAATAAAAATTCAAGAGAAAAGTTTCCCATTTTATTATTTTTTATTTACATCAATGTTTCATTTGTCCAGGCTAACCTCTAGCCTTTTCTATAGGCTTATTTAGTTTTTATATGTTTGTAGTAACAAAATGGAATTTTATATTCTATACATCCACATAACATTATATGATTTTATTCACTTAGTAAGTTACCTTTGGTAAAATTCACTCTTTTTGGTGAGTCTTGACAAACTCAGAGAGTCATATAACCAATAGCACAATCAAGATTAAAGAAATCTTATTACCTTCCCAAATTCCCTCATGCTACTTACTACCTTGTAGTCAACCTTTACCTTGGTCCCTAATCTTTGGTAACCTTTGGTACTGATCTGCATTTTGTTTTTATGGTTTTACCTAACCCCGAATGTCATATAAGTGAAACAACATGTAGTCTTTTGAGATTGGCTTTCTTTATTTAGCATATTGCATTTGAAATTCATCTATGGTTTTTAGTATATCAGTATTTTGTATTCTTATTGTCTGGATATATCAGAGTTTATCTATTCACAGTTGTAGAACACTGAGTTGTTTAGAGTTTTGTGAATAAAGTCACTACAAATACTTGATCATGAATTTCTGTGTAAATTAATCATTTGGGGTTAAATGCCTAGGAAGTAGGATTTTTTGAGTGATATGGTAAATGCATATGATAAGCATTGTTTTTTCTAAATTGGCTATAGAATATTGTATTTTTGTTGTGGAGCAGATATGAGTGAGGACCACTGGAGCCCATACCAAATTAAAATTTAGGGAGCCTTTATTAGCCAGCCTGGGGACTGCTCTGCCGTCTTCCACACAGGGAGACCAGAGAGCAGCCCCGACCCTTTGTGCAGGACCACTTTTAAGCACATCAACCACATCCTCTTTTTGCACAACAAACAACTCAAGATAAAACAGTTTTTCCTAAGCAACGTCAGAGTCATGCCATTGACGACCGTGGTATTCACAGGGTCACCCTGTTCTTCAGAAAGCTGACAGTGTTCTATCTTGCAAGGCCTACGTGCTGGGAAGGGGCCATGAGACCGTATCTCAAGGCCTGGCCTGGTGTCAGCACTGACTACTCTATCTGGGGCATAGTCCACGGCCTCAGTAGTGCTCAAAAATTCCCACTCTACAACATTTCTATCACAATGTATGAGAGTTCCAGTTGTTCTGCCTCTTTGTCACCACTTGGTATTATCAAGTTTTACTTTAATTTTATTGTAATAAATGTGAAGTAGTATCCCATTATTTTTTAATCTCCATTTTCCTAATGACTAATAAACATCTTTTTTACTCACTTTTTTTTTGCCATACATATATCTTTTTGGTGAACTGTTTGCATATATCTTGTGCTACTACTCCCATCTTTTTTTTTTTTAAGTTGGGCTATTGATTTTCTTATTTATTGAATTCTGAAAATCCTTTGTATATTTCACATACAAGCCATTTGTAAGATATATGATTTGTAAATACCTCCTTTTTAGTTTGTGACATGGCTTTTTATTCTCTACACAATATCTTTAATGGAGCATAAGTGTTTGATTTTGATGAAGTTGAATTTATCCATTTTTTAATTGGATCATGCTTAGGTGTTTGTTTTGTATTACTATATATTTTTGGAAGAATTAATATTGTTAAAATGTCCGTACTACTCAAACTGACCTACAGGGTTAGTGTAATTCCTTTCAAAATTCCAATGGCATTTTTCGCAGAAAAGATTCTTAGTAGCCAAAACAATATTGAGAAAGAACAACAAAATTGGAGGCATGATGCTTTCTGATTTAAAATTATATGTAAAAGCTATAATTAAAACAGTATGGTATTGCATTAAAAGGAGAAATATAGGGTAGAAACCAAGATGATGGCATAGGTAAACACCTTAACTGCTGCCTCATACAACGATTTCAAAACTAAAACTAAAAGACAAAACAGACATCATCCAGAACCACAGAAAGGCTGGGTGAGTGGAAATTCTACACCTAGAAGAAAAGAGAAAAGCACACTGAGACTCAGAGGAGCTGCAGGAGGCAGAGGTACTGAGACACGTGCATGGAGAGGACTGGCAACTGAATGCACGGTTGGCTTTCTTAAGCTGGAGGGAGACAAAAGCTCCCGAATGCTCTGAACTCCAGTTCCAGGGGACCCAGACTCACACGGGGTGAAACTGGACTGTCAGGAAAGAGAAAAGTACACTGAGACTCAGAGGAACTGCGGAAAGAGATGTATCGAGGCATGTGCACGAGCGGAGAGTGCAGGCAACTGAGCACGCAGCTGGCTTTCTCAAGCAGGAGGGAGACAAAAGCTCCCAACTGCACTGAACTCAAGTTCCAGGCGAGACTCTGGGGACCCAGATTCATTTGGGGAGAAACTGGACTGTCTGGCAGTGGGCGGAACTCGAGGCCGACTTTCTCTCAGAGGTGCTTGCAGCAATTACCATGGGACACTGAGACACAGGGGCCTATTAGGGCAGGGCTGATGGGAAACCAATGCTGTCTGCTCTGCCCTGAGACTCTACCCCATCCAAGCTGAGCGCAGAGGCTTTTTCAAGTATCCTCCCATAAGGGTGTCTCCAGTACAAAAATACTATCAGTGTAGACACAGCTGATCCTCACAGCCAATTGGCCTGTCAATTCCTCTCAGTGATACCAACAACAATCAAGGCTTAACTACAACGTGACTATGCACACAGCTCACAAAGGGGTGCACCAAGAGTGTCCACCTCAGATAATTAGGGAGGCT
The DNA here is from genome assembly GCA_027563665.1 of Antrozous pallidus. Classification (NCBI taxonomy): domain Eukaryota; kingdom Metazoa; phylum Chordata; class Mammalia; order Chiroptera; family Vespertilionidae; genus Antrozous; species Antrozous pallidus. Next base: position 16,547,311 of record CM050521.1, on the reverse strand, counting down.
GAGCCTCTGGGCCCTATAGGACACCTAGCACACAAAGCTTCTCTGTCAACTCAGGGAAGCAGCCAAAATGCTGAGACAAAGAAACAGATCACAAATGAAAGAAATGGAGGAAAGCAAACTACAGGATATAGAGTTCAAAACCATGGTTATAAGGTTTTTCAAGAATTTTCTAGAAAAGGCTGATAAATTTAGGGAGACCCTTAAGGATATGAAAAAAGACCAACTAAAAATAAAGCGTACACTGACTGAAATAAAAAATAGTATACAAAGATCCAACAGGAGGCTAAAGGATTGCAAGAATCAAGTCAAAGAATTGAAATACAAAGAAGCAAAAATCCAACTGGAAAAGCAAAAAGAAAAAAAATCTAAAAATATGAAGATAGTGTAAGGAGCCTCTGGAACAACTTCAGGTGTACCAAAATCAGAATTATGGGGGTGCCAGAAGAGAGAGAGAGAGAGCAAGATACTGAAAACATATTTGAAGAAATAATGACTGGAAACTTCCCCACCTGGTGAAAGAAATAGACTTACAAGTCCAGGAAGTGCACAGAACCCCAAACAAAAGGAATCCAAAGAGACACATCATAATTAAAATGCCAAGAGCAAAAGACAAAGAGAGAATATTAAAAACAGCAAGAGAAAAACAGTTAGCTACAAGGGAGTACCCATAGGATTGTTAGCTGATTTCTTAATTTATTTTATTTTTTTAATTTACAATATAACTTATATTTAATAGTAGTACATATGTTTTCCTTACCCCCACCAATATCCTCCCCCCGGCCTCCCTTACCCCCCAGCACATGTCCCCACCTACCTCCCTCCCCACCCCAGAGTCTTTCATTCGTTGGTTATGCTCATATGTATGCATACAAGTCCTTCGGTTGATCTCCCCCAGCATCTGCCTCCCCTCCACTCCAGCCTTCCCCCTGTAGCTTGACAGCCTATTCGAGGCCACCCTGCCTCTATATCAATCACTTCCCCCTGTTTCTTTTCTTCAAAAATATCTTGCCTCTGCATACTGAAAACAAACGTATTAAGAGCAAAAAAAGTTTGAGTGTCAGTTTCAATGTCCAACTGTTCTGAGTCTCAGTTTCAATGTCAAATAGTTCTTCATGTGTACATGTCAGCAATGGTATCCAGATGGTGGACACATCGTGGCAATGCAAGATCCATACTCTCTGGTATGTTCCTGGGCCGCCTGCAGCAACGCACAGCTGCCTACTGCTAGCATGGCAAGCTGTCATCAGCGTCCGCCATCTCTGGACCATCCTCGTGGCTGGAACAGACCCGTCAGTTCCTCACTGTCGCAGGAACCCACATGGTCTTGGAGTTGTTCTCTGAAAACACACAAACACATTCTCGACCAAAGGTTAACAAAGGGATCCTCTCTGCAAAATAGACTTGGGATTCTTTTTATTTTTGCCTAAATGATTTTCCTTTGGCTTATTTTGACACCATGTGTGTTTTTTCATGGATGTCCTGCAGTTGGTTTTACAAATGGAATTTTCTTTTCTGGAGTGAGAATTTTCTACATGTATTTTACTTATAGGATATTTTTCCTTACATGATATTACCCCACTGTCCCCCCCCCCCTTTTTTTTTGGTTAATAGGGGCTTTTGGAAATTTTATCTTGCAGTCTTGGTAATTTTAAATTTTAATTTTTGCACACAAATATTACTGCTTTAGGTTCTTTGGATGTTAGGCAATTTTGCAGTGAGATGAACTACTAATAGATATTTTAGTTAATGTTTTAGGAAAAGCTTTTTGTCCAGTACAGTTAGATTTTCTTGAGTATTCACTTATTTCACTTGTCCAATTTAAATTAATCTGAAAACTTGATTACTATTTTACTGTCAATTTTAATACTCAAGCAGAAATCTTAGTTTACCCAGGAAATACTTGTGGAAAGGAATATTTGCATTTTTGAGTAGGTCCTCAGCATTCCTGGTAATAAACTAAATTTAGATATAGGGCAGCTATTGCTGGCCGAGTCTCTGTCTGCCACCTGGGTCCCGGTCTGAGTTGTGCGTGGGAGGAGTAGCAGCCATGGGGGTAGGAGACCTTCCTCAGGTGGGGTGAGAATTCAAGCCCCTGCAAGGTTTGTGGATGAGGGTCTGTGCCCCACCTCTGTTGATCTTTTAGTTCTCTCCTGTTGGCCCCTCTGTGACTGTGCCTGTCTTAGGTTGTTCCTTCCCTGAGGAATCTTACCCGTCTCTGGCTAACCAGCCATCCTCCGGGGCCAAATGTTAGCTGATTTCTTAACAGAAACTATGCAGGCCAGACGGGAGTGGCAAGAAATATTCAAAGTGATGAATAGCAAGAATCTACAACCAAGATTACTCTGTCCAACAAAGCTATCATTCAGAATTGAAGGGCTTCACAGATAAGAAGAAGCTAAAGGAGTTCATTATCACCAAACCAGTATTATATGAAATGCTGAAAGGTATTCTTTAAGAAGAAGAAGAAAAAGTAAATATAAAAGTGTAACTTTAAAAATTAACCAACTTTTGCCCAGCTGGTTGGCTCAGTTTGTTGAGCTTTGGCCTATGCACCACAAGGTCGCTGGTACAGCTCCTAGTCAGGTCAGGGCATGCCCTGGGCTGTGGGCTCCGTCCCCAGTAGGGAGTGTGCAGCAGGCTGCTGATCAGGTTTCCCTCTCTCTTGAGGAGGAATATAGGGGGAGCTAGCAACCTGAATCTGTGCCAGTGACTGCTATCCTAGTGCATTCTTGTCAGCCCCTAATTAAGTCACTGCTCCTTCCTTAGGCAATAATCTGTTTTCCTAAATACTCCCAGTTATAAGGGCCACAAACCAAGAATTTAACAGCTTAGCTGGAAGGGAGGTCACTAGCACCACTCAGGCCAGGCCTTTAGCTGTAACCTTACTTCCCCATTCTAACTGACTCAGGAGGGGGCTGTGAAGGCCCAGAAGTAAGGACACAAAGCATTTAGAAATATACACAAGGAGCAATCTCACTGTATACTTGTTCAGGCTTTGGCTCTTTGAACCCCCTGAGCCAGCAGTGCCACTTTAAATGAAAGGTTTTTCCTGAGTCTCCAGTACTCCTCTATTTTCTGGTCACCTGGTAAGTTCTGCAACACTTTCTCCCTCTCCCTTTCTTCTATGAAATCAAGAAAAACATATTTTTCTAAAAAAAATTAACCAACTTTTTATTTCTTTCTAAGTTGTTAGCCCTCCGTGCTTCTGTTGGGTGGTGTTTAATCTGGCTTTTATTGACATCTTTCTCTCGCTCTCTCTGTGTAAATATAAATATATGTATATATTTTTACTATTTAGGTCCCTCAAGATCCACTGAAATTTTATAAGAAGATTTACTTTTGCCACAGTTGCCAGCTCTACTTACCATCTACGGAGTTCGCGATCTCGTCCACCGCCCACCGCGTGTACCGGTGCCGCAACTGTGTCAGCCTTGACAATGAGACTCGACAACGGGAATCCTTTTTGAAGTACAAATATTTGCTTCAGCGGCTCTATAATTCAGAAGTTAATTATGAAGATGATTCTAAAATTGCTTTCCTGATACAGGTATGATCAGTGAGACTTGCCAGTCATAGAGGAAAGTTGACAGACAAGATTCCTGCTTTTCCATCTAAACTTTTACAAAGAATGGATTTTACCTCCGATGCTTTTACTTTCTGAAGCTTGCTCTTCTGGGCAATTCTACATTTATATATGTAGACTTCTTTTTTTATTTTCCCTTTATTGTTCAGTTTATTAATTACATTGTTTCCCCTTTTTTATCCTCCTATATCTCCCCTCCACCCTGTACCTATCCCACCCTCCTCCCTCCCCTCCCCCTCCCCAATGTCCTCTCCCATTGTGCAAGATTTTTGTCCAGTCTCTTGCTGCACTTCCCACAACCCTTTTCTCCCCAAGAATTGTCAGTCCATTCCCTCTCTATGTCCATGTTTCTGTTATATTCACCAGTTTATCTGTTCATCAGTCTATCATTTCACTTGATTTTTATGTTCATTTGTTGATAGATGTGTATTTGTTGTTCATAATTTATATTTTCACCTTTTTCTTCTTGCTCTTCTTAAAGAATATCTTTCAGCATTTCATATAATACTGGTTTGGTGGTGATGAACTCCTTTAGCTTTTTCTTATCTGCGAAGCACTTTATCTGATCCTCAATTCTGAATGATAGCTTTGCTGGATAGAGTAATCTTGGTTGTAGATTCTTGCTATTCATTATTTTGAATATTTCTTGCCACTCGCGTCTGGCCTGCATCGTTTCCTTTGAGAAATCCGCTGACAATCGTATGGGTGCTCCCCTGTAGGTAACCAACTTTTTTTCTCTTGCTGCTTTTAATATCCTCTCTTTACCTTTTGCTCTTGGCATTTTAATTATGATATGTCTTGGTGTGGTCCTCTTTAGATTCCTATATTTTGGGGTTCTGTGTACTTCTTGGGCTTTTAAGTCAGTTTCTTTCACCAGGTGGGGGAAGTTTTCAGTCACTATTTCTTCAAGTAGGTTTTCATTAACTTGCTCTCTCTCTTTTTCTGGCACCCCAATAATTCGTATGTTGGCATGCTTGAGGTTGTCCCAGAGGCCCCTTACGCTATCTTCAATTATCTGAATTCTTTTTGTTTCTTGCTTTTCCAGCTGAGTGGATTTTGCTTCTTTGCATTTCAAATCTTTGACTTGGTTCTTGTGGCCCTCTGGACTGCTTTTAGGACTTTGTGTAATATTTTTTATTTCAGTCTGTGTATGCTTGATTTCTAGTTGGTCCTCTTTCATATCCGTGAGGGTCTGGTTCGTATCCTCAGAGGTCTTGTTCATTTCCTTGAGGGTCTCATTCATTTGCTTGAGGTTCTCATTCATTTCCTTGTAATTCTCATTCATTTCCTGGTTGGTCTTGTTTATTTCCTGGTAATTCTCATTAAGTTGATCGGCCTTTTGTAGGAGCCTCTTGAAAAGCCTTATAACCGTGGTTTTGAACTCTATGTCTTGTCGTCTTTTCTCCTCCATTTCTTTCACACCTGATTTCTTTCCATATCTCTGCACGGTGGCTGCTTTATGTGGTAGATATCCTCAAAGGGACAGTGGCTCAGCCTCCCCAGTTACCTGAGGTGGGTACTCTTACTGCAATCCTTTATGGGTTGTATTCAGTATTTTTGAATTTAAACCCAGCTTGTTGTTGTTAGCCCTAGGAGGGTTTGACCTCCAGGCCAATTGGCTGTGAAGGGAGACTGTGTTCAGGTTGGATGGGCGGAGTCTCTGAGCTGTGCAGGCAGCGTCAGCATCAGCTGCGTCCTATGCGGTGCTCGCGTGCGCGGGTCTGTGTTGGATGGGGATGGCTGCAGACACCTCCAAGAGAAAGCCGCTAGTCTCTTCCCCTTGCCAGACAACTCTGCCTTTCCCCAGATGTGCCTGCACACCAAAAGTCTAGCCCAAGGTTGTAAAATAGATGGTTTCCGGAACCAGGAGACAAGTTTCCAGGGGGCAAGTCGCGGGTTTGCGCGACCCTTGCGACTAGGAGCCTCTGCAGCGCCCTGCTTCCAGGGTGCGTCTCCCAGACCTCGGACCTCGCCCGGCACTGGGGAATCTGTGCAGTGGGACGTCTCCACGTACCCCGGATCTCGGACCTCGCCTGGCGCTGGGGAGTCCGTGTAGTGGGACGTCTCCGCCCTCCCCGTAGGAGAAATCCGGCCGGGGTTGCTGCTGCAGCCCCAGCCCGCACGCGCCACCAGGACCAGGACGGCTCCTAACCTGTTTCCGTCTTCAAGGCTGCGCTCCCGCCGCTCCTGAGTCTCAGTGTCTCACCTTTACTCTTATTAGTGGAGTTTTCCCTCAGCCAGCTTTCTGGTGATTCTGGGTGCTGTCTGTTCTGCTGTTATGTTGTAGTTCTTAAATCGTTGCGTGGGGCAGAACAATAGGTGTTTACCTATGCCGCCATCTTGGTGCTCTTGGGCATATGTAGACTTCTTGATAAAGAGTTGCTTCAAGAGTTTTAGCTAATAGAGGAAAATTAAATTGTAAAGTGGGGATAAAATGACAAGACAGTAACCCCGAGGACAAGATGATAGTTACTCATACATTTTGACAAGTACTTACCATATAAATGTAAGGTAAAATTAGGATACTGGAAGGAATATATGCAGCTTGGTCTAGGTCAAAGGGACAGTCATGAATGTGAGACTGATAACCTAATTTGGTTGGAATGAACAAATATTTAGTGAAAAATAAGGAGCCATATGCCACTATAAACCTCACTAATAGTATTTTTCTTTCAAAAATATACTCAATGTAATTTAATTATTTCCTTAAGTAATATAATAATTGTAAGTAATTTTTATGTTTATAAGAAAACATTTTTCAAACTTATGTTGCCATGCAGCTGCAAGATATTCAGTACCTGGTAGAGAACATCTGGGCGTGCCAGTCAGCACTCAGTGCCTGCAATGACCTCAACGATCTGGCCCTGGTCAGGTGGGACAAGGCCGTGGAGTGGTCCCCTTGGAACTGCATTCTCCTTACCAAAGATGAAACTGCTGCTCATCTCAAGCTAGCAAGTATTGAAGATGTAAGAAAGTTGAATTTTACTGGGGAAAGTTAATTTAATCATTGGGACTATTAGAGATAACTTGACTATATTACAACATTTCATGTATGCCCTGGCTGGTTTAGTTCAGTGATTAGGCCATCAGACTGAAGAGTCTGGGATCTTTGATTCCCCATTAAGGGTGTGTACCTCAGTTTCAGGTTTGATCTCCAACACTGGTCCAGGTGAGAGTGGGAGACAACCAATCAGTATGTCTCTCTCACGTCTATGTTTCTCTCTCCCTTCACCTTTCCGTCCACTCTCCCTAAAAAAAAAATAATGGGAAAAATACCCACAGGCAAGGATTAAAAAACCCATATTCCATGCATAATTTAAATATTTCCATTGGGTTAAGAAACAGAGAACCCATTGGATAACAAAATATATGGGTGAATGGTATGGGGAAGCTATGGTGAGAATAAAATAGAATGAAGGGTGAGAATAAAAGACCCAAAGATTTATACAAGTACCCAAACATGATACTACTCCCATCTAATAATAGCAAGTCCAAGCAAAATCTCTCCACAAGGGCAGGGATTTTGTTTAGCTTATTTGTGTTTGTATCTCTAATATCTACCGCAGATTACGGTTTTAATAGGTATTTGTTGAGTGAATAGATGAATATTACCACTATATAGACATTATAGAACTCAAAATCTGCCCTTTGATTAATCATCACAAGTCTACTTAAAAGAACACTAAATTGTCAAATAAATGTTCATAATTTTGTGCTCAAAAATAGAAATCAGCATACTGATGGAGTATAGTTTCAAGGCTCCCTTTTTTATTTGCTTCTAACTTAACTGGGAGTGAAGAAAAGCACTTTAAAAATTAGGTTCAGTATCTTACAAGATGTAATTTCTAAAGCTTTTTGATGAATGGTTTTGAGGAGTCCCTAATGAGTCCCCAGAGAGCTTCATTTACAGTAAGCAAGCCTAGGACTCCTACTGCTGTTCTTGACTTCTATTGATTAAATTGATGTATTGAATTCCATGTAAGATGTCAGCTAAGAGAAAATAAAGAAATGACTTCAAATATAAGTCATTTTGGATAGTGCTGTTCCCTGCCTGTGTTTTTATTGGGGAGAGGGAAGGTATAAAAGGAAGACACTAGTTAAATTTTTAGCCTTTTTTGAATAATTTTATAGGAGAAGCCAGGCTAAAATAAATTTTAATTTAGCTATTGAAAGGAAGAGCAGCAAGAAATTTTGAAGGTGTGTTATGTGTTGTATTTAGTAAACTAAACTGCCTCCTAAATACTTAATCACTAAAAGCATAGCCAATACTAGCAAAATCATTTCATCGAGCACCGTAGTGGGATTGGAGTGCATTCCCAAAGCTGATATTCCACTGCTTCTTCAATTAATCCACACAGCTCCCCTTATGTATTTAATCAAATTACTGCAGTAGCAAATTAATTCTATCCCCATTCAGGATGCCAAGCTTACTGAATTTCTGTAAATAGAGCTAAGGTTTACAACCAGACAAACTCGAGAAAAAAATTACCTTCTTGATAGTTTTGGGCTGATGTAATGTTTTAAGGTATTAATATTCAGCCTGGTGTAATCATTTGAGTATTAATATTCAACCTAGTTAAAGAATAATTTGTTGCTCTGGCGGTTTACGAAGTGGTGAGAGCATTGGCCCACCAACTGAAGTGAGAGACACATCACTTGGTTGTCTCCTGTATGGGGCCCGACTGAGGGCCAGGGGTCAAAACTGCAACACAGGTACGTGCCTTTGACCAGGCATCGAACCCATGGCCCTTCAAGTTGGTAATTTTGTCAGTGTGGAAAAGACTTAAAGAGAGTACCTAATTTTTAAAGTGCTTTTCTTCACTCCCAGTTAGAAGCAAATAAAAAAATGGAGCCTTGAAACTATACTCCATCAGTATGCTGATTTCTATTTTTGAGCACAAAATTATGAACATCTATTTGACAATTTAGTGTTCTTTTAAGTAGACTTGTGATGATTAATCAAAGGGCAGATTTTGAGTTCTATAATGTCTATATAGTGGCATGGCTCAGTGGTTGAACATCAACGTATGAACCAGGAGGTCATGGCTCGATTCCCAGTCAGGGCACATGCCCTGGTTGCCAGTTCAATCCCCAGTGTGGGATGTGCAGGAGGCAGCCAATCAGTGATTCTCTCTCATCATTGATGTTTCTACTTCTCTCTCCCTTCCTCTCTGAAATCAATAAAATATACTGAGAGAGAGAGAGAGAGAGAGAGAGAGAGAGAGAGAGAGAGAGAGAGAGAGAGAGAGAGAACCAAGCTAGCACAAGTGCATTTATTCAAAAATATCAATTAAGTATTTACTTTAGGGACACGGCTATGAGAAAGTTTGAACCCTCAAGTTCTCTTTATCATGGGAGATATTTTCAAGAATACAGTGAAGTTCAGGCAGAATGACCTAAAATTACAATGAAAATACGTAAAAGTGTTTGCAAGTACGAAGGCAGGAAGGATTAGTTTGGACTCAGAGGTTAGCTCCTATCCTCTAGGGCTTTTTACTTTTGGTTGACACTATGGAGGAATCTTTACTGAGGGATGCTGTACTCTAAATAAAGATGGTAAGAAAAGGTCCAGGTAGTAGCCATCATTTGGTTGAAAAGAAGAGAGAATCAGGAAAGGCTGGCAGGTTAAAGGTCATAGGAACTGAGGCCTGAAAGATGATAGTCACAGTGGGGAAAAATGTATACGGGGCTCAGAGAAATGATAAGCAAAGGTAGTGTGGCATGAAAGTGTTTTTACTTGGCTAAATATAACCCTGTCATTTAATAGAATTTGTGTGTGTGTGTGTTTTTTTTCAGGGATATGAACCCTTGTTCATTCACAAGATCAAACACAAACATATCCTGTCTAAGAACTACTTTTCTCAGGTTCCACTCCTGGCTTCATTTATACTTGATGATGCCGAAATAAATGAAATCAGACAGAAATATCAGGAAGACACAGCACCTAAGATTATAGAGCCCCAGATGCCCAATCCTTAGAAGACCCAGGAGTATTTATTTGATAATGAGCATTTTGTCCACTGCAAATAGAATACAGAGGTCACACCATATGGAAATAGAATGTGTTAAGTTTATTTTGTTTCTCAAATAAAAGCATATTGAAATATGAAACAAGTGGCTTTTGCTGGATATCCTTCCTTTGCCTCATTAGCTCTGCCTTCCACCCTTCCTCTCTCTCTGCTGTGTGCCCTCGCAGACTGATCATTGTGCCCTACATCAACGAGCATAGAATGCCCTCTAGTCGCGTTGGTCAGTGGGAACCATCATCAGGAAACCTGAGGTCTGAAAGAAAGGCAAAGACTGTGGTATTCATTCCCCTGGCTTCTCTCATCTGATTCTTGGTCTGTTGTCAGTGACTGCATTCAGCTGCATGCTCTATAACTCTTTGAATTCTGGAACTCATTCTTTCTCTTTATTCTTCAGCTTATGGGTGGCAATAGAAAACCTAGCTTTCTTTTGTAGCTAGGCTTAAGGATATTTACCTTTTAATTGTGCTTTCCTTAACAGAACAAGCAACTGGAGGCGACTGGATTTTCTGTTTATTTATTTATTTTTTATTTTTTATTTTTTTATTTTGCCTTCACTCCTGCTTCTGCTTATCCTAGGTATTTTTCAAGGTCAACCTAGCTATACCTCATTCATTCATTTACTAATTTATTTAACACATATTTTTTGGTTTAATATGGACTGATTACTATGCCTTGGGGCCACAATGTCCAATAAACTACTATTTATTCTCTCAGGAATTGCAAAAACAAAGAGTTAAAATCTTTTTGTGTCTTCTTATCTATAGTGATGTTGGGAATACTTCAGTTGTAGGATTGCTGAAAATCAGAATGTATAGGTAAAATATTTGGAACACAGGCAGTGTTAAATGTTTGTTAAAGGAAGGATTAATGTTTGCTTATTTTAAGTGTTACAACAGCATAATTTTCTTTATTATTTCATATGCAATATATTGATGGGATACACACAGAATTTGGTTTGCCCTCCAATGATTGATCATTTTCTTAGTGGCCTACACAGTTATTAACTGTAGAATAGTCACATGGCACTGTCGGAATTTGTCCAAAAGAATATATTCCATTGTATTCCAATTTGACTCAAGAGTCATCCCTTGTCCTTACTGTTTCCTTTTATTCAAAAGAGAATTCTGCTTTCCAGGGGTGAAATTTACAGCTGTTCAAGAGGTGATTATGAACTTTTGGTGGGACTTCTTTAGCAAAAAATCTTCCAGATTTCACAAGAGCTTTATCTGCAAATGGATTGCTCTGTCTCTCCTCCCATTCAGCTTGGCTTCAGGCTAATGCTTGTGTTTGGCAGCTTCAATGGTTTTCCTACCTCTATTTATCTTTTCCAAATTAGAGGAAGCTGAGCAATTTTAGGAAGATAACAACTCACTAATTCCCTCTTTTCTAATTTATTAAGTCGGTAATTCTCTCAAACTTCAGGAGACTGATTTGGCATTGAAACAGAGAACTATGCTAGTTATGTGCTCTTAACCTTTTTAGGCTTTATAATTTTATAAATATTCTGTAACAATGTGAAGTTTTAAAAATACCAGTTATGAGAATAAAAAATATTATGTGTTGTGATAGCTCTGTTCTTTTTACCTATTTTAAATTGATGTGCACAAAACTAACTGGACTTGGTCTCCCATTGTAAGTAAGAAACTACTTAATTTTCATTATACACAGCAGCAAGTGGCCAGGAAAAGGCCCTGGAGTTGGAAAAAAATAAGTTGCTTTTGAATAAAGAATAAAGAATTCTTTTTTTTTCATCTTTATTGTTCAGTTGATTAATTACATTGTTCCCTTTTTTTCCCCCTTATATAGTTCCCCTCCACCTGGTACCCATCCCACCCTCCGCGCTCACCCCCCTCCACTGTCCTCTCCCATAGTTGCATGATTTTTGTCCAGTCTCTTGCTGCACTTCCCACAACTCTTTTCTCCCCAAGAATTGTCAGTCCATTCCCTCTCTATGTCCGGGATTCTGTTACATTCACCAGTTTATCCTGTTCATCAGCTTATTAATTCACTTGATTTTTAGATTCATTTGTTGATAGATGTGTATTTGTTGTTCATAATTTATACTTTTATCTTTTTCTTCTTCCTCTTCTTAAAGAATATCTTTCAGCATTTCATATAATATTGGTTTGGTGGTGATGAACTCCTTTAGCTTTTTCTTATCTGCGAAGCACTTTATCTGACCTTCAATTCCGCATGATAGCTTTGCTGGATAGAGTAATCTTGGTTGTAGATTCTTGCTATTCATCACTTTGAATATTACTTGCCACTCCCGTCTGGCCTGCATCGTTTCTGTTGAGAAATCTGCTGACAATCATATGGGTGCTCCCTTATAGGTAACTGTTTTTCTCTTGCTGTTTTTAATATTCTCTCTTTGTCTTTTGCTCTTGGCATTTTAATTATGATGTGCCTTGGTGTGGTCCTCTTAGGTTGCTATATATTGGGGCTCGGTGTGCTTCTTGGACTCCTAAGTCTATTTCTTTCACCAGGTGTGGGAAGTTTTCAGTCACTATTTCTTCAAATAGGTTTCCATTGTCTTGGTCTCTCTCTTTTTCTGGCACTCCTACAATTCGGATGTTGGTATGCTTGAGGTTGTCCCAGAGGCCCCTTACACTATCTTCAATTTTTTGGATTCTTTAGGTTTCTTGCTTTTTCAGCTGAGTGGATTTTACCTCTTTGTATTTCAAATCTTTAACTTGGTTCTTGGAGTGCTCCAGAGCACTTTTAGGTCTTTGTATAATATTTTTTATTTCAGTCAGTGTATGCTTAATTTCTGGTTGGTCCTTTTTCCTATCCTTGAGAGTCTCCTTCATATCCTTGAGGTTCTCGTTCATTTCCTTGTAGGACTCATTCATTTCCACGTTGGTCTTGATGATTTCCACATTGGTCTTGATCATTTCCTTACAGGTCTTGTTCATATCCTTGAGGGTCTCGTTCATTTCCTTTGCGGTCTTGCTTATTTCCTTATCGACCTTTTGTTGGAGGCTCTTGAGAAGCCCTATAACTGTGGTTTTGAATTCCATGTCCAGTCGTTTTATTTCCTCCATTGCTTTCACATCTGATTTCTTTCCATGTCTCTGCATGGTGGCTGCTTCCCTGAGTTGGTCAATTAGCTTTGTGTGGTAGACTTCCTACAAGGGACAGTTGGTCAGCCTCCCCAGTTATCTGAGGTGGATATGGGTTGCACAGTCTTGCTGAAGTTAAGCTCAGTTAATCGTTGTTAGCACTTGGAGGAGGTTGACCTCCAGGCCAATTGTCTGTGAAGTTCAGCTGTGCTCAGGTTGGATGGGCGGAGTCTCCGGGCCAAGCAGACAGCGTTAGCTCCGCCCTGTGTGGCCCCAGGGACTCTGTGCCAGGGACAATGGCTGCCAGCACCTCTGAGAGGGAGCTGCTGCCAAGCTCCACCAGCTACTGGGGAATTCAGACTCTCCCCAAATGAGTCTGCACACCCAAGGTCTCACCCAGGGTCACAAAACAAAGCAGTCTGACGGTTTCCCGAATGAGAGAGCAAGTTGAGAGCGCGCTCTACGCAGTTACGCAGCTGCGCTGTTCCCAAGGTCATACGCAAGCTCGCCTTCTCCACAAGCCGGCAGACCCCTGCAGCACCCGAGCTTCGGCATGCCCTTCCACTGTCCAGTTTTTACCCCGTATGATAGTGGGTTCCCTGGACTTCGCCCAGAGCTGGAGAATCAGTCCAGTAGTACGTCTTTGTCACCCCCATTCAAGAAAACTGGCCCGTTTTCAGCTGCCCACCCTATCCGCTGGCGCGCACTCCAAACCTCTGACTCAGCGTGTATCTTCAACACTGTCCGCCACCCCTCCTCCGATTCACAGTGTCTTATCTTCACTTTTATTTGTCGAATTTTCACTTGGCCAGCTTTCTGGTGATTCTGGAAGATGTTTGTTCTTTTGTTAAGTTGTAGTATTAAAATTGCTGTGTATGACGGCAAGATAGGTGTTTTACCTATGCCGTCATCGTGGTTCCTCTCTCCAAGAATAAAGAATTCTTATTTGCTAAAAAACAAACAAACATATGTTTTATGTTAACAATGTTTTTGTAATTGTCTTGTAGTTTTAGCTTTACATTTAGACCCTTGTTCCATCTTGAGTTCATTTCTGTATATTATGTGAGATTAGAGGCCTGGTGTGGTGCACGGCATTCATGCACTGGGGGGAAGGGGGGTCCCTCAGCCAAGCCTGTGCCCTCTCTCACACTCCAGAACCCCTTGGGGGATGTCTGTGGGAAGCGGGCCTAAGCCAGCAGTCGGACATCCCCGGAAGGGTCATTAGCGCTGCCACAGGGTAGGAGAGGCTCCCTCGGAGGTGGGAGAGGCTCCTGCACCACTGTGCTTCCCCAGCCATGAGCCCAGCTTCTGGCTGAGTGGCATTTCCCCTGTGGGAGGGCACTGACCACCAGGAAGCAGCTCCTGCGTTAAGCGTCTGCCCCCTGGTGGCCAGTGTGCATCATAGTGACTCATTGTTCCGCTGTTCAGGTTGATTTGCATATTAGGGTTTTATTATATAGGATGGGCATTGATTACAGTTTCTTTTATCAATATGGATATCTAATTGTTCTAGCACCATTTGTTTTTGTATTTTTTCAATGACATTTTATATTCACTACTAGAGGCCTAGTGAGGTCCCTTGGCTTGTCCTGCAGGGATCAGGCTGAAACTGGCTCTCTGACATCCCCTGAGGGGTCCCAGATTGCTGAGAGGGTGGTTCTTGGGTGATGCACCTGAGAATTGGGCTCCCTCCTCTCTTGATCCAGGTTGCAGGTGAAGCAAATTCAGGGCTGACAGTGCCCAGCAGCAACCTAACCCATGGCCGATTCCATGAGGAATTGGGCTCCCTCCTCTACTGGTCGGAACATCTGCCCCCTGGTGGTCATTGTACATCATAGCTACTAAGCAAACAATTGGTTGGATGGTCACTTAGGCTTTTATATAGAAAAAAGAGAAGCCCAGTGAACGAAATCGTGCATGTAAGCGTTTCTAGGCTTCGCCTGTGATCAGAGTCATGTCCGCCGCTCCCCAATTTTGCTTGCCGCTGCCCCAGGACGCTCCGTAATGCTGCTTGCTGCTGCTGCCCTATGAGGCCTCGTGACACTGCTTGTCACCATCCCTGGACTCTCTGTGAAGCTGCTCGCCACCACCCTCTGTGATGCTGCCACTGCCCTGCGACCCTCTGCGATGCTGCAGCCGCCCTGCGACGCTCCGCGATGCTGCTCTCTGCTGCCCTGGGATGCTCCGCAACACTGCCGCTGCCCCGCGACCTCTGCGATGCTGCTCTCTGCTGCCCGGGAGTCCAGTCCCAGTCCCACTCCACTGCCACCCAGCCCGGTTCCCATGGTTTCTGGTTGGCCATCCAGGGATGGGAGCCTGCGGGCTGGAGGGAGGGACCGAGAGGTGGTCAATGCACCTCATAGCAACTGGTCAATTGGTCGTTCTGGTCGTGACACCTGGCCTTTTATTATTATAGACTAGAGGCCCAGTGCATGAAATTTGTGCATGGAGGGGGAAATGTTCTCTCAGCCCAGCCTGCACCCACTTCAATCAGTGACCCTTTGGGGGATGTCCACCTGTGGAATTGGGCCTAAACTGGCTGTCGGACACTGCTCTCACAATCTGGGACTGCTGGCTCCTAACTACTCATCTGCCTGCCTGCCTGATCACCCCTAACTGCCCTTGCTTGCTGGACTTATCTCACCCCTAAATGTCCTTCTCTGCCAGCCTGGTTGTTCCCAATGGCCCTCACCTGCTGGCCTGATCTCACCCCTAACTGTTCTCCCCTGCTGGCCTGATAGCCCCTGACTGACTATGCCTGCCTGATCACCCCTAACTGCCCTCCAATGCCAGCCTGATCTTGCCCCCAACAGCTCTCCTCTGCCAGCCAATTTGGTTCTGATTGGTCAGTTTCTATGCCAGTCAGCATCAAAAGCTCTGCCTCCTAGGCAGCCATTGGCTCCTCACAGTTGACCCAAATTTGGTTATGATTGGTCAGTTTCTAATGCCAGTCAGCATCTCTGGGTCTATCAATGGAACCTGATCAGAAAGACCGGGTTGATCACCAGCCCAAGTGGAGGCCTAGAGAGAAATGGAGACACGGCTATTGGCCAGGCCAGGAGAGAAAAAGAGGCAGGTTCTGATCAACGGCTGCCACAGAGTTTAGATCAGACCCTGCCTCTCTGTCTGCAGGCCTCTCTCTAGGCCTGATCTGCAGCCCCCTAGGCAGTGGTTGGAAAACTGCAGCTCGCGAGCCGCAGTTTGCTGCTCTGTTGACTAATGAGTTTGCTGACCACTGCCCCAGGCAGTCAGTACTCAGGGCACTGGCAGTGGCCCCAGTCAGTGCTGGGTTGCTGTGGCAACCCAGCACTGACTCCCGGTCTGGTCAAGCCTTCGGTCGTAATGGTTGTTATGACCATGGCTCTTTATTATATAGATTATTTTGTATTACTTTCAGGAGATTAGCACCATTTTTTGAAAATAATCTTTCTCCCTTCATTATTGATGACTTCCCAGTAGGAATTTAGGTAATTGATTTGCATGATTTTATCTTTTATCATATAAGCATTTCATATTATTCCACTGTAAGCAGTGTTGAAT
Source organism: Antrozous pallidus (assembly GCA_027563665.1). Taxonomy (NCBI): domain Eukaryota; kingdom Metazoa; phylum Chordata; class Mammalia; order Chiroptera; family Vespertilionidae; genus Antrozous; species Antrozous pallidus. The sequence goes on along the minus strand of CM050521.1, from coordinate 16,531,097 downwards.
ATAATTTTGTATTATAAAAAATACAATATAGTCAAGTGCATTTTATCCTTTGAATAAAAGCTATATTTTCCAAGATAACATTTAGTCACATGTTTTTTATTTATTTGACTCTATGCATATATTTCTCATATTCACATATAACCTTAAAGCATATTTCTAAAATGAAATATTTGAAGCAGTTTTTAAATTTTGTTTTTTAAATTACAGTTGACATATTATGTTTTAAGTGTACAATCCACTGATTAGACATTATATAACTTACTAAGTAATCATCTAGATAAATCTAGTACTTGTCTGACACCATACATAGTTCTTATAATGTTATTGTTATTGACTATATTCCCTATACTGTACTTTATATCTCTGTGACTATTCTGTAACAACCAACTTGTACTTCTTAATCCCTTTATATATTTTCACCCATTCCCCTTTCTCCTCTCCCCTAATCTGGCAACCATCAAAATGTTCTCTGTATCTAGGTATGAATCTATTTCTGTTTTGCTTGTTCATTCATTTTGCTTTTTAGATTCAATTGCTCATAAATGTGTATTTATTGCCATTTATTATTCATATTTTTATCTTTGTTTTTATTCTTCTTAAAGTAGAACTTTTAATATTTCATGTAATACTCGTTTGGTGGTGATGAACTCCTTTAGCTTTTTCTTGTCTGGGAAGCTCTTTATACGTCCTTTGATTCTAAATGATAGCTTTGCTGGGTGGAATAATCTTGGTTATTCTTTACCTTTTATCACTTTGAATATTTTGTGCCAATCCCTTCTGACTTGAAATGTTTCTCTTGTGAAATCCATTGACTATCTTATGGGAGCTCCCTTGTAGGCAACTAAATGCTGTTTTCTTTCTTCTTTCAAGGTTCTCTCTGTCTTTAACCTTTGTCATTTTAATTATGATGTGTCTTAATGTGGGCCTCTTTGAATTATCTTGCTTGGGACTCTGCACTTTCTGGACTTTTATGTCTGTTTCCTTCGCCAGGTTAGAAAAGGTTTTAACAATTATCTCTTCAAATAGATTCTTGAGCCCTGCTCTCTTTCTCCTCTTTCTGGTACCCCCACTAATGTGGATGTTGGTACTTTCAAGTTGTCCCAGAGGCTCCTTATATTATCCTCATTTTATAAAATTATTTTTCTTTTAGTTGTTCTGATTGAGTGTTTTCTTCTTCCTTAGCTTCTAAATCTCTGATTTAATTATCTGATTCATCTACTCCACTGTCAATTCCCTGTAACGCATTCTTCATTTCAGTTAATGTAGCCTTCATTTCTGACTGATTCTTCTATATTTTCTAGTTCCATTTTTATGTTTCCTATCTCTTTGATGAAGTTCTCACTAAGTTCATCTACTCTTCCCCCAAGTTAATTGAGCACTCTTATAACCAGTATTTTGAACTCTGTATCTAGTAGATTGCTTATCTCCATTTTATTTACTTCTTTTTCTGGAGTTTTGTCCTGTTCTTTGATTTGAGACATGTCTTTTTGTTTCATCATTTTGACTGCTTCCATGTGTTTGTTTCTATGTTTTAGGTAGAGTTATGATGTTTCCCAAGCTGGGTAGAGTGGCCTAATACACCACGTGCTCTGTACGGTCCAGTGACATAGCCTCCCAAATATTCAACCTAGGTGCCCCAGGTATGCTGCCCCATATGGGCTGTGTACCATTCCTGTTGTATTTGAGCATTGACTGCTATTGGCATATCAATGGGAGGGATTTACCCCCAGGCTGATCAGCTGCAAGGCCTGGCTGAGATCACTGTGGAGGATCAGCTGTATAGGGGTCCACCCCACAAAGTGGGACTTATTTCAGCAGGCCTCTGGTGCCCACTGAATCTGCCTCTTGAGTGTGTTTATTGTGGAGGTGGTTGGGTGGTGCTTCAGTGTGGTCTGAAGCTGTCCACTGGGTGCATATGCTCTGGGGCCTCCTGAGAAGTACAGATAAAACTCAGCCACCACCTCTGTTCTACCCTGGGCCACCCAGCATAAGCTACAAAGTGATTTGCCGATGACTGCTACTTGTGATGGGCTTAGAGGTACCCAGGTTTTCTGTTGCAAGAGTGAGAATTATGCTCTTTCCAGTTTCTAAGGTAATACAATAGCAATTTGATATTCTTCACCATCCACTTAGACAAATGCCTTTTCAATACTATGTGCTCATCATGTTTTCTCAATTCTCCTCTTACAGAACTTTATCTTGATGCAATATGTACTTATGGCTGACAGTATTTTATTTATCATATGTCATACTTCCCTGCAGTAAAATATTCATACAAATTGGAACTCCAAATTTTTGGCTATGCATTTATTTCTGAACTCCTGCATTGTATGCCAAGAAACATTCTGTCTTCAAAATTATTTTTATTAATACATCAGTTGGTATCTCAATTAGATTATTTAATTTTGTGCAAATCAAAGAACTGAAAACCAGTTCAGAACTGAAAACCAGTTTGCAATAGGATTTGTTACTCAGACATTATAATCATTTGCATTCCTAATTTGAGGATTAATAAGACATCAAATGAATATCTATTAGTTTTTCACTTATAGACTTTTAAAGTTTTTTTCATGTTTTAATTCAAAATGTCCAGACAAGTCTTTGAAAAATTAAAACATTGTTCATTTCAAAAGACCTTTGCCGATACAGTATTTCAATTAAGAATGCTTTTTATCATATTACATATGTTAAATCAAAACTTAAAACTACAGCTTGTAGATGAACTCATTCCAGTGGGGACAGCCATGGAACACATAAATTAACTCTCTTGGGGACCAATAGCCCCAGAGCGGCTCTTTGGGTCCACCACTGGGTGTTCATTGAGGCTGCATGTCCCTATGCAAGACTCAGTAGTTTTAGAAGACTCGGTTGGGATAACTTTTTCATTTTGATGTGGATATTTGGATGATTGATAACTTCCATTTAAAATATTCATTGATCTAGTTGTTCCCAACTGGCTCCACTGGAATAACCAAAGGAACATTAAAAAATATGGAGTGTGCAATGGTGCACTGACTGGGTGGCTCAGTTGGTGGGAGCACTGGTCCACGTACCAAAAAGTTGTGGGGTTTGATTCCCCATCAGGGTGCATACGGGAGACAACCAATAGGTCTCTCTCTCTCTCTCTCTCTCTCTCTCTCTCTCTCTCTCTCTCTCTCTCTCTCTCTCTCTCTCTCTCTCCCTCCCTCTCTCCCTCTCCCTCTCTCATCAAGAAACATATCCTTGGGTGAGTATTTAAAAACAAAACATGGAGTCTAATCCTTTTCTACACCTGTTAAATCAGAATTTTCTAAACCTGTTGGATCATAATTTTGAGGGACATAATCTGAAAGTATCTGGACGTACTTGAATAGTCTATTGCTTGTGTGTATCACTGTACCCTCACATGACATCTGCCTACAAGGTACAGGAAAGTGGACCCCGAGGGAAGATGCCAGAGAAGGAAAGAAAACAAAATCCTCAGGAGATCGAAAATAATGTTAGACCTTGCTTTTGTGTGTATATTTAAGAAAGAACCATGAAAAGACACAAATAAATGCAGCCCTCTCTCAATTTGTGAGCTTTGGGGGATAGAAAAGAGAGAGGCTTAAGTGGGTGTGCTAAGGTGCTGGAGGGCCTGCGTGACCAGGGAACAGTGTGCAGAATAAGAGAGGAAACTGGGAGGTGAACTGTGCTAACTAATTTCTCCACCTCATTAGCATTCCTGGGCCTGGGTGGCCCTGAAGATCCGGCCACTCCTCTTTCCTGATGAAGCGGTCACCTGGTCCAGCCCTTCCTCTGTCTTCTCCTCTTCTGTCCACTGCTCCTTCCCAGATGCCGCTCTTCATTTCTCAGGCTTTCCCTCTCGTTTCAGGTTTCTTTTCAATTACATTCACCATCTACATCTACTTAGTGTTATATTTCTGTGGCACGTCCTTTTTTTTTTCATAATCAGTGGAGATGAGCTCTTGTCACCTGTCCCTTAATTAGGGGATGAGTTGGTTATGGGGAAGGGACATTGGAAAAAGGCATTGAGCTTGTTATCAACTGACTTTTGCTATTTATCAGCCTAAACAATAAAAAGTCGCTATTATACGAGGGAATGAGATTAACTTAGGAAACCCCAATACCTTCACTTGTGAGCCCTTTCCACAGTCTCCAAGTCCTCCCTGCTGGGAAATTTCTGTTACATACCATCCTCTCTCATGTCACAGACCAGGCCCATGTCCCCATCCATTCTAAATGAACACGGAGAACCATTTGTGCCATTTTTGAAAAATACAATAACATCTTATTGATAGCTAGAAATTTTATTAACTTTTTCAGCTGATGTTTGCTCCTCATTTCCACAGGCATTGTTATCAGAGTTTTGAAATTTTGTTCAAAGTAACACACTGCAGGAATCTAGTTCCACCCCTGTCCCTTTAACTCCAGCTTTACTGTATGGAAAGTGCTACTAATTTCAGGTAGCAGAACATAGCACCTGCTGTAGCTATGTTAACGTGTGCCTCCTATTTCTTCTTGAGTCCAGGTCGATGATTGGTTTCTCTGTGAATCCTCCCCTCTGAAACAAAATGCTCAGAAAGGCCATGTAAACTGACGCGAGGCTGTTTTTCCAGCACAAGTCACCTACCACACTCTGTCCCACTATTCTTCATTCCATCTATTCCATTTCACAGCAGCGGTCTCGATGACCTGGATCTATTAGTCTGTGGGCTGCAGGTGAATCTAGGCCTTACTGGAGGATGTCACTCACAAGGCAAGATAATTTAAGGATGGTTTCTTTGCATTTGAATTTTAAAGCACTACAGGAAGAAAAAAGGCATGTTGCCAGTGTAAATTTATGTATGGATATGGCTTTTGTAAAGTATCTTTAGAACCAACATATGGATCACAGAGATCCTGTAATAAACTTGAATAATTGAAAGCTTGTTTATTTTTACTTCAGTTTATTTTTAAAGATGAATTTATTCACTTTAATATCCATAAGAGGCCAAACTACATTTCCCAGGAGAAAGATAAGTATGATAATCCAAATGTTTGAAACCAAATACCTGCTACCAAATTTAAAGTTGTAGCATGATCTCATTTGGCCCTCTGTATTAAATATTAAATATTAAACCATCATGCCAGTTTAAGTTAGGACAATAGAGATAGGGATGAAGTAGAAGGGGCAAGCCCCAGCCTGCATGGCTCAGTGGTTGAGCATCAACCTATGAACCAGGATGTAATGGTTCGATTCCTGGTCAGGACATATGCCCAGGAGGGGGCTTGATTCCCAGTGTGGAGTGAGCAGGAGGCAGCCAATCAATGATTCTTTCTCATTATTGATGTTTCTATCTCTCCCTCTTTCTTCCTCTCTGAAGTCAATAAATAAATATCCTATACAATAGAAGCCTAATATGCAAATTGGTCCCTCAGGTGGTTGTTCGACCAGAAGTTTGACCGCTCGCTATGACATCCACTGGCCACCAGGAGGTGGTGCGAAACATGGGGGTATCAGTGATGTGGTGCTGGCAGCAGGCAGCAGTGGAGGCGCTGCTGGCCCTAATGGGGCCCAACAAGAGCAGGACTGTGGTGGGATGGTTGAGCAGGTGAGTGGGTGGTGCCAGGCCAAGGTGGGTGTGAGAGGTGGCATGATCACCCTGCTCATCGCCCCACAGATGGCAACCAGCGGCAGCAGCAGTGGTGGGGGATAGGGGATAGGCACTGAGGGAGCTGGGCAGGGGGCCCAGCCTGATCAATTGCCCTGCAGGTGGGATGGTGGAGCAGGTGAGGTGCAACAGGCCAAGGTGGGGTGCCAAGCAGGGCTGTAGGACTGCAAGGCTGAGGAAGTGAGCTGGGGCCCGATATCTGCAGGCCACTCGAGGGACCTCACTCATGCATGAATTTGTGCACTAGCCTCTAGTATATCCTATATAATAAAAGCCTGATATGCTAAGTGTCTTCTCATCCAGTTGGCTGTTCAACCAATCACAGCATACTATGCTAATGATATGCTAAGGCTGCTCAACCACTCGCTATAACATGCACTGACCACCAGGGGGCAGATACTCTGGTAGGTTAGGTTAACTTACTGCTGTGGTCCGGCTGTTTGGAACTAAGCAAGATGGGCCAGACATGCCCTGGAGCCCTCCAGTAGTCCCTCCCCACCTGGCCAACCTTCTTCGTCTCACCCTGGCCCCAATCATGCACCAGTGGGGTCCCTCTGCCTGGCCTGAAACACTTTCACAATTTAGGACCCTTCGGGGGATGTTGGAGAGCCAGTTTCAGTCCTATCCTACAGGCCAGGCCGAGGGACCCCACTGGTGCATGAATTTGTTCACTGGGCCTCTAGTCCTATCTAATAAAAGAGCAATATGCAAATTGACCGTACCTTTGCTATACTCACAAGCCACACCCACTGACCATGCTCACCAGCCAATCAGGAGCTGGGGTGGAGCCAGCTGAGGCCAAGGGTGTGGGGCCGAAGCAGCCCCTGGGGGCAGAGCCGAAGCAGCCGGTAGCGAGTGTGCAGCCCCCAGTACCTGGCAGTCACAGGCAGCCAGGACTAAGGCTGGGGCTGGAGGGAGAGGGGGTGGAGCCGAGGCAGCAAGCAAGTAGTCCCCAGGGCTCGGGGGTCGCTGGTGGCCCAAACTAAGGCTGGGGCTGAGTTGAGCAGGGCAATGGCCAGGTGAGGCTTTAGGCCTTGGGCAGACCAGGGGTGAGTGGTCAGTAGTACATCCCCTGAGGGCTCCCATTATGTGTGAGGGGGCAGGTTGGGCTGAGGGATCACCCACCCCCAGTGCACGAATTTCATACACTGGGCCCCTAGTATATATACTATCTAATAAAAGAGTAATATGCAAATTTGACCATACCTTTGCCATACCCACAAGCCATGCCCACAGCCACACCAACCAGCCAATCAGGAGCACATTATGCAAATAAACCCCAACCAAGATGCATATTACTCTTTTATTAGATAGGACTAGAGGCCCAGTGAACAAGATGGCTACCACCACTGAGAGCAGGAGGAAGGCTTGGGTTTCCCTGGCAACAGAGGAAGCCAAGCTTTCTGCCTGCCAGGCCTCCACTCAGTGTTACAGTTTCAATTATAAAAGATACAGAAATGGCGACAGCCACTGAGCTGGAGAGAACAGAGGCTTGGGTTTCCCTGGCAACAGAGGAAGCCAAGCCTTCAGCCTGCCGTTGCAGGCCTAGGCCTCCACTAGAGGCTACAACGTTTCAAACAGAAATGGCTGCTGCCCCTAGGGAGCAGAAGGCTTGGCTGGGCTCCAGGCTACAAAGTTTCAATTATAGACATAGATTAATCCCAGATACCAGGGCATCTGCTTGGGTCGTCGGGAGGGGGGGGGCGTGGCTGGCCTGCAAACCTTCACAGCCCCCTCGCCCAGGCCACCCCTCACTCCAAGGGAACCTCCACCCTGATCTGAGACACTCTTCAGGGCAAACCAGCTGGCCCCCACCCATGCACCAGGCCTCTATCCTATCTAATAAAAGAGTAATACTCAGATTGACCATCACTCCAACACACAAGAGGGCTATCCCCATGTGGTCAAAGATCCTGCCCCCATGTGGACACAAGATGGCCACCAAAGATGGCCATCAGGGGAGGGCCGTTGGGAAGTTCCAGGCCCTGCAAGGAAGGGCAGTTGTGGGTGATCAGGCCAGCAGCGGAGGGCACTTGGGAGGAACCAGGTCTGCAAGGGAGGGCAGTTGGGGGCTATCAAGCCTGCAGGAGAGGGCAGTTAGGGTTGAGCAGGCCGGCAGAGGAGGGAAGTTGGGGACAAACAGGCTGGCAGGGGAGCAGTTAGGCATCAATTAGGCTGGCAGGGTAGTGGTTAGGGGGTGTTCAGGCTGACAGGCAGAAGTGGTTAGGGGCAATCAGGGAGGCAGGCAGGTGAGCAATTTGGAGCCAGCAGTCCTGGATTGTGAGAAGGATGTCCGATTGCCCGTTTAGGCCTGATCCTGTTAGGGCCTAAGATTGGAGGGGTCTCAGATTGGAGAGAGTGCAGGCTGGGCTAAGGGACATTTCCTGCCCCCTGGCACCGGGCCTCATATATATATATATGTATATATGGTAAAGGGCATCTACAGCAACCTTGAAAGTAAGGTCTATATTATAGATGCTCCTGCTTGACACTTGCACTTCTGTCTGTTGAACAGGGTTTAGCCACAGCTGAGTATAAACTTGATTCTGAAGGATTGAGTGTCCCATTGAGAATTGGGGATTCTAGACTATGGGAGAAGAGGCAAATAGTTATTGAAAAACCACTCATAATGTGAAATTTTTTAAATGTTCTATAGTCAAATTTTTGTATCCCACTGATTTCCGAGGATCACTGCTCTGTGAAGGATATCACATATTTAAAAAAAACATTAGTACAATGAGGCAGCTCAAGGAAAACTGAAGGATGACTGAACTGTTTTGTTTCTGGAATGATGGAACCATGGCCTTGGATATATGACTATGGGGAAACCCATAGAACTGTACACACACAGAGAGGATTTTATTCTCTGTAAATGAAAGGAAATTTAACTGTGATGTTGTAGAGGTAACCTGAAGATGGAAGACAGATTGTGAGAAATTATTTTAACTGTATTTCAAATGAGTGGCATAACCACAGTGAAGCAGGTAGGAATGAAAGGAGCTCTGACCTGAGTAATTTTGAAAAGTGACTTTTGACTGACTAAAGTAAGACTAAAGACCAGATTAATACACACAAACACTGTACATTGTTTGGTGAGTCTCTGTCTTACAGGAGTATGAGTTAGCAATAGTGAAACAACTTTATAAACTAGGATTGAACAAATATGTTAACATGTTATATATGTCAGCAAAGCTTCTCACTAATAGAAAAAGACATTACAAATAAGGAAAGGGGGAAAGCTAGAACCCATATTTCCAAATATGCAAAGAGGTAGATACGGAAGTAAATACGTATGTGTAGGTAAGTGTCACTGGCACATTTCTTAGCTCTGTTCACAGAGGAGGTTTACAAGCTTTGCTATATCCCATCAGCACTGAGCACACTCAGCGCCTAGATCTTTGTTTCTAAACATCTTTTTCCACGAAAGGAATAAAGGTTCCTTGGAAAAGTGTTTGGTTTCAGCACTGGGGCAGGTAATGTACAACATGGGCCTGGAATATTCTGTAGTTCCAGGAAGTAGAGAAGTGCAAAAGGATAGAGACTTGTCCAAAGAACACAGGAGCCAACCTGAATGAGCTCCTAATGGCTAACGCTGGAGCAATTTGAGAAACAAATAAATAATGGTCATATTGGATTATAACCTATAACAGTTAATTTTATGTATCAACTTGGCTGGGTCATATTACCAAGCAGTTCAGATATATGGTCAAACATTATTCTGGATGTTTCTGTGAAGCTGTTTCTTTGTTCTTGTTTTGTTGTTGTTTGTTTGTTTTGAGTGGTATTAACATTTAAGTTGGTAGACTTTGACTAAAGCATGTTACTTTCCATAATGTGGGTGGGCCTCATGAAATCAGCGCAAGGCTTGAACAGAGCAAAGACGGACCTCCCCCTGAGGCAAGAAGGAATTCTGCAGGCTCACCACCTTTGGAGTAGGACAACACTTGTTCCCTGGGTCTCAGCCTGCTGGCCTCCCCTGCAGTGTTTGGGCTGTGCACATCCTCAACAGTGTGAGTCATTCCTTAAAATAAATCTCTCTCTCTTTAGGTGTATATACATATCCTGTTGGTTCTGTCTCTCAGGGGAACCCTAACTAATACATAAACCAAAGAATTAAATAAATTTCCATGAGACCATGCTGATATAAATAACAGAATAAATAAATGAGAAAGAAGAGGTAAGCATTCCTTACAAAAGAATTTCAATTACTAAACGAAGCAGGGTTAAAGGAAACAGAAAATCATTAGAACACTAGAGTAAGAGTTGTGTGGCCAAAATCCATCCATAGATATTAAACTAAATGGGTAAAAGAGGATATTTGTATCATCTCCAAGTTCTCCCTCAAAGCATGTACTTATTCATTATAAAGCCAGACTAGTAACTTTAGAATGGAGAAAACTAATAAATACCACCTTAATGAAGGAATGAAGATTAACATCACCAATAAAAAACATATCGATATTATATAGCCCCTGATATGATATCATGAGAAGGCCACATCATCTCTGTGGAATTCTTCCAAAAAATCGATGACCTCTGTCTTATCATGAGAAAACAGCAGACCAACCCAAATCGAGGGACATTCTAGAAAATATTGGATCAGTACTCAGAAAGAGTGTGAAGATACTGAAAGATAGGGAAATGCCAAGGAACTGCCACAGGTTGGAGCAGACTAGAGGAGACTTAAGAAGACATAACAACTAAATGCAATGTACTTCCCTGGGTAGAATCCTAAAATAGAATTCTAGAGATATTAGTGGAAAAACTGGGGTACTCCAGATAAGTCAATTATTGTTGTTAATAGTATTGTAGTAATGTTAATTTTTTAGTTTTGATAATTACTCCACAATCCTGTAATATAATAACATTAGAAGAAGTTGGGAAAAGGACCTAGGGAACTCTATATTATCTTTTTTCTGAAAGTCTAAAATTATTTCAATATAAAATACTAAAATTTACTGTCATGTTTATAATCTATCAGGTGGCTTTACTGGAGTGATGTGAGTTTTATTTTAAAATTTAGTGCTAACATTATGCTAGAGATTATATCATTTAAACCAATGATAACAAATTTTAGATTTCAACATAAAAACGTGAAAGGGTACAAAGTTTTCAAAATTTCTTTAGAAGATATCTAAGAAGAAACAACTGAAGCCTTTTGGTCTAGATGACTTGTTTTAAGCTGTTTTTGTTCACACTGTTTCTTTAATTAGATAGCATATATATTTGGGTGATTTGGGTTGCTTTTCAAGATTATTTGGGTGAGTTAATGCAATTGTCAACCACACCTGAGTTTCATGACTGGGCTAAGCAGGTGAAATGAATGAGTGAAGCCGACCAGATATAATAAGGACAGTACAAGTAAACTGAGTAACATGACCAACAGTAGGCTTTGGTGTCTGGTGGGCAGTAGGGACTGAACTGAAATGCATGTGCTCCATCAAGGACAACCGCTACTCAGGTTTGGAGGGGCCCACTGTCCTGATTTGTCAAGAAAATCCAGAATTATGTACAATTATGTGAACTCTCCCAGTATGTAAGTGTTGGAAAAGACTTAAGACATTTTAAAATAGGGTGCAGGCCAAACCAAGCCCATCTACTTGTCTTTATCTTTCTTCCACCTAATTTGCATCTTCCACCCCTCTTCCTTTTCCTTTCCCATACCTCCGTAGGTTGCCAATGTAGAACTGAAATGTAGATATTGTTAATATTTGTATAGTAGTTTCATATGCCTCTTGTTCTAACTTTCAAGAAGAATTCCAAAGTTGAAAATGCAATAAAACCAAACCACAGAAACTTTGTTGAACTTGGAAATAATCCAGTAATTTCATTAATTGAATAAAAAGTTTCACCATCCCCAAAATAATCTTATATAATAAATGCCTAGGTGGTGTTGGCAACTTCATCACAAGATGGACACAAGATGGCCACCACAAGATAGCTGGCAGGGCAGGGCAGCTATGGGCTATCAGGTCGGCAGGGGAGGGCAGTTAGGGTGAACATGCCAGCAGGGAGGGAAGTTGGGGTGATCAGGCCAGCAGAGGAGCAGTTAGGTGTCAATCAGGCTGGCAGAGGAGTGGTTAGGGGGTGATCAGGCTGGCAGGCAAGAGTGGTTAGGATCCAGCAGGACCAGATTGTGAAAGGGATGAACCAACAGTTGGACCTCCCCCAAGGGGTCCCATCTTAGAGGATGTCACGCAGGTTGAGGGACCCCGCCCCCTATACACAAATTTTGTGCACTGGGCCACTAGTAATAATAATGATAATGATGATGATGATGTTGATGATAATAATAATGATAGTAATTGAGTATTTTCTGGTGTGAAACAACATTCATTTTGTGTGGCTCCATAGGGACCGAATTGTTTAATTCTCAGAACAATTCTCTGAGGCAGATTCTATTAAGAATTTATCCTAGTATTTTACATTGTTTGTCCTTTTAGGTGTGATATCCTAGCACAGGGTAAAGATAATGTGCTATGAGCATATGGTGGAACCTTCTCCGCCAAGCCAGGTGACATGTCTTCCTCTCCAGTGAGAAACGGGCTGTAGGTTCCTATCTTTAATATCATTGAGAGTATCTGCTTTTCAGCCTGAAGTGATTCATTACTCTAGTCTGCTTCAGTCCTTTGTAATTTGTGGTAATTATGCTTTTCTTTTTAATACAAAAAAATGTATAGAAATAAAAACTTGAAAAGGCGAAAAAAAAAAAAAAAGAATTTATTCTACAGATGAGGAAACAGAGGCTTACTGAGGCCAAATTAGTTACCAGGACTACAGAGCTGCCTGTCTCTAGAACTGAGCTCTTAACCATGACATTGAATCAGGCAAGAGCCCCATAGGGCAGAGTTGCCAGATAAAATACAAAATGTCCAGTTAAATTTTAATATGTATTATATTTGGTAAATCTGGCAACTCTATTAGATGGATAATTCTTTGACATCATGTCACCCCATTTATTTGGAAAAAAGTTGAAAACTGAAGAGAACTTTGACTACAGGTAGAAATTTTATTTATATTATGTATCTCTTTTAATAAACTTCTTTTGTCCTCCTCCCCACGCTCTTTCATTCCCCAAAACTTTAAAGTGCAGCAAAACTGGCCAGGCTGGCATGGCCCAGGGATTGAGCATTGACCTATGGACCAGGAAGTCACAGTGCATTTCCTGGTTGGGGCTCATCCCCAGGGTCAGCGTGAAGGAGGTAGCCCATCAATGATTCTCTCTCATCATTGATGTTTCTGTCTCTTCCTCTCCTTCTCCCTTCCTCTCTGAAATCAATAAAAACATTAAATAAATAAATAAATAAATAAAGTGCAGCAAAACAGAAATGGTGAAATTCATTAATAGTATTTAAATTTCATTTTATATGTACTTATCTATATAAATAATTCACATCATTATAATGGTTGTGATATGACAAGCTATTCACATTATGTTCCAACCAACTTACTAAGCCTGACTAGAGCAGCAGCAGGTATTCTGCTTCCCAATGTACATTCGCAGGTGTCCTCTATTAAGTGTCTTCTATTTTTTAATAAATTTAGAAAATTTTTGTGAGAGTGCTCCTGTTAACTAAGTAGCCAGGAAGCCAACTCTTTAGGCCAGGAGGGACTTTGAGGTCCTCCTTCACATTTATGTTGAATGTACATCTTGTTCCTGGCAAGGCACCAAGGAAAACACATCTAGGTCCCAGGTCAGGAGGAGACAAGGCTGGGTTCCCAGGGACTGAAGAGAGTGTGTTGGGAGAGGGATGGGGAGGGCCAGAGGAAAGCGTGGGCATTTGGGAGAGATGCTTTGGGAAGGAGACAGGCTGAGGCTCTCTGACCCCTCATGCTTGCCAGGCTGATGTGGACTCAAAATTCCCTTTCTCTTGCTCTCTCTCTTTTTGTTGTTGTTGTTAAGCCTCACCGGAGGACATTTTTCCTTTAATCTCTTCGAGAGAGAGTGGAAGAGAGAGGGAAAGACAGAAACATCGATGTGAGAGAAACACATCCATTGGTTGCCTCCTGCTTGCACCCTAATCAGGGCCTGGGCCGTGGAGGAACCTGTAACCAAGGTATGTGCCCCTGACTGGAATCGACCCTGGGACCCTTTGGCCCACAGACGGACGCCGTACCCACTGAGCACACCAGGTAGAGCTCTTTTCTCTTTTTGATGTTAATTTTACTTGCCCCATCATCATTCTAATTTTTACCCACCCAACCTTTTTTCCTTGGAACCGATCACTTGTTCACTACATGTATTTCCAAATTTCCCTACAGTTATTGAGGGAAACGCTCATTGGGAAGGGAGGATGGGCAGGGGATTTCACAAGTTAGTCATTCAACCAGAGTTCTATGATATTTCTATCTTTAGCATAATTTATTCTGGCTACAGTATTTGGAAGCAAGTGTCTCCATTTTAAATTTTATTTTTAGGTCCAAGTCTAAAGTGAGACTCCATGCAAGTCTCATAAGGATACCCAAAGCATTTCATGTTGGATTGAAAAACCAAAATGATTTGTCAAAGGGCCAATGCTAGGCAACATTCAGAACCCAGAGAAGCGACTCGTTCTCCCTCTCACCCTCCTCTGTATTCACCTGCGCAGCTGTCACTTTTCTGATCTCAAGTACCAGAGTCTGAATCTCTCATGCTACCATCTGCTCTTTTCATTTTCCCACCAGGTACTCTATCCAGGTCTTCACTTCCTCCTACCTGTCAATTCACTTGTTCATTCTGTTACTTGTTAGTTCATTTTGCGAGTAATAATTATCTACCACGTACTTGGTTGTTTTACTTATTTATTTTAAATATATTTTTATTGATTTCAGAGAAGAAGGGAGAGGGCGAGGAAGAGAGAAACATCAATGGTGAGAGAGAATCATTGCTGTGGTGCCCTTGGCTGCCCCCTGCATGCCCTGTACTTGGAATTGAGCCGGAAAGCTGGCCACGTGCCCTTGACCAGAATAGAACCCAGGACCCTTCAGTCCACAGGGCATACGCTCTATCCACTGACCCAAACCGGCTAGGGATGTACTTGCTTGTTCTAGGTGCCGAGGTGCAGCAGGGAATAATGAAATGTTCTTATTTTGTGTGTGGGATTGCGGGAGACAAATAATGTATAGATGTGTATAGAATGCATTATGCATATAGTGCATATAAGTCGTTGAATATAAGGGTATATAATGCTAGCTAGAGATAATAAATGCCATCAGCAAAAGTCACCCAAGATAAGCAGAGAGAAGCTCTGTTAGGTACAGTGGTGGGGAAGGTCGTCTTTGATGAGGAGTTTGAGCAGCAACCTCATTGAAGCAAAGGAGCAAGCCTGCCTTCACCTGCTCTCAGGAGGCTCCCGCCCAGCTTCAGGGAAGTTTGCCACCTGCCGAAGCTCAAAGGGAGGAGCCAGGAGAGCCTGGGGCGCTGGGATGCGCCCCCCTCCCCCCACTCCCTTGAGCGGTCCCCTCTGCCTCAGCCTCCCCACCACAGTGTACTGAGGGTCCCCACCCGCCTGCCCCATGGCCCAGGAGGTGCCCACACCGGCCTCTACCCAGGCAGCGTGCTGCAGGGCTGGCTACTGTCTCAGTGGGAGACCTGGATGCCCCTCTCCCCCTGGAGGGGTTGAAGTGAGGACAGACACCTTCCAGGAGGTCCCTCCCCAGACTCCCTCTCCTGGCCCAGGGGATCAGGGAGGCTGGCAAGGGCATTCCTGCATGTGAGAGCCTGTTCCTATCAGGCCGATGTTCCCCAGACCCTCCTGTGATGGGACCCATAACATAGGCGACTGGAGGCAGGCAGGAGGCTCTGCTTAGTATATATATATTTTTATCTGTGAATAAACTGCTGGTGTAAAAAAAAAAAAGACTCCAAGTTAGGACAAAATCGGTTTTATGAAGTTCAGAAAGGCATAATCTGGAGGATTTACTTCAAGAGAGTAGAGAAGTCTGCCAAGAAACAGAGAGATTGCCTCCTGGTGTGTGAGTCATCTGTAACCTCTCATTTCAAGGGTTAGCAATTCGAATATTAGTAAGTTACAGTTTTAAGTGGGGAGACAACAGCAGGCTTTATTAGAGTGGTGAATTTGGTTTCAAGATGAAAGCATTACTAGTAATGACAAAACGAGCATTGAAATATTTAAACAGGAATCTTTTTAATCTTGGTGTGGGAAGCTATTCAAAATCTCAACAAATAAACAGTAGGTTGCTATGTGTTTTCATTGGCATAGAACAATATGGCTATGCATTCTCTCTCCATGCAATTCCTGCAGCACCTGAGAAAAGGTGGACTATTCTCATTCATATACTTGGGTCTCATTCGGTTAATGTAATGGCAGAATTCTATCTGAACTTCTTCTTTTCTTGAAAAGTTTGGAACACTCTGGCCAATCACTCACAGACTTTTGGATTGAGTTGAGGCCTTACGTCATATTAAAGTGATTATTAAAACCTATGATTTATTTTGAGCAATAGTAGAATTTATAAAATATCAGTAATTGGGATTGACTTTCTCAGGAGAGGGAGGGAAAGAAAAGGAGAAGTTTGTTCTGAAATTATAAAAGCCTTATTATAGGATATTTTAAAAGAAATATGGCTTTCCCCATATATAATGATATCTGCATCTAAATATTTAAAAGCTCATTTGGGAATTTCACTAAGTAGTAGTCAGCAATGATTTGCAATTTAGATTTATTATTATTACTTGTGAGCCTATTGCTTGTCAGGAGTATGTTTTCTATATAAATTATCACTTCTTATGTGCTTGGAAGTGTCTGATCTTTTAGATGAAGGGCTAATTGTTGCACCTTTAATATATATGTATTTCCAATATCCTATGACCAGCTTTTGACAAGTTTCCATCATTCTCTTCATCTCATTACTCGGTTTTTGAGGGTTCATTGTTTAAAATTGTCAATTAGTAATATTTTGTGTATTGTTTTCTATAATCAAACTACCACAAAAGTGGTGGTGAATCTTTTTTATAGAAAATATCCAGTAACTTTAATTGCTCTCCCCAGGCATTCATCCCCCCACATATACATACAATGAACCGGACAAGGGGCAGAACCTGTCTCCAAGGCAGCACAGTCCACTCCAAAGACAAGGGATGAAAAAGCCTTACATACCATTTTCTGAAATTGGTATAACACTGCCCCACTCGTAAAGAGCTTCCACCGTTATCTCATCTAACCCCTACACAGTAACCAAGCTTCAAAGAGGTCACTTCTCACCGAAAGAGCAGTCACAGATGGAGAACGGCCACGCGACAGGAGCCCAGGGATGCAGGCTGAGGAGGCACCCCCGGAACGCGCCCGTGTGTCGGTCCTGCAGCATGACCGCGTCCTGGCGGAACGCTGTTTGTGCAGGTCAGCCCAGGGCGGGCCTCCTGAGCAGTGTCGATAGCCCTGGAGGAAGGGCTGGACACCGCATGGTGTAGAGATGCCGTTTATTTGGACATCCTGATTGTTTTTAGGTGGGACATTAAGAAAGGCCTTCATGTCCGGGGCTATCCCGTCCTGGAGGGATTTGGTGCCTTTGGGTGGCTGGCAGCTTCTGCTTCGTCTGTGGGCGCTGGGCTTTTTCTCTGGTGATGGATGCATCCTCGTGCTGGCAGTGACGAATGAGGGTAAATGTCAGGTTGGGAGACAGCTGATGAAGAGAGAAAGTCATCTTTCAGATGACAAAATTACAGCGCAGAGAGCCCAGACGGCTGGCACGTGGCCACAAAGAGTTGCGGTGTTATCTTTCGGCTGCTTGGGGGTAACAAGCAAAGCTAGGGAACAAGATATGGTAAATCAAGCCAGATTTCTTGTTTTGGTACATTTTTTAAAGACAAAAGCCCCGGAGGAATTCAAATAGAAACATTAACCTGACACGTGTGCCGATAACCAAAGGCACACGGAGAGTGCGTGGTCCTCGGGCTGGAGCCGCCGGCTTGTGCGCACTGATGAGCACCTGATGTCGCATACGTTATTGTCTTCAAAACAGGCAGCAGTCGAACAGTTTACTTCAAGAGATGTGTAAGCACAACTAACATATTTTATGTTTTGCAAATACTCTTGCTTCCAGAATTCTGGGTGAACTCTGGGGTAGCAACAAGAACCAATCTTGGCTCTGATTTCATCCTTCTCTCCACTTGTTCAAGTGCTCTCCTGCTCCTCACTCTTCTTCCCATATGTCTCAGCAACTGCTGTCACAGGGCTGATGGGCGATGTATGTGTGATCTCTTGCCTAAAATAAAAGTCTAAAACACGGTCTGGAAAAAGCAACAGTAACCACATTTTGGGCACAGCGAAGGTGACAGCTGTTGCTCTGAGGAGGCCTATAGTTTTCATGGCTACAGAGCACCCTTCTCCAGGACCCACATTCTGTTCCTTCCCAACATGCCATGTGTCAGTGACTCCAAATGCTCCTTCTGTGGCAGCAGCACTGATCCTCGAGGCTGCAATCACTGTCGCTGTAACTGCTCTTGCTATGGTACGTGCAGTAGCGTCTACAGTGTTTACTTCCTGACGGGAAAGAGCCTTCATTGAAGAGGATCTGCTCTGTGCTGTTTCCTAACCTCCCACTCCAAGATCACTGGGCTGAACAGGGAAGGGACAGGGGGACTTATGTAGGTTCTGACTTGGCCCTGACACAGTTTCTGAATTGGATCAATGGCTATTGTTGCTGCCTTTCTCTAAGAAAGAGAGGGTTTTTCTGAATAAATCAGAATCATATATATATAGCCTTGGTGATTTTCTTAAAAGGGTTTAAATTTCCTGTGATTGCCCATATATTTTTTATTTTTAAGAGAAAAGCTCCTCTATACTGTATTTCAGATTCTGTCCCTTTCTAATGCTTCTTGGAAAAATCTACCAGACTGGACAGGGCTTGCTGCCCTAAAGGTCTGCTTTCACCTTCCTCCCAGCCGTCAGACCAATAGCGAGGCCCACCAAGTAAAGGATCATCCTTTGGCCTTCCAAGAAACACAGTCCATTGTGAGTTTTGGGGACTTGCATAATAGTTCTGTTCTAGAACCCAATCCCCTGAGCTTTTCATCTCATACCCCTCCTCCCACCCCCTTCTCCCTCGCTGCAAGGGCAGTTCTGGTATTGCCATTCATTTCATGGCAGCGAACACTTTCCCAGGCGTCAAGAGACTTCCCAGCAGTGCTCCAGGACTGGGGCTCTCGCCAGGACATTAAATTCTGTCTCATAGAAGCATGCTTCCATATGCATAAATTCTGCTTTATCCAGGCTTATGTTTTGCCATTAGCATCCCTCCTAGGCCTACTTTCCTGGTTCCAGCTGGTAGAGCCAGAGCCTGCAGCTTGTTCAGAGTAAAATGTGAGGGAGGGAAGCTGTAGAAAGAAGAGGAAGACGCTCTGGGATAATCCAGTCTGTGGTAGCTTTAGGAAGAGTCTAGTGTCATCCTGATACAGTGAGGATTTGGGGATGTAAATTGTACCACAAACACTGTTCCACCTTGAGACCAGGGAGCAGGCATTTGTACTCCCATCCAGTCAATCATTGGCCATTGGCAAGTGGCAAATGGCATCAAGGTAGCTTCGGTCACCCGTGGCAACTTCCAGAGAGAATGGGAGGTGTGATGCCTAGAGAAAAACCAAATGTATCCAGAGAATTTTCCTCTTTAGTTTGGCAGAAGAGAAATGTCTGCCACTCAACAATAGCAGTGGCCTAGAAAACAATGCTTTGGCAACAAACCATCAGAAGTGGGAAGAAGCCTTTAAGCTGTTAAAGGGCAGTTGGGATAACATGAGTTAAACCAATTTCCTTCGTAACCTGTCTTTAAGGCATGAGGTGAACGCTTTCACCAGTTTTTTTTTTCATAGTTGGTCGTTTTTTGCAAATTAGTTAAAATTATTCTTTGAACAAAGTTTCTCTGATGCTGAATCTATCCGTCTTTAAGAGCAAGGTACTGAGAGAGAGTTAATAGGTAGCTTACCAAACAAACCCCTGAAAAGTGAAACGGTTATGAGGGCCCGGACCTCTAGTAGAGAGTCCGCTCTCCATTGGCTGGAGCTCAGTGACTTGCCACAGGTCTCCACTCAGTGTTTGAGTTCTGAACACATTGGTTTGTGATCAGATCTTTTCGTCAGCATCAAGGAGAAACCAAAGAAGGGCCGATGGGCTGTGTTGCCTGTGCCACATCAGTGCCCTCGTTCAGCATGCCATCTATATTAATTGAATAAGTAAGTATTCATCCTGTTTTTGTGACAATATTAATTTTACAGGTTAGCACACTGATTAACATTTTATCTCAGTATGTTCTTGAGATTTAAAATATTTAAAATGAAGAAATAGGATATGCAGATTATATAAAATTGGGATAGCTTTGCTGAAACATACTTTGAACTAGCTGGGCACCTTTGAAAGACCTTTATGGGCTTATGGATATATTTTTTTTTCAGTGAAGACTAAGTTAGGGGTATCTGTCAATAAGGATTTAGAAAACAAAACTGAAATGTTTAGACAGTGTTCACATTTTATCAAGTTTAGATTTTAAACTAATGCTGGGAACATTGTCATGTCTGCTTTAAGCCCAGAGCTCTCCGGTCAGCTCCTTGATGCTTATCTGTCAAGGCCCACAAACACCGGCTTCCTTTGTCGGAGGCCCTGCTCTCCCCACAGGCTCACACGAAGCACAGAATAAACTTCCCTAATGTTGTAAAGATTGGAGGAATCTCACTATATATAGATGACGAATATGTCTCTTTCCCATATTTCTCTTTTCTTGGCATAGGTTTCAATCACAGCATAATCATGGTCAGGCCTTCCTTATCACTTCTCCTGTTTTTAAACAGGCATCTCCTTCCAGCTTCCATTTATTATATATATGACTGCCTTGTCAACACAAGGAGCTGCAATGCATGTACACACATGTTTCTAACCTTCATACCATCCTGCCATGTTTGGTGTTAGTGCCCCATTTATAGATGAGAACATAAGGCTTAAAGAAGTTTAAGTGGCAAAAGTAGAATGGGATCTTTGTTTCACTGTAAAACCATGTTCTTTCCAGTATTCCCTGCAGGCATACCTGACCCCAAATGCTGAGTTTATGATTGTTGGGATAGGACATCTTTCACCTTTCAGCTTCAGCACAATCTTGTTTATCTCTCTAGATTAGTCATTAGGAGAACGTGGTTCTTATATGGGTTCTAGGTTCACTCGATCTTGACTCTTATGCTTGTTATTCCTAGTTAAAAATATTTTTAGCTACTGATTCATCACCTCACAGAGGTATATATTCTAGAATAGCTTTGGCTTTCAAATCTCTGCAGCAATTACCTCCTCCAACTTCCAAGAAAAATTTAGGTTCCCAAGCCATGTGAATTCCGATGTTGAGCCCCCAAAATAGGCAGCAGCTTGTCCCTAGCAGCACTGGCTGGGAGCAGGCCTCTATCTTCCTCTTCCTCCCTCCTCTGCAGCTGCGGCTTCTATCTAGAGCATATCACCTCGTAACTGGAGCTCTCGCTGGTTAACACAAGTGTGAGAACAAAATAGATGAACATGTCAGGAAGTGAGGTGGGGAACAACTATACGAACACATGCAGAGAAGAGACCCAGAAGGAAGCCTCTCCTCACTTTCCATACCCTAAGCCGTGAAGCCCCAGGTCCGTGTGGTTCAGGGTTCAGAATCTGGAAAAGGGGCCGCACACAAATGAAAGAGATGAGACAAGAAATAATAATTTGGAAATTGCGGGGCCAGATAGGAGCCCAACTCAAGGGGAAGGACTCCACTGTGGCTCAGGCCTTGCCATCCTTTTATTCAGTTTTGGATACACACGTAGCCCTTAGGCAGGTAATTGCAGTAACAGACAGACTATCCTAAAGGTCAGTAAATATTGGAAAGATTTACTCTGAGACTGTTTGGTCAGGAAATGGCTTGAGCCCCCACTGTCTGCACTAAACAATAGGTGCATAGCTGTGGCCCTTGCCAGGGACTCCAGGGTCACCAGCATTCTGGGATCCTTGTTTACACTTCTCTGATAGTGAAGACAATGGGTGTCTTTACTAACCACGCTTATCTATGTGAACAGTACACATGTTGTTTGCTGAGTTTCTTCTAGAAATGCCAGGTACTTTCATTATTTTATGTCAGCTTTACAACCTACAAAAGAAGGGATAGTATTTCCCTGTTCAATAGGTGAGGAATCTAAAGATCAGGAGGTTACGTTGCCAAGGTGACAGGACTAGTAAGTAATGCGGCTGTATTGGCTCTCACCATCAGCTCTGAATCATTCTGCTGAGAAGCTTCAAACCTAGGTTATGTGATGGGCAGGGCATCCTGGGATTGGGAGAATGGTAGCCTTCCAGTCTGCTCTACTGCCCTGGGCAAAGGGAAGGGTGGATTTAAATGGAAGTCTCATTTCCTTTTCTATGACATGACGTGAACTGTAAGTAGTTTCTATTATTGATGTTCAAAGGCCTTTGAAGGAAAGGCAGAACTGGCCAAGGGAAAAGTATTTCATACCTTTGCTACTCCTATTTTGTGCAAGTCTGGGTTTTACAGGGCAGTGCCAGGTTGATTATTATTCTTTCCTGCAATGAAAAAGAGAGAGACACTTTTTACTTAAAAGGGAAATATTCTTAAAGTCCGAGGAAATGAAAAGGATTAAAAAAAGGTTAAATTTCTCTTTTGACATTTTCTGTTACATTGACATTTTCTGTGGTATTTGGTTGGTGGAGAGACTTTTTCTGTTTTGCTTTGTTTATGTTTGTCTTAACACAAATCAAGCTCTTTATTTTAAACTATTTCTATTGGTTATTATTTTTTTCTTTCTGTTTTATAGGGGCATGTTTCTCCAAGGAAATACAAAATCACTTTTATTTGGGTCAAGGTTAAAATACAGTTTAAAGAAAGATGTATGCTGTTTTCCTTTGTTTAAAAAATTTATACTTGAAATATATGTACCTCAGAAGAGAAATAAGTGAAGGTTTCCCTGTTTAAAAGGATTTTAAGTATTCAGCTTCTGGAAAAAAATACACATAATTATATGAACACAAAACCGTATTTATGCAATACATGAATTTTTGTTGAACTCAATATTGATAGGCAGGATGAACTCTTCTTTGGTGTAAAGAAATATCAATGTCAGGCTAAGTGAAATAAGCCATTCAGTGAAAGATAAATACCACATGACCTCACTCATTTGTAGAACATAAAGAACATTATAAACTGTTGAACAAAAATAGATACAGTGGCAAAGAAGCATCAAACAGACTGTCAAAGTATAGCAGGAAGGCGGGGGAGGGTGGGGGGCAGGGGTGAAAGATCAAGCGAAGGACTTGTGTGCATGCATATAAGCACAACCAATGGACACAAGACACTGGAGGCGGGGGAGGGGAGGTCAATGAGGGGGGGCAGAAGGAGACATATGTACTACTATTTGTAATACCTTAAACAATAAAATAAAATAAATTATTAAGAAAAGCAAAAGAAAGAAATATCAATGTAATACTTCACCGAGGAGCAGGAGTGAATGCCTCCTGACTCAGATGGTGAGGCTAGCAGAGCACATTTCAATAGGTTCCTACATTAGCAAATCAGTTCTCATGAGGACTAATTATGTGGATAATTGCTTAATACACAACTCTTCTGGTTTAAGAGTTAGAGAATTATAGCATTTCAAGAATTGATGGGACTATTAACTGGTTTTAGCCTTTCCCTGAAGCACACCTGTTTCGCAAGTGTTTTCTCTCTTTAAAAAAAATTACATTCGCCAAGACCGGTTTGGCTCAGTGGATAGAGCGTTGGACTGCGGACTGAAAGGTCCCGGGTTCGATTCCGGCAAGGGCATGTACCTTGGCTGCGGGCACATCCCCAGTAGGGGGCGTGCAAGAGGCAGCTGATCGATGTCTCTCTCTCATCGATGTTTCTGACTTTCTATCCCTCTCCCTTCCGTTCTGTAAAAAATCAATAAAATATATTTAAAAAAATTACATTCTGTGTACTACAATAGAGAGAATACCTTGTGCTTTCTTCCCTTGTATGAAGCCATTTTAGTTACCATAACAATACCACAAAGAGAGTGGCTTCAAACAACAAAATTGTATTTGTTCATAGTTCAGGAAGCTAGAAACCCAAAATCAGAGTGTCAGCCACTGCCCAACCACAGTGGCTCAGTGGTTGAGCATGGACCTATGAACCAGGAGGTCACGGTTTGATTCCTAGGCAGGGCACATGCCCGGGTTTTGGGCTTGGGCTCAATCCCCAATGTGGGGCATGCAGGAGGCAGCCAATCCATGATTTGCTCTCATCATTGATGTTTCTATCTCTCTTTCCCTCTCCCTTCCTATGTGAAAACAATACAAACATTTATCTATTTTAGAAATTAAAAATAATTACATTAGGACCCTAACTGCTATGTGGCAATACTCATAGTCATTGTGAAGCTATTGAGAACCATAACTTTCTTGGTGAAGGGAAACGATGAACTTTTATGCATTGACAGTTAAACCTTTCTTTTGATAGATATTGGCTTATGTAGCTATGTATGTTCAGGAACTGAGGGCACATTGCTGGGCTCTTCAGTGGGAGAAATTTGTCCCATATTTTTGGGGGAAGGTTTGTGCCCCCAAAAGTGTTTCACTCAAATCAAGCAATCTGGATTTTTTGTATCAAGGACAAATCAAGTATGGATGCTAGTCTTTGAAAACCCTGAAATTGTATGTAAAATTTTGCATAAAATTTTCATATGTACTTTTGGGGAATAAAATTTATTAACTTCTAATTAATATTCAAAGGGTGTCATGATGTAGGCAAAGTTAAGAGCAGCTAATTTATGAGAATAGCCATCAACCTGTGACCACTCCTATTTGTCTGATCTTATCTGTTTTCAATATTCTTTGAGTTGATGGAACACAGTGAACTTTGCTTTATTCAGGACTTTTGTTCTACAAGAAATATTTTTCCTTCTCTCCCTGCCACCCTCACTACCCTCATTCCCCTGGGGCTTTTCCCCAGACTTTAAATCTCAGCTTAGATTTCATCTCTAGACTTTTCCATCTAATGCAGATTCTCTGCTTCCCATTTATTTCCTCATACTTTTAATATACACCCCCAAATAAACAAGGATCTTGTCTATTTTCTTTCCTTTCAAATTTCAAGTGCCTACCTCAATGCCCACAAATAGTACGTGTTCAGAAAATATTTGTTGAATACATTGAGAACTCACTCTGGCATTAGGTAAGAATCTAAAGGGCACTAGATTTATGGAATTACTAGAAGCCTGCTGTACAAATACCTGCATGGGGTTGGGGTTCCCCTCAGCCCAGCCTGCACCAACTTCATTCCGGGACCCTTTGGGGGACATCCCTTTTACAATCCTAATCATCTCGCTGACTCCTAATCACTCACCTGCCTGCCTGCCTGGTCGCCTCTAACTGGCCTCCCTGCTGGCCTGATAGCCCTTCACTGTCCCCTGCTGCTGGCCAGGTCACTCCCAACTCCCCCTTCCTTGCCAGCCTGGTCACCCCTTACTGCCCCCTGCTGGTCTGGTCATCTCCAAATGCCCCCCTCTGCCAGCCTAGTTGCCCCTAACTGCCTCCTTGCCAGCCTGGTTGCTCCCAACTGCCC
The DNA here is from genome assembly GCA_027563665.1 of Antrozous pallidus. Taxonomy (NCBI): domain Eukaryota; kingdom Metazoa; phylum Chordata; class Mammalia; order Chiroptera; family Vespertilionidae; genus Antrozous; species Antrozous pallidus. The sequence continues at coordinate 16,505,910 of CM050521.1, read as the reverse complement.
CCTCTTCTGGCCTGGTTGACCCTCACTAACCCCTCTGCCAGGCTGGTCATAGACAGCCATCTTGTGAGGATGTGAGGGTCAATTTGCATATTCCCTCTTTATTATATAATATAATCCTAAAAGACATTTCCAGATATGATTTTTCCACTACATTAGCAAGTGTTTGTACTAATGAAATCAGTGAACATACCCAGACCTAGAGCTTAATTTACATTTGCTAAAGAAATGGGTTGGGGGGGGGGAAGGAGATAAAGTTCCATTTAAAAAAATCCAGATATTAGCAACCAGTGGAGAAAATTCTGAACTGAAATAAAAGTTAAGGAAATTTTTCTTCAATCTAATATTACTTGGAAAAAAAGTACCCCAACTATTTCTTGTTCCTAATGCAGGGCATGTAGAAACACCTTGTATTCTGTTCCTCCTTTCATGTACAGCAATCAGTAAGCCTAATGGTTATCAACTCAGAGCAGGGGTAAGGAAATATTGGCGTCATGCCTGATTCATTGACAGGTTTTGATGGCTAAGCATTTTTGTGATGTGTGTGTTTTAAAGCAAAAGCTATATTTATAACTATTAGCCCTTCTTTCAATAATTGTTCTAGTCTACTTTTAAATTTCTGCAGAGTCAGATAGGATATGAGAATCTGATTTTTGTATTTACCAGCCTTTTAAAAAAAAATTGTTAGCAGCCTCTTTCAGGACAGTTTTAGCCATGAAGGATTTGACTATTTTTCAAAGCAATTCTCCAACTCAGGGCAGTTGTCACTAGTGTAAGTGCATTTCCATTTAAGCAACAGAAAGCTTGCTTCCTACAGATTAATGTTTCACACAAAAATATACTGTGATGCGCATCAGAAAGGACTTGGCCATCCAAGGGATATTGCACAAAAAGGCTTTTCTTCAGTCATTTGCTTAGAAAATGCCCCAATTTTTCAGCTAAAGAGACACAATTTGCTTAGGTTATAGCTATATTTGTAGATTTCTAGGTTCAATAAAATATTTTAAACAAGTTTTGTATTTATTTATTTATGACCTAATTTTTCTATGACGACATAAGGGACTGCATTTAAAATTTTCTGACAAAAGCAGCACACAATCATATTGAAGAAAAATTTAAATATGTAAACAAAATTTTAAAATAAAGCATGTATAATAAAACTGTGTTGCATATCCTTTTGGAGAAATACTTTTATCTATTTTGGATGACTCAGAATAAATTCCCAGCATGTACAAATTTTCAAGCATGCATGTTTAAAACTATTGATACTTAATTGTTGTAAGTAAATAAAATGTCATTTTTAATAAGCAGTCTAAATGATTAAGGTAAGGAATAAAGCCAAAGCAACATGGAAGAAAATGAAAATGGCAACTTATTCCTAAAATTATTACCCAGGAAAAAATAAAATAAGCCAACTCAGTCCTTTTGGTCATGTCAATTTAATTAAACTTCAGGAGGGCAAAAGGTTTTGTTCACTGTGCCCAGAAAAATACCTGCCATATATTAATACTAAGAGAATCCTTTGTTGAACGAGTTAACGAGGAAGATATAATAAAACTCTGACTTCTATGCATTTTATAGGCCCCTTTGACAGTATAAATCTAAATAATCAAAATGCATTTATTCACTCCTTTTGTGTTTAGAGCCTACAGATATCTGCCTCTAGTTTATGTGTGAGGAAACCTGGGCCGGTATGTTTTGGCCTTTTTGGTTTTTCTTGCTCTACTAGTCTGGCAAAATTAAGAACTGAACTGATGTACACAAATGAGAAATCAGTCACTTTAGCTATCTTGTTAGCTAAAGATAGCTAATATTGAGACCTATATGATTTTTTAAAAATACATTTTATTGATTTTTTTACAGAGCAGAAGAGAGAGGGATAGAAAGTCAGAAACATCGATGAGAGAGACATCGATCAGCTGCCTCTTGCACGGCCCCCACTGGGGATGTGCCCGCAGCCAAGGTACATGCCCTTGACCGGAATCGAACCCGGGACCCTTCAGTCCGCAGTCCGACGCTCCATCCACTTAGCCAAACCGGTCTCGGTGAGACCTATGTGATTTTTGAAATGATTTTAAAGAAACTCGTTGAAGCTCGCTATGGGTAACATCACACCTGGACCTAATTGTTGTGCCCTCTGGGTTATTTTTCCAACTTAACTGCATTTTCATTTAGCTTCTCCATCTAATAGCCTCTGTGCTTGCTTATATTTTCTGATTAGGTAGGTCAAAGATAATCTATAATATTAAAAGTGTAAAATGCTAATTAGAGCAGACAGCTGAACGACCTTCCAGACATCCTTCCATTTGAAGCCAGGGCTGCAAGGGCTGAGGCAGCTGCTTCGGCTTACAAGGGCCGAGCCCATTGCACAAATTTCTTGCATCGGGCCTCTAGTTTTTAATAATATATCCCCTGTCTCAACTGAAAAGGAATGTTGACCCCTTAGAAAGTGCCTTTTGAAATTTGTTTAGCTATTTTCTCAGCCCTACAGAAGACAATCTCTGCTAAGTTTCCCGAAGTCTCATCTTATGTGTATTTAACCAAGCGCAACAACCCTTGTTCAGTTTCTCTGCAGACTTCTGTTTGTCCTCCATCAATACAGCTCTGGTAACTTCCCCTTAAATGCCAACTCCTCCAGCCTTTATAATTTCTGTCACTCCTCTCAGAGTGAATCCACCTCTTTGAGCCAAAGTAGAGAAGTAACCTGCAGGCAGAAACCCACGGCTCTCTGAGGTCACCTCTCGTGTTTTTCTTCCCTGGAGAATTCCAGTCCTGCACTGCCCGTTGTTCAGTGCCTGAAACAGTTACTTTACATGTTTTGTCCAGTTTTATTGCTATTTTACAGCATGAAAGGCAAGTGTGCTTGTACCAGTTGCTCTACCAAATCTAGAAGCAGAAGTTCTATTTACTTTTTATTATGCTTTCTTCACTATATTCTTATTTTTTCCTGTCCTGACTCTTGTGTAACTGAACTAATTAATTTTATTCTTTTTTTGTGTGTAACTTTGTAATGTACATTTGATTTCTTTAGACTAGTGCTTATTTTTAAAAAACAATTTTTTGTCTAATAGTTGAATCTTTTTTCCCTAATAATTTCAATAATTAAAAAGTATCTATAAGATTACCCTCTCTGAGGATTTGGTCTTAAAAATTGGGGCATAAATATTAGATAAGAAGCATCTCAGTTATCATAATTTATTGTGTTATTATTTACTAGAGGCCCAGTGCATGAAATTCATGCACGAGGGGGCAGGGGATGTCCCTTAGCCCAGCCTGCACCCTCTCCAATCTGGGACCCCTTGAGGGATGTCCGATTGCCCGTTTAGGCCTGATCCTAGGATCGGGACTAAATGGGCAGTCAGACATCCTTCTCACAATCCAGGACTACTGGCTCCAAACTGCTCACCTGCCTGCCTCCCTGATTGCCCCTAACCGCTTCTGCCTGCCAGCCTGATCACCCGCTAACCACTATCCTGCCAGTCTAATTGATGTTTAACTGCTCCCCTGCCAGCCTATTTGCCCCCAACTTCCCTCCTCTGCTGGCCTGGTCACCCCTAACTGCCCTTCACTGAAGGCTTGATCGCTCCCAACTGCCCTCCCTTGCAGGGCCTGGAACCTCCAAAGGCCTTCCCCTGCTGGCCATCTTGTGGTGGCCATCTTGTGTCCACATGGGGGCAGCATCTTTGACCACATGGAGGCAGCCCTCTTGTGTGTTGGAGTGATGGTCAATCTGCAAATTACTATTTTATTAGATAGGATAGAGGCCTGGTGCATGGGTGGGGGCCAGCTGGTTTGCCCTGAAGTATCCCAGAGTAGGGTGGGGGTTCCCTGAGGTGAGGGTTGGCCTGGGTGAGGGGCCTGTGGAAGTTTGCAAGCCGGCCACACCCCCCAGCTACCCAAGCTGAGGCCCTGAGATCTGGGATTAATCTATGTCTACAATTGAAACTTTGTAGCATGGAGTGGAGCCAAGCCTTCTGGTCGCTCTGGGGCAGCACCCATTTCTGTTTGAAACTTTGTAGCCTAGAGTGGGAGGCCTAGGCCAGCAATGGCAGGCTGAAAGCTTGGCTTCCTCCATTTCCAGGGAAACCCAAGCCTTGTTCTTTCCAGCTCAGTGGCTGCTGCCATTTCTGTATCTTTTATAATTGAAACTTTGTAATATTGAGTGGAGGCCTAGGCAGGCAAGGGCAAGCAGGCGGAAAGCTTGGCTTCCTCTGTTGCCAGGGAAACCCAAGCCTTCATCCTGCTCTTAGTGGCGGCAGCCATCTTGGTTGGGGTTTATTTGCATAACCTGCTCCTGATTGGCTAGTGGGTGTGGCTGGTGGGCGTGGCTTGTGGGTGTGGTGAAGGTATGGTCAAATTTGCATATTGCTCTTTTATTAGATAGGATACCTAGAATGTCTAGAAGAATGAACTGAAATTTATTGCATCTACTTAGATAATTCAATAGTTTAGTCTCAAAATCAAGAGTCTTCTGTATACTATTAACTCCGGACAGAGGAGCCACAGCAGCCTCGGGCATTCTTTGGTTCCCCTCAACTCTAGTTAACGTTAGCAGGAGGGATAATGAAGTTCTCCAATAGGAGTTGAAACTGCACTAGGATGAATATACGAAGATTAAGATTGTAGCCCACATCTCTCAAAGGGATGAACAGAAGGGAACTGATCTGTGCAGAATCATGTAACAGGCTGCCATCTTTGTGGGGTTTAAGTTACACTTTTATTTTTTCCTTAGGAACATCCTTTCTCCAGTACTGTTCAGCCTCTGAATTTCACCCCTTCCTCTGGTGTGTGTGTGTGTGTGTGTGTGTGTGTGTTTGAAAAATTAGTTCCCTGTTGATAGTAAAATCTGCAAAGTTGCTAAGCCTTGGAGATGTAAAACTCACCTTAGACTGTTCTACTTACTGTCTGTGTGTATAAACTACCAGCTTTCCTTCAAGGTGTAATTCCAAAGTGACTGACGGAGTCTTTGGGAAAAGTGTCTGAGTAAATGATGTCCTATGGATCATATTATAAGGGAAGGAAGATGGATCCTTATTAGAAACAACTGTGGACAAGAAAGGTGATGTTTTTCTAAAGAATGATGATGACTAGCTTTGTGAAAGCATAAAAGAAGAGACACTTTGAAGAGAAGGAAAAAGGGGTCAGAACTACAAAGAGATGATCTGTGAGAGAAAAAAAAACAAAAAACAATTTTCTTTTTTTCCCTGGACTATAGGAGTGCTTTACCACATGATTTTACTTTTTTCTCCAATGTTCTAGTTTTTTTTAATTTACTCTCCTCCTTCCTGGCATACTTCTGTAGTTGTGTGTTAGCATTGTGGACAGGTACATAATGGAGAGTTAAGGAAAGTGCAGTCTTGCCCCGGTTGTGACATTAACTCTGCATCAAGGACAGTGGTCTCAGTGAAGCAGGGGAATCTCAGAAGAGCAAGGAGTTCTCAGAAGATGACTTGGGAGAGGACATAAGATGACCCCCATTCGCCAAGTGCACCAGACAGGCAGCACCTGGAGCAGGGAAGATAAAAAACTGGCTCACATAACAGTTAAGTAAATTTATGAGCCTTGGCTGGTGCAGCTCAGTTGATTGAGTATGGTCTGTACACCTAAAGGTTGCTGATTCCCAGTCAGGGCACATGCCCAGGTTGTGGTTCAGCCCTGGTTCAGCTATATGCTGGAGGCACACCAATCAATATTTCTCTCTTGTATTGATATTTCTCTCTCTCTTTCTCCCTTCTACTCTCTCTGAAGTCACTAACTTCATGTATCTCTTCTTTAATTTTAATATCTGAATGCTATGATATGCATATTTAACAACATAAACAAAAATAATAATAGATAAGAGTTATTGAGTACTTGCTCTTCCTATACTTTATGCTATGCATGAGTTATCTAATTTAATCCTCAAAATTGGCCTATGAGGAAGATACCACCATTTCCTTCATTTTACAGTAGGGGAAATAGAGTTTTGGAGAGATTAACTAATTTGGTTATGCTCACAAATCTAGTAAGTGAAGTATCTGGTGGTGTTAAAATTCAGCCACCTGATTTTAGATCCTACATTCTTAAATGCTCTAAACAAGTCAAAGATATTGAGTACCAATATGTAGAATAAGCAATACAGCCTATAGGACAGCTGCAGTATAGACATTATTACTTCCAGAAGTGACCAAGCATACTGGAATTTTACATCCTCAGGAAGCGAGTAGAGGGGGTGTTTTCTGGAAGCAAGGTGAGCTGGGCATTCTGGTTTCTGTCTCTAAAACAAGAGGAGTTTCTTCTTTCCAGTTAAAATTATTAAGCAAGTCAAAGCCATCGCTGAGCATAACATACCAGACATGGGAGGTCTAGAAAACAAATACCAGTTGTTCCAGGATCAGGACCATCTAATATTTTTTGTTCCTAGACAACTCAAAGAAAGATATCTCCTAAAAGATGTTTTCAAAGTACATATTGTTGCACATTAAAATGTTTGTGACAGGTGACTTTAAAGTCTTCTTCCACCCCTTGCCCCTAAATATGTTCACATGACAACTTTCTTTACTACATACTTAGTCTGGAGTCTCCAGGCTAAGTGTTTATTCAAGGAAGTTGTCATGTGAACATATTTGGGGCAGGAGGTGGAAAAAGAAAGCAAGGGTTCCTGATACACTTGGTAACTATAGTTACAGCTGTCTCATTTTTTTTTTCTGGAATGTAAAATAATATATCATCATCTCACAGTCATTTTGAAAGCCTTAATGAGATAAACACTCATGTTTTCCAGGCAATGTTCCTGTTGCTGAGTGTTAGTCATCATTTCCTTCTCTTAATGACAAGAGTGGTATCTCGCTGCAAAGCACAGGCAAGATGTGAATGCTAATGCCCTGCAACTTAGAGAATAAATATATGAATTAAAAGAAGTATTTTCTAGGGAAATGTTTTTCTTCTCTTCACTAAAATAAAATAACTCATTTATTTAATTAATGATTATTCCCAAAGCTACTTCCAGATAATGATGATATTAAGTTTTAAATTGACTAATCCATACAAACTTGTCAAAATATTAGTATAAAAATGATTTGAAAAATATTCACCTAAAATTAAAACATTCCACCCAGCTCGGAGGAACAATTGTAACAAATACAAGAGTTGGGAAATTAATTTATGGCTTTGCAATGTGAATCACATTCTCACTACCCTGTTGGCTCTTGTGGGAAGGGGCGCTGCTCGATCTGTGGAGAAGGAAAGAGGTGAACAATACTCATCTCCCCAGTTCTTATTGAGGAGAAGGCATTTATGAGGAGATTACAAAATTTACTTCCCTAGTTATACTAAAAGGCATATGTTTAGTAAAATAAAAACACTTTAATAAATAAATATCCTCTAAAACAGGTTTGCTAATCTTTGCTGTTATGTCCAAGGTGTGGTATTTTCCTAAGGAAATAGAGTACTTGATTCACCACATAGAACTCCTTCCCAACGTACTTCTACCCCACTGCTGGGGGTGTGACTCCAACTCACCTTGGGCTGGGAAGTAGATTTGTGTGAGTTCTGGAAGCCGTCCTCTCTTTCGATTGTGGTTGAACACAAGGGATATGGCAAAACACACTGACAAACGCACAGGAACTATTTGAGTGCACATTTTTACTACTTAAGCAAAATTTTGTTATTCTGTCACCGTCAGAATTGACTTCCTAATGATTTCTGAGCCTTACTACTCTTTTAGTAGTATTTCTCTCCCGCCCACCCTCCTCCACACTCTAAACACTAGAGAAACTGCTTGAGTTTAGCAACATCATTGGGGAAAAAATTAGTTTTAAGGAGTTGATCAATCATTCCTTCAGATTTCTTTCCCTATATAGAAAAGATTCTCTTCTCTATTTTGCTTGACTATATTTAAATACATTTTTTTGGCTTTATTTCCTTGGTAGAGGAACTGGTAACAGAGATGTAAGAAAGTGGAACTGCCTTTGGAACTTTAAAGTAGAACCAAATCAGTGGCTCTCAATTATGCTAGGCTCAATGCCATTTTTAGAAAAAATATTTTGCAACATCATTTTTACTATCCTTACCTGCTATTATACAATTCAAAACAATAACTACCCTTTGAGAAGCCTGGAGGGACCTGATTAATATTATGCTAAGGAAAATAACCCAACCTGAGAAAGAAAAGTATCACACGCTCTCACTTATATGTGGATTCTGATGAACAAAATAGATCCTGGGACACTGAAGCATAGAACATTTTGACACATTTCAGAGGGAAGGAGGTGGGGGCGGGAGAGATTAACCAAAGAACTTACATGCATACTAGAGGCCCGGGGCAAAAAATTGTACACTCAGGAGGGGTCCCTCAGCCTGGCCTGTGCCCTTTGCAGTCTGGGAGCCCTCAGGGGATGTCCAACTGATGGCTTAGGCCCAATCCCCATGGGAAGCAGGCCTAAGCTGGCAGTCAGACATCCTTAGTGCTGCCAAGGAGATGGGAGAGGCTCCCCTCACTGCCGCTGTGCTCACCAGCTGTGAGCCTGGCTTCTGCCTGAGAGGCGCTCTCCTTTGGGAGCGCACTGATCACCAGGGCCCAGCTCCTGGCCCCAGCTGGCAGTCAGGCATCCCTGGAGGGGTCCTTAGTGCTGCACTGGAGATAGGAGAGGCTCCTACAGAGGCAGGAGAGGCTCCTGTGCCGCTGCGCTCGCCAGCCATGAGCCTGGCTTCTGGCTGACTGGCGCTCTCTTTGTGGGAGCGCACTGACTACCAGAGCCCACCTCTTGCATTGAGCATCTGCCCCCTGGGTGGTCAGTGCACATCATAGTGACTGGTCGTTCTGCTGCTTGGTCGATTTGCATTTTAGCCTTTTATTATATAGAATATGCATAACCCATGGACAGAAATAGTGTGGTGAAGGCCTGGGGAGGGGGCAGGAGTGGGGTCAAAGGTCAATGGGGGAAAAATAAGGATATCTGTAATATGCTCAACAATAAAGAGAAAATTAAAAAAAATAATAATCAATAAAATATTTTAACTAAACCATGAGTAAAAAATAAAATAAAAGTGATTTATAATAATATATATTTAAATAAGTAAACAGTCATGGATGGCTATATCTAAGATATAACAAATAATTAATTTGATTTGATTTATGTAGAATTACTACAGATATAGATTGATGTACATCATATTAATGACTCAACCAGCACAAATAACATTGCTGTCTATGATGTCATGTAAAATGAACAACTCTGGTGAAATTCCTGAACCAATCAAACAAAACAGTCCCTTAATTTGCATGGTAGGCAGCATTCCTGAAAAATTTGATATGTTTAAAATGGTGTAAAAATATTTCATATATTTTTGTCATAAGGAGATGAGGTCTAAGCTTGAGAAATTATAAACAAGGTTTTCACCTATGTGAGGATGTCAGACAATTCTTTATGTCAGATTGTCCGTTGTATTGTGTCCTTGGCTCACTCATGACCACTAAACTCAATAGCACTTTACAATCGTTAACAACTCCCCCCCACCACACTCCACACACCACACACACACACCACACACAACATTTCAAACTGGCCCCTGGGCTAGGGGAAGTACCTACCTATTGAGCGCAACTGGTCCCAGTGAAGATCGGGGGGGTCTGTAACTATGATGGAGCATCAGGCCCACTTATGTGTCATTTTACTTGAGGTGCCATCAGTACGCTTCATTATTTTACTTTAACCCTTATCTTGTCAGTTTCCTATGAGCTTTTTTAGATTAAGAATAATTAGGAAACTAGAAATAATCTTTAGCTTCTGCCGGTTTCATTAAGTCAAGATCTTCAAGGGTAAATAACCTATAAAATGAGCACATTTATGGAGTTTAAGTAGTTGGTATTTTTCCATGGGTGCTAATTAGTCTGAGAAGGTTACATCTAGACAAATAACGAGTTGGGCCAAGCCTGCAGGGACCCATTCCAGTTGGTATTCCATCAGGCCTAATGACCAGAGAGACTTGGCTAAAAAATCCAATTCACAGTCCTAAACCAGGAGCTAAAGAGATGATACATAAACTAGGGGCCTGATGCATGAAGATTTGTGCAAGAATGGGCCTTCCTTTTCTTAGCTCCTGGCACCGCCTTCACTCTGGATGGAGCCACCTTTCCACTCTGGCTTAGAGCCGCCTTTCTGCCTTCCCAAATTCCCCAACGGTCCGGAGCGGCCTGGGGTGGTGTGGAATGCCTGCGACATTGCCATGGCGACAACGCAAGCATCCCACCCCACCCCTGGCTGCTTGGTGTCTGCCTATGCAAATTAACCCACCATCTTTGTGGGTTAATATGCATACTCACTCCTGATTGGCTAGTGGGTTTCCCAAAGGTACGGTTAATTAGCATGTTACTCTTTTATTAGGTAGATGTCATGTCCAAAGTCACAAGAACAAGTTTAAAAAGATGAGACCAAGGCCAAGAATCAGGATAAAGTGAACTGGATTAGAACAGGAGACCAGAAGCAAATGAGGAGGGCTGTAAACAGCTTTCGGTATTTACAGCTTGTCTTTATAGGCCAGCAGATGCGTAGCTCTCTTGGGTCAGGCTATTAAAAAATAGAGTTGAAATAACCATTAGCATATATGTGATTTCTAAAGATGCAGCCCATCAGAGCAGGTCTGCAGACTATATATTTAAACAAAATGCTAAATAATTCCTTATACAGGTGACCTTTCAGTATTTTATTTGAAAATACTTATATTGACTTGTTCTGCTAGATGATGAAGTGCTTGAAGGCACTCTTGATTCATATTCATCTCTCCCCTCTCTCTCTCTCTCTCTCTTTCTCTCTCTCTCTCTCTCTCTCTCTCTCTCTATATATATATATATATGGCATACACACACACACAGCTGGAGGGCTCCCTTTGTTTATTGTATATGCCTAATATCTCTATCTATCTGGTGAATCTCACCAAGACTGAAGGGAGGAAAGAGAAGTCAAGATTAGAAAATGAGACCTGTTGGAAAAGATTAAAGGTTCTTTCAGGAAAAATGAGAACCATTTTTTCTTATAATTCTAATTTTTCTGGTAAAATAAGGAGAGTGTTGGTGATTTGTCATTATTCGTAAAGAATAGAAGGAAGAGTGAATAAATATTTATTGTAGCACTGAATAAGTCAGAAATTCCAGCTAGTTAGAAAATATTAAGGATTGATTTGGAAATGAAAGAAGTTGGGAGTTTTTCTTTCTGGATTAAGACAGAGTAATGTCCTCATTTGTTTGCTGTAATCTGGGGCAGGTTAACTGAGGCAAGCAAAGTTGAGAGCTTTAATGAAGTGGAGTCAACTATTAAATGTTAGAAACCCTCTGTCATTCTTAGAATGGCCTCTGGAGGTCAGGATTGAGGCACAATGCAGAGCTAAGCTTCCTCCACTATCTGTGGTTAAAATGATGCTGAATACTTTTGGTTCTCCATCTGGTGTCATTTATAAGCTCTAAGTTTGTTTACTCACAAAATATAATTTAACTAACAAGATAAAATGCGATGTACTCTGTTTTGGATATTTGAATATGTATTTAATTTATATACTTAAATATTAGTCTGTATTTGAAAGATGAAACAGAAGGAGCAGAGAGATAGAGAGAGCAGGGTACCAGGACACAGACTTTATTGAGGAGACCCTTCCCAAGGGAGAAAGAGCTCACGTGCGGGGTAAAGGCAGAGAGACCAGGGGAGGGGAGAAGGGGACCCAGCCGGACCACCTCCCGGACTGTGGACTGCCTGGGAGAACAGTCCGGGAGAAAAGGTGCCACGTGGCGCACTGAGACACCCTTTTTAAGGCGGGGGTTGGGCCCAGGGCAGAATGGGAAGGGGTGGGACACAGGGCACTCTGGTATGTGATTAATTGGTGGCTCAGTGTCTCTGAGGCAGATGTCAATTACATCATAACTCTGCCCACCAATTGGGAGGGGGATACCTATCAGTATTAATTTCTGTTAATATAAAGAAGTTAAGGCTCTAAAAACATGTAAAAATCTGTGAGATCTTGAAATGTGTAGGGATTTGTAAAATAATATGTATTAAGAATGTCAGTTCCTAAACTCTAAAATAATAGAATTATTTTAAGTTTTCTCACATTCTCAGAATTTGGATTGCAATCATTTTGTTAACTCAAAAACTCTCCAAAGAATTTTAAAAATCATTTGGAACAAGATAGAATAATTTGCCATTATTATTGTGCTTCTGTGTTTTATCAAAAGTTCAAAAGATGGCAGGCAGCCAAGAAATATATCCCACTCCCGGCTCCTCCTGAGCATTCTTCCTCCAGAACTCAACAACTGTGAAGGCCAGCTTCCAGGAAAGGGGAAATCAGAGAAAGTTTTCATCTAAAAAGCTCTTCTCCAGTTTTTGAAGCTACCATCTTTCCTATTTTCTAGTTATTTACTGCTTTATTTTTTATTTGTTTATTTATTTTCAAACAACATACCCTTGAATATTTTGGGAAAATACAAAGGGAAGTCTTATCTATTGTGAAACAAACAAACAAACACATTCAAACTTGTAAATTACTTTTGTGAGTTTATTTCGACAATTGCTGGGAAGCAGAATTTCAAAGGATTGGGGTAATGCTTTGGAGAATGGAAGTTTTTCACCCTATTGTATACATTTTAATCAAAGGAGGGTGTCAAACATCCAACCTCAAAGGGAAGGCAGGTGTGGGGTTGGGGGTGTGGAGGTGTGGGCAGTGCGGGGGCGGGGCGCGGGGGATGAGAGATCAACCAAAGGATTTGTATGCAATTCATATAAGCCTAACCCATGGACACAGACAGGAGAGGGGGTGCGGACATGTGCTGCGCGGGGGTGGAGGTAGACCAGGGAGAGGTCATTGGGGGAAAAAGGAGACATATGTAATACTTTAAACAATAAAGAATTAAATAAATAAAATTTTAAAAAAGAGGGACATAAGTGGGTTACATGAAATCCATTGGTGATAGAATAAGGAGGCAGGAAAAAACAAAGTGAGGGTCAGGGGGAAGGGGAACCTCTGGGATTGGATAAAAAGTAAAATGATAGACACATTCCTCTTTTATTTAGGTGGGTACAGGATAGTTAATAATCAATAATTAACAGGATAACAATAACAATGAAGGAATTTATGGTTTCTGTCCTGGTGCCCAGGCACATCTGGTTGTGCCCTGAGGGTTCCAGTAAAAGCGAAGTTATAAGTTACTCTGACATTTCACAGGTTGTTATCTCAGATGCAAAAAGCCAATAGGCTCAGTAGAGATCAAAGTTGATCTTTGTCAAGGAAGATAATGACCTAGGTCCTAGGACATGACTATCCACTCTAAACTGCTTTTTAATTAAAGGTTTTTAATTTAGGCCATCCTTTGTGGTTACTTGAGGCCTCTTGAGTTTGCAAGATTGCCTGCCATGCAGGCCTTCCCTGAGTTAGTCAGATTAGCATGTTGCCCTTTTTTCATCCACAATCTAAATGCAATTGCTATATTAATTATAATATATCAAAGGCCCAGTGCACAAAATTCATGCACCGGAGGGGGGCTCCCTCAGCAGCCTGTGCCCTCTTGCATGCTGGGAGCTCTTAGGGAGGAGGCTTAAGCCATCAGTCAGACATTCTTAGCACTGTGCGGAGGCAGGAGAGGCTCCCACTGCACTCACCAGCCCTGAGCCAAGCTCAGGGCTCTAGCCAAGTGGTATTCCCCATGTAGGAGCCCACTGACCACCAGGGGGCAGCTCCTTCATTGATGTATGCCCCCTGTGGTCAGTGTGCAACAGCAACCACTTGTTCAGCTGTTTGGTCTACTTGCATATTAGCCTTTTATTATATAGGATCTTTTATTTCTAGAAGTTCCACTTTCCTCTTTTATTTTATATATATTTTTATTTATTTCAGAGAGAGAGGGATAGGGAAAGAAAGATAGAAGCATCGATGATGAGAGAGGATCATTGGCTGCCTCCTGAATGCCCCCACTGGGGATCAAGCCAGCAACTCAGGCATATATCTTTGACTGGAATCGAACCCAGGACTCTTCAGTCCACAAGCCAATGCTCTATCCACTGAACCAAACCAGCTAGGGCACACTTTGCTCTTTTCTATATCTTCTATTTATCTCCTTATTATGTTCATGCTTTCCTTTATTCTCCTCAACATATTTATAATAGTTGTCTAAAATTATTATCTGCTTTCCACCATAATTGTGGGTTTTTTTAGTCTATTTATATTTCCGACTTTGATTCCCACTTTCCTGCTTCTTCCCAGTAATTGCTAAGTGTCTAAATTTTTTGTTCTTCTTTTGAAGAGCAGCTTTACTTGGAAGATAGTTGAATTGCCTGCAGATCAGCTTTTAATACTTGAATTTAAGCTCTGTTGGTATGGACTTATGTTGGCCTTTAATCTAGGGCTATTTAGCTTTAATATCAAGGCATGGACCTTCTGGGGTCTCTATTAATTGTACCAGGTGTTCAAAAAAGGATCAGAACTCTACCATCCTTCAATTCTTTGTTAATGCTGGACTTGTTTAGCCTATAGCTTCCTGATAGTTTGTTCTGTTCTCAGTAATTGTTCTTTGACCAACCACTTGAAATCTCATTCTAAGTATGCAGGGCACAGTGTTGAGCTGGAGACTCAATGAGACCCCATGTAGATGTTTGGGGCTCTTTGTCTGGGCAATGCCCTTCTCTGATACACTGGCCCCCAAAATCCAGTCACTGCAGCCTTCCTGACCCCTGATCTGTTTCCCCAACTCAGTGAGACCTCCATGCTCTGTTTAGAGTCCCCTTCCACGTACTATGTATGATCCAGAAAGTTTCTCAAGGCAGAAAATCAGGGGCATACATATTAGGGCTCTCTCCCTTTGTTTCCCTTCTCTCAGTGATCAAAATTCTGCATTTGCAGTTGTCCAATGTTTGCAAACAGATGTTTCATAGACTTTGTCCAGTTCTTTATTGACAATGAAGAAAGGCACCTGGGACCTGGGCTTCCCTCCTCTGGCTGCTGGCAGCCCTGGCTTCATCAGGAAAGATGTCTGATCTAATTAGCATGTTATGCTTTTATTATTATAGATTATTATAGATACTAGAAGCCCAGTGCACAAAATTCTTGCACTGGTAGGGTCCCTAGGCCTGGCTGGTAATGAGGGCCAACCTGTGAGGCGACTGGCAGGGTGATTGGAGGACCCCTGCTGGCACCCACCTTAGCTGACCTGGGGCCTGCAGGCTGGAGGCAGCTCCTGCATTGAGTGCCTGCCCACTGGTGGTCAGTGTGCATCATAGTGACCAGTTGTTCTGCCATTTGGTCAATTTGCATATTAGGCTTTTATTATATAGGATTGTGTGGTAGTAGCACTTGAGCTGCTTACAAATATTATTCAGTAAGAAAAAGTATGCCCTGACATTTCTGATAATGCCCAGATTTTATGATCCCTTTAAGTTCCTTCCCCCATTCCTGCCCCCACTCCCAACTTTCATTCTTGAAGACTCCAACATCGTGTTCTCTGTGAAGTCTTCTCAAATACCATCATGTGAACTTCACCACCCCTTGTTGGGTTTTCCCACTCAACCTTGTAAGCACCTCTCTGGAAACATTCAGTGGTGTCCTGGCTGGGATTGCAGGGCATTGGCCTGCGTACCAAAGGGTTCCAGGTTTGATCCCCAGCCAGATCAGTGTGCGTGTGAGAGGCAATCTCTCTCTCTCTCTCTCTCTCTCTCTCTCTCTCTCTCTCTCTCGCTCTCTCTCGCTCTCTCCTTCCCCCTCCTCTTCCTTCCTTCAACTTGCTCTAAAAATCAATACAAAAATATCCTTGGGTAAGAACTCACAGAAGAAGAAAAAGAAATGAGCAAGCAAATGAATAAACACAGCAGGAGAGCACAGGTGTTGACAAACCAGTCTGGAAAACAGCTTTAAACAACACTGGTGCGATGGGCCTAAAAAAGAGCCCTTGGCCGATGAATTCTTTAAGGGCAGGATATTGGGTAAATTTGACTTCATATTTTTAGCACCTTGTGGAGTGCTTGGCATGTAATTGATCAGCAAACATTTTACGAGTGAATAAATAAGACATCAAGGAAAGTTTTACATTAATTCCAAGGTGAGTCCTGAAGTCTTAGTATGACTCCAGGATTGCCTAGCACCATTAATTAATTAATTAATCAATTTATTTATTTTAAAAAATATATTTTATTGATTTTTTACAGAGAGGAAGGGAGAGGGACAGAAAGTCAGAAACATCGATCAGCCGCCTCCTGCACACCCCCTACCAGGGATGTGCCCGCACCAAGGTACATGCCCTTGACCTGAATCAAACCTGGGACCTTTCAGTCCACAGACTGAAACTCTATCTACTCAGCCAAACCGGTTTCAGCTTGCCTAGTACCATTTAAACATAGACATTAGTTTAACTTGAGGAAAATGTGTTGTCCTTCATATTAGATGATGCTCATGACACACCCCACAAGACCTATACTTTGCATTGTCCCCACGGGCAAATTGTCCTGAGCCATCTGCTCTTTCTACACTTCCCTGCTGTATATTTGATGAACTGAATGGGTTAATTAAATTGGATTTGTGGAATAATGGTAGACAAACTTGTTTCCCAATGAAAACAAAGTCTATAATGCCATTTAAAAGATAACTAGTAGTTAATTACTTAAAAGATATTAAAAATAATTTTGAACACTGTTATTTCTCATGTTATTTCCCATATGGTGGAATACATTCTAGATGAGAGTCATTTTTCACTTAATGTTTATCTATTGTGGAAAAAGACTCTTTATACTTACATTTTGGGACTATTTAAAATGAAGAAATCTATAATAACTTTGCTTCAGGATAGTAATTCTTCAGAGTCTTAAAAAAAAATCTAAGAGTAAAGAAAGAGTACATGTCAACCTGGTTTCTGATTATCTTTGCTGTGGGCTGTTCCTTTATCTTGTTAGTTGGAATGGTTTAATTCCTTTATACTTTTTGTAGTTGTGAGTATGCAAGTTATGAATTGAGCCCCATACTGGGCTTTGTCACCTCCAATGTCCTAAATATTTGTATTGTAGCAACTGATATATCTCTTCATTCCACATACTGTCTTTATTGTTCCAGAAGTGGGAGCCCCATCATGTTTTTTTTTTAGTTATTCCCTTTTATTTACTGACTAGAGGCCCGATCCACAAAATTCGTGCACAAAGGCCGGGGGCGGGGGGATGTCCCTTAGCCCAGCCTTCACCCTCTCCAATCTGGGACCCCCTAAAGGGATGTCTGACGGCCTGTTTAGGCCCGATCCTGGTAAGATCGGGCCTAAACAGGCAATTGGACATCCTTCTCACAATCCAGGACTGCTGACTCCAAACTGCTCACCTGCCTGCCTCCCTGATTGCCTGTAACCGCTTCTGCCTGCAGGCCTGTTTGATGTTTTACTGCTCCCCTGCCAGCCTGTTTTCCCCCAACTTCCCTCCTCTGCTGGCCTGGTCCCTCCCAACTGCCCTCCCCTGCTGGCCTGATGGCCCACAACTGCCCTCCCTTGCAGGGCCTGGAACCTCCCCAACAGCCCTCCCCTGCTGGACATCTTGTGTCCACATGGGGGCAGGATCTTTGACCACATGGGGCAGCCCTCTTGTGTGTTGGAGTGATGGTCAATCTGTAAATTACTCTTTTATTAGATAGGATAGAGGCCTGGTGCATGGGTGGGGCCAGCTGGTTTGCCCTGAAGAGTGTCCCAGATCAGGGTGGGGGTCCCTTTGGGGCAAGGGGCGGCTGGGTGAGGGGCCTTTGGAGTTTGCAGGCCAGCCACGCCCTCCTGCCACCCAAGCAGAGGCCCTGGTATCTGGGATTAATTTGTCTAAAATTGAAACTTTGTAGTCTGGAGTGGGGTCAAGCCTTCTGCTTGCTCCAGGGCGGCAGCGATTTCTGTTTGAAACTTTGTAAGCTAGAGTGGAGGCCTAGGCCAGCAATGGCAGGCTGAAAGTTTGGCTTCTTCCATTGCCAGGGAACCCCAAGCCTCTGTTCTCTCCAGCTCAGTGGCTGCTGCCATTTCTGTATCTTTTATAATTGAAACTTTGTAACATTGAGTAGAGGCCTAGGCAAGCAACAACAGGCAGAAAGCTCGGCTTCCTCTGTTGCTGGGGAAACCCAAGCCTTCCTCCTGCTCTCAGTGGTGGCAGCCATCTTGGTTGGGGTTTATTTGCGTAATCTGCTCCTGATGGGCTGGTGGGTGTGACAGAGGTATGATCAAATTTGCATATTACTCTTTTATTAGATAGGACTAGAAGCCCAGTGCATGAAATTTGTGCACTCAGGGTGTGTGTGTGTGTGTGTGTGTGTGTGTGTGTGTGTGTGTGTCTCAGTTCAGCCTGTCCCCTCTTGCAGTCCAGAGGCCCTCAGGGGATGCCTAAGCCACAGTTGGACATCCTTAGTGCTGCCACTGAGGTGGGAGAGACTCCCATTACCACTGCTGTGCTTGTAAGCTATGAGCCCGACTTTTGGTTGAGTGGTGCTCCCCTTGTGGGAGTGCACAGATACCAGGGGCAGCTCCTGCATTGAGTGTCTGCCCGTTGGTCAGTGTGTGTCATACCAACCAGTTGTTACGCTGTAGGGTCAAAACCAGCTCTCCAATATCCCCTGAAGGATCCTAAATTGTGAGAGGGTGAAGACCAGGCCAAGGGACCCCACTGGTGCATAATTCGATCCATGGAGGGATGCAGGAAGTTGGCCAGCTGCGGAGGGACTGCAGAAGGACCCCAGGGAGTGTCTGGTCTGTCTTGCTCAGTCCCAATCGGCCAGACCCCAGCAGAAGCTAATCTACTGGTCAGAATGTCTGCCCCTTGGTGGTCAGGGCATGTCATAGCGACTGGTCAATTGGTTGACTACTCCAAGATGGTTGGTGCATGTCATAGGGAGTGGTTGAGTGGCCTTAGCATATCATTAGCATATTATTCTTTGATTGGTTGAATGGCCCACTAGATGACTGGACACTTAACATATTAGGCTTTTATTATCTCGGATTTGTTTCAGGGCATTGTTCTCTTTTGAAACTATGCTTGACACATATTATTCAAATTAACTAGATTACAAATGTGCTTCCTAACACATCCATATAAATATGTGGGTGATTTATGCTTCCCAAAGTGAGACCAGGACAGTAGAAATTAGTACTAAACATGCATGTGAAAAGGATGAAAGTAATGATGCTTTATCTTAAAAATGAACACTAGCTGTGGTAATGAGGAAAGTACCATGCAAAATGGAGAGCCACTGTTCAGACCGAGTCTCAGAGTGTCTCCATCTTTTTTCTTTTTGTTAATCCTCACTCAAACATATTTTTTCCACTGAATTTTTGCCAGAGAGGGGAAAGGTGGCGAGTCACACAGAGAGAAACATGGATGTGAGAGAGAGACACTGACTGGTTGTCTCATGCATGCACTCAGACTTGGGGTGGATATGGACCCAGTAACTGGGGTAGGTGCCCTTGACTGGAATGCAACCCAGGATTTTTCAGTTCTCAGTCGACACTCTAACCACTGAGCAAAACTGGCTAAGGCAAGGTGTCTCCATCTTGCTAGAGGTATTGCATAGCCTTCAATTTGCAAATACTGAAGCCAAATTTCCTCATTATAGTCAGAGTAAATAAGTTATAAAATATTGAATCATTCTGAAAGAATTTATTTATAGACAATAATACCAATTGGTTAATTTATAACCTAAAATAACTAAGAAGTAGACTAGTAGACTCACCCACGGAGCTGGTCAGTAAATTGAGTTTCCTACTGAAGTTTATTTACAAAATCAAATCAATATTAACAAGCTTATTTGATAACTTAACGTTATAGAGTAGGAAGTCATGCAATCTCCTGGGTTTAATAAAATCATAGTGAAAATTATAGGACTTTATTTCTAAATGAAAATTAACCAGTTCCTTAGACAGTGACGGAGTACACATTGGTGAATTTTTACTATTAAATCTTTATAGTTAGAATGACTTAGTTGCCATAAATTTTAGTATTTATGGTATGTACTTTCTCATAGAAGATGTATTATTTTCCTAGATTATAGTTCTCCCAACTTAATTATATTTCAAAATGCTTTATTTTATACAGCAAAAGGAGTTACTTGTTGAGATTTAGGAAATAGAGTTGTGGAAGCAAATCTTTTCCTTAGAGAGTTACTTCTTAAGGGAATGTCAAAGCCAATGATGCTTATGCGGTTATAGTTAACTTTTGTTTCTTACCAATGCTCATAAGTAAGCCTTATTTTGGATCAGAAACCCTTGCAAGTTCATAGAAATGAACTGAAGTTGGTTCCAACAGGCAAATAGCTTGACAACTACATAGTGGGTCTCAACGATTGGTTAAAATTTTGTAATATGTACTTAAATGGCAACTCTAGCTTAATCTTTCATTTTCCCCCCCACATTTTATCCAAGATATGATTTACCTACAAGATTATTATTATTATTTTTATATATAGGTACTAGAGGTCTGATGCATGAAGATTTGTACAAGAATAAGCCTTTCTTCCCCTTGCTGCCAGCACCACCTTTGCTCTAGCCAGAGCTGCCTTTCCGCCTTCCCACACTTCCCAGATGCCTGGAACAGCTGGGAATGGTGCAGAACACCATGGTGCATCAACACCATGGTGACAATGTAAGCATCCTGCCCCGCCCCCAGCTGCTCGGTGCCTGTGTATGCAAATTAACCAAACACCTTTGTTGGGTTAATTTGCATACTTACTCCTGATTGGATGGTAGGTGTTTCAAAGGCACAGTCAATTTGCATATTACTCTTTTATTACTGTAGATAGGTATAGTAGGACCTCAAATGCATTGAAATTCACTTTCAATATTTATTAAGAACCAGTCATTATAAAATACAGTGAAAACTCAAAAATAAAGCCAAAGTAAATTTATCACTAGGAATTTGAGTCATTTGAAGTTATTGAAGCATTTGAAGTGTCTAAAATGAATTTGTTTTTATTAATTTAAGCAAGATTGCTCAGATCTTCCTCCTCCTCCTCCTCCTCTTCTCCTTCTTCTTCTTCTTCTTCTTCTTCTTCTTCTTCTTCTTCTTCTTTCTTCTTTTCTTTTTCCTTAAAAAAGTAGCTTGAACAAAGGTCAACTTAGTTCTGGTTTAAAATACTGATTGTATTTATTTTATAAGTTAAAATAAAATCAGTTTATATAAGATAACTTGGTCTAGGAGCCATGGGATAAGGTCTGAGCAAGAATACATAATTGGAAGTGATATTTTGTGATCTTTCTAAAAATATCTACATAGCCTAACTTGATGCTTAATGTTGCCAGCAATAGTAACTCACCAAACCACTGAAGCATAATTAAATATATATATATATGTATGTATGTATGTATGTGTGTATATATATATATATATATATATATGTATGTATTAGAGAGGAAGGGAGAGGGAGAGATAGAAATATCAATGATGAGAGAGACTTATTGATTGGCTGCCTTCTGCATACCCCTTATGGGGGACCGAGCCCGTAACCTGGGCATATGACTTCCTGGTTCATAGGTTGACACCTAACCACTGATATATGCCAGCCAGGATGAAGAATAATTTTTATCTGGGAGAGTAGATACTTAAGTTTGAATCTTCCAGGAGGGAGCAGAGTACTAAGAAGGGGGAAATAGGACTGGTGAGTTTTGAAGGTAAAAAAAAAGATGTTGAGCACAAAATTGTTCTGCACAGTTGAGATAGGGCTTAGGTAGTTGGAGATTCCAGGTGAGCTATATGGGGTCTGAAAGTACTAAATACAAGAAAAGGGGTCTAGCAAAAGAAATATACACTAATAAAAGAGTAAGAGGCAAATTGACCATACCTTTGCAATGCCCACCAGCCTATCAGGAGTGAGTATGCAAATTAACCCAACAAAGATGGTGGATTAATTTGCATACACAGGCACCGAGTGACTGGGGGCAGGGTGGGATCCTTGTGTTGTTGCCATGGTGAAGACACAGGCATTCTGCACTGCCCCAGCCACTCTGGGCCTCTGGGCAGCATAAGAAGGTGGAAAGGCAGCTCCAGGCCGGAACCAAGGTGGTGCCGGCAGCCAGGGTAAAGAAGGCCCATTCTTGCACAAATCTTCATGCAATGGGCCTATAGTCAAGTAATATTTTCACATCTACACAGATCCACATATTTTTATTACCCGTGATTTTGATTCCCACCACTGTAGTTTAGGTATATAGGATATCTGAAAGTCCTCTTCACCAAAAGCATCTTTTGAATTTCCTGAAATTCTCATATATATTTATATTTAAGGGGGGAAATAAAGGATGGCTCAGCCTTGTCTTCTAATCAGCCTATAAGCATCTTGTTAACCAGGATTGTATCCTATTTCTCTGAACCCCCATGCAGTATATAACAGTGATGTGTGTATATACAGGCGACCTTTACATGTGAGGGAAGTTGGACATTTTCATTTCTAGTTGTCCCTTGAAAACACACAGCCTCAGTAGGGGCACCGATGAGTAAGGGCAGAAAACCTTGAGCCACCCTGGCCTGCTCTCATTTTTCTTGGAGGAGCATTAACCATGGAGGTGTTTTGTTGAGCAGGTATTCTATAATAATTTTGCATTCTTTCTGAAGACGGCCTCATAGGAAAAATGTGGGCTTTAGAGGCAAAAATTAGAATTATTAGAATTTTAGAATCAATTCTTTGAATTGGTTCCCAGCTGTGGGATTTTGCATAGGTAATCTCTCAGCTTCAGTTCCTATTTGTAAAATGGAATAAAACAGTAACTTTGGCCTCATGAAACCCAATTTCCTTTCTAGCTGCCTGGTGATTATGTCTGGTAAAGTGTTCACTTCCCCTAGTCTCCCCACTCTGTCTATTCATATGGGCCAGGGATCAATATAGTAAAGGTTAGTGCTTAAAACTGGAAAATTGTCTATTTTGTTAAATAAAAGAAAAATCCTTGCTATGTTCTTATTTTTCTGTTAAATAATATGAAAGTAAACATACAGTCAGCCAATGGTCAAATTACAAATTAATGTAGTCTAATTTTAAAAATCTTATTCTGGGGAAGGTAGAGGAATAATGGGGTAATAAGAACACATATGTAATACCTTAATCAATAAAGAAAGAGAAAGAAAGCTCATTCTGAATCATTAGACTACATTTGGGAATCTAGTTGCCTATGCCTTTTTGTAATTGACATCCATTGGTACTCATTTCAGTATAATTTTCAAGATTACAATTTGTAGAATTATAATAGGGAAGAAATATTTCACTGCTGTTTCTCCTTAGATTTCATGATTGTACAGGAGCTAGATTTTCTTGCTTGTAGAATGAGGAATGAAGCAAAGTAGTGTTTTTTTCCCCCTACATTATCTAATCTCTACATATTGCACATTATTGCTTTTGTAGCGTTTCTTTGTTTCTGGAATTTTAAACTATGTTTTAACATTTCAATTGATGTTATATAATGAACAGATGTCTTAAATTATTTGAGTATGGTATTCAGAGAAACCTAAAAAGATTTAATTTTAAAAATCGTTATTTTTTGCTTTTTCAAAACCTGGTAAGGTGTTTTCTTTACCTGTTTTTTTTCCTCCCAGAGTAATGTTCTTGATTTCATTTTTTAAGGTCGATATGTTGCCTCATATCTATATTAAATTCACTGGAGCATGGCCCTGAGTACATCTGTCAACTGTCCAATTTGTTGGTAACCAAGTTAACAAGTAACATTTGTTATTAATTATATCAATAAAAACATCATAATCTTACAACTCTGGTTTGAGCCTAATAGAGTAGGAGATTTGAGGGATGAATATTCACAAGCAATTAATAGACTTCTCTTTAAAAAAATATTGGAAATCATATTTTTAATAGCCTCTTTGCATCTTAACCAGACTTCAGTCAAATCAAACCATCTCTGGCTAGAAAAATGTAATCAGTTCCTCAAAATTAAATCTAATGACCTTGTCTCTGCAGAAAGTCAAGTAATATACTCTCATGAAAGAAAATGTCCTCATTCAATGCATGTTATTAAAAAGGTATCTTATTTTCTTGTTTGGGTTTTGCCTGTTTTTTTTTTTATTACTGCATATTAAAGTAACTGCCTTGCCAACATGGAAATGATATCCTATCTGAACATGGCTTGGATGAAAATGATGATGACCAGAGAGACCTATCAGCTACATTATTATGCCTAAGTAATGGAAAAGCACTGAGCTACCAGAATCTTTCTCTTAATGTTTACATGACTCATAAAAACAAGTAAAAATCAAAATAGGGTATATTACTTATTCCTCTTTTAAAAATAAGGCATTCAAAAATCATATAGAATCTTAGATTTTGTTATCTCCTCTTTGTACAAGAGTCAGGCACCCCAGATTTTGAAAGAAATGTAAAGGCGAGAAAGAGAGGGAGGGAGGGCAGACGGGCAGGGGAGTCAAGAGATGAGAAAAAGACCAGAGAGCTGTGCCCTCCTTTGCCATAACAAGAAATGGAGTCAATGTTCATTGAAAACACCTTACCAAAGGCTACTAGACAGTTTGCATGTTTTATGGTGTTTAATCCTTTGATTATTAGGTATTATCTTTAACATTGTGTTAAAGAAACAAAGGCTTACAGTGTTACAAGATACTTGTCCGAGACCATAACCTACCAGTGGTGAACCTCATATGTTAAGCCCATGATCTTGTATCATGTTAGCCCAACACACGGGGTATCTAATTTTTGGTAAGGAAAATTCATTCCAATTTTACTAAAATGAAACGTAAGTGTATCATCATTAGTTTTTAAACTAATAAAAAGATTATTATATTTCAAACATAATGAAGATGAAGGAGATGGAGATTACAGTTCCTTAGTATATACATGTTTGGTTTATTTCTGTGTAGAATGACTTCTTTGAGGGAGCAAGTTTTGGTATTATTCAGAAAATGGTTATCAGCTAGAAGCTGTAGACACTTTTCATCCGACCTGGTTGAAATTATTATCTTCTCTCTCTGTTCCTTCTATTTTCGGCCATGAGTCAGAGAAACTGTAGGTTACAAGGAGCGTCATAAAGCACTATTTTAAGCAAAGTCTCTACTGCCCAAAGCAGAACGTCTCCAGTGAGACGGGCTGAGCCCGCTCAGAGGATGGTGCTGTGGTCCAGAGGTCCTAAGAAAAAGAGATGCCCCACATGGTCTGTTTAGTGCCACCTGGGTCCTGAGAGTTGGTTATATTTTTTCCTTTTTTTGAAAAAAATTGAGATATAACTCACATACCACAAATTTACTTTTTAAAAAGTATTGAGTGTTGTTTAGTATATTCACAAATTGGTGCAACTGTCATCATTATTGAATTCCAGAACATTCTCATCACCCTAAAAAGAAACTCCATTACTCATTAGCAGTCAATCCTCAATCCCCCATCCTTTTAGTCCCTTTCAACCAGGATTCTACTTTCTGTCTCCACAAACTTGCCTATTCAGCTATATTTTATTATAATTAAAAAGCAACATATTTGCTATTTCCTGTTACTGTTAGTTGTGTTCCCACTGGGCCACTGAGCAGTCAGTCCAGTAGGTTGTTTCTCAGGATGTTCAGTGAGGGACCCAGTAATTTCCTCATATCCCTTCCTATGTTTCCAGCTTCAGTTCCAACATAAGTACAACATTTTTCCTTGGAGTTTGTAAGCTTTCCCTGGACTCCCTGCATTGTAGATATATTTGCACAGCAAAGAAAACCATCAACAAAATGAAAAGTCAAGCCAGTGAATGGGAAGACATATTCACCAATACATCAGAAAATTTATAAAGAACTTACACAACCCAACACCCAAAACACAAACAATCCAATTTAACAATGGGCAAAGGATCTGAATAGACATTTTTCCAAAGAGAACATACAGATGGCCAAGAGACATATGAAAAGATGCTCAACATCACTAATCATCAGAGAAATGCAAATCAAAACCACAATGAGACTTCACCTCCCACCTGTCAGAATTGCTATCATCAATAAATCAACAAACAACAAGTGTTGGTGAGGATGTGGTGAAAAGGGAGCCCTTGTGTGCACTGTTGGTAGGAATGCAGACTGGTGCAGCCACTGTGAAAAGCAGGATGGAATTACGTGAAAAAAAATTAAACATGGATCTGCCTTATGACCCAGCAAATCCACCTCTGGGAATTTATCTGAAGAAATTTGAAACAGTAATTTGAAATAATATATGAACCCCTGTGTTCATTGCAGCATTATTTACAATAGCCAAGATTTAGAAGCAGCTCAAGTGTCCATCAGTAGATGAGCGGATAAAAAAGTTATGGTACATTTACACAATGGAACACTACTTGGCTATAAAAGAAGAAGGGAATCTTTTTGTAACAGCATGGATGGACCTGGAGAACAACATTATGCTAAGTGAAATAAGCCAGTCAGAGAAAGACAAGTACCATATGATTTCACTCATATGTGGAATTTAACAAACAGAACTCAACTAACAAGATAAACAGAGACAGAGTCATAGATAGGGAGCAGGCAGATAGCTCAGGCAGGGGAGTTAGGGGATAAAGGGGTAGAGGGATTGAGCAAAAAAAAAAAAAACATAAAAGAGAAAGAGCTCATGACATGGACAATGTTGTGGCGAATGTGGGGTTGGAGGTGCAAGAGGTTATAGGGAAGATATAGGGTGATGAAAAAATAAAATAAAATAAAGAAAAAATAAAAATAACAAAAACATTGGAAACTCAATTAAATTTGAATCTTAACTAGAAACATCTAGCCTCTAGTATCCTCACATAAGCAAATACTGTTTGTTAGGCTCATTACTTCAATCTGGTTTTTCTCCTTTTTCTTGAATCCCATCTCTCCAAACATCATTGTGTACATTTAATATCTCTAAAAGACCTTTGAGTCCCTTGAAATCAGTTTCCCAAGCCAGAAACCCAAGAATCATCTCAGATCATCTTTCTTCTGCCTCTTCTTCTACACCAGTAATTCATTACCAAATTCTATGTTTTAACCACCCACTGCAATATCTTCCCTCTTCTTCATCTGCAGATCCCAGGCCACTGTTAGAGTTCTGTCAACATGGAGTCATTATGGCAACTGGATGCAGCCACTTCTTTTCTGATCGCTCTGCTGCCCAGCTTGCCCTCTTTACAATGTTCCCAACAGGTCTTCTAATAATCGAAACCTATCTATATCCCAAACCTTACATTAAAATTCTTGAAAATCTCTCCACAGTTTTAAGGATGAACTTTAAAATGCATTAGTCCATCCACGGTCTGCTCTTGCCCAATTCCTCACTCTACCCTTCCCTGCATCCATGTTGAATGGCACTGAACGGCTTGTCTGCCCCTGACTGTGTTGTTCAGTCTCAGGTTCACTGTTCCTGCCTAAACATTTGAATTGTCTAGAAGGTTCTACTTTATTTTTCTATTAATCCTTATGTTCTACCTTCCGTTTATGGGTAGAGACTGTCTAATTTGTTCATCTCTATACCAAATGCTCTGTTAATTACTCTGCTGAAACACTTCACCCAATTTCCTCACTTTCTCATGATATCAATGCAATTCTCAGTGTCTCTAACTATATTGTAAATGTATTGAAAGCACATATTAATAATCCATAGCACCTAGTTAATATTTGTTGAATGGAAAAAAGTAAAAATAAGAAAAAAAAGCAGCAGGACCTAAATGCTGCTTGTCTCCATATGCACCATTAACTCATAAAGGGTTACTTTTCCCTTAAAGCTTACCCATGCCAGAAAGCATAAGTGAATAAAACAAGTCTTAGACTGTTGTTTGGAAGATTTGGGGAGGGCAGCAAGGAAAGGTTTTAGAATACAAAACACTTAGTAAATGTTATAAATGTTCCTATTTGACCCCCCCTGCCCCTGTGTTCCAAGAAGAGATAGCAATTCTTAATGTACATACATATCACAACACAGTATCAAACAGCATGAGGCAAAACTGATAGAACAGCAAGGAAAAATAGGTTAACCCACTATCACAGTGCAACCAAACAGTAAAATGGAGGTTTGGCTGCCTGCCGCTCTGAAAACCAAACTTGTGAGGCAGGTGATAGTGCAAAAGGAGAGCGGTTTTATTCAGAGCCACATGGCCAGGGAGAATGGTGGACTCTCATCTCAAAGACAAATCTCATCTCCCTCTCTCTCAAAGATCATCTCTCTTCCTGTTCAAGCCTGCTCTTCTTAAAGGGATAGGGAGAAGAGGGATTTTTTTTCTAATTACCTTGCTAGCTCCTGGTGCCCCCCAAGCCCCCATCCATTCATCTTCCTAGATTTTGGGATGAGGGGTCCTGTCCACTCATCTCTCTATCTTTGGATGCCCTCAGAGCCCTGTCCATTCATCTTTCCAGCTTTTGGCATGCTGGGGTCCTTTCTATTCATCTTTTTGGTGTGCTCAGGCCCTATCCATTCATCTTTCTAACACTTGGCACACTCAGTGTGAAAGCCTCCACTGCTGCCATCTTTTATTAAACTATTTAATATATTTTTATTGAGTCCACTGAGGAAGGAAGAGGGAGAGACAGAAACATCAATTATTGATAGGGCTGCCTCGTGCATACTCTGCACTGGGGATGGAGCCTGGGCATGGACTCGAACTGTGACCTCCTGGTTCATAAGTTGGATAAATCTCAAGAATACCAGAGTAAGAGCAGGTAGAAAGAACTACTTCAATAAAATAATGAAAATGTGTGTTAAATATTACATATTGAAACTTGAACCCCCATCCCAATGCTCCTTGCTTTGTGAGCATCAAAAGCCAGGCATATGCATTTCCTATTGTCTAGGTAAATATTACCGAATTCTTCTCTGGAGAAACTGAAGGTTCCAAAGAAAAGACTTGTGGTTCTGTCCTGGCAGGAAAGCATATTCACTCTAGATGATTCAAATGAAGAGAATTAATGAAGAAAGTGCAGTCTGTAAGTGAACAAATAAAAGATGATGAGTCACATGGCTACTAGCAATAGCAGGAAGCCATTATGTTAGTGTGAGTAACTAGATATTAATAAAGGAAGGAGCAAAGGGAAACAGACATTGAGCCCAATAAACTAGGAAGCTGAGCCAGACAAGAAGCCTGCTTCATTAGAAAGCTCAGCTTCCCATACTCCCCAGGGTACTGCTGTAGCTCTGCCCTTGGGACCTAATCCCCAAAGTGGGCAGGAAGGGTCATTACTGGTCATTATTGAGGGAAGAATAAAAACAGCAGAAGAAATTATCTGCTGGAGACATGTCCAATAGAAGTCAAGAAAGCACAGGTGGAAGTTCTCCTCCTTTGAGGCATGGGTACACAGAATGAGCCAGAATGTCAGCCATAAAGGCCTGTCTGTCTAACCTGGGGAAAAATTGGATTGGATAAGGCACAGGGAACCTGGAAGATCTAGAAAATGGATTGGTTAGGGCAGTGGTTGGCAAACTCATTAATCAACAGAGCCAAATATCAATAGTACAACGATTAAAATTTCTTTTGAGAGCCACATTTTTTAAAGTTAAACTTCTTCTAATGCTTCTTCTTCAAAATAGACTCACCCAGGCCATTGTATTTTGTGGAAGAGCACTCAAGGGGCCAAAGAGCCACATGTGACTCATGAGCCGCAGTTTGCTGACCACTGGGTTAGGGGAAGGGCCCAACACCAGACAGTGAAACATTGGGAAATTGATTGGTTAGTTTGAAAGAGTACCTGGTCCTCCCTAAGATGTAGATAATATAATCCAAGCTTAACGAAGTGCGCTCTCTCTCTCTCTCTCTCTCTTTCTCTCTCTCTCTCTCTTTCTCTCTGTTACAGGCCTTCCCTGTGTGCTTGCATGTTCTCTCCATAGCAGCCATGCAGCCAGCTGCTGTGCATACTCTAAGCATGAGTCAGGATAGGGCAATGCAGTGTCGGTTGAATTTCCACCGGGAACACAGACTAAGCTAGCCGGATGGGGACTGAACCAGTGGCACAGAACTTTTGGCGACTGGCTTGCTGAAGGGCTCCTACAATAAGTCTCACCACTGCATCTTATCCTCCCATGTGTGGGTCCCTGGAATGCTTTCTCTGTGACTCATGAAAGGCCCCATTTCCACTTGCAACAATCATACCCACAGGACATGGAGGAAAATAGAAGCCAGTGAGAAGTATAACAGTGGAACAAACCCTCACAGCAGAAACTGAAGCGTGGAAAGCTGTAGATACTACTGTGGAGTCCATGCTGAAGTAGGGATTGAACTGGGATGTGGGGGGTAATCCCTTGACCTTTGTCCCCTTCTGTTCATCAATATTCTCATAGTGCCTGCTTGCTCGAGTTCAGCTGATTAGGGAGCCCTTGTGTGTAATTATCAGGGTCAGCTACTCAGACACAGAGTAGAACAGAGAAGAATAAAGAAAAGATATGATTGGGGGGTAGTGCATAAACAGAATGTCTAACAAAGATACCGACATTCAGAAGTTCTCTAATGAAATCTGTGTGTGCTAGTTTTAACAACCTAGAAGTCTGCTAGTGTGTACCACAAAGTACTTCCTAGTGCCACATCTTAAGTATGGACAGACAGTGGTGGATTACCCATTTGAAAAGTTCCCAATTTAAAAGGCAGTTAAAATACAAACCAATCCAATAATCAAAAACAAAGAACTCCAGAGTACAAAAAAGAAACAAGACAGGGGACTATTAACATAATATGTTTAATCAATGAAAGGATTATGAAGTTGAGGAAATCTTTGAGGAAGTAAAGCAAAAAGGTAAATTTAAAGGAGAAAAAAACTAAGTGATAAATCCACGAGACTCAATATCCCACTCATAAGAATTCCCCAAAGAGAGATCAGAGGAAAATTTCAAATAGTTAATAAAATAACATCTGCATTGCTTCAGAACATGTGATTTCAGAGTAAAAGGGGTCACTGGAGGTTCAGTGCAATGAATACAATTTGAAATCACCAGGAATACCAGGAATTTTAAAAAAGCTATTAGAGACAAAACGAATTTATATTCAAGCAATTGAGGACAAAGAATCATTATTCCCAATAGCAGTAGAAGGTAGTGGAAATATATCTTCAAAATTATGAGGCAAAAATGATTTTTTAAAAGAGTTTTTGTGAGTTTATTTGAGCCAAACTCTCAACATATTCCCAGAAGCAGAACCTCAACGAATTGAGATAATGCTCCCTAGGCAAAAATGATTTTTAACATAGAATTCTATTCCCATCCTAATGATTTGTCAAGAATGAAACTGGAAAATACATTTTTAAACATTTGAATTCTCAAAAATTTATTTTGTGTGCCATGTCTTGGGTATTGATAAAGAATACATACTACTGTATCAATGTATTCTACTAAATGAGTGTCTCAGGGAAGAGGGGAAAGGGACCCCCTGGGTTGACAGCTGTACATCAGGTCTAGAAAGCAACTAGTTTGGATTGAAGGGGAAGAGGGAGTTCCAAGACAGATATGTCTAGAAAAAAAGAAGGATCTACTTATTTGATGTGCTGGGTGCTTAGATAGATTGCCTAAAATGGCTTTAGCATTCCTCACAGCTTAATTAACTTTAGTTAAGCTTCTTCCTGACCATCCTTTTCTTGTGGCATATACTTTGGAAAACAAAAGGGCACTCTTTCTCTGCCATTTTGAGATGTAAATTTTCTCCCAACCTCTTTCCAGTCTTACTACCCAGGAACATCTTTCTCTAGGATCTGGGAATCCTCTCCTTTGAAATAGAATCATTATGGAAGAGAGGGCCTAGTCTCTTCAGAAGGATAAGAGACCAACTTTAATAAGTGCCAATTGGCAAACACATATAGCTCAATCATGTTGATCAGCAGTCTTTTCCCAATAACTCACCACGGTGCCTAATAATTCCACCACTATTCGTTGCAGAGGAAATGAAGTTCAACCTATATCCCTATTGCAATAGTCAGGTGTTTTGTGTGTTTTTTGTTGTTGTTGTTAATGCTCACCCGAAGATTTTTTTTTCCCACTGATCTTTTTTTATAATTTATTTTTATTGATTTTAGAGAGGAAGGAAGAGTGTATGAGGGATAGAAACACCAATGATGAGAGAGAATCATTGATTGGCTGCCTCCTGCATGCCTAAGGATTGAGTCCCCAACCCAGGCATGTGCCCTTGACCAGAATTGAACCAGGAACCCTTCAATCTACAGGCCAACATTCTATCCAGTGAGCCAAACCAGCTAGAGCTCTACTGATCTTTAGAGACAGAGATAGACATCGATGTGACAGAGACGCATTGATCGGTTGCCTCCCACATGCAGCTGCAACCAACATGTGCCCTTGATCAGAATCAAACCCAGGACCCTTCAGTCCATGGGTGGACACTCTATCCATTGAGCCAAACTGGATAGGGGCCTATTGCAATAGTCTTGAATTAAGTCATCCTTTCTGTTTAACCTGTCCAGGACAATTTTTCTTTGCCAGGTCAGAAAATAACATTCAGAGGCATTTATTCAGTCTATTGGATAGTCTGGGAAGAATTCATGATAATGACTTAGAAAATTAAAGAAAGGAGAAATAAATGATAATTAGATTTAATATGCTCTTTCTCTACATTTCTTTATTCCTGAGCTTCCTTGCCTGAGGGGTCTCTCTCTTACCTGAGACACAGAGTATATTTTGCTTACACTTCTTTCTTTCTTTCTTTTTTTAATTAAATATATTTTATTGATTTTTTACAGAGCGGAAGGAAGAGGGATAGAAAGTCAGAAACATTGATGAGAGAGACATCGATCAGCTGCCTCTTGCACGCCCCCTACTGGGGATGTTCCCGCAGCCAAGGTACATGCCCTTGCCGGAATCGAACCCAGGACCCTTCAGTCCGCAGTCTGCCACTCTATCCACTGAGCCAAACCGGTCTTGGCTGCTTACACTTATTTCTTGTACAATATTTTGTTCCTCCTGGAATACCAAATTCTTATTCTCCATAATAGGAAGTCCATAGGTTTAATTTGTGCCCTCTAATTTTCTCTCTCACCAATTTAATATAGTGTGTTAACTTTCTAGCTTCTTTAATTTTAAAATAGTTAGGACAATGCCTTACATTTGCACAGTGTTTCATAACATATAGAGTGCCCTTAAATGCACCACCTATAACAACATTGTAAGGTGAGGTTTGGTACTAGATTCAGAAGAATGTATGTTGATATCCTAGATCTAGTCAGGTCTTTTATTCTCTCTATTCCTCAATCTTATTTTAACGTGAGGTGAATTGCATACCTCATGGACAATTGTGAAAATCAATGTGATAGTGCATATGCATACTTTGCATAATAGCAAAGTAAACACTGAGTAAGTCTCTGAAATTATTATTATTTTACAATGGAAGACTGTAAAGTTCAGATCCAACAGAAGAAAAGTTATATATAAAATAAAAGCCTAAGCCCTAACTGGTGTGGCTCAGTGGATAGAGAGTCAGCCTGCGGATTAAAGGGTCCCAGGTTCAATTCCAGTTAAGGGCATGTACCCTGGTTGCAGACACATCCCCAGTAGGGGGTGTGCAAGAGGCAGCTGATCAATATTTCTCTCTCATTGATGTTTCTAACTCTCTATCCCTCTCCCTTCTTCTCTGTAAAAAAAAAAAATCAATAAAATATATTTTAAAAATAATTTTAAAAATAAAAGCCTAAGCGACCGTTAAGTTGGAACAACCAGAAAAACCAGTCTCTATGATGCACAAAGGAGCTGCTCCCTGGTGGTCAGTGCACTCCCACAGAGGGAGTGCTGCTCAGCCAGAAGCTGGGCTCATGGCTGAGGAGTGCAGTGACTGTGGTGGGAGCCTCTCCTGCCTCCGTGGCAGCACTAAGGAGCAGGGAGCCAAGTGGTAAGGAGCAGCGAGCAGGCAGGCGGTAAGGGGCGAGGGGTCTCAGACTGTGAAAGGGTGCAGGCCAGGCTAAGGGACCCCTGCCTTCCACTAAATGAATTTTCTGCCCCGGGCCTCTAGTTATATTATAAAGTGCCAGCTTAAATATGTATTTTCAGATTCTAAGCACAATTCATATTCACTATCTTATGCTGTCACTCTAAATGTATGTTTTCTAGACAATATTGTTATTAGAACTCATTAAGTCACTGTTATAGATTAGATGTTAGAACATACTAGTAAATAGATATGTTTTAAAAATGTGTGTGGTTGTGACAGGGACAAACAGATTAGACTATCAGCTTTAGAAAGGAGAGAGCAGAAGCAGATTAGACCTCATCAGGGAGCCTTTAAAAGCTGGAAGGCTGGGTAGGGAAAAGGGGGATCAGAGGGCTGAGATGGGGGCCATTAGATGAAGAAATGCGAGACATGATGCACTTGAAGACAAACTTTTCACGTCTATGATTCATTTCTGGTGTGCCCTGGCCATCTATTCCTCTCAACTGTATGGGAATAACAAGGCAAAATAATATTCCTTTTTTAAAAAAAAATACATTTTTACTGGTTTCAGAGAAGGAAGGGAGAGGGAGAGAGAGAGAGAAACATCAATGATGAGAGAGAATCAGTGATTGGCTGTCTTCTGGATGTCCCACACTGGGGATTGAGCCCACAACCTGGGCATGTGCCCTTGACCAGAATTGAACCTGAGACCCTTCAGTCCACAGGCGAACACTCTGCTCTAGCCACTGAGTCAAACCAGCTACAGCAGACACAGCAATATTATTGAAAGGAAGAACCACTGGAACAGGCAGGGTCAAATTTTTAACCTGATGTGATAAGCATGCATTTAATTCTCCTTGAGGAGAAAAGGGAAAGTGGAGTTCTGTCAACAGGTTCTTACAGCAGAAGCGTCCTGGGCCTGGACAGACAGTGGATGTTGCTCTGAGAACAGCAGCCCAGACGGGGAAACGGAGCCCTCTGTGGCAGCTCTGCCTGAGGCCTGCTGTTGTCTCTACTTTTTGATTGTCTTTGTTCAAACCAAATGGTGTAAGAACAGTACGTATTTGTAAATAACAGACTGTGATTCTAGATCCCTTCTGTGTGTGACCAGCTTTTATCTCAGATTTATCATTTTCTTAGAAGAGAACATGACTTGAATTTAGAAAAATTTGGGCCCTTAGAGAACCTATAAGATAATTTTTCACTGTGTTTGTTGCATATTCAATCCAGCGCTAAACCTCAGCATGACAGAATACTGTATAATTAAGAACTATTTTTGGATTTTGTAATGTTTTGATTTTAATAGTTGAAGGGGTTTCTAAAATGAGAATAAGCACATTCTTTTTTAATGCCTCCTTTGAGAAGATTTTCAGTGATTTTGAATGTAATCATGTTTTTGAGTATTTAAGATACTTGGTTTTGGGTAGCTTTTGAAGATATTAAATTAGGCAATTCATAGTTAGTGGTTAGGGAAAGACAAAAAGAGCACTGGATGAGGGTAGGGCTGGGTTAGGCCTTCAGCCTTCCCAGACACTGCAAATTCTTGACAAAGCCATTCCCCTCCTCCTCCTCCTCCTCCTCCTCCTCCTCCTCCTCCTCCTCCTCCTCCTCCTCCTCTCCTCCCTCCTCCTCCTCCTCCTCTCTCCTCCTCTTCCTCTCTCCTCCTCCTCCTCCTCCTCCTCCTCCTCCTCCTCCTCCTCCTCCTCCTCCTCCTCCTCCTCCTTCTTCTTCTTCTTCTTCTTCTTCTTCTTCTTCTTCTTCTTCTTCTTCTTCTTCTTCTTCTTCTTCTTCTTCTTCTTCTCTTTCTCTCTCTCTCTCACCCCCCTCTCTTTCACTGAGGGATTCAAGTGGATTTTGGACCTGATGACCTAGTATACCTGTGGTAGATTCTCCAGCTCCAGCATGTTAGAACTTCAAGGGACCATAGAAACCAATTAGTCCAATTATTTCCCTCCTATTTTACAGATGAGAACATAAAGACCCAAAGAAACATAGCCACATGTTCAATATTATACAATATGTAGAAATGTCAGGTCTTCCTATACCTAGTGAAATGTTTTATCCACTATGTACATTACCAGGAAGATCTTCATTTGTACTTAGAAGTACAAATAATGGCTAGGTTCCCCATCACCAGAGGCCGGCTCACCCCTATAACGCCACCTCCTACCACCTGGCTCATTGATGTCTGAAAGTCATTGTTCTTGTGCTATTTACATTCCTTCCTCCACTCACCCACTAAAGCCTTCACAATCAGTACATCATTTCACAGGTACCAACGGACTGATCTGATAAACTAGTAATCAATCTGCTAATAGGAGACGATGAAAGACCCAAATAGGAAAAGATCCCCCAATTGGCAATACTTCTGAGCTGGCTGCTCATGCCCTCTTCCCCAAATATTCTATTTGAAGTGTTGCCACATTAGGTCTGACCCTAAGAAAACTCTGCTTTACTTCTGTAAGTTTCAGGCTTTACTCAAAGAGTTCAGGTTTCCTTGCTTTGATCTCAATCCTAGTTTGGGCACAGCCCCTACTTTTCCTTTCTTAGGGGATTTTAGTTATGAAATACTTGAGTGAATGAATGTCTTTGTTTCTGAGCATGCAAAACTCAAGCATGATCACTTTCCATACCTCCACACTTCCTCTGAAGTTTGCCACTGTAATTTTCCTTACCCCTGAGGTGAGGATTTTGTTTTGACATACTTATTCAACTATAAACAGGTCCCAGTATGTTTACTGTATCTGAGTGAAAGGTGAGTAGCCCTCAGATCCTTCCTGAAAAATAGTGCAAGAGGTCACAGTATAATAAAGGAAGAGACAGCTGCATGCATGACCAAGTGCACAGTGCCAGAGGAAAACCTTCTCTTATATGACTTTTATAAGGCGCAATGATTACCCATTGGTTAAGAATGTGGACTCTGGGACAAGAGAACTCTGGGTTTAAATTCCAGCTGAGTTTATTACTAACTATGCAATTTTGAGGAAGTTACTTAAACTCTGCAGTGCCTCTGCTTCCTCATCTTTAAAATGGGGACTAAAAATAGGGCACATTTCAGGGTGCAGAAAATAACTAAATGCATATGACATTATAAGAATTGTGTGTATTTGATATCAGACTACCATAAATACAATTTCATGTTTAAGGAAGCATTTACTCTGTTCATCTCATTGCTTCTCCCTTTGTCTCAGTTTAAAAAATATAAATTGACCAACTAACAGTTCTGTGGTGGACTCTGGCAATGTTAAGATAAATAAGACAAGGTCTGTGGTATTAAGGGGTTCATGGTTTTACTGAGGAAAACAGCACTTTTGTGCCTCTTTTAATTGACTTTATAACTCTCTAAATCCTCATCAACTCTCTGTGCCTGGTGGACAAGAAGAATGAAGAGTCAAATTGATCATGGAACCTTCCTTCCATGAAAGTGATCCACACATCCCATATGAGCAAAAGGGCCCTGTTTCTATTTATACAATTTCACCGCTAAATAATTTCTAACACATTGCTGCCTCTTGCTGTAATCTCTGAGGTAGACAGTTTAAAAATTGATTTCTCTAAGCCCTAATGTTTAGTATGTATAGAAGCACATTCTCACAGAAAGAGATAATGAACTTGATTTTCATTTTCACATGACTGCTCTGTGACAAGTTGAATTTCTATAGTACAAATAATTGCCATTTTCCTTCCAAAGGGCAAGGTATTAGGCACTCAGCTATGCTTTGCCCTCAACAGCATTTCCCTTATCACCAGAATCAACACCCTGATAGCTAAAAAAAACAAAAAACAAAAAACAAAAAACAAAACAACAAAAACTCTTATTTTTGCCTGCCCCTTGGATTAAACGGAACACGAGTTAGCAAAGAATTTTTGGCAGAACCTGTTACTAAGGTGTCAGGTTGGCCTTCCCTGAATTTTGCAGAGAGAGACTCTTAAGCAGCACAAAGGAAAAAGGAGTGTAGATTTTAGACTCATGATTTAAGAATCTTAAACCCAGAGCCATTTACTAGTAAGACTTACTGAAGTGAAATTATAGTAAAAGTCTATGTAACTTCTCAGAGACTGAGTGTGCTCATCACTGTAAACAGAGACAGTAATAACAGTCAGAAGTCTATGCATGTGCTTATAATGAATATAGTCTCTAACACCCAGTAGACACTCAAAAATGGTTTTTATTATTACCTTATTTTCTTACATTATAATGGGTTCTTATTTTAATGGACTGCATTTTATTTTTTAAATTAATATAAAGGGGATCCATAATTTATTAGCCAAGAATCTCTTTTCCCAATCCATGGTGAAATATGTATCAGAAGCCACAAAAGAACAAAAAACAACCCTTCATCTCAAAATTTTTAGGTTATATAATTGTTAGTCAAATATTTTTCAATTTGGATAAAAATTTCAAGGTGCATTCAAGCAAAAAGCTGAGAAATCTAAGCCGATTGGTAGAAAGCATAGCAATCATGGTTCTCATTCTAAACGGTTAACACAAGCTCTAAGGACAGTATGGGAAGGTGGAGGACAAGTCTGTAACTCTCACCATTATCATCTGAAAAGGCTTGGAGGAAAGTGGCATTAATACAAGTGACAGAAGAAAAATGAGGAGAGGAAAAACCGAGGCCAGGAGGGTAGCCAAGCAAACCTTCCAACCTCAGAACAAGAAAGATACTTTTTGATAAGTAGCAAAGGAGAGTCTGTGAAGAGGGAAAGATACAATCAGAGCTGAGAGTAAAGAGGCAGAATGCTCATTGTCTGTGGCTGGAGGATAGGATTTTGTGCAATGCAGTGAACTCATTCACAGCAGTGGTCCTACTGTTGCTGCATGTGAGTAAGAAGTGAAGTACGACTGTACATGAACCGCAGTGTAGGACTAGCCAGATTTCTTTGATGATTTATTCCCAACGTTGCTACATCACTTGGCATGTGAGAAACCGCTCTTCCAGCACCATACATGTCTAAAAGTTTCATTTCATTTTAGGGAAAAAACTAAGCATCCATTCCAATAGCAATAAGAAAGAATAAATCCTATTTTAAGCACATATTTCTTGCTGTGAGCTTATAAATACAATTTTTATTAGCTTATTTCTCTTTTTCTGGTGAATTAATTTTGAATTGCTGCTTTAAGATATTCAGAGTAGGCTCAGATCTGTAAAAAGAAAAGCAAAACAGATTATGTTTCAGAGGTAGTTTATTTTTCTTAAAATTTTTCATATTCGTAATGTCATAGCTAATGCCCATCAATGTTTAGCACATTGGTAGACTGTGGCTGCACTGACAATTCTGTTCTTAGACTAATGGTTTATAGGGACTGCTAGCTTTGTCCTGAGAACCCTGGCAGCCCAGAGAAAACTTTTATTTCCAAGCATCTGCTCACCACTTAATTCATAATTATCATTCTGGATACAGCCAGAGTTGGTAGCAGTAGTTCTAAATTACCACCTTGGACAAGCATCTAAATGATGAAACCTCATTTATGACTGACATCTCTGCTGAAAGGATGATTTCTAGTGTTGTTTACATCTTTCATCTATGATGGGTAAGGCATAAACCAGAATAATTTTGCTGAAATAACTAAGAGGATACATTTTTCTACTGTATTTTCTTTTTGTTTGTTTCCTTCTCTATTTGGGGTGAATTTCAGTCTGGATGCCTGGAGGCTATTTTTCACTTTTTTTCTTGTCAGTGGCATGGGTAGTTGCACAAAATACACTCTGTATTATTGGATTATCCTGCATTTCATCAGGGATTAAAATATTGCATAATTTTTTTTCTCATAAGCAGATACTGAAACTCCTGAGAATTGTGTAGTACTAGCAATAAAACTTTCATTGAATTTTGAAGTTTAAAACTCCAATATTTCTATCTCCCGTTGGTACTAAAAGTTCAATGCTCTGATTGAACCTATGGACTAGGCAACTGTTTTTACTTGAAGAGTTTAGAGGGTTTGAATAATGAATACCAAAGGTAATTATTCTGACTGGTGGAAAGCGAGGCTTGGTGACCAATTTCACTGTGGACACTGATGGGAAGGCCAGTCTTATAAAGTGGTCCTAATAGTGATCACTGCTATGGTCTCTAATGATGGTCTCTAATGATGCTGCCATGGCAGGGCATTTGCTGGAGCCAGGACCCAGGCCAAGGTCAGTCTCTCCCAACAGGATGCAACTGTGTTAGGCACAGGAAGACGGAGGCAGAGATTGGAGTGATGCATACACAAGTTAAGGAAATAGGATTTTCATCTAGTGTGGTATAATTTTGGCTGCTCTTTTATGTAACACCTCTTTCTGGTAATGATTTTGGTTCTGAAAACCATTTTCTTCTCCATTCTGCGTGAGAAATATACATAGTATTGTTGTAATGCTTGTAACTTGGACTCAGGACTGTCAGTTTCCTCCAGGGCTGTCCTATTTCTTAAGCTTGGAGGTGGGACATGAGTAGGACTAGATATTAAACCCCAGAATAAAGGGCTATTTTGCCCTACAGGTGTTTTTAGACATAATATATGTATACTTACATACCTCCACTAATAAGAATGTTTAAACTCTGTAGTCAATAATTTATAGTTTTCCTTCTATTTACTAAAAAGAACTTTAGATATATTTTTAATTAAAATTTATTCCTCCCTCACCCCCTTTTTCCTACTGGATTCTAAGTTGAAAAGCCAACCAGTTTCCTGTTTTGGTAGGTTTGTTTTGGAAGAAAGTACACAGTGATCTTTTTCAGCTCTATTTTGAGGGTTTTTTTTTTTTCAAAAGGAGGCTTTTTAAAAGAAAAATGTTACTCTCTGGAGTAAATGATTTACCAGCAAGGCAAAAGAGCAAGGCAATTGCTCATATTAAATCTCAGAACATTTGAAGTTCTAGTGTGCCTCTGAAGTTTAGTTCTTAGAACTTTAGAGAGTAGCCTTTTCTGCTCAAATACCCTGAGCCTAAAGAAGCAATCCCATGTAAGCTCATGCATTTCTATTGCTAGGATTTAGAGAGTAATGTGCTTTGAAAACCATGTTAGAATTTCATGTGTAAATACTGTATATAAGTATTCAAATTTTTGAGGTGTGGTCATTAAATTTTTTTATTTTTACAATAGTTAAATGACTAAGTACCCCTATACATATGTCAGTTTACATACACATACACATGCCCACACACAAATTTTTCAGAGGTTTTTTCCCCCATCATTATACATGACACACATAAAACATTTTAAATAAAATTTATCAAAGAGTGAAATTAACTTCTGTCTAACCAGATAACAAACCAACAGCTCTCACATAAAAGGAGACTACAACTACAGCAAAAACTCATCTAAATCTAGACTGAGGTATAGATTATGAATTCATTGCCAAGATGCTCTTATAAAGGTTATCATTATTAACCATGGGAAGTTTTCCCATTTCCTCAGTAAAAGTCATAAAAGTTTTTATCCAGGGTTGATCAAATAAGAAAAGAACAATTAGTAAAATAATCATATTATGATTTCAGTAGAATGTTATACTACAAAATGGCAGTATTTACAGGGACAATCATACTTCTTAGTATGGCTTTTGGTTGTGCTTGGGAATAAATGTTTTCAGAGAAAGGAACTGGAGGCATGTTAACATTCTCACATATAAAAGTATGAAGGTGCAAGGAAGCTACAATGTAAATTAGAGAAAGTTATTACTTGAGAGAGCATTAAAAAATAGGAGGTCAGCTAACATACTTGGAATCAGGAGAAACCATGAAGTTTATGAAGAATGTCTTTAGATTCTTGACTACAACTCCTGGCCATGAATTCTTAGGTTTTCTTCATCAGACGCCCACAGCCTCTTTCTGCCAGTCTTTTTACATTCCTTTTCTAACTGGAAAGTACCTACTTTGTTCTGTCATCTCCTCAGATGTCCTTCAATACATAACTTGCTAATTTCTCTGTGTTAACAATAAAAACAATGTGTAAAGCATCCAACACTTGCAGGCTACTAAGTGCATAAAAACTACTGCAACACTTCGGCTTCTTCCAAGTGTTATGTTTAATGGTAGTAGCATTCCCATTAGTTCCTCCAATAGTGGGTATTTTTGGATAGATTAAGAGCCTGAAATTTTAGGAGTTTGTTTGGATTATGAGAACACAAAGAAATAAGATGGCTTTATAGTCCTTCAACCACCAACTTTTGTTTCTAGATTAGACTGGGTTTTAAAAATCAGGATCCTTAGGCAGGTCAAAGAGCTCACAGATTAAAGGAGATTTTTTTCTATCCTTCAAATTGATCCTTAATTTCTTATTTGATATTCTCACAATGAAATATTATTTCTTTATTCTCTCTGAGAACATACTGATCTAAAATACATAGCTTATTCAATTTGACTTCTAAGAGTAACTCCATACACACCCACATCCAAATGAAAACAATTTAAGGGCTAATAAGAGATAAGCTTTGAAAATTCAAGTTGGCCAAACAAACTTACTTTCTTTTTCAATTTGGCTGGAAGAAAGGCAGTTGAGAAAGTTGAAAATGTATGTAAAAAACATCAAAATTTGCCAAAATTTTGTCTTTAAAAATTGGAATTCAACAATTTTAGAGATTATGTGCTTGATTCATGCTTTTACTCTAATTCAATAAGGATATTAACACAATGCTCTTCTGTTAAAGAACATTTATTCTTTTCATTAAATATATTATTAAATATATGCAGTCACTGCCAAAGTTAACTTAAAAATTCTTTTTTTGTGGCTATACAGGGATTGTTTTTATGAAATAACCATTTATTCAGCTCTAAAGATGGTGATATGAATGACCAGAGGATAATGTCTTCTCCTTAGTTTTTTTTACTTCATTTATATTATTCCACCATGCCTCTCAGTAAAACTTGCCCAAGGAATATGAATAAAATGCAGGTCCTCTTCAAGAAAGCAATTGTCTGAACTTGGATAATGTGCTGGACAGGTGAATGTGAAATTTGCATGTCTCCTTAATACTTTGTCTTTGACAAGTGAAAAATGTTAGTGAATCAAACCTTTAGATTTATAGATTTTGGTTTGACTAAGAACCTGTGGTGGATGCTCTAGTGTGCATCTCAGGTTCCCCTTCCAGGAATGAGGCTTAAGAGATGTATCACTGATGATTCAATTGAGCTGTTTGCCAAAGAAAGCTACTCTGTTCAAGATCATACCTTCCTCCTGAAGTCAGTCTGCATCAAATGATTGGTTGGTTTATCCAAGTAGATACATAATGATTTGAACCTCTTGCCTAAAGGCAAAATAATTCTGAGGGCACCATCCTGCTCCAGAGCAGTATTCATGTGTGGGGAATCATGAGGCTTGGTTGGAAAGTCTGTAAGGAGCATTCTCCAAATGGTTGGGGGCCTCTAGAGGGATCTTATCGAAGGCAGCGGCCCCTGCCTTTACTTTTCCAAACATGTCTGAGCCCCCAGTGTTTTACTGAAATCTCTATATTTAGTCTTTAGACATGACCTTGTAGAAGCATGTGCTTTCTCAAGGACACTTACCCTGCTGATTGTATCTAGAGGTTAATTTTAATTCAATCTATTGCTACAATAAAAGCCTAAGGAAGCAGGTGAAGGGGACTGCTTGGTTCCTATAGCCAAGCAGTCCCTTAGCTCTCTCTTTCACAGAGTAATCCAAACTTCCATTGCTCAGGGTCTGCTGGTCAGTCCTGGCACTCATGTGATCAGGTGAGTCTGTTGTGACCTCATCCAGTTCAAATCTTCCTTTTGCCCAATCCTTCTTCTTATACGCCTCTACAAACTTTCCAAGTAAACTTCCTCCAAATGTCTGTTTCATGGAGAACTGAATGAAAACAATACCTTCATATAGTACACAGTAACATGAAGCTTGAGAATCATCATCATCTTTTGAAACCCTACACCAGTATCTAAAAGAGAAAGTTCTGGGTATGGAATAGACTGAGGTTATAATAGACAACAATCACAAAAGTCTTTATTTTCCCCAAGGGGGACATTTTAGCTTTAGAATTCAAGAATTATCAGTGAACACAAATCTTCCCATGAAATAACCTATCTCCTGCAAATAACAGGGTATTATAAAGAGTCCTACACAAGAAGACACTTACTGTTCCTTTCTCCAAATGTTAGATAGGACAAGGGTCTAAGTCTGGGAAGATCTAAATGTTATTTCTTGCTAAATATTAAAATGTAGCATAGTATTTTGTAAACTACTGTAAACAGGATAAGCTGACAAGAACTCAACCAGATGAAAGTAGCTGGCTGCAAAGAAGAAATCAACATGTAACTGAACAAACAAAGAATATAAGCAATCCTAAGCCTCCCTTTGAGGAGACAGAGCTTTGGATAGGGTTCCCCTGTCTCCTTCCCTTGATATAAGTCAATAAAATTACCTTGGGATGACCATGTTTCAGCAACTTAAACAACAAACTCTTTGAATTCCATAACAGCATCAGTGTGGGACCTGGGGCAAGTTGGCTTCTTGGTGAGAGACTGGACTGTGTTCTAATTCCATGGGCCTATGATGTTTTTCTAAGCTTGTGAAAGAATTACGACTTACACTTAGCTATTAAAAATATTAGGCCCTGGCCGCTGTGGCTCAGCTGGTCCTGTGCACTGAAGAGTCTCAAGTTTTCTTTCTGATCAGAGCACATGCCCAAGTTCCAGGTTCGATTCCAGTTGGTGTGCATGTGGGAGGCAATGGATCAATGCTTCTCTCTCCAATTGATGTGATGTTTCTCTCTCTCTCTCCCTCTCCCTCTCCTTTCCTCTCTTTCTAAAATTAGTAACAAACAAACAAACATATCCTTGAATGATAATTCAAAAAAATTATTATGATATTGTCCTGGCCAGGTAGTTCAGTTGGTTAGAGCATCTTCCTAATACATCAAGGATGTGGGTTCAATCCCCTATCAGGGCACATATA
Organism: Antrozous pallidus; assembly: GCA_027563665.1. Lineage (NCBI taxonomy): Eukaryota > Metazoa > Chordata > Mammalia > Chiroptera > Vespertilionidae > Antrozous > Antrozous pallidus. The sequence continues at coordinate 16,461,248 of CM050521.1, read as the reverse complement.
GGAAGCAACCAACAAATGTAAAAATAAGTGGGACCAAAAATCTCTCTCCCCCTTCCTCTCTCCCTCTCGCTCAAGTTAATACATAAAGATATCTTTTATAAAAAAAATTTAGGACAGTCATTATTTCTTTATAGGTTGATTCAAAGAGAATTCCAGAGGCCACACACGAGTGATGAATGAAAGATTTGACCCCCTTAAAAATGAGACAATAATTCATTACAATTGAGAAGGTGTCAAAGCAGCCATGTTTCTGAAGGATTGGCCCTCAGAGGGAGGAGTCTGAGAAAATGTGTAGAAAAATATGAAAGCTTATTCTTTCTTTCCTTTTCTACAGTTTCACTGTTGGAATGACAAGTTAATTACAAATAACCATGAATACTTCTGCTTCCAGTGAGGGCAGACTAATGTACAGCAGATGATCATACTCCTGAGAAAAACAAGAAAAGTGAACAGCTGTATTAATATACTCCCCACACATACCACACATTACCTGTTGGAAGACATCAGAGAGTCCAAGGCGATATGGATGGACTTGAAGACCAAGTTATTGAAGAGAAGGAATGAGTGCAGCATTCAGTGCTACTCTGCCCCACCCCCAACTCCAGGCATTTGCCAATTTGTAACTAATGGTTGAGAGGCTTGAAATCTATTTGATCAGAGCTTAGGAAACAAAATTGGAATTCAGAGATCAAAACTTAGCTAACCATTTAGGATTTCAACGGTGACTGCTAAAGAGTTACTCCCTAATAGTAAAGTCTAACCAGAAATACTAGTATACCGACCCACATACAGACTAAATTTAGTTTCAAACTTTCTCAATTTCAACTGCAGACCAGATTAAGATGAATTTCCTTTATCCTAACTACCGAAATGTCTCTAGAGTTTTTCCATATACCATGTCTAGCATTCACTTACAAATTTCCCAGGCTATAAGGCACAAGAACAAATGACTAATAAGAAAAAACGGATGCTGGTAAAACTGGTTGTTAGCAGTTTCAGATTTTCAGATACCTCAGGTTAACTTTGTGCTAACCTGTTAGCACCTACTTCCCTCAGTCTCTCCAGGACCTCTGATGTGTTCAGGTGATATGAGCTAATTTCACATAATAATGCATGGGACTATGTGAAGAGAATTTTTGTTTCATCTCCTTCAACCATTTGAAAAACTTCCATAGTACTTCTAAGCATAGTACTCATTAGTTCTATAACCCAAAAGAGATGGTGGGAATTTTAAGCTAAGCAGGAGAGAAGAAGGTTGGTAAAATGGCAACGTGTGAGGACAATTTTGGGGGGATAAGAAAGGCAGTTTGGGGATCCTTTAGTGGTGTTATGTAGGCAGCTACCTAGCTTGACTATATGGATAGCAAATTGTTAGCAAGCATAATTAATCACTGCCCATAGAATTTTGCTTCTGTCTGATCTGCATACCATAGCTGCTCTATACTTTGAGAACCTCTACTGTATTTTATTCAATTCTGATGAGGATTGATGGACTTTCAGTGATGCTACTGTAAATCTATGAATATCAATCCACCAAGGCATGATTGCTGATATGGGTAAGGAATGCAGATTGCTTTCTGTTACCAGTGTACCTGTGCTTGGATGAAGACAGGCCTTGCTTAAGGAAGCTAGGAATCTGAAAAGAAGAAAAAAGAAGTGCAAAGGATTCCTGGTGTTATTTTTTAGAAAAATGAGATATGACATAAAATAATACTTCTAGGTCTAGTGAAGAAAGATAAGAAAGCTTTTTTTTTGTAAGTTATAGTATTGAAAGACATAATAAAATAAGAGGGAAAACAAGAAATTCAGTTTGAGAAGTGAATAGTTGGGCCCAACAGAGCTATTGTTCTGTCAGTGTTGACTTTATAAATTCCCTTTTTTGGGTGCTTATAAAATTCAGTTAGACCCGAAATAAAATACACTAGATTCTAGCCAGCCAGCAATTTCAGAAAAATTGAATAATATAACTCCAATCATTTTTAACTTTAGGCCTTGCGAATTGCTCTGCTGCCAAACAATCCTGAATGTGTCCAACCTCATTTGACCTGGGATTGAAGTTGATTTCTTTCAGACACATTTTGGGGATATAAAAGTGTGATAAAATGCTCTTCACAGGTCCATCAATTTGGATAAATGTACACAGTAAGCTTTATAACAATTTTCAGGTGGTATTAATTTTAAAATGGATTTACTAATTTATTTTTGCTAAAATTAAGTGCTTTTGATGAATACTTTTAAACCCTGAACTTCATTTGTGTAATGCTCAGCTTTTTAAAGATATGAAATTAAGATCTCAGTAGACAGTGTTAACTTGGTACTATGTTTTTCATGCTGGCGCAGAGTCCAGCACAATGTAGATGCTCAAGGACTATTTATTAGATCAAGCAATTATGCCTTTATCCAGCATTGCTACATAAATGTTGCAGTGTTTTATTGATTTTGTTTGAGAGACAGAATAGAGACAATGGACGAAGTCAATAGAATGGATATTGGAGAGATAATAAAAGAAAGAACCAGAGAGATAAAGTGTGGGAACAGAAGAGATAAGAAAGCACAAGTCACCCAGAAGCAGGCTTATGTCAAGATTTATAATTTATTCAGTGGACATTATGCTGCTATAAGTACAATCAAGACCACACATTTAACTGTTAACCATTCATTTACTTAACAAATAATCACTGAAAACCTAATCTAAGTCAGGAACATTTCTAAGGACTAGGGATAGGGCAGTGAACAAAACAGATAAATATTCCTGCCCATGAACCCAAGTGTGCATTGGTGAGTGAGTAGATAAGCAAACTGTGGTATATACATTCAGTGGAATATCATTCAGCCTTAAAAAGGAAGGACATTCTGATATATGGTACACATAAATGAAGCATGAGAAAATTATGTTATGTGAAAGAAACCAGTCACAAAAAGACAAGCACAGTATGATTCCACAGACTAGGTGGTTTAAACAACAGAAATGTATTTCTTCACAAATCTGGAGAGAAGTCCAAGGTCAGGATGTTAGCAAGGTTGTCTTTAGAAAGTCTTCCCTTTGTACCTGTCTGTGTTCTAATCTCTCCTAAGGACATCTGTCATATTGGATTAGGGCCCACCCAATGAGCTCATTTTACCTTAACTACCTCTTCAAAGGCCCTTTTCCCCAAAACTATCACATTCTGAGATGTTGGTAAAGGTAATGGCCTCCTTGTTTGATGACTCTAACACCTGGTAGGCATAACTGCATATCCTGTTATGTTCACCACAGATCCTTTTTATGCCTGGTACTGGCATAAATCTTAATAGACAGGCTTCCCTCTCTCAGAGTTGTCCTTGTTTGGTTAACAGATTTATAGTCACTTTATTTAAAGAAACCCAAAGAATATTTTATAAAAGACTTACTAGCCATTCTTTAGCAGATTATATTCTACTATTTAGGAAAATTAATAATTACTGGAGATGGTAAGAATGCATGCTGCTTTTTTTGGCCTTTGATCATATTTTTATTCAAAATTAGCTGTTCAAAGTGTTTTGACCTTTATTAAATAAACAACATAATTTGATGAACAAAAATAGATCCAGAGACAAATGGCAGGAGAGGTGGTGGTGGTGGTGGTGGTGGTGGGGCAGTTAGAGAGCAACCAAAGGACTTGTATGCATGCATCCTAGCTAATAAAAAATTAATATGCTAATTGACTGTCACTGTAACACACAAGATGGCTGCCCCATGTGGACACAAGATGGCCAGCAGGGAAGGTCAGTTGGAGGGGGGGGGTCGGAACCAGGCCGGCAAGGGAAGGCAGTTGGGGGTGATCAAGCCTGCAGGGGAGGGCAGTTAGGGATGACCAGGCTGGCAGAGGAGGGACGTTGGGGGCAACCGGGCCTACAGGGAAGGGCATTTGGGAGGGACCCAGGCCTGCAGGGGAGAGCAGTTCAGAGGACCAGGTCTACAGAAGTGGTTAGGGTCAATCAGGAAGGCAGGCAGGCAAGCAGTCAGGAGCCAGCAGTCCTGGATTGTGAGAAGGATGTTTGACTGCCCGTTTAGGCCTGATCCCAGTAGGATTGGGCCTAAATGGGCAGTCAGACATCCCTCAAGGGGTCCCAGATTAGAGAGGGTGCGGGCTGGGCTGAGGGACATCCCCCCGTACCCCTATGCACAAATTTTGTGCACTTGGCCTCTGGTATTAACATAACCAATGGACATAGACACTGGGGTGGTGGGGGCTTGGTTGGGGTGGGAATGGCTTGGTGGTGGGGGGGGGCTAGAGGGGAGAGGTAAATAGGGGAAAAAGGAGACATATAAAATTTTAGACAATAATAATAATAATAATAATAATAATAATAATAGAATGCATGCTATAAATTTTCAGAAGAGTAAAATTCAGTTCTATTTAGCAAACATTTGCGCTGCTGAGGATGGAGTGATGAGCACAATAATCCTACTCCTTACCATCATGGAATTTCTGGTTCACAAAAGACAGATTGAGGAACACAATCAAAATACACCAAGGCAATGTGAGATGAATGACTTACAAGAAGGCAGATTAATAGATATAATAGAAGTTCCTGAAAACAGTAAAACTACCATCAAGAGTTTAACTGAGGAGTAAATGCAACTTAAAAAAAACAAAAATGAAACCAGAAATTGAAGGTGCTCATTGTGACATGAAAACACTAGCAAACAGAAACCTATTTCCATGTAAAATTATTGTTTTAAGGAAGGAGAAAGAATGATCCAAGTTTCTGGGTTTTTAACAAGGATGAAACTTTAGACAAAATTTTTTATGTATGAATGAAAATGCGTTTTTTCTGGTGAGAGTGTTTTCCCTCCCCTGAAAGAAAACCCCACCTCTTTTTCTCAAAGTGATCTCTGACTCCAAACTGTTTAAAACCATTATTGTAGTAGAGGCTGTTTTTCACAATTTACAAGAAGCGTTTTAAACAAATGTTCTCAAATTAGAGAACTGTTAAGGACTTCGGTATGACCAAGGGAGTGGGGGTGGTGGAAATACCTGTATAGTTTTCTAATTTGCACATTCTCCATGGTCACAATTTGTTTTAGCATCTAGTTCCATTATGGTAGATTGTAGGCAATTCACTTCCATTTCTCACTATGTTTGTGAGACATGAGGGTACGTGTGTGGAAGAAATCACTTCTCCCTTCTTGCTCCCCACCCTGGTTAGGAGTTCTCAGACATATCTGGCTATCTCTATACACTCCGTCTACTATGTGGCAGGTAAGCTTTACACAAAGAGACCCCTGCCATGCACCAGGTCTCAGCAAATACTAGGTAATGGACATGCTGAAACTTCGAAATAATTTTAACAAAGCAAAAGTAAGTCTAAATTGGATACCATGAAGCATAGCTTCTAAGAGATATGACCTCTCCCCTTTACAAAAATTTTCCAACCCAACCCATCCCTATGCTTTGAGGTTTATGCACCTGAGAGTATTTTTCTCTCTTTTAGATACCACCTCTCTTTCCTTTCCCTCCTCCAGTCCCAGAGTCCTCAATCATCTACCTCCTCCAGCCCCAAATCATGATGTCTTTGTGAAGGTGCCACCCGGCCCACAAATTTTATTTCCTATTATTATGGCAGTAAAGCAATTCATTGAGTCTAAATTCCCACTAAATTCCTAAACAAAACAGCAGCCTCCATCTCATCCTATAATGCAAAAACAGCTGCCATTTAAAAATAAAGTATCTATTTTTTCCTTTCTGTCAGAATTTACATAAGCAAAAAAAAAAAATAGTGAGTTGAGAGAGCTGACAATGATGGCACAGAAGAAATGATAAGATTGAGAATAGGGAGGAATTGTTTTAATTAATTGTTAGACCAAAAGCTGGGCTTAATTCAACGTTCTCCTCAACCCCACTAAAATGTATCAGACCAAGGAAGCAGGCTCCAAGGAAGCAAGGAGGGAAAGCTACAAATGGGGACTGCTGCTCCCTCATAAAAGGGTTTAAAGGTGTTGCGTTTGTTTGTAAGACAAAATCAACAGTTAGCATGAAATAGCTGTCATGGGTGATTTCCTTTGATTTTTAAAATGTTTTCAAAAATAGCACAATAAAAGTTTTAATGTTATGAACTAAAAAAAAGTCTACATAAAAATATGCAATCTAAGACAATAGACCACTCCCTCCAAAAAAGTGTAACTTTAAAATAAAGCAAATGCTGAATGACATCTGCTAAGACTAGCACAGCAATTATTTCTGTAAATGATGATGTCTAAATCACTCACCAAAAATAGTGTATTGCATATAAAATATAGTAATTTGTATTATTCTGACATAACACTAAAGCAGAAAAATTAAGAATGAAAAGGTTAAATAGGAAAACAAAGAATAAAAAGAATGTAAATTTCAAGTGGGATTTAAAGCACATAATAGGCCTAAGATTTGAACCTGTGCTGATTTTAGCTCCTGAGTATTTGTGTCTAATTCAAAATAAAACAAGAAAATAGAAAAATCAAGTAATCAATAATTGAAAAGATTACTACTTATCAAAATTTATAGACTATAAGCAAGGATTATTCATTTAAAAACACACATTGTTTATATAATGAAATTGCATGTATAACAGAAAACAAAGATAATCTATATAAATTCAAAATGCCAAAAATTTGAAGAACATATTTTCAGATCATTTTTCAATAAAACTAGAAAAAAGTATATTTAGTTAAAGAAAGCTGACATGTTTGTAATTTAAAAACAGCCACATCATCTGAAGTAACAACTGCACCAAGAAATCAAGAAAGATTAAAATAAAACTAAGCCAAGAAAACAGTAACAGATTGTTTTTGAAATGATAATAACTTAACCTATGTATAAATTGGAACTCCACGGAAGGAGGCCAAATAAGTAATCAAAGTGAACTTAACAGTTTTAAAAATATCTCTGATGTGATCAAAATACATAAAATAAATTAAGTACTCGTCTTATTACTTTAGGAAGATAACTTTTAATGATCTGAAAGGAAATTTTAGAAAAAAGTTATAATAAAAACAAAATAAAATTATATATCAGATAAAATTTTATTAAGAAGAAATATGCCTTAGCTATGTCTCTAAATTTATGAGAGTCTGCACAGGTTTTATTTATTTATTCTTAAAGATACTTTATTAATTTTTTAGAGAGAGAAAGGGAGAGGGATAGAGAGTTAGAAACATTGATGAGAGAGAAACATTGATCAGCTGCCTCCTGCACACTCCCTACAGGGTTTGTGTCTGAAACCAAGGTACATGCTCTTGACTGGAATCAAACCTGGCACCCTTGAGTCTCCAAACCAATACTCTGTCCATTGAGCCAAACCAGTTAGGGCTGCACAGGTTTTATATAGGTTGAGATAATTGGTGAACATTTTTTCTTCTGAAAGTACACATTCTTTCAAAATTTAGGAATTCCCTAAATCTATATTCTTATACTTAAATGTATTTCCTTTTCTGCTTTATTATTATTTTTCCAAATTTTAATGTACTGATTTGAAAGAAAGAGAAAGGGAGGGAGGGATGAAGGGTGGGAAGAGCGAGGGAGAGATTGGCTGGGTCCACTTATTTATGTATACATTGGTTGATTCTTGTATGTGCCCTGAGCCGGGATCAAACCCACAACCTTGGCATATCAGGACAACGCTCTAATCAACTGAGCTACCCAGCCAGGACTCCTTTTCTGCTTTACAATTATTTTCCAAATATGTCAAGCTCTTACATTTGCCATTTGAGAAAAAGCAAAACAACTTAATCAAAACTGACAAGTTCCTTTTGAAGTACTAAGAATTAAAAATAGATTACTTAATCATAAGCAGGAAGAACTTACAAACAAGTACGTGCTAAGAGAAGATTATCAACTTATAGTGTGGAGCACTGCAGACATCACCTTTATAAAAACATAAGGTTAACATAACCAACAATGGGAAAAAACAGAACCACATGTTTGCTGATCTGATGCACTAACAACAGTCTTCATTCTGTGTCACTGCTGCCAAAGGTGATGCCTGAATCTATGAGAAACCACCAGACACACCCAAACTGAGGATAAGTCCATAAAATAACTGTGCTGTCCTGTTCAAAAATGGTAAACTCATGAAAGAAAAAAAAGTCAGAAATGATTCTAGCTTAAAGGAGACCAGGGGCATGCAATAAAAACTACTGCCACAAATGACAAAGTTTGAGTACGATAAGCTATACAGATTAGATAGTGGTCTTATACGCATGTTAATTTTCTGATGTTGATAGCTGTACAGGAGAGAATTACTACTATGTAAAAGAAATGCCTCAAGCAATCCTTACTAAAGGAATTTTAAAGATATACTTCAGACTGCAGGAGAGTGATCTCAGGAATGATCTGACATGAACAAAGAAATAAGGAGCAAAGAATTTGCTGAACGAACATTGACTAGAAAACAATAAGAACAATGCTATGTTGTGGGATAAAAGGAAAACCACAAAGAACTCAAATACTCAACAACATCAAATAGATCGGACCTGTTTGGAGTCTCTAATGTTTTTGCGTTATTTGGGAGGTTGATGAGGATATTTAAAGATTTCAGATTTTTTTTAAAAAAATGTATTTTATTGACTTTTTACAGAGAGGAAGAGAGAGGGATAGAAAGTCAGAAACATTGATAAGAGAGAAACATCAATCAGCTGCCTCTTGCACACCCCTTACTGGGGATGTGCTCACAGCCAAGGTACTTGCCCTTGACCGGAATCGAACCTGGGACCTTTCAGTCCGCAGGCCAACACTCTATCAACTGAGCCAAACCAGTTTCAAATGAGATTTCAGACTCTTAGCACTTAAAAATCTAAGTGATAATGAAAATTAAAGGTGACTAATAAAAGAATTGGAATGTGGTGTTCTCAAAATGTATAGTGAGATGTACAATAAAAATATATGATCAATAAAAAAAGCAAGAAGGGAGGAAAACAACATTGAAAGCAAAAGCAAAGTCACAGAAATAAGTTTAAAATGTCAATAATTATCTATAATAATAAAAGGGTAATATGCTAATTGGACTGAATGCCCTTCCAAGTATCTCATTCCCTATGTCCTTCCAAGACAAAGCCGGGGCCAGACGAAGCCCGGGTCCCAGGTTCCTGGCGGAGGCAGCTGGAGAGAAGCAGCCGGGTCCCAGGTGCCTGAGGGAAGCCAGTGCTGGCAGTCAGAGGAAGGAAGGCCTACTCTTGCATGAATTTTTGTGCATTGGGCCTCTAGTTATTGATATAAATGGAGTTAATGCTCCAGTTTAATATTTGGCAGATTGGGTCAATTAAATTTTTTCTCAGACGGGATTTAAAAACACACACACATGCAACTCAGTTATATCTTATTAATAAGAGGCACAGCAAAACACAATGGTCCAGAAATTCTGAAAACCAAAGAGTAGGAAAAGATTTTCCTAACAAACAAAAGCTTTTGAAATTATAGTAATACTAGTCATGATGCATGAAATTCATGCCCTTGGGGGGTGGTCCCTCAGCCTGGCCTGTGCCCTCTCGCAGCCTGGGAGCCCTCGGGGGATGTCCAACTGCTGGTTTAGGGGTCTGAATAAAATCTTTTAACTGCGTGAATGTGAGCCTAGCTTCTCTGGTTCCCTGGATGATGGGGTTTAGGGGCTAAATCTCAGACATTCCTAGGCAGCTTTGTGGATGGAGGAGTGAAGGCTGAGACACACAGAAAGGTTTGAGATGATTTGTAACTCAGCCCATAGGCAGCATGCTTTAATCCATGCGGATGAAGAGTTACCACATGGCTAACCTGACTAGCTCAGGGAAGGCCTGCGTGGTGGCCTTGTAAACTCAGACACCGAAAGTAACCACAAAGGATGGTCTGACATTAATTAAGTTTTTTCCTAACTAAAAGCAGTGTATGGTGGGTAGTCCTAGGCTGGTATTTTCCCCGACAAAGATCAATTTGATCTTAACTGAGCCTTCAGGCATCTATTCTTCATTCCCTCAGTGTGCCTGTCTTGGGTCATAGTCTGGGAGACTTAGATGCCAAGCTTACCAGCCAGGGAATCTACTAGTATATTATGCTTTTCTTTTTATAGCCAGTGCTGTTGCAATCGCATTGTTTTTTGTTCACTTGATACCACATCATTATTATTATCATCATCATTGCAACTGATGACAATAATAAAACAATCTCTCAGGCTTTTGTAGGTGATGTCAATTCTCCTCAGGATGTTTGGCTGTTTCCGTTCTGTTTTCTCAGCCTGATCTAAAACAGATCCCTGAGCTGTCTCTTAGTTGCTAATACCTTTTCTAACTCATTTGATTTCACTCATTTTCGACCTCCATATTTTAAACGACGAGCAAGTTCTGTACAGACTCTTCTGAGAACTGATTTAGTTTAGATTCAGTAGCAGTCGTGCAGGATCATGGAGAGACTGCTAAGTTTAATGCCGCAATCATCTCAGCTCCTACAGAGTATTCATTTCATTGTCAGCTGGTGGGAACAGGCAATTGCTGTGGTATAAGGCTGATTCCCTTCAGTAATGAAGCAAGGCACTGGGACATTTTCATTTCTGAATTCCAAGTGAGTACATATTGTCATTTCAGATGCTATTCCAAGAGCTATCATTTGCTGGAGTGCATCTGGTACCACATTTATTTACAGCATCCTAATTTTTCTTTAAAACTTAGGGAATGAGGGAAGAAACTGAGGTTATTGATTTTGGATATCTACAGCTCACTAGCAAGATAGGCCAACTTATATTCTCCAAGGGAAAAATGCTCAGTCTCTCATTATTTTTGATACAAAAAGAAAGAGAAAGGAAGGAAGGAAGGAAGGAAGGAAGAAAGGAAGGAAGGGAGAAAGGAAGGAGGGAAGGAAAGAAAACAGCATTAAAAAGAATAATTGAAAATAGGTAATGGATGACCAGCAAGAGGGTTTATTTGATAGCAAAGAAACATCGGAGTCCTAGAGAGAGAAAATCAAGTTGTAAGAGAGGTGAAGTGCAACCATGTGCAGTAATGATGGGAAATTGTGCAACTCTTTACATTGACATTGAAACATCTCTTATCTTGCTCTAAATGAGAGCGCGAGCACTATTTTCTTATTTGAAAAAAATAAAGGAAAAGAAAATAGAAGAGTTGTGTAAGATAATAATTGCTTTGCCCTGAGAAAAAGCCTAAAGCAAAGGAGAATTGTAACACAGTATTGAAAAGTAAATTTGATATAATTAAACAACTAATAAAAGATATAAAAGACAATCACCAATCAGAAATTTAAAAAATCAGATTAGAAATTGTCCACAATAACTTACAAGGTTAAATAAAAGTAGAGGAACATTTTTAAGAAGCTCAAGGAAGAAAATGTAAGCCAAGGGTTTTACATGCCACCCTTCAGCTATAGAAAACCCTTTTAACCATTAAGAACTCAGGGACAATTGCACTCACAAGTTCTTTCTGAAGAATTTGCTAGAGCAGTGATTTTCAACAAGTGTGCCACAAGAATTTAAATGCAATACCTGACTATTTAGTCTGGGGCTCTGACCTCTTTTCTTTTAGTTTGTTAGATAAAAAATGACAACGACCAACACAATAACCATCCAGTATGAATGAATCAAAATTATACCTATCTTTTGGCCAGATTGGCAAAAAATATATTTTTTGGTGTCTGTGAAATTTTCGTAATTAGTTTATGTGTGCCATGTGATGAAAAAGGTTGAAAATCACTGTGTTAGAGAATAGCCTTCATCTACTCAAGAGATAATTTTAGCAAAAGGACTTCTAGTAAGTATTATTGCATAGATTTAATTGTACACCTACAAGTAAAGATAAGAATGAAGGTGGAAGATTAGAATGTATATGTTAAATGCTCTGAATATATAGAAATACAACTAAAAAATAGAAGAGGAAAGTGTAAAGTTAACACATGTGCAAAAAGCGTAAGGGAACCCTTAAAACACTTCTGATATATGCAACATTATATTTAAACAAATATATTTTTTTCCATATTCTTAGAAAGAAACAATAAACTTCATAAAGATGCTAATTCTGTACAAGATAATATAAAACTCCAATGAAAATACCAAGTCTTTTGAAAAACAGAGTTAGATAAATTGAGAGTTAAATTGAATCTAAAGTTTATGTGAAGAAAGAAATTAATAAAGTTTGAATAGTTATGGAGGGGAAAAGGCCAATGAGAAATAAGGAGGCTAGCCCTAATAGATATTAAAACATACTGTGTGTATCATACATTAAAAGCTTGGACTTGTACAGGAATGCATTGACTGACAGTTTAAGAGAGCACAATAAAAATCCCAAATAGACACACTGTGTAAGGTAATTTATGCATCATTGTTATTAAATTTATTGGGGTGACATTGGTTAATAAAATTATACAGGCTTCAAAATTCTACATCATCTGTAAATTGTATTGTGTGTTTACCACCCCAAGTCAAATCTCCTTCCATCACCATTTATCATCTCTTTACCTTCTACTTCGCCATATCTCTCTCTAGCAATCACCATACTGTTGTCTGTGTCCATAAGTCTTTCTTTTAATGTATATATATTAAATCACTGAGGAAAAGATAAATGTCAACAAGTTGGAGAAATATTGATAAAAAATTTAAATTTGATTTTATTCAAATTATACACAAGAATAAACTACTCTGATCAGAAATCTGAATTTTTTTAAAATGAAAAAGTTACTTCATGTATTAGAAAAGAAGTAAATTCCTCTAAAAACTAGGAATGAAAAAAACCAAAAATAAACAACACCTTTCCCAATTATGACTAAACTCTGGAAGCTTTTAAGGAAAAAACTGGTAAATTTGGCACATACCTGACAGGCTTGGATAATTTTCTGAATGGTGTTTTGTAAATCAGGGCCCTTCAGATGCTATCTAAGGAGCTCTATTAAAGCATCTCTTCCATAATGGGTCCCTTCATATAGGTGTTTGAAGATGGTATATACTAGAGCTTCAGGGAATAAGATCATGCCATGAGTACTGGTCTTCCATATGGAAGGGTCAGTGTAGATGTTACACTGAAACAATCTTAAGGCTCTGGGGAGGGCTATCAGTTCAGCCTTTTGTGGTGAGGTTCCTATGACAAGGACATGGGCTCCTATTCCTTTGTCTGTGGTGACTACCATGTACCCAGCTCCCTGTTGACCATTCTCATGAAGTTGCTCCCATCTGTATACAACTCCCAGTCAGGTTCTGTCAGCCGCTGGCCTACCAGATCTGGTCTGCTGGAATAAAGTTTGTCAATGATTTCTAAGCAATCATGTTGAGGTCTGAGAGTAGGGTAGCTGGTTTAAGGTAGTGATGGTTTATAAGGAACATTTGGGTTGTCTAATAAAATGGCCTAATATTCCATGCTTCTTACTTTCAGCCAATACCCCCCTTTCTATTCCAATAGGCTTAGGATTTGGTGTGGTACAAATAACAGGTTTTCACAGAGTGAATTTCTTTGCTTCCTGTAAGATGTCTCAGGTAGCTGTTATTGGCCAGAGACATAGTGGCCATCCTTTTGTCCTGAGATCTAGTTTATTTGAGAAATAAGATTTGGATTGAGGGGTATTTCCCAGAGTCTGTGTTAGTAATCCAAGTCCAATTCCTTATCTTTCATGAATGTATGTTTTGAAAACTTTCTGTAAATTGGGTAATCCTATTACAGGAGTCCAAACTAATTTTTTCTTCAAAAAATGTTGCCTGAGAGCCACTTGTCCATTCAAGAGGTTCAGAGTCTAGTCATTTCAAAGAGTTAAATAATGGTTTTGCTATAAAGCCCAAGTTTGGAATGCAAATTGGGCAATCTCCTGTAATCCCTAAGAATCCACAAAGCTGCTTCCAATACTCTGGGATTTTTATTGCAGTGATAGCTTGTTTTCTACCAGCCATTGAGCTCCTAGCGCCTGTTTCAGTTGGAATCCCAGGTATGCTCCTGGCTAATCTGGACCTTGTGATGCGATAGTTTATATCCTCTTTTGCCAAATGATTCGGGACTGTGATAGTATTGAGCAACAATCTTTGTAAGTATTGCTATCTATTAGTAAGTCATCTACATATTGGAGAAGAATTCCTGATTTCAATTGAACATCCCTTTACTCTTTTTTTTTTTAAAAAAATGTTTTTTATTGATTTCAGAGAGGAAGGGAGAGAAGAGAGATATAGAAACATCAATGATGAGAGAGAATCAGTGATTAGCTGCCTCTTGCGCGGCCCATACTGGGGAATGAGCCCACAACCCAGGCATGTGCCCTTGACCTTTCAATCCACAGGCCTATGCTGTATCCACAAAGCCAAAATGGCTAGGGCTCCCTTTACTCTTTTGCTAATATTTCCACAGATATAGTTCGGGAATTCTTTAGTCCTTATGGCAACACAGTCCAACAATATTGGAGCATGGGTTTAGTTACTGCCATTAAAAGGCAAATAATAGTTGAGCCTGTTTATCTATTGGGATGCAGGAAAAAAGTATCCTTCAAGTCAGGACTGAAAACCGTTTGCTATCCCCAAGCACTTGGTCAACAAAGTATAAAGTTTGTACACATTAAGATGAATGTCCTGGGAACATCAAGATGGCGGCATAGGTGAACACCTATTGTTCTGCCCCACGCAACGATTTAGGAACTACAACATAACAGCAGAACAGACAGCACCCAGAATCGCCAGAAAGCTGGCTGAATGAAAACTCCACTAACTGGAGTGGAGGTGGGACACTGAGACTCAGGAGCGGCGGGAGCGCAGCCTTTCAGACGGAAACAGGTTAGGAGCCATCCTGGTCTCGCGCGCGGGCTGGGGCTGGAGCAACACCCCCGGTCCCACTGCCCGGATCCCCCAGCGCCAGGCGAGGTCCGCCGAGGTCCGGGGGACGCACTCTGGAAGCCGGGCGCGGCAGAGGCTCCTGAACTGCGAGTTTCCGCGAAAGGGTCGCGCAAACCCGCAACTTGCCCCCTGGAAACTTGTCTCCTGGTACTGGAAACCATTTATTTTACAATCCTGGGCTAGACTTTTGGTGTGCAGGCACATTTGGGGAAAGGCGGAGTGGTCTGGCAAGGGGAAGAGACTAGCGGCTTTCTCTTGGAGGTGTCTGCAGCCATCCCCATCCAACAGAGACCCACGCGCGCGCGAGCACCGCATAGGACGCAGCTGACGCTGACGCTGCCTGCGCAGCTCAGAGACTCCGCCCATCCAACCTGAACACAGTCTCCCTTCACAGCCAATTGGCCTGAAGGTCAAACCCTCCTAGGGCTAACAACAACAAGCTGGGTTTAAATTCAAAAATACTGAATACAACTCATAAAGGGTTGCAGTAAGAGCACCCACCTCAGGTAACTGGGGAGGCTGAGCCACTGTCCCTTTGAGGAAATCCACCACATAAAGCAGCCACCATGCAGAGACATGGAAAGAAAGCAGGTGTGAAAGAAATGGAGGAGAAAAGACGACAAGACATAGAGTTCAAAAGCATGGTTATAAGGCTTTTCAAGAGGCTCCTACAAAAGGCCGATCAACTTAATGAGAATTACCAGGAAATAAACAAGACCAACCAGCAAATGAATGAGAATTACAAGGAAATGAATGAGAATCTCAAGGAAATGAATGAGACCCTCAAGGAAATGAACAAGGCCTCTGAGGATACGAACCAGACTCTCACGGATAAAAAAAAGGACCAACTAGAAATCAAGCTTACACAGACTGAAATAAAAAATATTACACAAAGTCCTAAAAGCAGTCCAGAGGGCCACAAGAACCAAGTCAAAGATTTGAAATATAAAGAAGCAAAATCCACTCAGCTGGAAAAGAATTCAGGTAATTGAAGATGGCGTAAGGGGCCTCTGGGACAACCTCAAGCATACCAACATCCGAATTATTGGGGTCCCAGAAAAAGAGAGAGAGCAAGTTAATGAAAACCTACTTGAAGAAATAGTGACTGAAAACTTCCCCCACCTGGTGAAAGAAACTGACTTAAAAGCCCAAGAAGTACACAGAACCCCAAAATATAGGAATCTAAAGAGGACCACACCAAGACATATCATAATTAAAATGCCAAGAGCAAAAGATAAAGAGAGAATATTAAAAGCAGCAAGAGAAAAACAGTTGGTTACCTACAGGGGAGCACCCATCCGATTGTCAGCGGATTTCTCAACAGAAACGATGCAGGCCAGATGCGAGTGGCAAGAAATATTCAAAATAATGAATAGCAAGAATCTACAACCAAGATTACTCTATCCAGCAAAGCTATCATTCAGAATTGAGGATCAGATAAAGTGTTTTGCAGATAAAAAAAAGCTAAAGGAGTTCATCACCACCAAACCAGTATTATATGAAATGCTGAAAGATACTCTTTAAGAAGAGGAAGAAGAAAAAGGTAAAAACATAAATTATGAACAACAAATACACATCTATCAACAAATAAACATAAAACTCAAGTGAATTGATAGGCTGATGAACAAGATAAACTGGTGACTATAACAGAAACATGGACATAGAGAGGGAATGGACTGACAATTCTTGGGGAGAAAAGGGTTGTGGGAAGTACAGCAAGAGATTGGACAAAAATCTTGCAACAATGGGAGAGGACATTGGGGAGGGGAGGGAAGGGTGGAGGGTGGGATAGGTACAGGGTGGAGGGGAGATATAGGGGGATAAAAAAGGGGAAACAATGTAATTAATAAACTGAACAATAAAGAAAAAAAATTAAAAAAAAAAGATGAATGTCCTGGATAAGACCATTTATGGCCTTAAGGTCCTACACAAATTAATATTCATCAGAATGAGGTTCTTTGACTGGCAAAATGGGAGTCGTATAGGGAGACTGGCATGGCTGAATTAATCCTGATTTAAGAATTTCTGAAATATTTCAGCAATAATGAATATTAAATTCCCTCTAACGCTCCCTTTTTAAGGGAGTATTGTTTTTTAGGGAGGGATCTGTGCTCCTACTTTTGGGTTAATTTTTACAGGTTGGATGTTAACTGCCCTACCTGAGGTTCCATCTGCCCAAATGGCTCCATCAACCTGCTCTTAGATCTCAGGTGGGAAGAGTTCATCTCTGGGTTCTTCCAGGCAAGGCCGGAGCACCTGGAGAGCATGTTCCAGCAGGATTTCTAAACATAACTGCTGCTTCTCAAGGGAACAAGTTACAGTATTTTCTAGGCGAATTACAAAGTAAATCTCTGCCCAACAATGGAATAGGGCGGTGTGGCGTATAGAGAATACTACGCTCATGTTTTTGATACCCAAGCTAAAGGTTGAAGGAATGCCTGTTTTTGTAATTGTCTGGTCATTCCAATAACCAACACCATAGCTGAGCTTTCCTAGGTCAGTTGTGTATTTAGTGCTGAGTATGTAGCTCTCATATCTATAAGGAAGTCAATTAGCTTGTTCCCACTGTCAATTGTACCTGGGGCTCCTGTGGGGAAACAGTAGTAGGTAGGTAGCCTGGGCCTCCTCATGTGTCATCACATTTGTCATTCCTTTCTAACACTTCTCTGCAAGGGTTTCTATCCTTTAAATTTTTCTTCTTGAATTCCAGGCTATCTTTTCTCCAGTGGCCTTCCTCTTTGCAATAGGTGCATTGATTGGCACCTCCTGGGTCTTTCCCTTAACCTTTCAAGTCTCATCTCTCTTTCTGGTTTACCTGCACTTTATCTAAAACAAAACAAAACAAAACAAAACAAAACAAAACAACAACAGTGGCCTTCATTGATTTATTTGTTTCCCAGGTATAGTAAATGTTAAAGGGTATGTCCACCAGTGGGAGGGATTCATTCCCAAAGTCTGGTCTAAATGTTTGATCTTCCTTCTGATATTCGGGCACTTTGCCCAATAAAAGTCATATTTATCATCCAGACATTTTCTGGCACCTGAGGGTCAGCATCAGTATGCTTTCAATAGGGAAAGCCTGGTAGATCCTTTCTAAAAATTCAGAAGGATCTTCATTTGGTTTCTGTTGAACGGCCTATATCATATTCAGGCTCTTTTGTTTAGGTACCCCTTTCTTAAGCCTTCCAATATGCATCTTTTGTAATGTTCTAAGAAGGCTAGATCCCCACTACTCGGGTCCCAGTTGGGCTCTTTTGAGGGAATTGCCTTGGATGGGTTGGAGGTCACATGGGATTCTCTTGATGGAGATACGAGCCTCTTCGTTCATCTTATTTATAACCAGCCACCTTTCAAATGCTATTAGCAGGAAATTCAGGAGAGCCTGTACATGCCCAATTTGGGTGGTGAGTAGCAAAAATGGAGGTAAGAAAATCTGCCATTTTCTGAGTAGCCTCCCTATGTGAGGGGTTGGAATTTTCCAGCACAGTAAATATGAAATGGAAAATGGAGTATGTGCCCAATAGAAGCCAGTGGGCTGTCTTTCTTCATTTATTCCACCAACAGGGAAATCTGGGGGAAGAAGCAGCAGCCAGTAACTTAGTTTTTTTCTCTCTCCATTCCCCCCCCTCCCCCCGATTTTGTTTTCTTTTAAGCGACCATGTAGGTACCCATGTCATCTACACAGAAGTGAATGTGGGTGGAAAGAAAGACTACTATCTCAGAGTTGGAGGAGGTAAAAAGGCAACTTTATATCTGGAAAGCTGAAGTAGGAGAAATCAAATCTTTGTGTGTGTATATATTATCCTTTAATATAGGAATGAACGAACAAACAAAAACTTAGATATATTTTATGCTATGTTTTTTTTTTATTATAAAGCAAAGATTGGTCACCATTTTGCATATTTTCATGACAAATTAATAATCTACATAATGACTCTATCAAATATCACATTTATTTTTAACATTTGTTATACCTTTTTCATATATCTTATCTAATCTGATCAGTCTATTATCCAAATAATTCTCATGAAAACATTTATCTTTTTACTTTGTGGATAATTATTTTATTACATGATGGCACTATCTGTCACAAACTGAGAGTTTAATTATCTACACACCAATCAATTATCTCTCACACAATATTATGCTAAAGTTGAAATACTTCAGGGAAGATATACGACTTTTAATCTAGGAACCTATAAAAATTCTGACTAGGTCAAACTCATCACAATGTCTCTGAATCATTTTACTTGTTTTTTAGCCTAGGTTCCACCTATCAAACCACATTGTTTTATGGTCATCAAATGATGCATTTTGGAACAAAGCGAATAATATTTATTTAAAGAAGAATTATGAAGATTTGTGTATTTAAAAATGTTTTAGCCATTGACAGGAAGCTTTGATTGATGATTTAAAAGTATAATTAATTATTGAAAGTAATTTCAATCTTAAGCATATTTGGTAAGATATTTGTGATATCTGTCATTGAATGCTTCACAGCTAAAATATGAACTGAGGTGGAGTTGGAACCATATGGATGGGGGTAAAGGGAGAAGATGGAGAGCATCTGTAATACTCTCAACAATATATATATATATATATACTAGAAGCCTGGTACACGAAATTTGTGCACTGGGGGAAGGGGGGTGTCCCTCAGCCCAGCCTGCACTTCTCCAATCTGGGACATCCCTCTCATAATCTGGGCCTGCTGGCTTCCAACTGCTTGCCTGCTTGCCAGCCTGAACACCCTCTAACCACTCCTCTGCCAACTTGATCAATGCCTAACTGCTCCCCTGCTGGCCTGGTTGCTCCCAACTGCCCTCCCCTGCCAACCTGGCCCCCACCAACTGCCCTCCTCTGCTGGCCATCTTGTGGAGGCCATCGTTGACCACATGGGGCAGCCATCTTGTGTGAGGACGTGGGGGTCAATTTTCATATTATCTCTTAATTATATAGGATGGACTTTGGGAGTTTGCTGTATGATAGGCAATGAGAAAACATTAATAAGTGCATCTATAAAGATAATATTAATTCTTTAATATGGATTCTTGCAAAACTTTCCAATTTAAATTAGTTTCTCCCATTTTTTTTTCTCTTGTAACAACTCATGAAAATAAGTGAGAACAGCAAAGCCTGGCATAGGTAACAAATAGAATCCAGCACTAAGATATTAAACTGAGTGACTGCCACTTCAATTACTTATAGAGGACCTTGTTTTGTTCTCTGACTTCAAAGTTTACATGCCACATTAATGTTCCTGGGCTTTAGAGCTAGGGTGGAGACCAAAGGGTCACGTTCACAAGTGATATCCTTATCTGTTAGTATTGCTTATAGCTGAATATAAAAATCTATACATCAAGATTTATAGACCTTTCTTAACCATGATAGACCTTGGTTATGCTACAAACTCCAAGGGGCATCATCTGAGAAGAGATTATAGTTAATTTCCTCTGATTTTGCTTTATACCAATGCTGTATCCTCTCTGGTCACTCAGGTAGATGTAAGGGAGGTTGGTGTTACATGTACTTGGTACATGATGTTATGTTATGAAATAGTTACAAATGATGTACTTAGTTTTAAGTTTATTTTGCTTCAACTTCCCTTTTCCTCATAGAGATTTATATAGAGTTAGAAAGTAAAGTTTGACATAAGAATCTCTGGTAATTTGTGGGTAAAAAATGGTTGAATATTCACAATTACATATGCTTCAACCTATTAGTAGAGTAAGTAGGGTTTTTCTCTTCCAAATACTGCTTTTTTTTAAACATGAGAACTAGAAAAAGGGATCCTTAATTAATAATCAAAGATAACTCCTTACTCATATCTTAATTATCTCCCAAATCTATAGATGGAAGATTATAGTATCATTCTCACTTCTGCTTGTCTCTATAAATCAAAGAGTGAGGAAGTCAGACAGATCAACACTTTTATATTAAGAAGACAGAAGTTCACACTTCTGTTTTTCAGAGTAGAGCTTAGTTTTTGCTCTGATATTATTATTTTTTAAATGTTAAGTAAATCTTTATTGTTGATAGTGTTACAGATGTCCCCCTTTATACCCCCATTGCACCCTTCCACCTGGTTTCCCATCTGCCCCATGTCTTCATCACTCTACTATCTGTGTCCATAGGTAAGATATTTGGTTAATCTCTTTCTGCTCCCGCCCCCTTTCCCTCTGAGATTCATCAATCTGTTCCACAATTCCATACTTCTGATCCTATTTTATTCACCAGTTTGTTTTGTTCATTAGATTTCTTGTTTGTTTATTTTGATGTTTAGATTCAGTTGTTGACAGATATATATTTGTTGCCATTTTATTGTTCATATACTTTTTAATTTCTATTTTGATTAAGGTATTACATATGTGTCTTCATCACCCACTACCCCTTCCAATCCCTCCCATCACCACTTATGCCGTCACCCCCCTGGTGTCCGTGTCCATTGATTAGGCTTATATGCATGCATACAAGTTCTTTGGTTGATCTCTTCCCCTTACCCCACCTTCCCCTACCTCCCCTCTGAGGTTTGACAGTCATTGCTTCTCTGTCTCTGGACCTGTTTTTGTTCATCAGTTTATGTTGTTCATTATATTCCATAAATGAGTGAGATCATGTGATACTTATCTTTCTTTGACTGGCTTATTTCACTTAGCATAATGCTCTCCAGTTCCATCCATGCTCTAGTTTGAAGCAGCCACCTTTTCCTCCTTTTTTTCCTTCCTCTTCTTGAAGAATACCTTTCAGCATTTCATATAATATCAGTTTGGTGTTGATGTGTTGATGAACTCCTTTAGCTTCTTCTTATCTGTGAAGCTCTTTATCTGACCTTCAATTCTGAATGACAGCTTTGCTGGATAGAATAATCTTGGTTGTAGGTTCTTGCTATTCATCACTTTGAATATTTCTTGCCACTCTCATCTGGCCTGCATAGTTTCTGTTGAGAAATCAGCTGACAATCCTATGGGTGCTCCCTTGTAGGTAATTAAGTGTTTTTCTCTTGCTGCTTTTAATATTCTCTCTTTGTCTTTTGCTCTTGGCATTTTAATTATGATGTGTCTTGGTATGGTCCTCTTTGGATTCCTTTCATTTGGGGTTTTGTGAGCTTCCTGGACTTATAAGTCTATTTCTTTTAGCAGATGGGGGAAATTTTCGGTCATTATTTATTAAAATATGTTTTCATTATCTTGCTCTCTCTCTTCTTCTGGCACCCCCATAATTCTTATGTTGGTATGCTTGAAGTTGTCCCAGAGGCTTTTTACACTACCCTCAAATTTTTAGATTCTTTTTTCTTTTCCGGTTGAGTGTTTTTGGCCTCTTGGTATTTCAAATCGTTGAGTTGATTCTTGTGTTCCTCTAGTCTGCTGTTGGGTTTCTGTAAAATATTTTTTATTTCAGTCAGTGTTTGTTTAATTCCTAGTTGGTCCCTTTTCATATCCTCGAGGGTCTTGCTAAACTTATTGGCCTTTTCTAGGAGCCTCTTGAAAAACCTTACAACTGTGGTTTTGAACTCTATATCCAGTCATTTGTTTTCTTCAATTTCTTTTGTTTGTGATCTGTTTCTTTCTTTCTGCATTTTAACTGCTTCCCTGAGTTGGTAGGGTAGATCTGTGTGCTAGGTATCTTGGCTTCCCCTGTTACCTGAGGTAGATACTCTTGGTGCAACCCTTTGTGGCCTGTGTGTACAGCCTTGTTGCAGATAAGTCTTTTTTTTAATATATATTTTATTGATTTTTTTACAGAGCAGAAGGGAGAGGGATAGAAAGTCAGAAACATTGATGAGAGAGAAACATCGATCAGCTGCCTCTTGAAAGCCCCCTACTGGGGATGTGCCTGCAACCAAGGTACATGCTCTTGACTGGAATCGAACCTGGGACCCTTCAGTCCGCAGTCTGATGCTCTATCCACTGAGCCAAACTGGTTTTGGCGCAGATAAGTCTTGATTGTTGTTGGTATCACTGGGAGGAATTGACCTCCAGGCCAACTGGCTGTGAGGATCAGCTGTATCTATGCTGGGAGACAGCCTTATGTGACAAGACTTGCAAATTTACCAAAGCCTCTGTGCTCAGCTTGGATGAGGTGGAGTTTTTTTGGGGGGCGGGGGGGGGCGGAGTTTCAGGGTGGAGCTGACAGCCTTGGCTTCCAGTCAGCCCTGTCCCACAAGGTCACTGAGTCTTAGCGTCCATAGGCAATCACTGCAAGCACCTCTGTGAGAAAGGCACCCTCGAGTTTCGCCTGCACCTAGACCATTCAGTCTCTTCCCCAATGAATCTGGAATCCCAGATTTTTGCCTGGCACCGAGGTTGCATGGAGTTAGAACTCCTCTCTCCCTTCTGCCAGACCACACCAGCAGCACAGTGCCCTCACTTCGTGCACTTGCAGGAGTACCTCTGGAGTTCTGCCTTTGGCCGTTCCCCTGAGATTCCACCTCACAGTGTGGCCTGGGGCTCCATTCTCTTTCCCACCTGACCACGCTAACAGTCAACAGTTTGCCCTTACTGTGCACACTTGTGTGTATGCCTCCAGAGCTCTGCTTTTGGCTGTTTCCCTGGGATTCCGCCTCATAGTCCAGATTCCCCCCTAAGGGCTGGGTTTCCCCAGTTTTGAGTGCAATCTGAACTGGGTTCAGCGCAGCCTGGAGTGTTTGTCTCTTTTCTGCTAGAGTACCCCTGCCAGGCATTCAGATGCCCTGTCCCCTCTCCAGCTCTGTGCGCACTTGAGTCTCCGCCTTAGGCTTTGCAGTGGCTCTGATTATCTGTGTGCATTTCTGTTTCCTTATAGTTTTAGAATTTCCAGTCAGCCAGTTTTCCTGTGGTTCTGGATGATGTCCATTTTGTATTTTAGTTGTATTCTTGAAATGGTTATGAGGGGCAGCAGTCTAGGTGTTTACCTATGCCACCATCTTGGCTTTCCTATTGTTCATATTTTTTATTTCTTCTTCTTCTCTTCCTCCTCCTCCTCTTCCTCCTCCTCCTCCTCCTCTTCCTCCTCCTCTTCCTCCTCCTCCTCTTCCTCTTCCTCCTCCTCCTCCTCCTCCTCCTCCTCCTCCTCCTCCTCCTCCTCCTCCTCCTCCTCCTTCTTCTTCTTCTTCTTCTTCTTCTTCTTCTTCTTCTTCTTCTTCTTCTTCTCCTCCTCCTCCTTCTTCTTCTCCTCCTTCTTCTCCTTCTCCTTCTCCTTCTCCTTCTCCTTCTCCTTCTCCTTCTCCTTCTCCTTCTCCTTCTTCAACATTTCATCTAATACTAGTGTGGTGATGATGAACTTCTTTAGCTTTTTTTTGTTTGTGAAGCTCTTTTTCTGACCTTTAATTCTGAATGAGAAATTTGCTTTTCATCACTTTGAATATTTCTTGCCACTCCTTTCTGAACTGCAAAGTTCCTGTTGAGAAATCAGCTGACAGTTGTATGGGCTCTCTCTTATAGATAACTAACTGCTTTTCTCTTGCTGCTTTTAAGATTCTTTAACTTTTGGCATTTTCATTATGATGTGTCTTGGTATGAGCCTCTTTGGGTTCCTTTTGTTTGGGACTCTGTGCTTCCTGGACTTGTAAATCTATTTCTTTCACTGGGTAAGGGGGAGTTTTCAGTCATTATTTCTTCAAATAAGTTTTCAATATCTTGCTGTCTATCTTGTCCTTCTGGCATCCTTATAATGTGAATGTTGGTATGCTTGAAGATGTCCCAGATGCTCCTTATACTATCTTCATATTTTTGGGTTCTCTTTTATTTTTGCTCTTCTGATTGGGTGTTCTTTGCTTTTTCATATTTCACATTGTTGATTTGATTATCAGATTCCTCTACTCCTCTGAATCCCTGTAATTATTCTTTATTACAGTTAGGTATGCTTAATTTCTGACTGGTCCTCTTTCGTGTCTGACTTTTTCACTAAGATACTTGAAAGTCTTATGAAGATTCTTGTGTAACCCTGTAACCATGGTTTCAACTCTGTATCCAAAAGTTTTCTTGCTTCCATTTCTTTCACTTGTGACATGTTTCTTTGTATTCCCATTTTGGCTGCTTCCTTATATTTGTTTCTATGTATTTGGTAGAGCTTCTACATCTCCTGGAATTGGTAGAGTGGCCTTGTGTAGTAGGTGTCCTTGTAGGGCACAGTGTCTCAGCCTCCCAAGTCACCTGAGTTGGGAACTCTAGCTTCCATCTTTTATGGGTTGTGTTCACAGTATTGCAGTTGAGCCTTGATTGCTGTTGGTATCTTGGGAGGAATTGATCTCTAGGCCAGTAGGCTGTGAGGACCAGCTGCAGCTAAAGTGGGAGAGCTGCTGTGCAGGAAACATCCCTATGGAGCAGGGCTTGCTTCAGTGGGGCTTTGGTGCTCACTGAGTCTGCCCCTTGAGTGTATTGTTTATGGATGTATAGAGTTGTAATCTGGCATGATCTGAAGCTGTCCACCTGGTGCACTGGTTCTAGGTCCTCCATGGAGGTGCAAAGTTAGCCACTGCCTGGGGTCACCCTGCAGGAGCTATTTTTATTGGACTTGGAAGTACCCAAATGAGGCTCAGCTGAGAAGCAAGGCAGGCTCGTGCTATTGCAGGGTCTTGGAATTTTTATTGATAGGTTTGGGTACATGGACCCAGCTGCAGCTTGTTTGAGAGATTTTAGCAAAGTCTGAAGCCTGAGCAATAACAGGCCATTCATATGCAAAAATCACTGCAAACAGTTTGGGTGGGGCTGCAAATTGGATGGAGCATAGTCTCAGGGAACCACCAGACAGATATGGCTGCCAGTCACCCCTGCCACCGGGGAGGTCTCAGCACCTCTGTCTGGGAGAGAACCATCCCCAAATTCCTGCCTTAATGACAGACAATCCAGTTCCTCCTCCTATGTGTCTGTGTCCCCCAGAGCTTTGCACTGGCACTGGAGCTCAAGGAAGCAGGACCATGTAAGTTTAGTTCATTAGTTGGTCCTTTAAAAGGACTGTTTTTACAGTCCATAGTTACAGGGACTTCTCTTCCTAGCTTTGGGATCCTGGGCTGGAGACCCCTTGCTCCTTACAGGTGGCCTCCACAGGGATGATCTACCTCCGGATTAAAAAAGCAGTACACATGGGTGCCAGTCCTGTCTGGTCCATGTCTCCCCCTCTCCTACCAGTCTCCGTGTGCTTTCTTCTGTACTTCTCTAGTTGTAGAACTTCCATTCAGCCAGCTCTCAGGCAGTTCTGAATGATAGTTTTTGGTATTTTAGTTGTAATTTTGTTGTGGTGTGGGAAGTGTCAAGTACAGGCATTTACCTCTGTCACCATCTTGCTTCCTCATCCCTGTTCTGATATTATTACTTTGCCTTCTCATTATAAATAAGACAATTACTAAGCTTTCTGGTAGCTTCTAATGATGATATGGATGATATGGTAACTTTATTTTTATATCTTTCTCTAACATTTACAGATGGTGAGTTTCATACCAGTTATAAGAAAACACCAACTATTAAATGATTGCAGAATTTTCCTCAATATCTTCTCTCTGGTATTATATTTCAACAGGGTAGAATTCGCAAAATGAGTGGAACAGCTGGTAAATAAAGATTATATTAGTAAAGATCTGTGACTCCTCAGAGGGAAAAAAATTTATTTGAAGTAAAAAATTTACTCCAATTTACCTTAAAAATAATATTAGGAGAACAAACCTCCCAGGAATTTTTCTGTGCCTGCCACAACCCCACTGTTTGTATCGTCTAGGCTTTGCTGCCAAAACCACCTTGTGTATGCATTGACTCTCTTTACTCTCTCATGACGTTTGGCTAGCTGAAGAACACTCATAAATTCACTTTGGAGCCTGGCATTTAAAATCCATGTGATCTTAAAAGTGAACTACAGAGTAGATAATAACCAGGGGGACCAAGCTGGGTCAGATATTCAGATAATACCGTTTTGTATGACTTACCTTTGCGCACAGTTTCTTAGTATCTTGTTGTGAAGGAATGTACACTATTTTTGGTTTGACATGGAGAGCAGAGATGTAATTTCTAATTGCCAATCAGCTTAAAAATCCTCCGAAGGCAGATATAGAAACACCGTGGTCCTTGTCATAACGGCAGCTCCATACTGACAACCTCTCAGTGACAACAGGGACAGTCCAGCCAGCTGCCGCCTAAGACTTAATCACTGTTTGAGAGAAAGACCTGGAATGAAGTCAAAGGCTCTTCTTACTCCAGTACTTATTAAAATGACCAGTGGTGTCAGCCCACAATTTATTATTTATTATCAAAGGTAATAATGCCTGAGATTCTTATTTCATAGAAAACAAGGTATTGATTAACAAATAATAAGCTGAGACATGGTCAAACTCCCAGCTAATTAAAAATAAATTTAAACTCAAAGTACAGTGTATAAAGATTTGTGATATTAAAAACTGGAAGCCCCAGAATGCAGCAAGTACAACACAGAAAGTGAGAAAGAGGAAACACTCATGTCTGAGAGCTACAGAAAAGGGAACACTTAGGAAGTCTGAGCTTTGGCAATGATGGAGACTAAGGTGTCCAGGAGACCTGTCCCCAAGCAGCTGGACACTGGCTCATGACATCACCAGGGTCTGAAATAAACCACTATTGTGTGGCATTACTTTACTATCTGCATTTATTTTTTGAATTCCCTTAGTTTGTCTAGATTTGTTTTATGCTATTATTTCAACCAAATGTTTGTTCAGTATCCTGAACCTTGGCACTTAGAATTAAGGTCTTGTTTTGAGAGGACCTGACATCTGGGAATAAATCAGCGTCTGTGGTACATACTCTATAATCTAGCTCATTTTAATTTGAGTTGCATGTATGCTTAAGACATTTGTGACAGCATTTTTTCAGTTGTAAGATTTTCTAAACTATCAATTTTATTGGGATTAATTGGCATGTAACGCTGTAGAAGGTCTACCACATAATGATTTGATATGTGTATATATTATGAATTGATTACTACAATACATTTAGTTAACATCCATCAGCTACAGTTTCTGAATCAGCCCTGTTGTGGCACATGGCCATGTCAATGTCTTGGCTGGTAGGCTAACACCATTGGTTGGTTTTGTTTCTTCCTCATATCATTCTGATTTGTTCAACTTTTTCTTCCCACTATACTTTAACTTTGTTTTTACTTAAATGATATAATTATATAAGCAAGGAGTCTTGTTTCTTTTCCTGCTCTTGATTCGATAAAGATATTTAATGATTTTTTTGATGGGCTTATCTTATTTTTGGAGGTAATGCAATATTCTTTGCTATCTGTTATTTCACTAGAATAAATCTGCTATTCATGCTCTATTTCTGGAGTTTCCTTCATCTTCTTTACCCACTAACTACCCTGACTTTAGGCTGTTGGTCTGTAACATTGAGCTGCAACTAATGTATGATCCATTAGCCCAGGATGCTTTCTAGGTTTCTGGCCACTGGATACATAATGCTTTTGAATGATTACCTTTTCAGATGTCTGTATGCCTTCTCTGCCTTCTTTTTTCAAATCATATCTCATTTTGTTCATTTTTGTTCCCATTTCCAAACTCGTCTGGGAAATGTATATTATCTTTCTTTTTCATGCTAGATTGATATGACAACTTCCAATTGGAAATCACCATTGTTTTTGAGAAATTAATTTTCTATTTTAGATTATTAATAGAGACAAAGTCTGTACTCCTCTTTGCTTAACTTCTGTAGGTTCTTGTTTACACTTCTCTCAAGCTACCTCCCAGATAGCCTTGCATACAATTTATTGTGTTCATTTTCCCAAGTCTATCTAATAAAGAGGGAATATGCTAATTGACTGTCCCATCCTCAAAGATGGCAGCACCCAGAGCCACAAGATGGCAGCTCCCAGTCCTCTCACCTCTGCTGGCACATCTGCTTCTGGAGTCCCCCAGTTTCCTTAGCTCTCCCCGCAGCTGTGCAGGGCTGGCTCAAGGTGTAGGCGGGCCTCAGATGGTGGCTACCCAGCCACCCAGGACTGCCTGAGGCTCAGGTAACCAGGGATGGCCAAGGCTTGTGCTGCTGTCAGTGGCAGCAGCAGAGGTGTGATGGGGCATCGCTTTCCCCTGATTGCCGGATTACCTCCGGCCCCTGAGGAATCCCAGCCTGTGAGAGGGGGCAGGGTGAGCTGAGGGACCCCCTCCTCCAGTGCATGAATTTTTAATGCACCAGGCATTTGGTAGATTATAAATGTCTTTAGGGCAGAGAATATGCAGCTTTCATTTTCCATAAGGACTACCATACTCTCTTTTACACATTGGGAATTTAGTCAATATGTGGGTTAGATTGCTGTGGATATCTGTATTAGACTGTACAAATAGCTCCTTAGGACTAGAAATATTGATCTTCAACTTCACAGACTGTGTTCATTTCTTATCATTGCCTTTCAACCAATATTTACTACAGGTTCTTATGCAAATTAATTTGACATAACACTGTTTATACAGTTTGGAATGCTGCATTGTATCTTTTAAAATCCAGGCACACAGTAAGTGTCATGTTAGTTCTAATCACAACTTGAAATTCAATGGGGAAGTTTTCTTTTGTGTGTGTGTGTCTTTTTTTAAGTTAATTTGGCATTTTCACCCAGGTGTTTAAGATTCTGATTGCTTTTGTTTCAAGATATATTTTTCCCTTGGCATTTTCTAATTATTGTATAAATTAATACCAGAAGATATACAGAAACAGTGTTTCAATCTTTTCTCTTATTTTTCCAGGAGCGAAAGGGACTATATTAGCCTTGAGGACTCTTGTCATTATTTTCCTCCAGTTTTCTGTTATAATATTCTAGAGGCCCAGTGCACAAAAATTTGTACATGGGGAGGGGGCTTCCTCAACATGGCCTGCCCCATATCACAGTCTGGGAGCCCTCAGGGGATGTCCTACTGATGGCTTAGGCCTGCTCTCCCCGAGGAGTGGGCCTAAGCTGCAGTCTGGTCTTCCTCTGTTGGAGGCCACCAGGCTGATCAGGGGAAAGTGCCACCCTCATCACCCTGCTGCTGCTGCCACTGCTGGCCATGGTGGCTGTGAGGTCTGAGCCCTGGGCCTGATAACTGTGTGAGCCCACGGCAGTTGTGAGCTCCAGGACTTGCAGCCGCTGCGGCTTTGTCTGGATGGACATCTGGAAGATGTCTTCCCTAATTAGCATATTACCCTTTTATTAGTGTAGATCCTCCTAATTTCAAATGTAAAACAATTATACTATAAAAGTACAAAAAAGCATAACTAAGAAAATAAAAGCTTAATATGCGAAGTGTCTATATATATAAAAGCCTAATATGCAAAGTGTCCCCTCAGGAGTTCCACCAACTGGGAGTTTGATCACTCAATATGATGTGCACTGATCACTGGGGATAGTGCAGAACAAAGGAAAGCCCTGGCCGGCAGCAGGCAGCTGGGGAAGGGAGGTCCTGGCTGGCAGTCGGCAGCTGCTAGGGACCCTACTTGTGCCCAAATTTTGTGCATTGGGCCTCTAGTAATCTATAATTCAGAGATTAATGTTTTAGGAGTATAGTCTTCTCTTAAAAAAAAAAACTCACTCAATGATATGTTCACTGACTTTAGAGAGAGGAAGAGAGAGAAACATTGATTGGTTGCCTCTTGTACACACCCTGACCAGGGATCTAACCTCAAACCCAGGTATGTGTCCTGACTGAGAATCAAATCTGCAACCTTTTGGCATACTAGATGACACTCCAAACAAATGAACCAC
This sequence comes from Antrozous pallidus, assembly GCA_027563665.1. Classification (NCBI taxonomy): domain Eukaryota; kingdom Metazoa; phylum Chordata; class Mammalia; order Chiroptera; family Vespertilionidae; genus Antrozous; species Antrozous pallidus. The sequence continues at coordinate 16,430,807 of CM050521.1, read as the reverse complement.
CCAACCATAACTATATTCTATTTCTTCTATTTCAGAGAGGAAGAGAGAGAGAGAGAGAGAGAGAGAGAGAGAAAGAGAGAGAGAGAGACATCAATGATGAGAGAGAATCATTAATTGGCTGCCTTCTTCATACCCCACACTGGGGATTGAGTCTGCAACCCAGGCATGTGCCCTTCGGGTTCATAGATTGAAGCTCAATCACTGAGTCATGCCAGCAAGGCTATATTCTTCCATTTTTTAGTAAAAAATTTTGTTGTATAATTTTTTTACTTACCTGTATATATAAAACATTTTTGAGTCTTTATATTCTACAAATTATGTTTAATATTTTTATTATAATACTAGTGGCCCGGTGCATGAAATTAATGTATATTAAAAGGGAATTCACTAGAGGAAATATTTTAGTATTGGTATTTGCCCTTTTCTCTATAATAAGAGTGTAAGAGATGAAAGAAAATTAGTAAAAAGTATATAAAAATCCTCCTCCTGTCAGAGTCTGGGGCATGCTGTGGGACCTTGAGTCAAGTTCCCATCCTCCCGTGCATGTCTCGAAATTGCACAAGACCCAGACCCGGCCGGCTCCACCCCCCATTGGGCGAGATCCAGACCCAGCTGGCCCCACCCTCATCAGGCCCCACTAGGTGGGATGATCACAGCTTCAGGTCCTCCAGCTTACCCTCAGTTCCCTTGGTCTGGTGCTGGGAGTAGGGGTGTGACCTGAGATCTCCCATCAAGCTCTGCTGGTTGGGGGGCATGGCCTGAGGTCTCCTGGTCCAGGCTGTGGTAGGGAGCGCTCATTGAGGTCCTTCATCAAGCACCACTGGGCAGGGGGTGCAGCCTCAGGTTCCCCTTCCCAGCTCAGCACCACACAGCCTCAGGTCCCTGTTGGTAGCTTGTTAAGGGAATCCTGCCTCCATAGTGAGTGCAGCCATTTTGTGTTATGGGAACCCCCACCTCCGCTGTGGGCATAGCCATCTTGTGATCGTGTGAGGGTTAATTTGCATATTATCTCTTTATTATATAGGATTTGATATATTATTGTTAATTTTGACAGTCTTCTAGTTTTAGTATATAAAAAACTGTTTTAATTCACATTTTTTAAAATATCAGGACATTACCCTCAAACATACTTTATGATAAATTAATTTTTAGTGAGTGGGCAGCCTTAACTATTTAAAGAGGCACCATGGCTGAGATGTTTAGAATCTGTTTCTTTGGTTTTTGTTTGTTTGTTTATTTGTTTTTATTTCCATAACCACTTAGTCATTTCCACTGGTGAACCTACAATCTGACCCAGCAATTTTTAGGGAGTAATGTTTTCTTTACAGAACACCATAAATAGGACTAGTCAATGGACAAGTCTGCGTAGAGGCATTAGTGTGCCTAGAAAGGAAGTAAACAAATCCCCCATCTATAGTGTGCCATGGATAGAGAATTACAGTATTTATTAGTTATGAGTTATGATAATGTAAATATTGGTAATGAGTTAATTAAAAATTGAGATGTAATTCAATTGGGGAGACGGGGAAAGAGGAAGTAGGTACTCTGGTATAAGAGTGCTGTGAGTTGTGCTTGGTAGGATTAGATTTGCTGTGTATAAAATTAAAATGCAAGAGAAGACTGCTTAAATAATCTATAGATTTCTTCCCTCTCAGGTAAATGAATTTGAGAGATAGACGACCCACATGGATGTGGAAATTCTGCTGAGCTCAGAAATGGGCTCAGAAATCATTCCAACCCAGACATCTTTCAAATTACTGTTATGTCATGCAAGTATGTTGTCTTCATCCTCATAGGCCAAAGTGGCTGCTGGAGATCTATCCATGATATCAGCATTCCAAGAAACAGAAAAGAGGAAGGTGAGAAAAAGAGACCACTTTTTTATAGTTTAAATTTCATAATTGAATGTAATACTTATACAAAAAAAGTGTCACATCATGAGTAGAGATCAAAAAATTATCACAAAGGCAATTCACCTCAGTAGCCATGGACCCGGTCAAGGAATGGAAGGAATATAATCAGCATCACAGGAACCCTTCTTATGCCCTCTGCCCATCCCCAAAGCTTCCCCCTCTTCTTCAAAGATACACAGAATTCCTGAGGCAGGCACGATGGTGGGAGGGGAGGGAGGACACAGGATGGCTGCCACAGAGCTCAAGGAAAAGTCCTTCAAAAGCTTGTAGTTGATGAAGCGAGACCTGAGATCATGCAGGCGGCAGAACATGACACGGCCTGTACCAGAGTAGCTACAGCCACTGTGATCAAGGACAAGCTGGCTACTGTAGGCTCCTGTGCGACAGAGAAAATGAATAAGGGTCTGTCTGACTCCCTAGGGGTGATCTCTGATACCTTTATACCCTTCAGAGACAAGAACGTTGACTTTGACATCATCACCTTGATGGGCATGCCCTCTGGCACAACCAATCCCTGTGAGGGCAAGAAGGCATTCACTATTGGCTGCCTCTGTAGTTGTTTAACAATTAGATTTGCTGTGTATAAAATTAAACTAGCTTCCCACATGTACTCACAAAAACAATACATATTCAGGCTAAAAAAGAAATATGTGCATATAACTAAATTGGAGAATTGAGAAGCAAGAAGAAAATGATTTCTGAGCCCATAATCCCATAATTCAAAAAGAAACACCAATTTCTTTTCAATGGGTAGTCTTCCATTTCCTTTGTTTACAAACATGGGTAAGGATAATTTGGGATTTTTCTTTTTAATAAGAAAGGTGCTTTTTTTATGTACAATTTTATAATCCAGTTTAAGAAAATTTACAATAAACTTAGCACCTTCCCTAAACAACAACAATAAAAACAAACAGAATGCCCACTTTTACCATTATAAATGAGCTTTTTCCACTTTTGCATTTTTCTACATGGAAGCAATACAGTATTTATTCTTTAGTGTTTGGATTCTTCCATGCAACATGATTTTTTGTTGTTGTTAACGAATCCATGTTCTTGTGAGTAGCTACATTCTATCCAAATACTTTGAAATGTTATTTTTGTTCTTCTAGCTTCCATTATTCCTATTGCGAAGTCACCTGTAAAATTTATTGTTGAAATTTCAAAGGTAATCTCTCTTTTCCTCTTTGGCTTTTGATATCGAGCAGTTTTGTCATGATATGCATAGGTCTAGTTTTCTTTAAATGTATCTTGCTCGAGATTTGTAGTGATTCTTGAATCTAGGAACTGATATCTTTCATCAGTTTTAGAAATGATGAGTGATTATCTCTTCAAATGTTGCTTCTGCCCCATTCTGTTCCTTCTCTGCTGTTTTGGCCCCTCCTCTGTTCCTCTTCCTTCTTCTCACCTTCACTTCCCTCTTTCATTCCTCCTTTCTTTTCTCAGATTCTGTTGTATATACATAAGTCAGTGTATATGCCCTGTGTCCCTTAATACTGTTTCCTTAATTTTTCTCTGTTCTTGATATTGTCTTCTGACCTACCTTCTACTTCATTAATTTGTTCTTAAATTATAAATAATATGCCACTAATCCATTAATTATAGTATTAATATTAGTTATTTTGTTTTTAGTGTTATAATTTTTATCTGGTTCTTTTTAGGCATTAGTTTTTGCTAAGAATTTTAACCTTGTATTTTATTTATTTAAACATATTAGACATAGTTTATTTATCAATATAATCTGAACATTAGGCTGACACTATCTTCTTTAAGAGAGAATTTCTCTTTGCTTTTGGCTGGTAACTAATAACCATCCTGGATCATTTTAATCCAGTGAAAACCTGGGATTACTTAAAGCTCAATTTCCTGTAATTTTTTGTAATTCTGGTCTGTTGCTGCTTCATTGTTTTGTTTAAACTATAGTTCCTCATAGCCTCAATCTAAAGTCTTAGACCTCTATTTTGGGATGGTTTTGTAATCCAGATTTTAGTTCAGCCCAGTAAGTATCTCAAAAACTCTGCTCAACTTCTCAGAGAACTTTTTAGGATCTTATATAAGTCCTGTGCTGTACAGCCCATTTTTTTCTCCTAGATTCACCTGTTTCCCACTATCATATCTTTCTACAGCTCAAGGTATTTTTCCAAATTCAAAAAATTGCTCTCCTTCCTGTTCCTTCAATTCTAGTAGCTTCTTAGTTGTTTCTAACCTTAGGAACTTCACCATGCACTTTGTACTGATTTTCTTAACCATCCACACAATTTTGTGAATAGTCCCATCATTAAGCACACTTCAGTTATGCTTTTGAGTGGGCCATCTTGTCACTTACCCCACCCTGATGGAAATATACCCAGGGGAAAATATAACACAAGTGCTACTGTACTCTCTTTTCTGGGGTCCCTGGATCTTGGCCCTATAATTTTTGCTACCTTATTAAATCTCTAGTATCTCAACTTGTTTTATTTTTCAAAATATATTGCTCAGCCTTTCTAATTGTTTTTTAGTGGCAGAGTTATTGTGAATTACCTAGCCCATTATTCTGAGTGGAATGCCCCCATGCCTGCATTTTAAGGGAACTATTCAAAAAGTTTACACAATATTTTTTAGTTGGTCATATGATTGGTCACATGGTTCCACCTACCTGTAAGCGAGCCTGGGAAATGTAATCCTTCACCTACAAGACAATATTCTCATATTAAACTAAAAGTTCTGCTTCTATGGAGCAAAGTGAAACCACCTTTTGGGTGTTTATTGCAAAGCAGGCCTTATGTTCAGTGCTGGAGATAAAGCAATGAATAAAACAAATATAGCTTAGATTATAGCTTAATTGTTTATACTTCTATTACAGATTTTTTTTGTTTTTTAAATTAAGCTTTTCTAGTTTCCTTAAAGTACTTAGTGGCAAACAGATAAAGAAAATACACTATAGCCGAAACTGGTTTGGCTCAGTGGATAGAGCGTCAGCCTGCGGACTGAAAGGTCCCGGGTTCGATTCCGGTCAAGGCATGTATCTTGGCTGCGGGCACATCCCCAATAGGGGGTGTGCAAGAGGCAGCTGGTCGATGTTTCTCTCTCATCGATGTTTCTGACTTTCTATCCCTCTTCCTTCCTCTCTGTAATAAATCAATAAAATATATTTTAAAAATAAATAAATAAATAAATAAATAAAGAAAAAAAAAAAAAAAGAAAATACACTATAAACATTGCCTTTCAAAGCAGTTATTTCCTAAGTTACTGAAACCATGAAAATGACCCACACTCAGGTCCAGGCTACCTCTGGCAGTGAAAGCCAAACTCATGAGACAGGTGCTGAGGAGAAGGAGAATGGTTTATTTGAGTGCTGACATCTTGGGAAGATGTGGGCACTTTTTGTCCTCACAAACCCATTTAGTCATTGCAATGCAGAGAGGGGCTTTTATAAGGATAGAGAGGGGAAGCAGAAAAAAAAGATCAGGGGAGGGGAATGCTCAGTGCCACTTCCTGGGAAGGGGGAGCCAGAGAAAGGGAGGAGACTGAGGGAGGGAGAATCTGCTGCTTCTCGAGCTTCCTCTCCTTTTTGTAGTTATCTCTCTTCAAACAGGATTTGTAGAATTACTGCAAACATCTGTGGATCCTCCTGTCTGGAGCCAAGCAGCCCTTTATCCCTCTGAAACAGATTTATCGAAGCTGTACAAAAAAGCTAGGTAGGACATGAAAATACAGGGCTTTATTTACATACTCTAAGGAAAAAGAGGATTGTCCGAAGCCTTGAGGGAAAGCAGAATACACACTCTTAATTGCGTGATTGAAATAAATTATGGTTATATGGCCTCCATATGATACCTATGATACATAAGCAGTACTTGAGGTGGTGTCTGAGCATGTGACCACTCAGTAAAAGTTAGTTATGAGGAAGAGGAAAAGGAAGATTACAGAGACAGAAAAATATAATTAAGTACTAGAATTGAAGTTAACACTGTACTCTGAGACATGGGGAGATGCAATAAGTAGAAGAGGGACGATCAAGAGACCTGGATGTGAGTGCCAGTATTTGTCATTTTTCCTTGGGAAAATTTGCCTTTCTGCGCCTCTTTGTGCTATTTATTTATTTTTTATTATTTTAAATATATTTTATTGATTTTTTACAGAAAGGAAGGAAGAAGGATAGAGAGTTAGAAACATCAAGGAGAGAGAAACAGCGATCAGCTGCCTCTTGCACATCCCCTACTGGGGATGTGCCCACAACCAAGGTACATGCCCTTGACCAGAATCGAACCCGGGACCCTTCAGTCCACAGGCCGACGTTCTATCCACTGAGCCAAACTGGTCAGGGCTCTTTGTGCTCTTTATAAAGTGGGAAAATAAAAGTACATATTTCTATGTCACTAGAGGTTGAGTGAATTAAATAATACAGCATATGTGATAATAATTTTTTGAGTTGTAAAATTACTAAATATAATGTTTTATTAAGAAACTAGTGGCCCACTATATCGATTCATGCACATTGAAAGCAAAATAATAAAAAGAAATATTTTAATATTGCTATTTGCCCTTTTTCCCTCAGGGTCTGGGAACCAGGCGGCAGACCCTACCCCCTGCTATCCGAGTTGGTCGCCACCTACAAGGGCCCAATTGCCTCACTGATCTCCCTGCCACCACTTCTGGTCACTCTGTGATCAAGTCGACGGGGCATTGAGCCCCTGCCCAGCACTATGGGAGCCCGGCAGTGGCAGGGCGATCAGATTGGCAAGGCAATCGGGCCCCTGCCTGGCCACCAGTGGCTCATACCACCTTGACGTGGCACCGCCCACTCACCTGCTCCACCATCCCCTCCCCCTGCTCCTGGTCTTGTTGGGGCCCATTGGGGCCTGCAGTGCCTCCACTGCTGCCTGCTGCCAGCGCCACATTGCTATTGCCCACCATGTTCTAGGCTGCCCCCTGATGGTCAGCGCGCATCACAGCAAGCAGTCGAACTTCTGGCAGAACTCCCGTTCAAAGGGACATTTTGCATATTAGGCTTTTATTATATAGGATTCAGCATGCCTAATGGCCCATTTCATTATTAAACTAGAGGCCCGGTGCACAAAATTTGTGCATGGGGGGGTGTCCCTTATCTTTCACCCCAGCCTCTAGCCAGAGGTTCCTCTCCTTCTTCCACACAGCCTCTGGGGGGATGCTTGTCCAGGGGCCTCCTCAGAACCCCGGCACATGAAGCCCTATCGGGTACTTGGGGGCTTGGGCTTTCAGGTCTGGCTTCCCTGCCTGGCATGGTGCGCATTTGCTGCCCTGGGCCTGTTCTCTTCCTCCAGGCACAGCCCAGCCCCTCCTGCTGCTGGACCACCCTCTCCCGCCACAGGTCCACTCTCTCCTGCCCTACTGGCCAGGAGTGCAGACGGTCTGCCCTCTCCTGCTGTGCATGGCTCATTCTCTCCCCCCGCTGGTGGGAGAGGGTGGACCACGGGGCCTGCTGGAGGTGTGGATGGCCCACCCTCTCCCACCACTAGCCTGCCCTCTCCTGCCCCCTGCATCCCACTCAGCCTCGGCCCCGTCCCCTGCAGCCCGGACCATGCACTTGCTGGCTGGCTCTGCCTCAGCTCCTGGTTGGCTGGTGGGTGTGGCTGGTGGGCATGACTGGTGGGTGTAGCAAAGGTAGGTCAATTTGCATATTACCCTTTTATTAGATAGATGCAACATGTGAGATCTACCTATTTTTATTTCGCAGAATGCAAATACAAGGCATGCTTCAGATAGGCATATCTTTGTTATATGGGAGGGAAAGATGCTTAGTTGTTTGAAAAAATGGTCCAGGCTGGTGAATCTGTGCCATCTTTATCATCTCCATAGCAACAATCTCTGATGTAACAAATAGAGGAACTTGATGGAAAAATGAAAAATAGCTCAGAGATATGGGAATTCATAAAGTTACCAGCAAAGTACAAAAAAATTGTTTCTATCTAAATATTCTCTCTTCCATCTCTGTATTTAATATGAAATTCCTCTTTGAAAGTAATTTGTGGCCTGTAAATTTTAAGTACCTTATATTCTTTTTTTTCTCTATATTGAACAGTTGGTTGTTGCAGAGTGAAACATTTTTAGAAAAACAAAATATAGCAGGCATAAAGTTCTTGGGGGATATGTGGTGTCTTATGCAAGATAACATTCTTAGGGTCCAGCTGTGGTTTAAAGAGCAAAACAAACAGGAATGGATCCCTTGAGTCTTTGGCTCCAAGATTAGAGTATTGAGGAATAGATGGACTGCTAACCAGATTGTGTTGTATATTCTTGTCTCTTTTAGTATTTACTGATTTAAAGTGAGTCATGATAATAGTGCACACTTATGTAGCATTTACAACATGCAAGTAAACATGCAAGTAATATTCTAGGAGATGTGTGTGTGTTTCCATTTATTTTATCATAACGTTTTGTGAAATGGGTGCTATTTTTAGCCCGCGTTTACAAGGAACAGAGAGTTTAAGTAACTTGTCTCAAATCACACAGCTGGTAATGTAAACTGTGCTATTTGTTTCCTCTAGCAGATGACAATTTATTTGCTTTGTTATCTAGAATCACCATCCAAGATTTATGACAGGTCATACTGTAGTAATAGGAGTGATGAAACGTTTAATACATATGTAGGCACAAAGGAAAGGAAATGAGAAATGTTTTCCTGAATAAGCATAGGAGGAAGGAAGATGCAGTAGTAACTTCTGGTCCAGACCAAATCCCTCCACTGAACTTTGCAATAGAATTGATAGATACCATTTATAAACACCTGTTATGTGCTAGATAATATAATGTACATTTTATATATATTTCTCATTTAAATGTCACAATTGTCACATTCTGTAGTGTATTTTTTAAATTTTATTTTACAGGTGATAAATATAAAAAAGATTTTGAGTGAGTGATAAAACAATACAATTGCCCAATCATTTTGTATTCTTTTGACAGGGGTTCAGAAATTTTGAATAAGTTCATCTTGGTGGGTGGTCCAGGGTTTAGAACATAGGCTACTCCAAAGCCCAGGAAGTTATCAAAAGGAGTCCATGAAACTTGCTTATGCAAATGTATGGGTGCTTCTGCAAAATATTTTATCAAAGTAAATAGGGTGGGTGAGTACAGTAATTTGATCATGTATTATGCTTATTGACTCCAATAGATGTCCTGGAATGATAACTCATTTTGTTCCTGATGAAATAGGAATTTTTAGGGGTAAAAACATCAGGTTTAGGAAATTTTTACAATTAAGGGGGTCCATGGGAAAAACACAGGGTTATAGAGTTGCAAAAGGGTACATCTCCATAAGACAGTGAGCAGGAAGCCAGCAGAAGTTACATTTCCATAAGATACGGAAGGGAACTGGAGGTAGCAAAAGGTCTATATTTACAAAATAAAGGAGGGTCTCACCTGTCCCATGTGAGGTTTACCCTTTGAGCTCAGGAGTTGCTATAGTCACCAAATCAGACAGGAATAGTGGCCAATCAGAGGGGATATCAAGGGGATAAAACCTGCAGCCTCTATAAATGGGGAAAAAAGGAACTCGGTGGAACTCTTTTCCCCCTCCCTATGTAGGAGTCTGCTTGTTTTCCAATAAGTTTCCACCTCTGCTGTACCATCTTCTGCCCATGGTTTCATTCTTTGACTCCTACAGACAAAGAATCTGGAGAAGCCATCCTGCCCAGAGGAACACGGCATGTTCCAGTCCAAAAATCTCATATCACTTATGTATTTGCTATTACTTTTTTAAGTTGCTCAAAGTTGAGCAGATGAGATGGTTAACAAATAATGACAAGTAGGATGAAACCCTCATTTGTGCGCTGTGGGAGTGGTTCAGGAAGAAATCTCAGACAGGAGGTGGTGTCTGAGCAGAGGTTTGAAGGATGCATTTTTCAGGCAGTCTGGGTGGGGAAGCTGATTTCAACCACGGGGAAAAGGATGACATTTTAAGACTTCACTGTGTGGAGGAAAAACAATGAAAAAAACAGCACTGCCTTGTCTGAAAACTGTGATTTTCATCCCCTAAAACAAGTGATTTTAAAATTCTTCTATTAACATCAAAGGGATCAATGAGGGGGAAAAGGAGACATATGTAGTACTTTCAACGATAAAGATTTTTTAAACATAAAAAGAAGCATGTTTCTAATTTCTTAAGAGGATATGCACTTGCAAGACACTTTGTGGTAATATAAAGCCATTGAGATGATTTGAGATGACTTATCATTATTTTCTATTTGTAAATCTGAAAGACATTTAGCTAATAAAACTGTGTTTCACTAAGCATATTTCGGGATTGTTTCCTATAAACTGCAAATGTAAGTACTTTACTTGGGAAGATAGAAACCTCAGGATACATTAAAATGTAATGGTTGCTATGTAAATCGACTGTTTATTATGATAAACTTGCCCCCCAAACTTCCTGGCAAATTTAATCCATTCTCTCAAGACTTAGACACTACTTTCTCTCTGATCTTCCTTTCCTAATAATTGAAGCATTTTTAGAAATATTATTTATTTTAGAGGGAGAGGAAGGAAAGGGAGAAAGATGTGAGAGAAACATTGTCTCACATATACACCCAGACCAGGGATCAAACTTGAAAGCTGGGCATGTACTCTCTCTCACCCTTAACCAAACCGGCGACCTCTGGTACACGGGAGGACGCTCAACCAACTGAGCAACACTGGCCAGGGCTAGAAATGTTATCTTTTACCTCCCAATTAGTAAACATATGCGAATGAAATAGTTATTTATTTCAGCTGGAGGAACATCAACTTCTAGGTGAAAAATGTAAAAAAAAAACAAACTCAACTCTTCCTATTGGCGTTTTCTTTCCTTTTCTTTTCTTTTTTAAATAGCATAAACACATTTATTTACTAATGAAACGGTCGATCTTAATTAAACCAACTCAGAAATAGTTGCATGTAAAATGGTTGTGATAACTGAACACAGTAATGTTGGGGGGGGGCGGGGCGGAGCGTGGAGAGATCTGCTCATTGAACTGAACTTGTTTATCCTCATGGCTAATTCCATGTGGAAGGATGATGGCATTTTTACTCCACTTATTGGGCAGGACTTGCTTCAGTGGGGCTTTGGTGGTCACTGAGTCTGCCCCTTGAGTGTGTCTCTTATGGATGTGAAGAGCTGTATTCTGATATGGTCTCACTCTGACTACTGGGTACACTGGCTCTTGGGTCTCCAAGGAGGTGCAAGGTCAGCCACTGTCTGGGGCTGCCCAGCAGAAGCTACAGAGACATCTTCAGAGTCCTTGTCTTTGTATGGGGTTTGGAAGCATCCAGAGGAGGTCCAGCTGTGAAGCAAGGCTGCTGCTGCCAGGTTGTGAGTCTTCTTTTGGAGCTCTCTGACCCTGTTGCTGTTTGTTTAGGCAAATAAACAGGCCATTCATATGCAAAAGCCACTTCTACCAGCTTGGGTGTGGTTGTAAATTGGGTAGGGCAGGGTCTCTGGGAATCACCAGGGCAGAGCAAACAGCAATGGCTGCCCTGACCCTGAGAAATCCCTGGTTCTCTGCATCCCGTGTTCCCAAGCAGGAACAATGATCGCTGTGAGCACCTCTGAGAATAAGCAGCCCTTGCGTTCCTGTGCGATGCCAGACAGTCCAGTTTCTCCCTGTATGTGTCTGGGTCCCCCAGAGTCTCATCCAGAACTGGAGTTCAGAGCAAGTGGGAGCTTGTATCTCCCTCCCGGTTTAAAAGGCAGCACATCCAGGTGCAGCACTTTCGGCACCTCTGCACCTCTTACTGGATTCAGTGAGCTTTCTTCATCTCTCGAGTTGTGGAACTTCCACTCAGCTTTCCCGTGGTTCTGGGTGGTAGTTGTTCTGCCATTTAGTTGTGGTTTTGAGAGGCAGCAAGTGCTTGTGAGAGGCAGCAAGTATAGGTAATTACCTATGCCACCATCTTGGTTTCTCTAGTCCCTTCATTTTAATGAAAAGCAAACCTAACTAAGGTGAGCTCAGGGAGGATAGAAACTTCCCATACAAAGAAGGGCAAAAGTTCATTTGATCTTGATTTTCAATTTGAATACAGTGAAAGCTGGGAGAGAAGGGGAGAGAGAGAGAAAGAGGTAGAGATAGAGATAAATGAGAGAGAGAGAGACAGAGAGAGAGAGAGAGAGAGAGAGAGAGAGAGAGAGAGAGAGAGAGAGAGAAACTAAGCCTAGAATTCCCCAGCAAGCAAGGAAAGCCAGATACAAAGGCAGAACCACAGGCTCTGATCTGTGCCACCATTCCCAGGGCTCCTGGTGCAAATCTGTTGAAACCAAGTGGCTTTGGCCTTTTATAAAAATGTAGATTTTTTCCTCTTGAGTCTTTTCAGAAACTGTCCGGGAAAACACTATCATGTCTGGTGTGTGACAGTGATACGGGAAAGTTGGACTGGACCGTGCAGTGTTCCTCTGGGCAGGATGGTCTCCTGGGCTCTTTGTTGGGTGGAGTCGAAAAATAAAACCACGGACAGAAGGTGGTATAGCAAATGTGGAGATTTATTGAAGAACAAGTACAGACTCCCAGGTGGGGAGGAGGAAAGAATCTCACAGCACAGACTCTCACATGGGGAGGGGAAGAGTCCCATTGAGGCCTGTTCCCTAGGGTTTATAAAGGTGCAGATCTTTGTGCCTTGGTATTGCCTCTGATTGGTCACTATTCCCTTAGACTGGTTACTATAGTAACTCCTGGGCTCAAAGGACAGGTGAAACCCGCCTCCTCTCTTCCCTTATTGTTTTCCTATTCCCTTTGGGGTTTCTTCCTCCTTCTTTATTTTGTAAATATAGACCTTCTGCCACTGCCAGCTCCCTTGTCTTATGGAAATGTAACCTTTTATAGCTCTGTAGCCCTGTTCTTTCCCCATGGACCCCTTAATTTCCTAAAATTTCCTAGACCTGTGCCTATTTTACCCATAAACACTCATTTCAAAAGCATCTCTCATTTTGGTCTGATTCTTTTCACTGGAGTGCAAGGCAGTAGAAGGAGGTTGCATTTCCAATTGTTTACAATGTCCTCGACTCTGAGCAGTTTGCAGGTCAGATAAAAGAAACATACATTGAAATTTGATTCTTAAAAGTAGTCCCCTAGCTGTTTAAATTGTGTAATTTAACACTTTTTAGGGGAAGGGGTGGAGGACTCAAAAGAAACTGAGCTTTACCCCTTTGCTAAGGAAAACCCATTTTGGCCTCTTATTCCAGTTGATATCAGGGCTTAGAAAATGAAGTTCTGTCTGATAGGATTTACCTAGCCATAGCTCTTTGTTATCTGCTTAAATATTTGTTTTTCCTTCTCAAGTCCTGTCATTCATACCAGAAATTTGAAGTCTTTTATATTTTTTTCTTTCAATAGTAACGTTCAAAGGTTTTTTTCTTTTTTTTTTTTCTATCCTAGAAAGACCAAATCAAAACTTCAGAGTGCCACACACTTGCAATGAGGATATTAACTAGGATTTCCTCATGTTCTCCCTTTGGGACTCATTGTAAAACGGTGGCCTCAAAATGGGTCACTCTAGCTCTTCACTCATGCCCAGAGCACTTCTTCCTCTCACTCCCTCTGACATGTGAAAGTTGTATTTGTTTCCTTCCTCTGTGCCTCTCCTGAAACCTCAGGCTTTCTTCTGCGTGGCTAAAGGATGTGGAAATAGACTGACTCTCCCCCACGGTAATTTCCCTTCAGTGCAGAACATGGTTCCTGGTATTTGAGCAGCACTGAGGGACTTGGGTCACTCCTTCAGAATCCATAGTTCGATATTTTACAGGAGGATGCAGAGAAATGAGTCTCAGGCCTCATTCTATGTAACAGTTGCAGCAGGAATAGAAATGTAGAAGTTAGAGTCCAGGGGAGAAACTCAATTTTAAGTTTAATTGGTTGCCTGCTGCTGGGATACCCAGGGCATGCATCTGAATGTAACTATGGCTTTGTGGAATTGGCCCTAGAAAGGCATCTGAAGTGATTAAAGCAAACTGGGAACTCATGAAATAAGCAGTGATACATTCATTTGGCCACATTGAAGGAGGCAGTAGTCATGCCTGTTAAACTTATTTTCTTATTCTTCAATATTCACTAGGTGACTAATATATATAGGCATGGACACAAATAAATACACGTATCTGCTCTCAAGTAATCACTCTGATTAGTGTGTAATTTGCTTCTTTTATCCAGAAAGAAGCTTTGAGAATGAGAGTGTTAGCTATTTTACATTCTAAGTCATTGGTGAGGGCTGATCCTTTATCCTATATAAAAAAACCTAATATGCAAATCAACCGAACAGCAGAATTACTGATCACTATGATGTACACTGACCATCAGGAGGCAGATGCTCAATGCAGGAGCTGCCCCAGCTCGCGGACCCCAGAGCAGCCAAGGAGGATGCCAGTGGGGCCCCCCCTGATCGCCCCACTGGTCACCCCACAGATTGACCCTGATCATTGGCCAGGCCTAGAGACTCTACTCATGCAGGAATTTCATGCACCAGGCCTCTAGTTTCTTTATAACAAGCTACTCAGCAGAAGTTTGGAGGCAGAAAATATAGAAATCATATATCCTTAATACATACTTAACTCTCATTTGGAGTTGTTCTTTTATAGAAGGTATGGAATTTAGAACTTCAAGGCAAGATTTTTAAAATAACTCATTCTCAGAAACAATCATAAAAATTGGCCTCATTGATTGTTGAATAAGTAACTGGTAACTTTGACTTCCTATGTTCTGGCCTTTATGTCTGCGAAAGCCTAAAACTGTGGATAAAAATGGGTCTGCAGTACAGGATGGACTTGACGGTGGAGAAGATGGTCACAGATGTGACAGCGCTTCTTCAGAGTTCATCTCGGGCTTGCTCCCATGACTGAGGTGCCAGCATCTCTCACTGCTGCAGGACTCAGAGACTGTGGTCACCAAGCTTCTTTGGGGGTAAAGGAAATGCACTGAATCATGATCAAAGTGAGCGTCTTGATGTGAGATTGTTTTCTAAGCTTCCTAGTAGAACTAACCTGACCTATGAAAATATGGTACACACGATAGAATTGAAAAGAAGTGCAGAGGAATAGGGCAGGTGGAGAGTTTTTTTCAGAAATGACTAGAGTGCTGCTGAGGGGGGCGGGGCTTGATGGTCATGAGGTCGCTGCAGTGGAAGTGAGGAGGCACCAAGGTGACTACTTGACCTTGCAATAGTATCCGTCTTTTTTCTTCTTCTTTCTCTGCATCATAGTCTACATAGAAATGGATCAGGTACATATGCAGAGCACCCTGGGGTTGAAGGGTTAATATTTTGGTTCCTTTGTAGCACATGTGTGGCCACGCACAGGATGGGAACCTGTGTGTTCAGGACAGGCATAGCAGTCTCACAGTCAGACAGTGTTAGTTTGGACAGATGGTCCTTGGCTTCTTGGTGTGGCTGTTGCATATTATGTTGACACCTGCTGCTGGACCAGCTGGGGACTGCGAGCGTATTGGTCTGGACTTACTTAGCTGGGAGGCCTTCGTTAGGAAGACTCTTCCGAGATCCCACTCTGCTCTCAGCGAGTGTCTCCTCTGGCCAAGGGCGATGGTAACTGGAGGGGCACAGGCTGCCTCCTCTCAGCCTGGCCTGTGCTAAGAACAAGTTATACAGCAGCACAGCCATTCGCCATCAAACCTCACCACAACAGCAGACATTTTGGCAAATCTAAAATCTTGGCCAGTGTTGTTTCCAGAACTTTTTTGATGTTTATAGACTCATTGCATGCACTTAACTTTAAGGGGAATTTGTTGTTTCCAAACAAAAAAATATTCACGAATGTTTCCTCATTTAATTTTCACAATGACCCTGTGAGGTGGATATTATTATCTTGATGACTGTCCCAATGCACTTTTTCTTTATAAGCTGTTTCAACAAACATTCCTTAACTGTATAACACTTGTGGTCTACAGAATAACCATCTACCCACCATGCCCTCCAAAATCATTATCCTAATCCCGGGATTTGGTGAATTTGTTAAAGTTACGTGGCTAAAGAGAATTGAGATTGCAGATGGAATTAAGTTTGCCAATGCCTTAACATAGGGAGTATATCCTGAATTATTTCGGTGGGTCCACTGTGAGCCCAAGGGAACTCACAAGGGGAAGAGCAGGCAGAAGAGGTCAGAGTGATGCTGTGTGAGAAGGACTAGCCCTGTGGCTGGCTTTGAAGATGAAGGAATGGGACCAGGAGGCAGAGAGTGTGGGTGGCCCCTAGAAGCTGGAAAAGGCAAGTATGACAACATAGCCAGAGCCCTGCTCAGCTCTGTTGCTCTCAGTTGCTCTGTGTCCAGATATTTTTCTAAATTCATCCCAACTACACTAGGGCAGTTTCTTCTCGAACCCTGCCCATTGTACTAACTGTTGGGAACTTAGTCCAGTTCCTCCTTTATCCTCTGATCACTAGTAACAAGGGTTGGGTCCGAGCCCCTCTGCCTAAGATAGGACCTCCTTGGACGCCGGATCTTAGACAGAGAAGCCATGAGAAGCTGTGGGTGTATGAGGATGAGTCTTTATTGCAGAAGCCAGTGGCCACACAGACATCAGACAACACGGTCCATAACAGGGTCCCAGTCAGGCAGCCATACATCAGCTGGTAAATACATCTCTTTCCCACAAAGCAGCATCAGTCTTTGTACCACAGTGATTATGTGAGCCGCCACATGCTGCCTCCAGACTCACCACCACATCATAGCAGTATCTGAGCTCTCTGCTTCGGCAGCTTCTCTAGCCTCCCTGGCTCAGCAGCTTCTCCTGTCTGCCCTGCCCAGCACACTGGCTGGTCTCTGTAGCCTCACATAGAAACTACCTCTGAGCTTCTCTCTCAGCACACTGGCTGGTTAACATGGTAGCTGTATATGAGCTCCCTATGAGCTCTTAGCCTTGCATGGTAGCAGTACCAGCTCTCAGCTCCATCTGCGCTCTCTAGCTCCCCACCATCCAGCCCGCCCCCCGCCCCCCCGGCCCTACCCCAGCCTATTCTCTTACCGACTAGCTGGTCAGTCACCTACTCTAGAGACAACGAAGGCTAGCTGCCAACAGTGACATCAGTCATTTGGGTTACAGAAGGGCACAGCGTGAGACCGCTGTGGCCTTGCAGCTGCTATGGTGTCTCGGCCTAGGCGCAGGTGGCCGTGGACGTTCCCGCAGAATTAAGGCCCCCGCGCTCTGAGTGGCCTTGGCTGCCTGGGGACTCTGGTGAGGATCCCACAGCCAGGGAACAGATTCTCCCGTAGAGCTTCTGGAATGGAACATAGTCCACTTGATTTTCTCCCAGTTAAACTTGTGTTGGACTTCTAACCTATAGAAGTGTAAGACTGTAAATTTTGAGCTGTTTTAAGCCCCTAAG
This sequence comes from Antrozous pallidus, assembly GCA_027563665.1. Taxonomy (NCBI): domain Eukaryota; kingdom Metazoa; phylum Chordata; class Mammalia; order Chiroptera; family Vespertilionidae; genus Antrozous; species Antrozous pallidus. The sequence continues at coordinate 16,413,579 of CM050521.1, read as the reverse complement.
TTTGAGGTTAATTTGTTACAGCAGCCAGAGAGAACCAAGAATTAGATTTTCCACCCAAGGGAATGGTTAAAGTATGATATTTTGGTGGGCAGTTTTAATGTTTTAGATGGAACTATCACTTAAATACCATTTGTATTTCTTTACTACATTAAGCAGGATACATGGACCACAATTTAGCTTTCTTTTAATAATTGTGGGCTACAGTTTTGCACACAAAGGTTTGGCACCTGTGGTTGTTGATATAAAAAGGGCTCTTAGCTATTACATGAAATGAGCCCAGCCCTGTTTGTTGCTGTTTTTTTCCCATTCCCTCCCTCCCTCCCTCCCTCCTCCTCCCTCCCTTCCTTCCTCCTTCCTCCTCCTTCCTTCCTTCCTTCCTTCCTTCTTTTTTTAAATCAATTTTTAGAGAGAGAAGAAGGGAGAGGGAAAAAGAAACATCAGTGAGAGAGCCAACATCAACTGGTTGCCTGCCTCCTCCATGCCCCCCCTACTGGGGATTGAGCCCACAACCCCAGCATGTGCCCTGACTGGGAATGGACCAACAACCTTTCAGTGCACAGGACAATGCCCAACTGAGTCACACTGACCGGGGCTCTCATTATTTCTTGCTGTTGGCTGTTTATAAGTCTCCGCCAGCCAATCCTAATGCTGCTTTTAATCAAACTTGCTAAAAAAAAAAAGAGTTAAATTCTATTTAAGTGAATTCAGAAAATATATTCTGCATGCCACATATAAAATGTGTCTGGTCTTTCAGAGGATCAAACATACTATATATACATCTATCAGTATTTCTGTGTATATTTAACATTCACTACAATCCTGTGAGATAATTGGGAGACAAATAAATGCCTCCTTTTTGTGGGTTTATCTCTGTGCCTGACCTGAAGGGGAGAACACTGTCTTTTAAACCAACAGGCTTGAGGCGCTGAGATGTTCTCAAGTTTGTGACCTTGAAAAGCCTGCATTGCTGAGAGGTGGGAGAGGAGAGCACAGGCCAGGCTGGGAGGAAGGCAGGGGGTGGTAAAGAGCTTGGGCTTTATTCGAAGTGGAGAGAATTAAGGGGAGAAGCAGCATGATCAGAGAGAGCAAAGATCACTTGACTACTGTGTGAAGAATAGACGGGGGCAGGTGGGGGCAGGGTGGAGTGGGGGAAGAGCAGCAGAAGAGGATGAGAGGAGACCGTTAATAAGGAGGCTGTGCCAGCTGTCCAGGCAATGAAGCAGTGGCTTGACTAAGCAGTGGAGAGAAGGGGAGATATACTTTAGAGGCAGAACACATTACTTAGACCTTAAAGGAAAGCATTACAGTATTATGTTGGGCAAATATTCAGGCTGGTTTGTGTCCTAAGGGAGCTAAAAGCCGACCAAGGCAAAAGGCCCTCAATATCATAGCAGAGGTGTGCATAGTATAGAGATCTTGGCAGCATTAAATCAAGACTGACTGCCTGATCTTAATGTCAGAAGCTTGAAATTGGGCCCAAACACAGCTAGGGAAGCCCACTTCTTTGCTGCTCTTCCTCAAAAATGTCCTTTCTCTGGCTGTCCCCAGGACTAACATTCTGACTCTTGCGTGACCACTCAGCCAGGCCAGGCAGGTTTCTGTCTGCTCCGGGCTTTGCTGTGTATGCCTGCAACTCGCCAACTCTCCTGGAAAAATTGGAAAGCTGGCAGAATGTTTACATATGAATTTTGGCTTGTAGAAAAGCTAGTTTCTAATTGACTTATCCCCAGACATTCGAATGATGCCATCTCAAGCCTAAGAAAATCTGGAAAGCCTATACAGGATATCACCTGTTAATCAAACCAGACTTCATAGGTTGACTTTCAGCTTACTGGAGAGTTTCTAATTGTTTGAATCAGGAAAGGATCCAGATGCTGAGAGAAGGATATGAGATTCTTTGACCTAGACACCTGGCTGTGAACAGCAGATGCCATTTTCCAAATCAAAGTGACATTTTCTAGCAAATACTAACATTTACCATTCAAATATATTTTATTTTTTATAGGAATACTGCAGAGGGAGCCTGTTTGATAAAAAGCCATAAACTCTTTGCATCTAGACAGAAGTTTTTATAAGACATCATGACTGCTTATATTCCCTTGAAAGTCACCCCACCTCCAGAATAGTGGGCCCATCAATCACTCCTTGTTTACTTTATTAGAAGTCATAAGAACACTAACTAAACCAATTGGTGGAAGTCATTTTTCTACATTAAAAATATTCTACCTAACAGTCCAAAACTAAAAATTTCCTTCCTTTTTTTTAAAAACCTCTAAACATGTTAATAATAGAATGGTCACAAAAAGAAAAACTTGCACATCCTTTCTAAATCCCTTGCACATAAGCTTAGATTGATTTTTTTTTTAGCGTCAAAAATTCAAATCTTTTCTGCTTCAATGGGACTCTTCAACAAATTGACATTCACAAAGAGTGATTTGCTGTGAGTAGCTAAGTCAGTGAGGTGAGCCCATATCCGTGTGGAAAACCACAACCAATGGTCAGAAGGGCATTCAAACAGTGAACGCACATTGACTGGAAGAGCTCAACCTTGGCTGCTCATTGGAATCCCTTGAGAGGCTTTGAAAAGTGACGACTCTTGGCCTGCATTTCAGACCAATTAGGAGGGAGCTGAGCATCACTCCTGGAGGCTGTCCCAGTAACCCCAACGGCCGCCTCAAAGGAACCGCTACTGCATAGCAGTGATGTTTTACCTCCAAGCACATCAGGGTTACTTAGGCATTTTGCTCCAAATGTACTTGAATTTTAGAGAACTGAAATTTAGAATTCTCTGCATGAGAAGTTCATTTGATAAAGGACACAAGGAAGTTGGCACGATTTGCTTCTCACTGTTGATAAGCAGGTGTGTGCCCTGTGATTGCTTTGAAGAACTGGGTGAGAACAGTTGGCACCACTTGAACAAAGTTGTTTCCTCAAACCTGTTCGGTGATTACATTGTATTTCTTAACTAAAGAAAAGGTGGGACCTTAGAAGGACAATGAAAGAGGAAGCTTAGTAATTACCTGTTCTCCCAGGTGCCAGGACACCTATATAAGAAAGGGGGTGAATAAACACTGCCCACTCAGGAACTTGGCTTCCACACAAAGTCCAGGGCTTCTGTAAACCAGTAATCATGGGACAATAGGAGGAAGCTGGGATTGTTTCTAATTGAGGAGACAAATCACCCCCAACAGAAAGATACTTCCACCCTAACTCTCCCCCCAGTCCCCCCCCCACACACACACACTCAAGACTGTTTACATCTGAAGAAACTGATATGCATAGTAAATTAAAATATTCTTTTTAAAGTAACAGCTGTATTTAAAAATGATTAGAAAATGAAGGTCACAAGTGATTTCCATTGTCTCTCTTCCTGAAGTAATCCAAATTATGATACAGCTAAGTAAGTAAATAAAAATTGATCTTAACAAATGAACAAAGGAAGATTAATCCCCCCACTACCAGCAATGATTATGTGTTTTGGCCTCTGCTCTATATCTACCTAATAGTTCTCAAAGTTATTATTCAGAAAGCACAGGTTAGCAGAGGTTTTGTGTGGCTGAAACTGGGAAACATCTGGGAATCCAGGTGCTCACCATTTAAATTTTCTGTCCCTTCAGATGAAACTGTCACATTATTTTGCCTAATGATACCATCATTATCATATTCACTTGAGTGACAAAATGCCAGATTTGTGATCATCAATTTTCTGCTTTCCAAATCAAAGAGCTTTTTATTTTTAAATCTATCAAATTAGGATGGTGGGCTCAGGCAACAGAGAGTAAAATTTCAGTGGCGATATTAAAAAATTATATACTCTCTTATCCCATTAGTGTGACTCATGCATTTAATTTAGTGCTGTCAAAATGTAGTAATTTAAGCTTGAATTGCTCTAAATTTAATTATGTGTATCAAGACAAATATTTAACTGTGAAAATTTCAGCCATAAGACATAAAAGAGTAAAGATAATTTAGAGAGGAAGAATGAAAAGAAATATTCTATACCAATCTGCTAATCTTGTGACTGAATTAAAATAATAACTTTGTTTTTCATGTATTTAACAATGATGTTTTGTTTACAAACATATTAAAGCAAGTATAGTGAGTAGAAATCACATGAAAAATAGTTATAAGGGCTGAAAATCTCTAATAAGTTAAATGTTTTGAGGAGAATTACTAAAAGAAAGTGAAAAGAAAAGCAAGATACCTTAGTTGTTAGACACCTTGGCACTGAAATGAAATAACATGAGCTTAAATTGTGGCTCACCCACTTCTTTGTGAAGGGGAAAAGTTATTTGACCATTCAAAGCCTTATCTCAGTGCTGCCAAACTCATATGTTTATTGTGAGACTAGAGGTAAATAACATGTGTGACTTATAGTAAGTGCTCAGTAGTGGTGAGCTGTTATTTTTAACAGGACAGATTATGATAATTTTCTATATATCACATCCTATCTAATAAAGAGAAAATATGCAAATTGACCAAAACACCATAGTAAAATGGCTGCGCCCACAGCAGAGGCAGGGGTGCTGTAACACAAGATGGCTGCTCCCACAGTGGAGGCCGAGTTCCATTAACAAGCCTTAATGAGCAATCAGCAGGGACCTGAGGTTGTGCCCCATGCCTGGTGGGGCTTTACAGGGGACCTCAAGTCATGCCCCTCACCTTAGCACCAGGCTGGGGACCTCAGGCTGCACCCCCTCCTGGCAGGGCTTGACAAGGGACCTCAGGCCATGCCCCCCACCATGAGGTTTCACAGGGAACCTCAAGATGTGCCCCCTGCCTTGGCTCAAGCAGGGAGACTTCAGGCTGTACCCCTCACCCCAGCACCGGGCCAGGGGACCTGAGGTCTCACCCCCCCACACCTGGTAGGGCTTGACAGGGACCTCAAGGCATGCCGCTTGTCCCAGCCTAGGCTGGGGAACCTCAGGTTGTGCACCCCACCTCGGCGCTGGGCTTGGGGGACCTGATGCTGTGGCCCCCGCCTGACGGGGCTTGACGGGTATGAGACTGGCTGGGTCTGGTGCTTGCCCAATGGGGGTAGAGCTGGCCAGGTCTGGGTCTTGTGTGATTTCGAGGCACAGGTGAGTGGGCAGGGACTTGACTCTGGTTCCTGTAGTGTGCCCCAGACTCTGACAGGAGGAAGATTTTCACATACATTTTACTAATTTTCTTTCATCTCTGACACTTCTATTATAGAGAAAGGGCAAATAGCAATATTAAAATATTTCCTCTAATTAATTCCCTTTTAATGTGCATGAATTTTGTGCACTGGGTCATTAGTTACATTATATTAAACTAGAGGCCCAGTGCATGGACTCATGCATCAGTGGGGTTCCTTGGCATGGCCAGTGGGGATAGGCCTGAAACCAGCATCCCACATCCTCCGAGGGATGTAAAAGTGCGGGAAGTGGCAGGCGGCCAGGGAGGAGCTGCTTCTGCTCATCCCGGCCCCACTCATCCAGGTCAGCTGAGCAGCACTTCCCCTGTGGAAGCACACTGACCACCAGGGGGCAGCTCCTGCATTGAGTGTCTGCCCCCTGGTGGTCAGTTTGCATCATAGCAAGTGGTCGACCAGTGGCTTAGGCTTTTATATATATACTAGAGGCCCTGTGCATGAAATTTGTGCATGGGAGCGGGGGTGTGTCCCTCAGCCCAGCCTGCACTCTCTCTGGGACCCTCGAAGGATGTCCAACTACCCATTTAGGCCTGATACCAGTAGAATTGGTTCTAAACAGGCAGTCGGACATCCTTCTCACAATGCAGGACTGCTGGCTCCAAACTGCTCACCTGCCTACCTCCCAGATTGGCCCTAACCACTACCCTGCTAACCTAATTGATGTCTAACTGCTCCCCTGCCAGCCTGTCTGCCCCCAACTTCCCTCCTCTGCTGACCTGGTCACCCCTAACTGCCTTCCCCTGCAGGCTTGATAGTCCCCAACTGCCCTCCCTTGCAGGCTTGGTCCCTCCAAACTGCCCTCCCCTGCTGGCCTGATCACCCACAACTGCCCTCCCTTGCAGGCCTGGAACCTCCCAACAGCCCTCCCCTGCTGGCCATCTTGTGGTGGCCATCTTGTGTCCACATGGGGGCAGAATCTTTGACCACATGGGGGCAGCCCTCTTGTGTGTTGGAGTGATGGTCAATCTGCAAATTATTCTTTTATTAGATAGGATAGAGGCCTGGTGCATGAGTGGGGGCTAACTGGTTTGTCCTGAACCAGGGTGGGGGTTTTTCTGGGGCATGGGGTGGCCTGGGCAAGGAGCCTGTTGTGGTTTGCAGGCTGGCCACACTCCCCAGAGACCCAAGCTGAGGTCCTGTGATCTGGGATTAATTTATACTTTACAATTGAAACTTTGTAGCCTGGAGTGGAGCCATGCCTTCTGCTTGCTTCATGGCCAGCCATTTATGTTAAAATTCTGTAATTGAAACTTTGTAGCCTAGAGTGGAGTCCTAGGCGCTAGAGCTATAGAAAGTTGGCTTCCTCCATCACCCAGGTAACCCTAGCCTCTGCTCTCTCCAGCTCCGTGGCTGCCACCATTTCTGTTGGAATATATCTTCTATAATTGAAACTTTGTAGCATTGAGTGGAGGCCTAGGACGGCAACAGCAGAAGGAAAGCATGGGTTTCCTGCATTCCCAGGGGGATCCAAGCCTCCCTCCTGCTCTCAATGGTGGCAGCCAGCTTGGTTTGGGTTTATTTGCATAATTTACTCCTGATTGGCTGATGGGCGTGGTGGTGGGCATTGCCTGATAGGAGGTATGATCAATTTGCATATCACTCTTTTATTAGATAGTAGTAGTATCCCTGCACACGAAGCTATGTGCTAGAAGCTCACCAATAGCTCACTGCCTCCCTCCAGTAGCTTCTGCCCATTGCCCACCTCCTGTAGCCCCCTGACCCTGCCCTCCTTAATAGTTTGCTGCCCTGCCCACTACTGTAGCTCTCTACTGCCTGCTTATAGCCAGTAGCTTGCTGCCACCCTCCTGTAGCTCTCAGCCCACTGTCCCGCCCTCCTGTAGCTCCCTCCACCCCTTCCCCCACATAGCTGGCTGCCCTGTCTTCTCCTGTAGCTTTCCATCACCTGATTTCAGCTCACTGCCCCATCCTTCTGCTGACCCGTGATCCGGTCATTAAGTAGTCAGTCGTTATACTTCATGCCATAATGACCATTTGCATATTACATCTTTATTATATAGGATATAGATAGAGGCCCGGTGCACAAAAATTTGTGCACCTGGGGAGCAGGGTCCCTCAGCCCGGCCTGTGTCCTCTTGCAGTCTGGGACCCCTAAGGGGATGCCCACCTGCCAGCTGGGGGAGCAGGCCTAAGCTGGCAGTCAGATATCCCTCTGGCAGCCCGCGAGCCCTTGGGGAATGTTCTGCATTGAGCATCTGCCTCCTGGTGGTAAGTGCACATCATAGCAACTGGTCCTTCCACCATTAGTGTCAATTTGCATATTACCCTTTATTATATAGGATTATTATATAGGACTAGAGGCCCAGTGCTGGCTCCCAATTGCTTGCCTGCCTGCCTTCCTGATTGCCCCAAACTGCTTCTGCCTGCCATCCTGATCACTCCCTAACCACTTCACTGCCAGCCTGTTTGCCCCTAACTGCCCTCCCCTACAACCCCCCCCCTCCCCAACTGCTATCCCCTGCAGGCCTGGGTCTCCTCCAACTGCCCTTTCCTGCAGGCCCGTGTGCTCCCAACTTGCCTCCTCTGCTGGCCTGATCAACCTTAACTGCCCTCCCCTGCAGGCTTGATCACTTCCAACTGTCTTCCCTTGCAGGCTTGGTCCCTCCCAACTGGCCATCTTGTGGTGGCCATCTTGTGTCCACATGGGGGAAGGATCTTTGACCACATGGGGACATCTGTCTTGTGTGTTGGAGTGATGGTCAATCTGCATATTACTCTTTTATTAGATAGGATAGAGGCCTGGTACATGGGTGGGGGCCAGCTGGTTTGCCCTGAAGGGTGTCCCAGATCAAGGTAGGGGTTCTCTTGGAGTGTGGAGTGGCCTAGGCGAGGGGCCTGTGGTGGTTTCAGGCTGGCCATGCCCCCTGGAGACCCAAGCAGAGGTCCTGGTATCTGGGATTTATTTATGTTCTACAACTGAAACTTTGTAGCCTGGAGCAGAGCCAAGCCTTTTGCTCACTCAGTGGCAGCAGCCATTTCTGTTGGGATTTATTTATCTTTTATCATTGAAACTTTGTAGCATTGAGTGGAGGCCTAGGTCAGCAAGGGTGGCAGGGAAGCTTGGCTTCCTCCATCATCCAGGGCAACCCTATCCTCCTGCTCTCTCCAGCTCCATGGCTGCTGCCATTTTTTTGAGGATTTATTTAACTTCTATCATTGAAACTTTGTAGCACTGAGTGAATGCATGGGTTGGCAAGGGCAGGCAGAAAGCTTGGCTTCCTCCATTGCTGAGGAAACGCAAGCCTCTCTCCTGCTCTCCATGGCCACAGCCATCTTGGTTGGGTTTACTTGCATATTTGCTCCTGATTGGCTTGTGGGCATGGCTTGTGGGTATAGCAGAGTTATGGTCAATTTGCATATTACTCTTTTATTAGATAGGATGGTATTATATTATATTGCTAAGTTATAGAGTATTTTTATTTCCAATTATAGATACATGAGAGGAATGCCTAGACAAAGGGTATCTAGATTTCAGTTAGCATTTGAAAGATACCTTAATAATATTCATGTGAATAAAACCAAGCTTGTAGGATGATAGTTCCCCATAATGAATTTATGATTAATTGAATAACTCTTAGAAAACTAGTTGACATCAATGAAATTGAAATCACTAAACTCAACTCCTTCAGCTCAACTAAAGTACCATCTAAACATGTACCCAATTATATGAGTAGAAACCTTTTGGGACTCTGAGATGCTTCTTAGTCCTTCACTGCTCCTTACCCTCAACTGTTAAGTCAGAAGATTCCATCTGTTACACCATCTCAAACATTTCCAGTCTCTTCCTTCTTTCCCATTCTTTTCTCCTGCCACAGTGCTACATTTCCCCCCTGTGCCTTGGGTCTCTGTCCTTTTCAAACTTTCCTGCCCGTTAATCTCTTGATTATGATTTAAAAGCTCTGCTATCTTCCTAACAGTTACCTTCTTTTCAGTTCATAGAAATCCCTCATCTTTCCTCCCATTGCAGATGGCTGACAAAATCCTAGCATGAGAATTAATTAGTTAAAACCATATTTTGAGCACAGTTTTGTTGAATTCCGAAATTATTAATTTTCTGTTTCCTGATTAAATGAAGTATATACAAGTAAAATCTCTGGCTTCACACAAATCTAGAAGAGCAAGCATGTATATGCAGAAGCTAGTGATTCTTTAATTCTATATAAGTCAACACAGTGACCTGTACTATAACAGCATAAACATGAATGTCACAGCCCTGGCCGGCAAGGCTCAGTACTTAGAGTATCACCTCCTGATCAAAGGCATGGACCTGGGTTGCAGGTTCAATCTCCAGTCCTGGTTGGGGTGTGTTTGGGAGGCAACCAATCAATATGTCTCTTACATATTGATGTTTCCATCTCTCTGTCTTTCCCCATTCCTTCCACTCTCTCTAAAAACCAATGGGGGAAAACGTCCTCTGGTGAGGATTAACAACAACAACAAAAACAAACAAACAAACAAACAAACAAACATGCCTTGGACTTTGGTATGTATCCAAGAAGAGAACTTAAGCATGACAAAGGCTAAGACAGTTAAAAGCATGGCTTGTGGGGTTAGACTGCCTTGATCAAATAGGTTCTCCATGGGACTTTGGAAAAGTTATTTACTCTTTTTACTAGAGATTTCCTCAAAATATCCATATAAAATGCTGAGCATAGTCCCTCATATGTTTTCATCATTCTAAGACAGGTCATCAAAGTGATGATCTTGGCCTGTGGCTCTGGAAGTGTTTGTATGTGTGAATGGGTGTGGGTGTAGGTGTGAGTGCTTTAAGTTTTCCTTGGAGCTGTGATCTCCAGCACAATTCCAATGAATGGATGAAACAGAAGAGGGGACAGGTACTTTTAAAGGGGTAGGACGCACACATAGAAGAACTTATGAAATGTAATTGCTACTATGTTGGTTCCCTGAAGATCTCCATTCTTCACAAATATTTATTCAGTTATTTAAAACTATTTTCACCGAACTGGTTTGGCTCAGTGGATAGAGCATCAGCCTGCGACTGAAAGGTCCCAGGTTCGATTCCGGTCAAGGGCATGTGCCTTGGTTGTGGGCACATCCTCAGTGGGGGGTGTGCAGGAGGCAGCTGATCAATGTTTCTCTCTCATCGATGTTTCTAGCTTTCTATCCTTCTCCCTTCCTCTCTGTAATAAATCAATAAAATATATTTTAAAAATGAAACTATTTTCACAAATATTTATTGAGTGTCTACTATGTCCATTGTTACAGGCACTGGGGAATGCAATGCTGAGCAAAACACGAAGTACCTTTCCTCGCTTACATCCTAGGGAAGGGAGATGGGCAGTAAATAAACCAGGAAATACTCAGTGTATGAGATGGTAACAGTATAATAGAGAAAAAATAAAGCAAGACGGAGGGGATGAGAAGTGCAGAATTATTATTTTATTTTATGGAGCCTGCTGCTCTCTTGCTTACCTGGCCTGTATTTGTTCCATTTGGGGAGCATATTTGCATGCAGATAGTGGGCTATCTCAGTACAATCAGTTGCCATGGGCCTAGGATAGGCTGGGGCTGCCCGGTGGGACATACTGAAGAAACAACAGTTCTTTGCATGAGGAAATGCTGAGAATATAGCAGTGTATGATTGTACTCTGGAAGAGACACTGAAGGTGATATCAATAGCATAGAGCTGGAAAGGAGCCTAGAGCTAGAAGCTGAATGATGTACTTCAGCATTTCTTAACACAAAGTAACATTTCCAGGAATGGATTTCTGAGAAGACAGAATAAAAGAACAGCAACATTAGGCTGGCATTATTAGGGACACTTAAGAATTGATAGCATTGATTAATTATGTAAAGGAAATTCTGGGATTTATGTAGAGTGACCCCATGAAGCCTCACTGTCCAGTTAGGAGGGAAGAGAGTGAGAGAGCAAAGAAGACATCTATAGAAAGAGAATACCAAAAAGAGGGATTCGTAAATGCAAAGTCCCAGAGACAGGAACATCCAGATTGTTTTATGAGCAGCAAAAAGACCCATGAAATAAATGAGGCCACAGAAGTGGGGGGTGGAAGGTGGGCAGAATACATAGGGTCATTAGAGCAATGTAAGGGCTTTAACTTTTATCTGCATGAAAGGGGGAAGCCAGTGGTGGGTTTTTGAGTGGAAAGAGTGACATGATCCCGTTAAGTACTAAAAGGGTTGCTCAAACTACTCAGTATAGAATAGACTGAAGGAAGCTAGCAGTTGGGGCAAAGATGGAAGGAGAGAGCCCTATTAAGACATAATTAAAATGCATAAAAGACTTAAATGTAAGTCACAAAACCATAAAAATCTTAGAAGAAACAGGCTGCAAAATATCAGACATCTCTAATAGCAATATTTTTGCTGATAAATAAATAAACAAATGGGACTACATCAAACTAAAAGGCTTTTGCACAGCAAAAGAAACCATCAACAAAATAAAGAAATCCACTGTCTGGAAAAACATATTTGCCAATGATACATTAGATAAGGGGTTAATATTCAAAATTTATAAAGAACTTATAACTCAATGCCAGGAAGATAAACAATCCAGTTAAAAAAATGGGCCAAGACCTGAATAGAGACTTCTCCAAAGTGGACATATAGATGACCAACAGACATATAAAAAATGTTCCATGTCACTACTCAAAGAGAGATGCAAATTAAAATCACAATGAGATATCACCTCACACCTGCCAAATGGCTACCATCAATGAACAACAAATGCTGATGAGGGTGTGGAGAAAAGGGGAACCTAGTTAGTACATTGTTGGTGGGAATGCAGACTGGTGCAGCCACTATGAAAAACACTAACGAGTTCCCTCATACAATTAAAAATGGAACTCCCATTTGACCCAGCGATCCCACTTCTGGGAATATATCCTAAGAATCCCTCCAAAAAAAAAATTGGAAAGAATGTATGTACCTATATGTTCATAGTAGTGTTGTTTCCAGGAGCCAAGATATGGAAACAGCCCAAGTGCTCGTTGGTAGATGAGTGGCTAAAAAAGCTGTGGTACATTTACACAATGGAATATTACATGGCTATAATAAAGAAGGAAGGCTTATCTTTTGCAGCAGCAAGACTTACCTGGAGATTATTATGCTAAGCAAAGTAAGCCAGTCAAAAAATGACAAATATGTGGAATCTAATAAATGGATTATAAAAATAGAAACAGAGGCATAGATACATGGAACAGACAGACAGCAGTCAAAGGGGATTGGATAAAGGAAGGTGAAGGGATTAGCCAAAGAGCATATATACATATCCCATGGAAACTGACAACAGTGTGATGATGGCCAGATGGTAATGGGACTAGGTGGAGGTGAACAAAGGGGGGAGAAATGGGGACATCTATAATAGTATCAACAATAAAAATAAAATAATAAGTGTGTACATAAATATATAATACTTTCAACAATAAACATTAATAATCTCAAAAAATATGTACATGAAAAAAAGTAACTGCAATAATCCAGTCAGAGTTAAAGTTGGACCAGCATAAAGGCTGTGGAAGAGGTGATATTCGGGATATAGCTCAAAGGTGAAGTGGTCAGGATTTACTGCTGGGTCAGCTTATCACAGATGACAAAATGTTCTGTATGTTAGTATGTTGTTTCATTTAACTCTCCAAACGAGGTGAGAAGCAGTTGTTGCACTTCCTAAAAGGGAGAATTGATGATCTGTGATGTTAATGTGGTATAGGCATGTGATCTTGAACTTGGTCTTCTTATTCCCAGCTGCCTTTTCCTGTACAGTACCCTCTCCCCACCCTACAACTGTGGTCAGCAAACTCATTAGTCAACAGAGCCAAATATCAAAGGTACAGCGATTGAAATTTCTTTGGAGAGCCAAATTTTTTTAACTTAAACTTCTTTTAATACCACTTCTTCAAAAAAGACTCATCCAGGCCGTGGTATTTTGTGGAAGAGCCACACTCAAGGGGCCAAAGAGCTGCATGTGGCTCGCGAGCCACGGTTTGCTGACCACTGTCCTATAACATCTGTTTAACAAGCATCTGAGTTCAGTTCTGAGTGCTTTCCTATTCCACATCAATTCTATTACACCACAAAGGATTCCTCAGACTTACCCAATGGTTTCATAGTGTCCAGAGAAGGAAATTCAAACTCCTTGAGCTGGTTCAGCAACTTCTTTCACCTGGTGATAGCCAATCTCTTCAGCTTTGTCTCTGACTGGACTCTGAAATAAGGTCATAAGAACATTTACTAGAGTAAAACTGCTGTTGGAAACTTTGGCCACTGTTCACCCCTGCTTGCTTAAAACAAAGGAATTATTTAATGCTTTAGTTTCCAGCTTGTGACCTTGAAGACTAGAACCAGAGGGGTAACGTCTGACACCAATTATGTAGCCATGCCAATTATGTAGCCACACCACCTGTTTTTACAAAGATAGGACCTCTTTCCCATGTCTAGCAGAAAACATAGTTAGAAGATAAAGAGTGAGCAATAGGGTCATTCATAGTCTATTGGCAGCTCTTCCCCAGATGTGGCCTTGAGGGCTGTTCGCCAAATGCAGGGCAATAACATTTATGGTTCAGACCTCTTTAAAAGGTCTCCCTGCACGCAGGGCAGGGTGGCCGTGGGTGTTTGCATGGTGCCCCCGCGACCGTCCTGGCCAGTTTTAAATAGATCCTTACCTGCTTATTATCAACTTAATCACCTCCGTGGTCGTTTGCAACTGGTCGTGGAAGTCACCTCACAACAGATTCCCCACCTCAACCCTGGTCCCCAAACCTCGAATATCACATATCTGCACCAAACACACACACACACACACACACACACACACACACACACACACACACACACACACACTAGTTGATTATCTCAGAAAACTACTTTAACCTTATTAGGTATAGTTTCCAGTTTAATATGGCCACTTCAGTGTATATTTTCTGATCTGGAAGAACTGAGAGCAGAATTTGTCAATGGACCAAAACAGAAAGTACAAATCTATCCTCTTGGAAAATAATTATTAAAATCTCAGATATCACAAAGATGTCCTTTTGAGTTTTTATCTTTGCCTTCTCAGCATAAAATAACTTTGTATTTAAGATATTTCAGAAATAGGGCTGGTGGAGAAAGAGGATGTGACAGGGATATGGAGTCAGGGAGATTTTCAAGTAGGTTTATTTCCTTGAACAAAATTAGAATTTAACCAGCATGAGGCTGATTTCCCCCCTCCCTCTAATGGTGAGGAATAAATGAAAATTAACAGCATCTTTACTGCGATCAAGCATGAAGTGATTCTAGCTTAGTACCTTATAAAAAGCAAGTTAATTTCTGTCCCTGGGATAAACAGTCTCTTAAAGGCCTGTGAATGAAAACTCAAATGTTACCTTGGGCAATTTTGTTCACTTTAGGTTCTATTTGCTTTTGTGTAAAAGCAAGCACAGTATGGGAGGGGTAATTTTTCAGTCTCCAGACAACCTTTCGGCTCTCTCAATGGCTCTACGTCTGTGGCGCATCTGTGGAGAGGGACACAGAAAGCAGCTCTCATTCTGGATTTTGGCATGCAGGATGCCTTTCTCCTGGAGCCATCGTGGCACTAATATAAGGCAATTTGGCTGGATTGACTTCAGCAGGAATTGAGCTGTAATGCATTTCAGTTTAGTATCTCCCTTCCCCGCCCCCACAGAGAGTGGGAGAGTGTCCCAGCTCCTAATCGTTATTACTTATGTGTACAACTCCCCATTTTTTCATTTCCTCTCTTTGTAAAATGAGTCTGACTGGTTGGTTGAAGTTACAGAGAGGAAAAGGAATGCACAGACTTTCTGATCATTCAGCTCTCTACTAAAGACAATTAAATTGATTCTGTTACTCCAGTACTTTGTTTCACTGGCCTATGTATAAGTAATCACTTCTGAAAAATGGCAAATCCTACATTAGTATCAATCGGTGAAATGATTGCCAACCTTAATGATTTTTATTTTAAATTATTTTATCTTTTTATATTTATTAAATGTGTTGGTGTGACATTGGTCAACTTGAACATACTAGTCTCTTGGTGCATGGATTCATGCACATTGAAAGAAAATTAATTAGAAAAAATATTTTAATATTGCTATCTGCCTTTTTCTATAATAGAAGTGTCAACCAAATTCACGATCGACAATGTCAGATCAAAACACATATGTGCAATTGGAACCAGTGAGAGCTTTATATGTATCATGTATGTATGAGTCAACTTAGCTTTTTATAAATATACCAGGGGCTCAGTGCATGAAATTCATGCACTGGGGGTGGGTGATCCCCCAGCCCAACCTGCCCCCTCACACATACTTGGAGTCCTCAGGGGATGCCCTACTGACTGCTCACCACTGTCCTGCCCAAGGCCTAAAGCCTCTTGCTGAGGCTTTAGGCCTTGGGCACCCAGCCATTGCCCTGCTTGGCTTGGCCCCGGCCTTAGCCCCAGGCGCCAGCAACCACCCCACCCTGGGGACCGCATGCTCACTGCTGGCCACCTCAGCTCTACACCTCAGCCCCGGCCTTAGCCCCAGCCTTAGCCCCTGCCTTAGCCGTGGCCACCAGCAACTGGCTGGCCCCGGCCTTATCCCTGGCCACCAGTAACCACCCAGTGTTGGGGGCTGCACGCTCACTGCTGGCTGCCTCAGCTCTGCTCCTCCAGCCCTGGCCTTAGCCCTGGTTGGCTCCGCCCCAGCTCCTGTGATTGACTGGTGGGTGTGGCTTGGGTGTGGCTTGATTGAAGATACGGTCAATTTGCATATTACTCTTTTATTAGATAGGATAGAATAAACTTGCTTAATTAGACCTGCATTCTGATGTAGCTAAACTTTTTCCAGCCCAGTGAAGCATCCCAACTTCTCTTTCAGGTAATTGTACACAGCAGTAAATATCAACATGAAGCAGATTATTATTGTAGATCATGCAGGGAGAACAAGGGTAAAATATTTAACTGCAGCAGTGTTTGAGTATATTCTGAGCAATGAGAAAATCTGAAGTTATTTTCAAGTTCCACCATTTCTTACTTATTTTCAGTTAGGTCAAGTTTCTAAACTTTCTAAATCTCCATTTTCCAGCTAATGAAAAAAAAAAAAGGATTACACCAAGTCTCCTATCTACCTATTTCAGGATTTCTGTGAGGATCAAATGAGATGAGGCATGGGAAAACACTTCACAAACATTTGGTTAAACTGTAAAATCTTTGCACCTGGCTGTAGAGAGCATCTGGGAAGGCACATGAGCTGATGGTCAGCTGAGTCCAGTGGCATCAGGCAGAGCCACATCCTAGAAACATGCCTTGCCAGAGGCAGGTATGTTGTCAGCCTGACCTTTAGCTCAGGCTCCAGGGGGAGGGTCTCATTATCTAAGGTCAGCCAGGCCCCGGGAATGGATGCAATTATCCGGGCTCAGTCTGGAGTGACAATTACAAATAAGCCACAATAATGAAGAATTGCAGCTTGATCTTTAACCATGATTTCACATAATTTCCTTTGTCTTAATTCTTTCTAATAAAACTTTCTGGTATCATGTTGTATATAATAAACACCCTGCACTAGCTCTGGGTCACTGTCTCTCCAGCCGAGGACAATGTCCTACCTGGCCCCAGCTTTACTTAAAAGTCTTTGTGTCTGTCTCCTTTTTTCCTTTTCTCAATCTCCAGTCGCCCCTATTCAGGACCCATCTGCTCTCTAGCCTTGCTGGTCATGGCCAAGAGAGAAAACATACCTGGCTATAAAGCAAGTCAGGTTCCTGGACTAAATAAACTCCAAGGAGGCTAGTCACTACCGAGAGGAAGCCCAGCATTGCTACATGACATCATTACCCAGCACCCACACCAACCATTTCTGGGCTTGGCTGGGCTGTGGGCTACAGTTTGCTCATGGGGTCTTGGCAGCTTTGGTTGCTTCAGGATGGTGGCAATGCCTCTGTCCTACTTGCGGGGAAGCCAAATGTTGGTTTGTTGGCACCAAGTCTGTGGTGCTGTTTATTTTTAAATTATAAGCCCAATGTATGAAGATTCATGATAGAATGGGCTTTCCTTTCCCTGGCTGCCAGCACCACCTCTCCACTCCAGCCCAGCCCCTTCCTGCTCAGGCCTTGGAGCCGCCACTTTTCACTTCATCCCTGCCTTCCCAGGCTGTCCAGAGGCCCTGGGAGACCGGGGGTGGGGCAGAACACTTGTGTTGTCACCATAGTGTCACTCAGCACCTGTGTATGCAAATTAGCCACCATCTTTGTTGAGTTAACTTGCATATCATTCCTGATTGGCTGGTGGTGTAGCAGAGGTACGGTCAATTTACATGTTTGTCTTTTATTAGGTAAGATGGCCAGTGTGCATCATGGCAGCTCCTGTGTTGAGCGTCTGCCCCCTGGTGGTCAGTGTGCAACATAGCTACTGGTCAGATGGATGGATACTTAGTCTTTTATATGTATAGACTAGTGGCTCGGTGCACGAAATTTGTGCATGTGGGGGGGGGTGTCTCTCAGTCTGGCCTGCATCCTCTCCAATCTGAGACCCCTGTGGGATTGGGCCTAAACTGGCAGTCAGACAACCTCCTCGCAATCTGCTCCTAACCGCTCACCTGCCTGACCGCTTGATCACCCCTAACCACTCTGCCTGCTGGCCTGATTGCCCCAACTGGTTCCCTTTGCACCTCCCCCCCACCAGCCTGATCACCCTCAACTACCCACCCCTCCTGGCCTGATCAACCCTAATGGCCTCTGCCTTGGCCCCGCCACCATGGCTTTGTCCTCTGGGGCTGGGCTGTGATTGGGGACCCCCGGTGCCTGCAGCTAAGTGCCGACCTGGCCGGCCTTCCCTGAGGGCAGCTGAATCACCCACTGGGGCTGGGGCTGGGCTACGATCTGGGACCCCCAGTGCCCATGGCAAAGCGCCGCGGTGGCCGGCCTTTGCCCAGGGCCTCTGAGGGGGGGGGCTGGATCACCTTCTGGGGCTGGGGCTGGGCTGCAATCTGAACCCCTGGCACCACGGAGAAGCGCTGCGGTGGCTGGCCTTTGCCGCGGGCCACTGGGGGAAGAGGGTGGAGTGGGGACTGGATCGCCCACTGGGACTGGGGCTGGGCTGTGATCTGGGACCCCCAGGTGAAGCGCCATGGTGGCCCGCCTTCGCCCTGGGCTGCAGGGGGGAGAGGGGGCTGGATCGCTCGCTGGGGCTGGGGCTGGGCTGTGATCTGGGACCCCCTGCGCCTGCGGGCAGTGAAGCACCATGGTGGCCAGCCTTTGCCCTGCGCCACTGGGGGGCCTGGATCGCCCGCTGGGGCTTGGGCCTTCACCCCCGGCCGCTGGGGCGAACCAGATAGCCCACTGAGACTGGGGCTGGGCTGCAATCTGGGACCCCTGTGCCTGCAGTGCCCGGTCCATTTGTCCGTGGGGCCCCAGCCTGGGGAGCAGAAGCTGCCTCACCGCTCCCCTCCAGCCCACGGTGCACTGCCCCTCGCACCACTTGGCCCTGCTCTCCGCTCCTGATTGGCTGGTAGTGTAGTGAAGATACGGTCAAATTTGCATATTACTCTTTTATTAGATAGGATAGGTTTCAGGTGTGGGTTTCTATGTTACAAGATTTGCATATTTCACTGTGTGCCCACCACCGAAAGTCAAATCTCATGTCATCTTATATTAAGACCCTTTTACCCCTGCCCCACACCCCTTCCCTCTGCCAATCACCACACTGCTGTTTGTGTTCATGAGTTTCAGTTTACTATGCCACCTATGCATGAAATCATATAGTTTTTAACTTTTTCTGATTGCTTTATTTCATGTGGCATAATGTTCTCAAGGTCCATCCATGTTGTTGCTATTTCATCATTTCTTATGAGTGAGTAGAATTCCATTGTGTTTATGTGCCACATCTTCTTTATCCAGTCCTTTATCACAGGACACTTTGGTTGTCTCCATGTCTTGACCACCATGAATGATGTTGCAATTAACATAGGGATGCATATATCTTTGAGAACACATGATTTTGAGTTTTTTTGTGCTTATACCTAGGATAAGGATTGTTAGGTCATATGGTAGCTCTATTCTTAATTTTTTGAGGAATCACCAGACTGCTTTCCATGGTGGTTGTACCAGTCTTCATTTCCACCAGCAGTGAATGAGGGTTCCCTTTTTTCCCACAACCTCTCCAACACTTGTTATTGTTTGTCTTGTTGATAAATGGCCACTGTAACAGGTGTGAGGTAAAGTTTTCATTTGCATTTTCCTAATTGCCAGTGAGACTGAGCATATTTTCATATATCTATTGGCTGTTTGTATGTGTTCTTGGGAGAGGTGTATTTTCAGGACCTCTGCCCACTTTTTGTTAGGTCGTTTGTTTGTTTGGTGTTGAGTTTTATGAGTTCTTTATATATTTTGAAAATTAAATCTTTGTAGGAGCAACTGTTTGCAAATATCTTCCATCTGGTTGGCTGCCTCTTTGTTTTGTTGTCATTTTCTTTTGCTGTGAATACACTTTTTATATAAAAATAATTTTTAAAGGAAAATACAAGTGTGACCTTCTGGTAGAAATTCAATAAAGTACTAATTTCCAAATGAATAAAAAAATAGATTGAGGTTGTGGTCATATAGTTATTGAATAAGAAGAGACTACTCCTTATTCTAGCAATTATTTGCTATAGATTTATTTATACCCATCTTACCTAATAATAGAAAAACATGTAAATTGACTGTACCTCTGTTAAGCCCACAGCCAATCAGAGTGAGTATGCAAATTAGAAGGCCAAAGATGGCAGTTGTCCAACTGCTCCAGGCCTGGAGTGGCCAGGTGGAGAAGGAGGGTGGGGGCAAAGGGATCTACAGGAGTGGAATGTTGCAGTGAAAACAAGACTGCAGACTCCATAGTCTGCAACAAAGACAAAGATGGCAGACTCTGGCCTGTGTCTGCAGCAAAGATGAAGAAGGTAGATCTGGCCAGAGCGAAGACCTGGGTCCCAGGCACCTGAGAAACACCAGTGCTGGAAACCCAGGGAAGGAAGGCCTATCACATGAATCTTTTTGTGCAATGGGCTCTAGTATGTTACTAATAATCTCATGAAAATGTAAGCATTCCTGGGGAAGGAAACAATGATAGATTATTATGGACCACAGGAATTGTGGTATATTATGTTATTATTTAAAATATTTATGTACTGGACTTGGCATGTGACATGCTTGAGATTCATGATGGGCAGGATATAACTCCATGCCTTTTGACTTTGAGCTCAGTGTGTGCTTTGCTTTGGCCAGAGGGATATTAGACTTGAAATGTGATTGCACATTGGCATTGATTTCTTCCATTTCTGCCATTGCCATACTTCCCCCAGGAAGTTGCTGTCCCTTCAGCATGGGCCTCAGAACAACCTATGTGGAGAAGACCAGCAATGAAGTCTGATCTAGGCCAGCCAACCTTCAGCTGGTCAGTATACATGTATCCATTGTTTTAAATTCATATACTTTTGGGTGGTTGGTTATGCAACAATAGCTAACTAATACAATCATAACTACTACTAATGGGACACTTATTGGTTAAAGGCACCAAACAGGTATTATCTTATTTAATTCTTATCTCAAGCTTCCGGGTGAGATATTATTCTCTTAATGTTGAAAGAAGGTATAGATAATGTCAGAGCCAATATTTAAACCCAGACTTTTATGACTCCAAAATCAATGCTGTTAAATGCTCCTAGAATATAATAATTATTCATTAAAATCAATAGCTGGTTCAAAACAGGACCTAAATCTGACCTCCTTACCAAGGCCTTTAGGCCATGTGTAATCTGTCCTCTGTGATCTCATTCCATTTTCCTCCAGACCTCCAACTTGCTACGCTTTTACCTATCTGAAACTTTTGTGTGTGTTTTTATTTTCATGGACATATTTTCTTTGTTCTTTCGTGGCTGGTCTCTCCCCATTCTTTGGATTTCAGGAAGGGCTATCTGCCAACTTAAAGTAGCTGCCTCTTCATTATTTTCTCTCTCATCACCCTGCTTGTTTCCCTTATAGTATTATCACAGGTTGTAGTTATTTTGTTTACTTGTTTTCTTTTAGTTTCCCCTACAAATGCAATTCCATGAGAGAAAGGCATATTTGTCTTGCACGCTGTTATATCCAGAGCATCTAGTGCAGTGTTTTAAACATGTTATGTGTTCAATCAATTATTTGTAGAATGAATGAATGAACAGAAGAGTAATCTGACAGGATATAGAGAGCAATGAGAAGCTGCAAACCTATGCCAAACCTATTGTGCAAGGGAACCCTGAGAAGCTACAGAGAGTCTGGGTTTGGGGCAGTGGGCACAGCAGGCGGGAAGGCTGTAGAGATCAGGGGGAAAGTGTCAGAAGCAAACATTTTCCACATTGAGCTTGCACTGAGTACTCAAGAGTCTTTATTCTTGGGTGACATTTCAAACCATAATATACACTAGAAAAAATAAACACAAGTGTGAGTGTGATTATTTGAACCGTCTCTTTTATTTTTTAGGGTTATAAAAAGTGGTTAATATCAAAAACAAAAAGGGAAAGTCTCATAATAACTTATGCAAGGGGAGCAAGTGTGCCTATGCCAAGCAGGACCCTCACTGAACAATCTTACTGCTGCACTCACATCGGATCCCGAAGAGGCTTGAGAGGGACGCTCAGATGGTGGGCTAGAACATTAAGGAGTCTCACTGGTGACTTTTCTTGGAGTAGAAGTGATATATAGGCAAGAAACCCAACAAGGTCTTGAGAAGATGAAGCGTGCTGTTGCCATATTTTGTAATTAAAGGTGCTAAACCGGCATTATCTCATTTAATTCTTATTTCAGGCTTCTGAGTTCTGAAAGAGTTGGTTTCATGCTGGTGTAGTACATTGGGTTTAGGGTAGACTTCTTAATCTATTTGAGCAATGCTGTAAAACGGATACTCAAGTGTTATGTTTTATTTATTTATTTATTTATTTATTTATTTATTTATTATTTTTATAGTTCAAAGATTCCTTTCTTAAATTTAAATTCTTTATTGTTTATAGTATTTTCCCCCCATTGACCTCTTCCTGGCTGTTCCCCCTTATGCCCCCGCCCCTCAGCACATGCCCTCACCCTCAAGTATTATATTTTAAACTAAACCTTACTTCTATTGCCTAGCCATGCAAGCCACAAATTGTTTATTCCAACACATCAGGGGTGATTTGTGAATGTGCTAGCTAAGAACAATAGTGTGTTCCTGTTTTTCTCCTTGGAATCCAAGTTGGTATTTATTGAATCTTTTCATTTATTGATTTTTCTAATAACTATTATTAAGCTTCTACTACCTTAGACATTACAATATACTATGCAGATTAAAGAACTAAAGACTCCTGGATTTATGAAGAGCATTGGAGGATCTGAGGGGTGGGGTTGGGGTGTAACATCTCCTTCTTGCATTCCTAACAAAAGGAGAAACCTAGAGTATCCCACTGTATTTTCCCTGAGAGTGATTTAATAAATATTGTAATAAGATACAGTATAAGATTGGAGTATGGCATTTTAAAAAGGGACAAAGAAGAATGAAAATGAATGTTTGAAGCATAGGAAATATGGTGACAGTTCTTTACTTTGATTTACTCATTTCATCCTCGTAGCAATGACCGTAGGAGGTTGGCACTCTTATTACCCCTATTTTGCAGGTGAAAAAACTGAGACACAGGAGTTTAAGGAAACTGGTATCATCACCCAGCTAACAAATGAAAGCACCAGGACTACAACTGAGACAGACTGGCTCCAGAGTCCATGCTATGCCAAACTGTAAATTAACTAAATCCTAAGGAATAGGTCTGTTATCAGTGAGGTGCTTTCTATGTCCCTACCTGTTGCTAGTGAAGATGGGCTTTTTGGGGTACCATAAGGAAAAGAATTTTCTGAGGTCCTCATGGGAGAATGAGTTATTTTAGAAAGCTTTATTCAACCCTATGAGTTTCCAAGTTCCCATCTGCCCCTCTATAACACCATGGAAAAAGTCCCATTTTTGTCTTCAGCACGGCTAAGATCAAAGTGATTGCCCAGAGTTTCCACTCCGTATTTCTACCATCTGGTCCAGCATCTAGCTAGGTTCTCAATTGCAGTCCATTGTTTGTAGGGTCTACCCTCGTAGACAATGATCTTTGTTCCCAAATTAGAATGACATAGCACCTCCCCTATGTCATCCCCACTTCACTGTGCATTCATCCATTTCCCCTTTGTTGGACCCCTTTCCGCAGTGACTGGCAGGGAATGGACCACTGGTTCCTATGAGTGTGAAGCTGCAGCTTCCTGGTGAAGCTGCCCAGATGATCATGCTTATAATGTCTTGCCTCTCCTTTGGTCCTTTCCTGCTATTAATATTAGCTACCTGGTTACGAGGGTAATAGGACTATTGATATTTGTGAGAAACTTCCAGCATTCCCTAAGTCAGTCGTCGGCAAACTCATTAGTCAACAGAGCCAAATATCAATAGTACAATGATTGAAGTTTCTTCTGAGAGCCAAATTATTTATTTATTTTTATTTTTTATTTTATTTTTTAATGTAGATAAGTTTGTTTTTTAAATTTTTTAATCTATATTGTTCAGTTTATTAATTACATTGTTCCCCCTTTTTCCCCCTACAGCTCCCCTCCACCCAATACCCATCCCACCCACCGCCCTCAACTCCCCTCCACTGTCCTCTCCCATAAGTGCATGATTTTTTGTCCAGTCTCTTGCTACACTTCCCACACCCCTTTTCTCCCCAAGAATTGTCAGTCCATTCCCTCTCTATGTCCATGATTCTGTTATATTCACCAGTTTATCCTGTTCATCAGATTATTAATTCACTTGATTTTTAGATTCATTTGTTGATAGATGTGTATTTGTTGTTCATAATTTATATTTTTACCTTTTTCTTCTTCCTCTTCTTAAAGAATATCTTTCAGCATTTCATATAATATTGGTTTGGTGGTGATGAACTCCTTTAGCTTTTTCTTATCTGTGAAGCACTTTATCTGACCTTCAATTCTGAATGATAGCTTTTCTAGATAGAGTAATCTTGGTTGTAGATTCTTGCTATTAATCACGTTGAATATTTCTTGCCACTCCTTTCTGGCCTGCATAATTTCTGTTGAGAAATTCACTGACATCGGATGGGTGCTTTCTTATAGGTAACTAACTGTTTTTCTCTTGCTGCTTTTAATATTCTCTCTTTGTCTTTTGCTCTTGGCATTTTAATTATAATGTGTCTTCGTGTGGTCCTCTTTAGATTCTTATATTTTGGGGTTCTGTGCACTTCTTGGGCTTTTAAGTCAATGTCTTTCACCAGGTGGGGGAAGTTTTCAGTCACTATTTCTTCAAGTAGGCTTTCATTATCTTGCTCTCTCTCTTTTTTTGGCACCCCTATAATTCGGATGTTGGCATGCTTGAGGTTGTCCTAGAGGCCGCTTATACTATCTTCAATTTTTTGGATTCTTTTGACTTCTTGATTTTCTGGCTGAGTGGATTTTGCTTCTTTGTATTTCAAATCGTTGACTTGGATCTTGTGGTCCTCTGGACTGCTTTTAGATCTTTGTGTAATTTTTTTTTATTTCAATCAGTGTATGCTTAATTTCTAGTTGGTTCTTTTTCATATCCTCATAGGTCTCGTTCATTTTCTTGGAGGTCTTGTTCATTTCCTTGTTGGTCTCATTAGGTTCATCAGCCTTTTCTAGGAGCCTCTTGAAAAACCTTATTACTGTGGTTTTGAACTCTATGTCTAGTCATCTTTTTTCCTCCATTTCTTTCACACCTGATTTCTTTCCATTTCTCTGCATTGTGACTGCTTTCCTGAGTTGGTCGATTAGCTTTGTGCGGTAGGTGTCCTCTAAGGGACAGTGGCTCAGCCTCCCCAGTTACCTGAGGTGGATACTCTTACTGCAACCCTTTATGGGTTGTACAGTATTGTTGAAGTTAAGCCCAGATTATTGTTATTAGCACTAGGAGGGTTTGACCTCCAGGCCAATTGACTGTGAGGGTAAGCTGTGTTCAGGTTGGATGGGCGGAGTCTCCAGGCTGAGCAGGCAGCGTCAGCTCCGCCCTATGCAACACCTGGGTCTCTGTGCCGGGTGATAATGGCTGCACGCACCTCTGAGAGAAAGCCGCCGCTGATCTCCACCCGGTGCCAGACAACTCAGCCTCTCCCCAAATGAGTTCGCACACCCAAAGTCTTACCCAGGGTTGTAAAACAAAGCACTCTGGTGGTCTCCTGAATGAGGAAACAAGTCACAAGTCCTCTCTGTGCAGTCACAAACTTCTGTTCCCAAGTTTATGCGCAAACTGCTGTTCCCAAGTTTACGTGCATTCTCCACAAGCTTGTCCTCTCCACAAGCTCGCAGACCTCTGCCATGCCCAGGTTTCAGCGTGCCTTCCCATTGTCCAGTTTCACCCCGTGTGAGTGTGGGTTCCCCAGACCTTGCCTGGAACTGGGGAATCAGTGCAGTGGGACGCCTTTGTCTCCCCCGTTCAAGAAAACTGGCTGGGTTTGCAGCTGCCGGCCCTCTCCGCTGGCATGCACGCACAGGTCCAAACCTCTGGCTCTGCACGTATCTTCAACGCTGCCCTCCGCCACTCCTCTGAGTCACAGTGTCCTATCTTTGCTTTTATTTGTGGAATTTTCTTTTTTTAAAAAAAATATATTTTATTGATTTTTTACAGAGCGGAAGGGAGAAGGATAGAAATTCAGAAACATCGATGAGAGAGAGACATCGATCAGCTGCCTCTTGCACGCCCCCCACTGGAGATGTGCCCGCAGCCAGGGCACATGCCCTTGCCGGAATCGAACCTGGGACCCTTCAGTCCGCAGTCCAACGCTCTATCCACTGAGCCAAACCGGTCTTGGCTATTTGTGGAATTTTCACTCAGCCAGCTTTCCAGGTGATTCTGGAAGATGTTTGTTCTGTTGTTAAGTTATAGTTTTGTAATTGTTGTGTGGGGCAGCAAGATAGGTGTTTACCTATGCCGCCATCTTAGTTCCTCAAAATGTAGATCGAGAGCCAAAATTTTTAAACTTAAACTTCTTCTAATGCCACTTCTTCCAAGTAGACTTGCCCAGGCCATGGTATTTTGTGGAAGAGCCACATCCAAGGGGCCACAGAGCTGCATGTGGGTCTCAAGCTGCAGTTTGCCTACCACTGCCATAAATGAACAAGGAATTCATCCATCAACCTCTCACACACATGAATTCAATGAATGAAATGCCTTGCCCTCTTTGCCAAGCCCCTTTTTTAAGATTCAGCCCAGATGCAACACCTCTTGATAACCCCCATGGTTTCTCCAGTCTGGATTAGGTCACTTTCTTCTATGCTCTAATAGCTCGTTGTACTTATGTCATTACAGTCAACACCTTGTGTCTTTGTGGTAGCTACAGAGAATGTATAATAATGAAAGCACAATGTGCTAATTAGACCGGACAACGTTCCAGAGGAAGCCGGGACTTTGAGGGAAGCCTGGGTCTCAGGTGCCAGAGGGAAGCCAGTGCCAGCAACCACAGAAAGAAAGGCCTACTCTTATATGAATTTTGTGCATTTGGGCCTCTAGTTTCTTAATAAAAGCCAGTTATGAGGATTATACATGTAAGATACTATATTGAAGTGTACAATTAGTGATTACTATTTGGAAAGATTCCCTATTATTATCTCGCCAACTTGATTTTACAACACTCTGCATCAACTAATAAGCTTTCTTTAAACTGGTTTTTCAGCCTGGGTGCCCTCAGAGCTCTGCTCCACCTCTAGGCCTTTCTGAGGAAGCCTCCCTGCCAGAGTGCTCCCCTGCCCTGCTCTCTCTTTATCTGCCTTCTTCACCTTGCTCAGACTCTAGGTAGGCCTTGTCTGACTGCTTATATTGTAGGCTCCATCTTGTTATCTTTCAGTGTAACCCTGTTTGTGTCTGACATAATATATCAGGGTAATCTGTTCAAATATTAATTTGCATTTCTTTTTGCTGGCATAGAAGAATCAGAATAATGAAAGGCATTGTGATATTGTGATTTGTGGCAAGAAATATGAATATTTGTTCTTCACCCTGTTTCTGACATAGAGCTTCTAAAACATTCACATTTTCTAAGTGATGAGAGAGGCAATGGTGTTTTTGTTATGTTAATGAGGTTATTTTTTGAACCAAACTTAAAGCTGAGGGCTGATTCTGAGGAGTTAATCATGTGATTAGAGGGTTGGAATGTTCAGTCCCACCATCCTGACTTAAGGTGGAGGTAAAAGGGCTGGAGATTGAGTTCAATCAGCAATGGCAGATGATTTAATCAATTGTGCCTATATAATAGAGCCTCCACAAAAGACTGGGTTTGGAGAGCTTCTGGATTGGTGAACACATGGAAGTTCTGAGCAAGTGGCATGCCCTGAGAGGCATGGGAGCTCTGTGCTCCTTCCCACATACCTTGCCCATCTTCCATCTGAATGTTCATCTGTATCCCTTATCATATCTACTAGTATATATATAAAAAAGCTAATAGGTAAAGTGTTCCCTTGGGGGTTTGACCAGGAGACTGGGAGTTGGATCACTCGCTATGATGTGCACTGGTCACTAGTGGGTGGCGCAGATGAAGGAAGGCCCCGGCCGGCAGCTGGAAGGCCCCAATTAGCCCTGATTGTCTGCCAGACCTAGGGATCCTATCCGTGCACAAATTTTGTGCACTGGGCCTGTAGTCCTATTATAATAAACTGGTAAACATAAGTAAATGTTTCTCTCAGTTCTGTGAGCTGCTCTTAAAAATTAGTTAAGTCTAAGGCAAGATCATTGGAACTTCTGAACTATAGCTCTATAACCAGTTAGTCAGACATATAGATAACAACCTGCTATCTGAAATGGGAGGAGAGCAGTCTTGTAAGACTGAACCCTTAACCTGTGGAATCTGATGCTGTCTCCAAGGAGATAGTGTCAGAATTGAGTTGAAGGGTAGACAGCCAGCTGGTTTCCAGAGACTTGCTTATTGTTGGTTCTATGCAAACCACCTCCTCACCCATTGGGATTAGGGTATAGAATATCCTTTAGCTCTATTTTCCTCTCCCAGGTTTTTGGAAGGCCTACTTTCAAAGAGGAGATTATGCTGCATAGTGCAGATGGGAAAGCAGAAAGGCTCATGCCTTTGAAGTTGGGGGTTGGGGGATGGAAGAGAACATTTCCAAGCCCTGGAAAAGAAACAGAGGGGTGAGTCCTGTTCCACTTTCATGGCAGCATTTCAGGGAAGGGTCAGAGTTTCAATGTGCAAGGCTCTGTATTGTGTCTATAGGAACACGGGTCTCTTAGAACTAGATGAATTGCCTGAGCTGAGTTTTAAGTTCAAGGGTGCAGCAAGATTCCTGCCCATCCAGTCCTGTGTGGGCACAAACAGTGACCTCAGCAATCCAATCCCAGCCATGCTGGCCTGACAATTGCAGGTTCCTCTCCCATATTTCAGGCCATTTAAAAGCTTCCTTGGGGTTTCTTTGTAATTGTAGGAAGGAGGGGGATGTGGCCCCTAAAATAACAGGTTACATTTTCCAACTAGGCTGATAGGTTAGGGGTTCAGAGGAAGGTTTACTTTTGTTTTATAAAAATAAATTATTCTGACATTTTAGGCTCATTATAATTCACTCCTGCTATAATAGCACTTACCATGATTTGAAATATATAATTGTATATATTAACTGTTTTTATTCCATCCATTGTCTTACAGACTGTAAGTTCTATGAGGGCAAGAAGGTGCTCAGATCATTTTCTCAAATAAATATTGAATTAGTGAATTTTGCACATTATATGGTAAATACTAATTATTTACCTAACTCGTTAGTGAAGTGTACTTACTACAATGCAAGGTAGAAAGAAACATCAGGAATAAATGTTCAAGGAAAGGTCAATAAGCTTTTTGCATTTTCTTTTCTTTTGTTATCCTCACCTGAAGGATATTTTTTATTAAAGAGAGAGAGAGAGAGAGAGAGAGAGAGAGAGAGAGAGAGAGAGAGAGAGAAACATGGATGTAAGAGAGAAACATTGATCTGTTGCCTCCCCTATGTGCCCTACCAGGGATTGAACCTTCAACTTTTTGGTGTATGGGCTGACACACCAACCAACTGAGACACACTGACTTAGGGACAGGGCTGCACTTTTTAGTACTGTTGACTAGCAATAGAAATTTACTGAGAAAAAAAAATCCACCAAATAACTTTTTCTAAAATATTCTTTAGATATGTAACATTTTGCTGGTGGTATGTGATAAATGAACAAAGGAATAAGGCGTTGGAAAAACAGAGGACAAGGACATGTGACAGAAATAAAAAGGAAAAAGAGGCCCTGGCTGGTTTGGTTCAGCAGATGGAACATCAGCCTGCAGATTGAAGGGTCCCAGGTTGGATTCCGGTCAAGGGTACAGGCCTGGGTTGTGGGCTCAATCCCTAGGAGGGGGCATGCAGGAGGCAACTGATCAATGATTCTCTCTCATCATTGATATTTCTATCTCTCTCTCCCTTTCCTTTCCTCTCTGAAATCAATAAAAATATTTTAAAAAGAGAGACCGGTTTGGCTCAGTGGATAGAGCGTCGGACTGCGGACTGAAGGGTCCCAGGTTCGATTCTGGTCAAGGGCATGTACCTTGGCTGCGGGAACATCCCCAGTAGGGGGCGTGCAAGAGGCAGCTGATCAATGTTTCTCTCAGCAATGTTTCTGACTTTCTTTCTTTTTTTTTTTTAAATATATTTTATTGATTTTTTACAGAGAGGAAGAGAGAGGGATAGAAAGTCAGAAACATCGATGAGAGAGAAACATCAGGCAGGCCTGCAACACTCAGGAACAAAGAATATCAGCTGCCTCTTGCACGCCCCCTACTGGAGATGTGCCCGCAGCCAAGATACATGCCCTTGACTGGAATAGAACCCGGGACCTTTCAGTCCAAAGGTCGACGCTTTACCACTGAGCCAAACCGGTTTCGGCGATGTTTCTGACTTTCTATCCCTCTCCCTTCCGCTCTGTAAAAAAATCAATAAAATATATTTAAAAATATATATTTTAAGAAGAAAGGAAAAGGGACTAGGGTAAAAGGGCAAACTAAGAAAAGAACGCTCAGTAAATACCTGAGGATGATTTCTGAGGAGTCCAAGAATATTCTATAAGAACTGAGTGAGTAGACTCAGGGAATAAACACCATAAAGAGTATGCTCAAATCTCTAGGAGATTTGCCTACTGAGTCTTTGCCCACCTTTACTCAGGAGTAGATGGCTCCTCATCTACACCAAGATCCACACCAGTCGGTTCCTCTCCTGAGGATGTGGCACCAGCACCTCACTATGGTTGAGCCAGTGGGAGCCAGAGACTTGCCTGACCTCCATTCAACTTCCCATTGTGCATATCCCCCACAGCCAGATTAAGATCTTGAGAGTCCTGCAAAAATAACAAGATTTTGATGTATCTCTTTTATATAATTCTAATCTGAATATTTTAAATGAATCAAACTTATACTAGTATATACTATATATACATATATACTTTACTAGGGGCCCAGTGCATGAATTCATGCACCTTGAAAGAAACTGTGGGCCACGAGGCTACAATCTTAGCCCATCTTCTGTGCCCCTGCCCCCAGGTCTTCTGGCTAAGGCCCTTCCCCCAACCCGTCCTCTGTCTGCTGGCAGCCCAGCTCCCACCGCTGCTGCCACTGCTGCCACTCCCTTGCACTGACAGCCCTGGCCCTGCTCTCAGCCCCTGATGGCGCAGAGTGATTGGGGCTGGCACCAGCAGTGGGTGAAGGCAGGATGGCACCGTCAGTGAGTGCGAATGAAAGCTGGTGCCCTGATTGTCCCTCAGGAGCAGGGGGAGGTGAAGAAGTCCTCAGAGTGATTGGGGCTCGCAGTTGCTGCTTGCACCCAGTGATGGCACCAGGCGCTGGCAGCGGATTCGAGTGGGGCTGGTGCCAGCAGCAGGTGTGAGCACCAGGCAGGCCTGCAACACTCAGGAACAAAGAATATTTAGTAACCACTAGAGGCCTGCCCAAATGACAGCAACTGGTGCCCTGCCTTTGTCTGGCACCCCCGCTCACCTGCTCTACCACTGCCTATGCTCTCCATGTTCCACGTGTGCCCCCTGGTAGTCAGTGCATGTCATGGCGACTGGTTGTTCAGTTGTTCTGCTATTTGGTCTATTTGCATATTAGGGTGATGATATAGATATAGATATAGATATAGATATAGATATAGATATAGATATAGATATAGATATATAGATATGTAGATATGTAGATATATAGATATAGATAAATGTTGCTATAAAAATCATTGTTTTGATTATAAAATTCTAGATAACTGAAGATGAAATTTTCTCTTTCCTGCCTCTGCCGTGTGATCTTCCTTTTCTATTCCTTTAGCATATTCATAGTCTTCTTATTAGATAACCTGATCCCCCATGAATCCAAAGGGGAGAGCCTGAAAACCAAGTGGAAAATGAGCATGAAAGAGCCATATCTCCATTTTGGGGTCCCTGAACTAAACATATCTTAGGTGCCTGAGCTATACCACCCCTGTTCCACAAGTAGCTGTAAACAAGAAACGCTGGCAGATTTTGAAGCACGTAACATAATTTCTTATCTTTTTTTTTCTTTTTCAGGGGACTAGGTGTGGGGGCAGTAATGAAAGCTTCCCAGAAGGGATGACATTTTAGCTCAAGCCAGGAAGAAGAAGTGGAAGTGGTCAGGAATAAGATGGGAATGCTGATGAACTTGTGTTTAGGGGTTATTTGAAAGGGGTGAGGTCTAATCTCATTTTACTATATGCTTATCTAGATTTTACTGTATTTCATATTCTATATGAACAGTTGATGGTGCAAAAGTACAGAAAAGGGTTTTCCCTAACATCAATAAATCATGTACAAATAGGGAATTTGTAATGTTCAAAATGGAAAGTTAGGAGAGGTGGGGTGACCATTTGGGTTGATTGTGTTTATCCTGGATTTGACAATTGGTTTCAGTAACACCTGCCTGGAGGTTCTTTGCTTTGTAAGTCATTACAGCATTGAGGCCATCAAGCGATGAGGCTCCACCATGAGTACAGTGAGTTATGAGCTGTATCTCTAATGGTCAAGATAGCTTTGTGCAGAGTAGCCCTAAAACCAGCCATTATCCTTGTGTGCTCCGTGTTTGGCCACAATGGCCCCCTGAACAGAAGCTGTTGATGGAAGACCATAATTTCAACTCTACTGTAGTAAAAACAACTCTAGAAGGTTTTCCACCAGTTACAACAGTAGTTTTATCTACACAGACAGGAAAGAAAAAAAAAAACCTTGTTATTAATAAGAAATATCTGAAAACACATTTTGTTTTTAATGAAAATCCTAAATACTGGTAGAAGATGTTGATCTATATCTACATGAAGTTAGTAAGAAAGCATTAGTCATTCATTTCCTTACAAACTCCCCCTTGCCCCAAAGAAAGCTTTAACTAGCCCCGAGGGCAGCACTGCTTCTGGGGAGGAAAATTGTTTGCCCCACTCTTTAGCAGTGAAAGGAAGGACAGAAGTGGAGTTTGAAACAAAGACTGCTATTCACTGGCTCTCGTTTTCCATTGCTTTGATGTTTGTGAGTCTGCAGACAAGACAAAATGGGGATGTCCAGAGAGGAAGGGCATCTTTCAAAATTTACAAATTACTAGTTCAAATGAAATGGCCTTTTGGCACTCTCTGAAGTGGGATGTTATAAAAGAAGAAAATAATTTGTTTTCCTTTCACTTTTTGCATTGTAAATGAATATCCCTTTAGAAAAATTGTATATGGAGACTCACAGAATCCAATGCTTCATTCATTCAATATGACAGGAATGAAAATGGTTCTACAAAATATAAGGCAGTATGAGTTGGATTATATTTTGTATTGCTCATAGTCTAATTTTTTCCCCCAATACCAGCCTGGTGGTATCTGTTAGCAAATATTTATTAGGCTTCCATTGTGTTTTGTGTATAAAGTACCTGGATGAGGTTGGGTTATAATAAAGATAGAACTAATAAGACTCTATTTGATATCAGCACATCTGGTGTTTTTCTTCTGCCTGGAAAGCACACATCAATGTGTGTGTGTTTGTTTTTTTTCCAGGACCTGACTTTTGCAAAAAGAAGACATTTATTTTATAAAAAGACTATTCTTCCACCACAAAAATCCCCAGGGAGAATATAAAGATAAGATCTATATACATGGATGTTACCAGACAATACATAGAAACTATTATCATGGTAGGAATAATGGACCTGCCAATACTGGTAGGTTAATTCACCTTTTGATTCTCCAGATACTTTGGCAAGGATTCACTTATAGATAAAAACCTATGAACAACTACCCGCAACAATGCATAAAAAATAGTTAACAATGGCTGATTTGAGAATTAATAACTTGGCATTGCCATTTATATTACATAATAAAATCATAGGCAATGATTCTGGGTAGCAGTTAAGTGGTTAGCTCTTTAAAATCAAGTTGGGAAAGGGAAAGCACAGAGCTATTAAATTGAACTATAGAAAACCATTTCCTAAAGATTTTATTTCCCATAACCATGCATTCTGGTTTTCAAAGAGTGGATAAGTTTATGCCTGCTGGCCCAGTATAAGTGTTAGTGTATTCCCTTTAACTCCCCAAAGTATATCAATTTAGATAAATTGATATATAAATTTAGATAAATTTATGTCAATTTAGATAAATCTACTCATGGGTCATTGTGATTATCATGAAGTGGTCTCAATTTTAGGAAGCTGGATCAATTTGCATTTCAGCTGAGTTGTTTTATTGAGCAACTACTATAGAATCAACAATGATGATAACATCAGCTGTGATTTCAGCAGGTAATATTTATTTTGTGCTTACTATGTTCTGGGTAATATACTAGGCACTTCATATGCATTAGCTCATTTAATGTAACAATGTTACAGGGTAAATACTCTTATTGCCATTATACAGATTTTAAAAAAAGAAATGGAAGCACAGAATAATAATTTGCCAAAGGTTGTATAGATAGTGTATGCTGACGTTCTTATTCCAGAGCTGATTTTCTGTTAGCAAGAAGCTTACTAATACAATACTTAGAAAGTAGGAGATAAGCACATGAAATAGATAAAATGGAATAATTAATAAGAAACAAAATGAATTGTATTACCTATTTCCCAGTGCTTTTCCCACACCACTATACTTTCAAGTTTATGCATGGCCAGAAGTAAGGAGAGTGCCAGCAAATCAATAAAAGCTGGATAAATGAACTTTCCAATCCACCAAGTGCCCAGAAGGGGTTTGTGACAGCTGAGCAAATATACGTAGTATTCTGTAATGGGGACTAGGCCTGCCTGGCTGATACATGGTATATGACTTCACAATTCCACACTGGGCTAGAATGTGGGAGCAGATGAGGATGGGATGTATTGTTAGGGAGTGAAAGGCCAGAATAGCAAGAGTGATGTGTGTGAGATGCTGAGAACCACACTGGAGAAGCCAGCTGTGGAGTGACAAGTCATCCAAACTGAGCAAGTGGAATTAATAAAGAGAAAAAATACCAAAGGATTAAGAGCGTTTAAAGACAGACTCGAAGAGTACCGTATTTTCCAGTGTATAAAATGACTTTTAACCCAGGAAAATCTCAAAAGTCTGGGTCGTCTTACAGGGCGGGTGCTGAAAGTTCCGAGCCAGACTGGAGAATATGCAGTCGCGGCCTATGGTGCGGGAGCTCCAAAACGCCCGCGGCCGCATCCCCGCCCTGTGCAGGGACCGTATGAAAGCAGAAGGGCGGCGCTGTACAAGTAAGGCGGAAGAAAATCCACTCACCAGGATTCGGGGAAAGAAGTGACTTAGCGCGGTCCCCATGTCGAGGTGAGAGGGCGCCTCACCGGGAAGGTGTAAGTGAAGGGCGGAGCAAGCTGCAGGTTTCAGGGGCGCCTGGGTATGGAGAAAAGAGATGGAGCGGCGCTGTGCCCAGAAAAACAGGCCTCTTTCACCCGTCTGGCTCGCTCTTGTATCCTATCTTCCTCCTATCATCATCAGTTCCAGTGTGGTTGACAGCTTAGAAAACAAACAGCATGGCAGCTCCCATGGGTTTATTGTCTTATCCTTCCTTTCAGCTTTAGAGTGAATTAGGAAAAGTTTAATCCACTTGCACTGTTTTATGTGTACACGTTTGATGACAAATAGCCTTATGTTTATCAGTGACAGTTTTCCTGCTAAGTACCTGCCTGTCATAAGCATTTGAATTAAAATTGCCATATTGAAATCAAATCTGATGTTTTTTTAATTTTTATTTGGTGTGCGTTGGAAGAGGGGTAGTCTTACACGACGAGTATATCCCAAGCTCTATTTTTTAACTGGAAAAGTTGGGGGTTGTCTTATACACCCAGTCGTCTTATACGCCGGAAAATACGATACCTATAAGATGTTCAGATGTTAAGAAAACTAGGTTAAGGAGATCATTGCAGCCCAAGTTGGGGAAGCATCAAATTTAGGATGCTGAGTATTATGGACTGAATGTTCATGTCACCCCAAATTCATCTGTTGAAGACCTATGTGATGGCTTTTATAGGTGGGGTCCTTGGGGTGCAATTAGGTCATGGGGGGGACCCTCATGAATGGAATTAGTGCCCTTACAAGAAGAGACACAACAGAGAAGGTCCGTTCCTCCATCATATGAGGAACAGCAAGAAGGTGGTCATCTGCCCACTGGAAAGAGAGCTCTCACCAGAACCCAACCAGCCTGGCACCCAGACCTCTGACTTCCTAGAACTGAAAATAAATGTCTGATGTTTAAGACACCCAAGCTTTTCTATTCTGTTATAGCAGCCCAAGCTGACTTAGACACTGGCACTTGTCTGCCATGGTAGGATCCAGTGCGTAGTTGGGGTGGCAAATGCCTAATGTGGCATGGAGATGAGTAACTTCCTTCAGTATAGTTGAAGAAAGAATGTTTACTTCTTAGATGTGTTGCAGATTAAGTGAGATTATATGTAAGTGTTTATTAGCACAATCTCAGGCACACGCTGTTAAGGAATGTGATACATGTTGATATCAGCATGTTAGATTAGCATGGAACTTGGGGTTGCAAGGTTAAATAGGGAAAGGCAAAGAGGAAAAACCTAAATGAGTTGTTGAGGTTATGTAGAGGACTGAAGTGGCTCCAGCAGGACAGGGCAGCAGAACAAGCAGAGGAGAGGAGATGGCAGCAGTAGCAACGATTGAGGAAGAATTTAAATAAATGGCTGTTTGGAAGAGAGAGTAAAACCCTCCAAAAGCAGTCACAGAATCGTTTGGAAAGTTTCTCAGAGCTGCTCTAGGTAACACATTTACCCTTTTAAAGCCACATTTTATGCATGCTCAATTATATATTCTATTAAATAAACAGTGGGAACATTTGTAATAAGTTCAAAGAACAAATGAATGAAGTGGCTTTTGTTCATTTATATTCCTCATTGTTTTCTGGATTTTTTTGATCATCCTCTACTCTGTTTGGCATGGAATGTGGTGAATGTTCTTAATTACCCTCGTCAAAATGATGAAAGAGTTTCATATCACAGGTGCTGATGGCAAACAAATCTGTGGCTTCAAAAAATAAAGTTCTAGTCTGAAAATAAATGAATGTTTACAAAAGCAGAATAGAGTTTGCAAGGGTACTACTCTCAAATTTATCGGGAGAACAACACATGCTATGTGCTCTGTGGGCCAGGTTTAGGACATTCGGTGTGAGGAATGGCCTCCATTCTGACTTCAACAAGAACATTAATTGTTCCCCTCTTGTGTCTGGTGCTACAGCACAAACCTTCGCTTAATTAGATTTTGAAGGATTCAGAAAAGGGCCCATTCCTGATCTGAATTCTTTCCCTTGATGACATTGTTAGGTGGCATTGTAGCAGCCTGGTGGCAAAACCCATCAACCAATCTGCAAGTTTACACAGCATCCCTGCTATACAGTTGGCTTTGTGTAAGGAGCCTACAATGGAAGTGAAGTGGCAAAACCTACACATCTATACTAATAAAAGGGTAATATGCAAATTGGTCATGAAGCCCTAACAGTAACAACTTACCAGCAGGCTGCATGGGGCGACCAGGTGGACACAGGGGACAGTGAGGGCGACCAGGCCAGCAGCGGGGCAGGGGAGACAGTGAGGAATGATCAGGCCAGTAGAGGGAGGCAGTGAGGGGCAACTAGGCCTACGGGGGGGGGGGGGGGGCGGGCTGTGAGGGGCAACTAGGCCAGTGGGGGGGGGGGCAGTTGAGGTGACCAGGCTGGCAGGGAGGGGGCAGTTGAGGACTATCAGGCTGGCAGGCAGAGGTGGTTAGGGGTGATCAGGCTGGCGGGGTGGGGCAGTTAGGGGCAATCAGACAGGCAGGCAGAGGTGGTTAGGAGTGATCAGGTTGGTGGGGTGGGGCACTTAAGGGGAATCAGGCAGGCAGGCAAGTGAGCAGTTTGGAGCCAGCGGTCACAGATTGTGAGAGGGATGTCTGACTGCCAGTTTTAGCTGGAGATCCCCCAAGGGGTTCCGGATTGGAAAGGGTGCAGGCTGGGCTGAAGGGACCCTCTCCCCCCATGCACAAATTTCATGCACCAGGTCTCTAGTATGAAATAATAAGAGAACATTGAAGTCTAAAATGCATGGAGCTAACTCTCAGTGAAATAGAAACTCAGAGAAAAGAGAGATCAGTGTGGGCTCAACAACTAACAATTTATTATTATCCATTACTATCATTACAACAATATGACTAGCATTTATTGAGCACTATCTAGTAAGTGCTTACCCTATGCCATATACTATGCAAAGCACTTTGTGTGCTTTCTCTGATTTAATCCTCACAACAACCCTTTCCATTATTTCCACTTATAAATAGAAACAACATACTCTTATTAGTCCCATTTCATAAATAAGGATACTGAGTCTTAAAGTGGTTATGTAATTCAATCAGGGCCCAGCAATGCCAGAATTCATTCAATGCAAGGTTGTCTGACCCCAAACCAGTGCACACATTACTACACCATAGACTGCTGTGGTTTTGTAGAAGGAAGAACACAAAATCAGGCATTAAAAATATAGGTAGATTCAGAACCACGTGAGGCCCTCAGTGGAGAAGCACAGACGGAATTGGAGCCTCCTGCTTCAGCGAGATCATGTTTCTCCAGTATTACCTCAATGAACTGGGAGAAGTTTGATCCTATGGGACAACAGACCTGCTCGGCCCATCCTGCCCAGTTCTCACCAGACGACAAATACTCTTGACACCGCGTCACCATCAAGAAACGGTTCAAGGTGCTGATGATTCAGCAACCGTGTCCTATATTGTGAAGGTCCCTTAACTTTCATGTCTCTCCTGCCACCGGCGACCCCTCTGAGACTTTTCCAAAACCAAGCTTTTCAGTCTGTGAGCCTTGAAGCCTTTTTACCACCCTTGCTCTTTGGTGTCATCATTATCTTAGATGATCATGCTTGTGTGAAGCAATCATGGTAGTATCCCCCTTAAAGAAAACAATTTCTAGTCTGCTTTTCTTATTTTGACTGCCATGTTATTAAAATGATTTGAAAGAAAAAAAATATATAGGTAGATTCAAAAAGGGAAGGGGGGAGAGGGAGGGCATTTTAACAGGAGGAATATCAGATACACACGCCCTGAGACAGGAAGGAGGATGGCATCTGAAAGCAGCAGTGGAAATGCACATATCCAGAGTGCAAGGGGGGACTCAAGCCTGGGTGGATCTGCTATGCACAGCGCTGTGCTGGGAATCTGCCCAGACCTCGGTGTGGAACTTGAAGCTGGGTCAGACAGGCAACAGGCGGTGCCATTCAAGAAAATAGAATCATATTAAATAGCAAAAAACTTACATCGAGCTAGATGGCCAAGAGGCTCAGGTACCTGAGTCAGAGTGACAGAACAAGACTAGGTAGGATAGATCATGCATTCATTCACACCTTCTATTCATTCACAGTGTTGTATCTGAGCACATTCCTTTCCTTAAGCACTTTGCAGTCTAGATAAGGGGTGACTTGAACTGGAGTTGTTAAAGTATCTTAGAATTGGAAGAGGTCACACCTTTGAAGGAAGACTTACACATTCTGAGTGTTCAAAAGGTTCAGTCAGAGAAATAAATTCTTAATTTATTGACTTAATGACTATTTTTTGACATGCAATATTATATTAGTTTTAGGGGCATAAAATAATTAGACATTTATATAATTTACAGACTGAGCCTCCCTGATAAGTCTAGTACCCATCTAACACCATACATAGTTATTACAATACTAAAGGCTTGGTGCACAAAATTTGTGCATGGGGGGTGTGATTCTTAGCCCAGCCTGCACCCTCTCCAATCTGGGACCCCTCAAGGGATGTCAGACTGCCCGTTTAGTCTCGATCCCAGTAGGATCAGGCCAAAACGGGCAGTCGGACATCCCTCTCACAATCCAGGACTGCTGGCTCCAAACTGCTCGCCTGCCTGCCTCCCTGATTGCCCCTAATCGCTTCTGCCTGCCAGCCTGATCACGCCCTAACCACTCCCCTGCCAGCTTGATTGATGCCTAACTGCTCCCTTGCAAGCCTGTTTGTCCCTAAATGCCCTCCCCTGTAGGCCTGGTCACCCATAACTGCCCTCTCCTGCAGACCTGGGTCCCCCCCCAACTGCCTTTCCCTGCAGGCCCAGTCACCCCCAACTTTCCTCCTCTGCCAGCCTGGTCACACCTAACTGCCCTCCTCTGCAGGCCTGATCCCTCCCAGCTGCCTTCCCCTGATGACCATCTTATGGTGGCCATCTTGTGTCCACATGGGGGCAGGATTTTTGACCACATGGAGGCAGCAATCTTGTGTGTTGGAGTGATGGTCAATTTGCATATCACTCTTTTATTAGATAGGATTATTACTATGTCTCCTGTGACTATTTTATAACTGGAGATTTGTACCTCTTTAATCCCTTTTACCTCTTTCATCTGTCTCCCCAGCTCCCTTCCCATCTGGTGACCATTAACTTGTTCTCTGTATCTGTGAGTTTGTTTCTACATTTATTTTTGTTACTAGAGGCCCAGTGCATGAAATTCAGGGGGTGGGGGGCAATCCCTCAACTTGGCTTGCATCCTCTCGCAGTCTGGGAGCCCTTGCTCCTTCTTACTACCCACATGCTTGCTGCTCCTTACTGCTTGGCTGGCTGCTCTTTAGTGCTGCCCAGGAGGTGGGAGAGGCTCCCTCTACTGCCACTGAGCTCACCAGCTGTGAGCCAGGCTTCTGGCTGAGCATGCTCCCCCTGAGAGAGAGCATTGACAATCAGGGGGCAGCTCCTGTGTTGAGTGTCTGCTGCCTGGTGGTCATTGCTTGTCATAGAGACCAGTGGTTCCTCCATTAGGTCTATTTGCATATTACCCTTTTATTATATAGGATTTAGATTCCACAATAAGTGAAAATGTATGGCATTTGTCTGTGTATATTTTTATCATAAATATTACTAGGTGTTGGGGAAAAATAGAAAGTCTTCATAAAACAGATGTGGGTAAAGGATAGACAATAATAATATGAGCTTACAGACAAATATAGATAGAAAAAATTTAGTATATATTTTGAGTTGGGGGAATGTCAGAAGAGTTGTGTGCAGGCAATAACTTTGAGAAACCAAGCCTTGAGGGGATGACTTGCAAAAAGAAAAAAAAAATGGAAGGAAATAGCTGGAAGGTATGGTTGTTGAAAACATGATCCATAAAAGATATAACAGTTAAAGAAAACAAGAAGTTAGATAATGATATTCAAACCCAAAAGAAAAACAAATAGTAAGTGACTGGCAAAACATCTCTGCAAGGTAAGCTCCTATAATAAGTCAATGCCCCATATGTAAACTTTAAAGAAGTTTGTAGTTTGGTGTTGTATCAAACACTTTGTAGTTCGGTGTTTTATCAAAAAAAGGAGAGGGTGGAAGGAAAGAAAGAAGGAAGGAAGGAAATCATAGACCTTGGCTTGGTTTTTCAGGGCCTTTGGGTTTTACAGAGGAACTGGGAAAATGAATAGCACTTGCAACTGAAATGTCTGAGCCTGAGAGTTTGAATTTTTGAAATCAGTCTCATGATGGAAAAGAATCTCTTAAACCCGGGGACAAGAAATAATAAATAATAAATAATAAATAAGTGAGGTGTTGCTGAAAATAATATAAAACTGTAATCACCTTGCTGTGCTCACTGAATAAGAAATGTTAATATCAAGAACAATGGTTTTTAAATGTTAGTGTCCCAATTTTATGTTTAAAAATAAAGTTCTAACCCTGGCCAGGTGGCTCAGTTGGTTAGAGTATCAAACCATTCAACCAAAAGGTTTGAGTTCAGTTTTGAAGGGTCTGCAAAGTCAACACATTATTCCATTTTTCCTCTCTTATTCTCGCACAAATAGACAGTGGTGTTTTCCAGAGGCAACATGATATGGCAGTAGATTATAGGCATAATCCAACAGTTTTGATTCTCTGAGATTTGCAATAAATGTAAAATGATGACACTATTCTCACATTTTTTGAAAGTAAATTTATGTTTCTTAAATATGTTATTTATATTAGCATATAGTAGTATTATTATTTATGGTTTTAAAGAAATTGCTAAACATTCAGAAATTTTCTGTTTTCTTTCTAATCAGGCATTAGAAAATAATATTTAGATCAAAAGGTAGAGGGGTTCTGAGACTACTAGTAAATGTTTGAGAACTGCTGATAAAGCATTTTATACTTTTCAAATAATTTCACACTTATGTAATTTTGACTTTTGCCTTCTCTAGAATTAAGATGTGATTCACATACTATAATGTTCACTTTTAAAGTATATAGTTCAGATGATTTTATTATATTCACAAAGTTATGCATCCATCACCACTATCTAATTCCAGAAAATTTCATAATTAAAAAAGAAACCCCCTGCCAAAACCAGTTTGGCTCAGTGGATAGAGCGTCGGCCTGCGGACTGAAAGGTCTGATTTCAATTCTGGTTAGGGGCATGTGCCTTGGTTGTGGGCATGTCCCCAGTAGGGGGTGCTCAGGAGGCAGCTGATCGATGTTTCTCTCTCGTCGATGTTTCTGACTTTCTATCCCTCTCCCTTCTGCTCTGTAAAAAAATCAATAAAATGTATTTTAAAAAAGGAAAGAAAAGAAACTCCTTACCTTATTCTTCCCTTTCCCTATCCCCTGGCAACCACTAACTACTTACTGTCTCTGTAGAATTAGCTATCCAGGACATTCCTTTAAATGGAACATGTAATATGTGGCCTTTTGTGTCTGGCTTCTTTTACTCAGCACAATGTTTGCAAAGCTTATCTATATTATAGCATGAATTAGGATTTCATCTTTT
Organism: Antrozous pallidus; assembly: GCA_027563665.1. Lineage (NCBI taxonomy): Eukaryota > Metazoa > Chordata > Mammalia > Chiroptera > Vespertilionidae > Antrozous > Antrozous pallidus. The sequence goes on along the minus strand of CM050521.1, from coordinate 16,371,144 downwards.
ATGACATTCCACTGCATGGTTATACCATGCATTCATCATTTGATGGACATTTGGATTATTTTTAATTTTCAAAGCTATTATGAGAAAACTTCAATGAGCATTTAGTACAAGTTTTTGAGTGCAGCCATGTTTTCATTTCTCTTGGTTATATATCTAAGAGTAAAATTTCTGGGTCATATGGGAGCCCTGTGTTTAACTTTTAAGGAATTCCAAACTGGATTTCAAAGTGCCTGCACAATTTTATATTTTCACCAACCATGAATGAGGGCTCAATTTCTGTATATTCTTTCCAACATTTGTTGTCATCTGTCTTTTTTTAAAAATAATCATCCCAGTGAATATGAAGCAGTATTTCATTGTGGTTTTTAAAAAAATACATTTTAAAAATGTATTTCAGAGAGGGAGAGAGAGATAGAAACACTAATGATCAGAAAGAATCATTGATCAGCTGCTCCTGTATGCCCTCCACTGGGGATGGAGCCTGCCACCCAGGCATGTGTCCTTACTGGGAATTGGACTGTGACCTTCTGGTTCATAGGTCTATGCTTAGCCACTGAGCCACACTGGCCTGGCTCATTGTGGTTTGAATTTACATTTTCTTGTTATCCAATGATTGTTACATATGCATGTTGGTCATTTGTATATCTTTTCTTCTTCTTCTTCTTTTTCTTTTTCTTTTTTTGTTTTGGTTAATCCTCACCTGATGATATTTTTCCATTGATATTTTTCTCTTTTTTTTAGAGAGAGTAGAAGGGAGGAAGAGGAAGAGGAGGAGAAGGAAGGGGAGAGAGAGAGACAGAGAGAGAGAGAGAGAGAGAGAGAGAGAGAGAGAGAGAGAGAGAAACATCGATGTGAGAAAGACACATCAATTTGTTTCCCTCATGCATGTGCCCTGACCAGGGTTGGAGATAGAGACTGTGATCCAAGTTGCCCTTGACCGGAATTGAACTTGGGACCCTTCAGTCCCCAGGCTGACACTCTATCCACTGAGCCAAACCAGCTAAGGCTGTATATCTTCTTTACAGAGATATCTAGTCAAATCCTTTGCTTACTTAAAATAAATTGTCTTATTTGTTGTTTTATTTTTGTAATAGATTTTTTATATATTCTAGCTATTTGACCCTTACAGATATATGATTTGCAAATATTTCTCCCATTACATGGGTTTGCACTCTTTACTTATTTAAAATATATTCAATTTGTCCAGTTTTTCTTTGATTATTCATGTTTTTGGCGTCACAGCTAAAAATTTCAATGCCAAATGCAGAGTCACAAAGATTTAAACCTATGCTTTTTCTAGAGTTTTATAGTTTTAGTTCTTACACGAAGTCTTTTGATCCATTTTGAGTTAATATTTATATGCAGTGTGAGGTTGGGTCCAACTTCATCATTTTCACATGTGGATATCCAATTGTCCAGCAGTCCTTGTTGGAAAGGTTCTTCTTTCCCTATGTGAATTGTCACCTGACGTGGCTTTACTTTTGCCCTATTTTTCTTTGCTTCCAAGTTAGTCTTGACTAATTGTGCCTTTCACCCAAGTTCAAAGTGCATTTTCTTAGACAAAGTAGAGTCTGCAAGGTAATTAGTGAAAACATTTGGCAAAGAAGTTAATTTTGAGGAACAGTTTACTTAATGTCCATGAAAGCATCTCCCAGGATGAATGATCACAGCAAGCTCTTAGGTCTGTGAGAGAGAGAATGACTTTTGTGCAAAATCATCTTAAAGTTTCCTTTATGTTATGGAGATCAGATTTCCCAAGGTTCCATATGGCAGGATGGCAAATCTCTTGACTCCTTGACTGAATTGACTTTGAATAAATTCTTTTATATTTTTATTGGTACCTTTTTATTTGTAAGAGAAAAATATCATCAAAGATCAGAAATCTCTATATTTCTCCAGGACTTTTTGAGAATTCTACATTTATTGCAAGGCAAATTTTAATCTACTTACTGAAAATAAATACTTTGAATAGAAACAAGACCTGGAAATACAGAATGTAAGTGCTGAAAGAGATGTGAGATTATACAATATAAATCCTTGATTTTTAAAGGGAACATAGGGACACCTATAAAGATAAATTTATTTATCTAGGGGATATCTATGTCAACAAGCAGTGATTAAAGATGGGAGGAGGCTGTAGCCAACGTCTTGAAAAAGTTGAAGGATAGAAGAAACTTTCAAACTTGTAGTAACTATGCAGGTACAATACATACAGGATGAAGCAAAAGTAAATCTATAGTTGTGAGTATGGAAAATAATACAATAGTTAAATAATAATACAAGAATAAACTCTATTTTTCACATATTTAAATAATCTAGTAAACAACTGGAGAGCTTCTCCCAGTCTGAAAAGTTGACCTGTGATCTAGCATGATGCGTTAGCTAAGCCAACAGGAATTAGGTTAAGATGAAAAGAATTACCATGAAGGCATTCAGACCAGTAATGTGTCAAAATAAGAGATAAAAATCAAGCAGTAAACTTTTACTGTGGGGTGGGGAATAGTAAACAGCTGTCTTGACTGTTTTAGATATGGAGAGAAACTTGACGATGAGAAAGATTAAACTGGCCATTGAAAGATGAATTTTATATATGACCAAAACTTAGAATAATGCTCTAAGTTAATGGAAATCAGGTACAAAGGCTTGAAGAATTAAGAGAACATGGGCTTTTGTGTGTGTGTGCGTGCATGTGGGTGATACTGCAGATAATTTGTTGGGGGGACTGCTTTATCAAAAAACATGAAATATATCCTAGACAGATTGGCTGAGTGGATAAAGCATCAACCTGCTGACTGAAGGGTCCCAGGTTCGATTCTGATCAAGGGCACTTGCCTGGATTGCAGGCTTGATCCCCAGTAGGGGATGTGCAGGAGGCAGCCAATCAACGATTCTCTCTCATTGATGTTTCCCTCTCTCTCTCCCTCTTCCTTCCTCTCTGAAATCAATTAAAAAAAGAAGAAATGTGAAGTAGGGCAGTGTAAAAAGATGAGGCTTAGTATATAGGTTAACATTATAGTCTGCATGGCCTTTAAAATTATATATGGCTATTGGGCAATTTTTTCCCAGAATAGAGGGCCTTCAATATGATATACCTAAATATCATATGGTCAGATTCATTTGGAACTATTTCTCTGGCAGCACTGTGAAAGATGTTTCACTGAAATAGGTATCAGGAGTGGAGACAGAGACCAGATAGAAAGCCAGTAACAGACAGAGATGGTGAGAGCCTGAACAAAAAGTACTGTTTATGAAGAGGGAGAAACAAGGAGATTTAAGAGCATTACAAACAGTAAAATGAAGAGGCCTCAGTGATGAATGGCTTGAGGGGTGGGAATGAGAAAACGAAGTCAATATAAAGCTCAGATCTTTGGTTGATGAGCACTGAGAGCTTTATTGATGTCACAAGAGGGTGAACATAAATTCTAGTTTGCCAGGACCCTCCTAATTTTAACCTCCCATGTCTCAGAAAACAGTCCCTGTGGAAACTGGTACCGTTTTTCACCCATGCCATGAGCCTGATGTGCTGACCCCTTAGGTCACCTCAGTGGCCATTAGGCTGCCACCCCATCCCCAATATCTGTCAAGTTTCCGAACTTAATGCATGTGCACCCTAGTCTTCGTTCCTGATCTAAGAACTAATTTCTCAGTGGAGCAGGACAGCTGCATGGACTGAAGTGCAATTAGCCAGGTGGCTCTGTGGACTCCTCCTCCCAATGGCCACACTTTGCTTCCCACTTTCTGGCAAGATATAGCAAACAAGACAGGCAATTCAGAAGTGACTCTCGCCCTCTCTGTTGTTAGCTATTCTCACTTTTAGAACCTTGTGCTCTGTGTCCTCCTTACTAAGTGGCCCTCAATTATAATGTCTATATGAAGTCAGAGTTAGTAGTGAGTAGGGAAAAGAACAACAGCTTTAGAGTCAAACAGTCTGAGTTGGATTTCATTTGAATCACCTCAAGCAAGTTACTTAATCTATTGGAGCATTATCTGTAAAAAATCAGAGTGTTGCTGGAAATCAATATTATGACAAATATAAAATATTAGCCATAAGTAATTTGATTTTTCTTTCTTTGAGTCTTTATAATTTCAGGTGGTGCTTCCTTCTCCTAAGGAAACTCTGAGTTCCACTCACTTATTCAGCCTAGTCCTTCTTGGTCCAGATTCTCTCTTTTCCCAGCAGCCTCTGTGGAGGTCCCTGAGAGGCTAATGCTGAATCTGACCGAGGGTAACATCCCTAGAGGAGAAAAGAGAGGAAAGAGTGGCCAGGAGGAAAATGCTAGTGGTTTCTGATATTACTAGTATCACACTAACTTCACATGTGTTTTCCTAGGTAATGAGTCATACATATGCATTTCCTTTCTAGAAAATAGGAACCTTCTAATTTTTTAATAATTACTGAAGGTTAATGTTCTTTCTTTGTGTAAATCAATGCTACAATAAGTATTATTACTAACTCTTCTTATCCAGACAAATGCATTTGAAATGCATTTCAAAATATAGAGGAAAACTTGATTAGTGAAGTTGAAAGTAATCTATGTCTTAGAAAAAAACTACTTATGTCTTTTTTTGGTGTTTATGCTAGCCAAGGAGTGGAAGGGTAGATCTGAAATCTAAATTTCTGGGAAGGTAAATTTTAAAATTTTATAAAATTTGTACTGAAAAAACAGAAGACAGGTAAATGCCATCCTGATTGTCAACAAGGTAAAATGTTCGTCTTGGATAAGATTCTGCAAGAAACTACTAAAAGCAGACCATTCAGTAGACCTAAGTTAATGATGTCATCAAAAAAGCTCCTTCTATTTTAATGATGTCATCAAAAAAGCTCCTTCTATTGTAAGAATATCAACTTGAAGGAATATATCTGGAGAAAGCAACTTGTTGATTATGTTATCAATGATTTTGAATAAAAATATGAAGGGCACTATCATTAAATGTGCATATAGCTTAAATGTGTTGGATGGAACAAGTAATGACAATTTAAAGCATATGGAAACATCTGACAAGATGGAAATTAGTAGGGAAATTCTGCCATGTTTACCAGGATGACAAGATAGAGGCTATCTATATAGCTATAGTACTAGAAAAATATTTTGAATCTTTACTGGATAGTAAGCTCAAATTATGTCAGCACATAATGGAAAATGCCAAAAAGTTCTGCAGTGCAGCCTTCGTTACTGTAACCACCACATCCAGAACAAGGCAGCTGACGATCCAGTCTTGCTTCTCTCTGCCAAACAGCATCTGCCAAAGGGCATTGAACTCAGGAACAACTCCAGGGGTCCGGAAAAAAATTGGTCCAAGCTCTTAACCAAAGGAGTGTCCTCCAGGATAGTTAAAAGGCTTAAAATTCGAGACAAGAATAGTTGAATCAAGTGAATAAGGGAACATTTCAAATATATAAAGGCTGCCATATGGAAAAGCAATTTGATCCCCCCACCTGCAATGATCCTCAAAAGCAGAATTAAAACAGAGATGGAGGCTATAGGAAGACAGATTTTTGGCTCAATGTCAGGGGGAAAAAATCTAAAGGAGGGAGAGGAAATATTTAAATATGGAATGAGGAATGAATCAGTCTTTCTGAGGTGTTCCAGAACAGGCTGAGAAAGAATGGGCTTTTGGGCACTGATATTTCATGGGAATCCAGAACATTTTTCAGAACAGAGATACTATGATTTTCCTCAACTAGAGAATGCCACATTAGGTCAAGATTTCAGAGAGGAAAGAAGAAGGAGAAAGAGATAGAAACGTAAATGATGAGAGAGAATCATTGATTGGCTGTCTCCTGCACCCTCGCCCCATTGGGAATGGATCTCACAATTCTGGCATGTGCCCTGAGTGAGAATTAAACTGTGACCTCCTGATTCATAGGTTGCAGGTGAAGACTCTTGCCATGATAAGTTATAGTTAGTTATTTTAAGGACGATGAACATGGAAATTGTTACGAAAAATGACAGAGCAATCAGAATTAACTGTTTTCCCAGAGCACATGTCTTATGCTCTACTAAGCCACTAAGAGTTACTGCTGTGGGTGGGTCATCTTGCCCATTCAATGGCCAAGGTACCCTTCTTTGTGAAGGCACAGCATCTTATTCACATCAATCCACTCACTAGAATTTTTATTTGGGTACATTTTTATTAGCCTCATTAAAAAAAAAAACCTTCTGAATTTCAAAATACTCTTAACACTCATTTTATATCATCTTTACCAATGCCAAAAGTCAAAGTTAAACCGTGTCCTCATGATCTGTCAATCATATATATTGAGAAGAAAATATTTTCTGAAAATGTACCTCTTGACTCCATGGAAAAGAAAATGGACAAAAATGGAAGCATAAATAACTTAGAATAAATTTTGGGTTGTTTCTTCATAAGTTGTCACAAGACACTTATTTCATTCCCTGGAACAATCAATTTCCTCTATGAGAAACCATTTTGAACCCCAAAAGCCACTAACATCAAATAATAAGAAAGCCACGTGGTGAAGAGCAGTGAATGCTGTAGCTATGCCAACAGAAACTCACTGCAAGACTAACCCCCTGCATTCATGTTAATGATATGTTGTGAGATAGTCTACATTTAGCTAACAAGTACTTTTTACGGAACATGGGTCAGCTTGACAGAAGATGGAATTGTGTCAATGTCACTTAGGCCACTTAAAATAATATCACCATTAGGAACAATGTTAACACTTTATCTTGTTCTAAGCTCAAAATGACAATATTTTGAATGGTTAAAATGGTGAGAAAAATACCTTTTTTTCCCCTGAGAGAGAAAAATAGACACATTTGGCTGCAAGCAGCAGTGGATTGAGAAGAAATTTTTCATGTCACTTTTGTTAAACTGGTCTCTCTAGCTATATCCCAAAGCAGTTCTGATGGCCTAATATGACTAGGACTTCAGAAAAGGAATGAGCACTTGAGTCAGCTGGGATCAGATGGCAGCTCTGTCTGATCTGTTTTGGTGGATCCTGGGTTTCCATTTCTGTAAGTCCAGCAATCCTCGCAGAACACCTAAACCCAGGTCTGCTTTCCCATCCAGATGCTGACAATAAATGCTACATCCAGGAATCTTGGGTTAATTTCTAATCCCACAAAAGTTTCATGAGGATGATAATATTGTCCCATGTGTCCAGATTGCTGTCAGGATTATTACATAAGGTGACTGGGCCAGGGAGTGAGGGATAAGCAGGGGAAAGGAGCAGGCACAAACAGGGCTCCAGAAAGTGTAGGGTAGCTGTATTCAAGTCCCTTTTTAATGTATGCTATGAATTCCAGAATGTTCTTTCTCCTTCCCAGTATCCCCACCCTCCTTCCCTGTATGTCCCCCTTTTCATCTTCTAGAAAGCTTGAGACGAAGGCATGGTCAGCCTTGGTTAAGAGAAAAACATTTCCCCCACCTTGATGGAGGGTATGCGCAGTCGTGCCTGGTCTCCAGCTCTCCGGTGTTCTGGCAACTGCTGTTCTTGCTGGAGGTAGGCCCCCCTTCTTTGGAACTTGTTTTAACCCTCAGTTCATGGGAGCTCAGGTTCTCACCTCATAGAACACAGTTCAATCTTCATCTCTTCAGTCGGTTATTTACTTCATGGCATTGGAGAAATGATTATTGAAGTTGTGGTTAATAATAAATGATACCAATTCATGTGTTTAGGGACTTGGGCATGAATCCAGAGTCTCTAGAGTGTGTTATCCCTTCCTCAATAAGGACTTGTCCTTTATGTTAGAAAGTGAAAATAGAAACGGATACAGTATTGATGATGGCCTGGAAATTTTACTATATGTATTATCTGTACATTTCACTTTTATTTAGAAAGATTCCTCATCTTAAGAAACAAGAAAGGCAAACATGAAGACACTGAAAACATTAAAAAGTGTCAAGCTGACTGACTCTGGATACCAGTGTAAAAGAGGGGGAATTGATCTCACTTTTATGGTATCTGAAAATGCTTTTGGACACAGCTCACATATGGTTCTCAAAGAGTAGACTCTTCACAGGGCAGTGTCTGGAAGTTAGGGAATTTATGGAGGTAACCCAAATATTTAAGTGGGGGTTCACCATGAGTGAGTTTCAGAGTTATTGACTATTCCAAGCTGAGAAGAAAATAACGGTCAGCAGACAACCTGACTTAAATTTTTTTGACTTAATTGTATGAACAATAGCAATAAACTAAAACTGGCATGCACTTTAAACTCTACAAATTCTAAGAATGAAAATAGAAATACATAATTGTAGCAAACAGTGTTTTTTTTTTCTTTGTTTATATATGTACTAGAGAGCCCCAGTGGACAGATTTGTGCACTGGTGGGGTCCCACAGCCTGGCCAGCAGGGATCGAGCTGAAATCAGCTCTCTGACATCCCCTGAGGGGGTCCCAGATTGCAAAAGGGTGGCTCTTGGGTGATGCACCCTAGAATTGGGCTCAATCCTCTCTGGTTCCGGGTGCATCATCAGAAAATCGCAGCTTGGCAGCTCCTGCCTTGAGCGTTTGCCTGCTGGTGGTCAGTGCGAGTCATAGATACTAGCCAGTCACCTGGTTGGCTGGTCAGCTGGCTGCTTAGCCTTTTATATAGATTATTTTTCAATAACAGCGGACATTCAATAGTATATTAGTTTAGGTATACATCATAGTGGTTAGACATTTATGTAACTTACAATGTGATCCCCCTAATAAATCTAGTACCTCTTTGACACCATACACAGTTATTATAATACTAGAGGCCCGATGCACAAAATTCATGCACAGGGAGTTGTGTTCCTCAGCCCAGCCTGCACCCTCTCCAATCTGGGACCCCTCAAGGGATGTCCGACTGCCCATTTAGACTTGTCCAGGTAGGGTGCAGGATCAGGCCTAAATGGGCAGTTGGACATCCCTCTCACAATCCAGGACTGCTGGCACCTTACTGCTCACCTGCCTGCCTTCCCGATTGGCCCTAACGGCTTCTGCCTGCCAGCCTGATCACACCCTAACCACTCCCCTGCCAGCCTGATTTATGCCTAACTGCTTCCCTGCCAGCCTGTTTGCCCCTAACTGCCCTCCCCTGTAGGCCTGGTCACCCCTAACTGCCCTTCCCTGCAGGCCTGGTCGCCCCCAACTTTCCTCCCTTGCAGATGTGATCCCTCTCAACTGCCTTTCCCTGATGGCCATCTTGTGGTGTCCATCTTGTGTCCACATGGGGGAAGCCATCATATGTGTTGAAGTGATAGTCAATTTGCATATCACTATTTTATTAGGTAGGATTAGATAGGATAGAGGCCTGGTGCATAGGTGGGGGTGAGCTGGTTTGCCCTGAAGGGTGTCTGGGATCAGGGTGGGGGTTCCCTTGGGTGGGATGAGGGGCTTGTGGTGGTTTGCAAGCTGGCCATGCACCCTGGTGACCCAAGAGGAAGCCCTGGTATCTGGAATTTATTTATCGTCTATAATTAAAACTTTGTAGACTTAAGCAGAGGTCAAGGCAGGCCAGGGCAGGCAAAAAGCTTGTTTTTTTTCCATTGCCAGTGAAACTCAAGCCTCTTGCTCTCTCTGTGGCCACAGCCATCTTGGTTGGGTTAATTTGCATACTCACTCCTGATTGGCTGTTGGGCATGGCTTGTGGGTGTAGCAGAGGTATGGTCAATTTGCAGATTACTATTTTATTAGATAAAATTATTAACTGTCTATATAAAATGCACCTGGCTACTGTCACAGTTAAGAATCCTGGACAGTGTGCCTTGGTTGGTTGGAGCATTGTCCTGTGCACTGAAAGGTTTGTGAGTTCAATTACCAATGGGCACATACCTAGGTTAGGAGTCTAATCACTGGTCTAGGAACGTATGGGAGGTAACTGATCCATGTTTCTCTCTCACATCAATGTGTCTCTCTCCTTCCACCCTCTCTAAAAATCAGTAGGCATATCCTTGGGTGAGGATTAAACAAACAACATTTTTTCCTTTTTTCCCTCCTTAGTATTTATGGTTAATTTTGCAATGGAGCAAATATTGAACAAGCTAGGTCTCTTTGCAAACTTAAGTACTGATTGACGAACTGCTCTTATAACCTATAATATAATATGTAAGCAATGAGGCTAATTGGTTTCCATTTATCTATATTTATAGTTAATTTTTTAATATTTTATTGATTTTTTACAGAGAAGAAGGGAGAGAGAAAGTCAGAAACATCGATGAGAGAGAAACATTGATCAGCTGCCTCTTGCACATTCCCTACTGGGGATGTGCCTGCAGCCAAGGTACATGCCTTTGACCGGAATCAAACCCAGGACCTTTCAGTTCGCAGGCCGACGCTCTATCCACTGAGCCAAACTGGTTTTGGCTATAGTTAATTTTTTAGAAAAACTTTTCATTGAGTATTCACTTGTCCCTAGCACTTAGCACTTTGTTAGGGACATAAGCCAAGTAGATTAATGTCTCCTGTACTCCAAGAGTTAGCAATCTTATTGAGAATTTAAGGCTTCCATACATTATTGAAATAGTACAAAATATATCAGTATACTCTTGGGCCAAAATGTGACTTAGAGAGACTAACTCAATGATTCTTATATATTAGTGCACATAAAACTATGTAGAAAGCCAATAAAACATGAAGATTCCCAAGCCACATTTTGATCCAATAAGGCGAAAACCTGCATTTTTGTCAAGCACGTAGATCATCTTTGATTCTTTGATGCAGTTGAACCTGAACCTGAACAGATGCACAGAGAGTCAGGAATTGGGGTTTTGAGAAAGGACTGGAATTGTCAGGATGAATTTATAGAAAACAAGAGATTGGAGATAAGGCTTCAGGCCTCACTTCAAGGGTGGGTAGTTTTATAGAAAGAGAAGAGGAGCATATTCTTGGAAAAGGGAAAGGTCTGAAGAAAAGTCCAAATTTAGGAGTAAATGTGGCCTAAGAAAGGGACAACCAGAACACAAGCCTGAAAGAAGCACATGAGATGGCCCCATAAAAGCTGGTGTCCACTTCCCTCATGCTGATTATCCACACAAACCTCTAGGACAATCTAACTTTTTTATGAAGGTGACCAGAATATACACTGAGTGGCCAGATTATTATGATAATCTGAATGCATAATAATCTGACCACTCAGTGTATATCCTATATAATAAAATGCTAATATGCAAATTGTCCCCTCGACCAGGAGTTCAACCAGCAGGCAGGCTGGCCAACCACCATGTCCCCTCACCCTGGTCAGGCTGGCTGGACCCCATTCATGCATGAATTCATGCACTGGGCCTCTAATATATATATAGACTAAGTGGCCAGGTTATTATGCATTCAGAGATCATAATAATCTGACCACTTAGTGTATAAAGGAAGAATCTTTCATTCTCATGCTTGAACCTGAGTTTCATGTAAGTTAAGTCTAATTTTTAGGTTCAATGGACATAAAAAAAAAAAACACAAAGTCTAGAGCTATAACCCCTAAGCCAACCAAACCCAGTGTATATGTATGAAACTCTAAATATGATGATTTAGTGTTTCATGTCAAATGAATAGTCATATGGTAGACACATACTATAGGATCCATAGAGAACTGGATTTGAATCATTGTTATAGCACTTATACCTGGGACATTTTACTTGATCATTTTAAATTTTAGTTTCCAAATCTGTAAAGGTTAATTGAATATTAATTGAGGTGGCAAATATAAACTCCCTGGCACATAGTAGATAGCTGAATGAGTGAATGAACAATATTTTTAAATGTTTTATATATTTTTAGGGAAGATGTTTTAAGTGGATTAATTCATGATTACAAATAATGTGATTCATTTTGGGTCAGATTTATAAAATTGCACAATTATGATACACTAGAGGCCCATTGCATGAATATTCATGCAATAGGCCTTCCTTCCCCTGGCTGCTGGCACTGGTTTTCCTCTAGCACCCAGGATCCAGGCCTTTGCTCTGGCTGAAGCCTTCAGTTTTTACTCCAGCTGGAGCGCCACTCCTGTAGCTCCCTCTGCCCCTTCCCCCCACATATCAGGTGTCCCACCCAGTTGCTCCATGCCTGCATGATGCTGCCCAGAGGCCTGGAGCAGCTGAGGGGCAGGGCCACCACCATTTTTGTTGGGTTAATTTGTATACTCACTCCTGATTGGCTGGGGGACATCACAAAGTGACAGTCAAATTGCATGTTTCTCTTTTATTAGTGTGAATTAAGAGATATTTATGATTTTCTGTGCAAAAAAATGTGAAATTTAATTGTGGAGCTGATTAATAATGAGATGTGATTTGAAGGAACCCTTAAGATGTGCTTTCAAGAGACCCGAAGCATTCTGTTAGAGTTTCATCACTGGTGACCCATTCAGGGGTGTACAGCTCATATCAGTCATCTCTGTGACAGTGGAGAGAAAACTGCTGAGGAACAAAGACTGGCTGCACAGGAAGGAAAGTTGGAACCATCCTGTAATAAGAGGCACCCACAGAAGATCAAACTGGCAAGAACCACAGAATAATATGAGGGTCCTGTAAGCCTTCATCTGGTGAGAAATGGGCACCAGAACAGGTAACATAGGGCACAGAAAGAAGGCACTGGCAAATGTCAAGTGCTTTTCTTTTACCCTCTGGTTAGACTGCTATTGTTCCCTGCACTTTAAATCCTTCATTTTCATTAAATGTCACACAAATGCCTTTTTATTTGTGGTGTCATGTCACAAAGTAAAATCCTTTCAGATGAGGAAGTGAGGCTTACTTGTTCTCATCAGATGACTGAGGGAAATCTGAGAGTAGATATGGTTTCTTCAAAAAGTAGTTTTTATAAAAACCAATGAGCCAAAATATAAGAACTAAAACTGCTTTAAGTAACTTTGTTCCTTTAATGTGATTTTAAACTATTTATTATTGCTGCCTTTTATTATTATTATTATTTAAAATTATCCTCTCTTTCTGATTTAGAGACTTTTTCTGTTTTTATTTACTTTTTTCTGAATCATTATATGTATTATATATTTAGAAATTTAGGCTGTTGGAGGAAAAATGCTTATTCATTTACATTAAAAATACAGTGAGTCTTGGCTCTGACCAGTGTGGCCCACTTGGTTGGAATATCACAGCAAAGGGTTGTGGGTTCTATTCCTGGTCAGGGCACATGCCTAGGTTGTGGGATTGATCTTCGGATGGGTCAAGGGATCACTGCGGTCTCTCACACTGGTGTTTCTCTCTCCCTTCTCCTCTCTCTAAAATCAATGAGCATATCCTCGGGTGAGTATTAAAAAAGTTAAAAACAAAGAATACAATGAGTGTTGATGAAAGAATTATTTTTCTTGATAGAAAAAGAAAGCAGAGTTACATTAGTGTGGAATTAGAAATATAGAGTAAATACCAACCACATATTAGAAAAAAGTGAAGTTATTTGTGCCAAAAGAAATGGACTATAAATTATAGAAGAAAATGTGTTTTGTTTATACCTAAGGCAAGGTGCATAGTAGTTGTTTCATTGTGGTTTACTGGGTAGTTAATTTACAATACAATGAGAAATAAACCACAGTCCCTAGCCCTGAGGAGTTTCAAAATACATCCTCCATGTCTTCACACATTATACGCACGTGCACACACCCACATGCCCTTGAATATCTCTCATGACTCATCTGTGTCACCAGATTCCCTGGTGATTATTTAGTGAGAATCAACACAATAATATCAGCTCTATCCTGAAAAAGTCTTGCAGGGGGCTGCTTATATAAGGCTTTATGATAACTTCTGGTTTCTTATTAAAAGAGGCAAGAGTGTCCAGGAAATTCCCAAAATTTTGCTTTCAAACCACCAATAAATCGTTGTGCAATTGAATGTGGTTTCAGGAGAAAATGCTACTCAATTTCAGAAGCAGTGTTAGTTATCTTTTGAATGAGCGCCAAGTACTCCTGCATAACAGAGGTCAAGGAGTTCTGTGGATCAAACTTCACATTGGAAGAGGTTACCTCAGTATGTTATCTCAGAAGTTCCAGAAAAATCCTCTGTAAGCAACCAGTCAAGAGTTGCTCAAGTGTTTATGATTCATCTTTTCCTGAAATCTACATGTGATAACTACTTCTATTAGGGAGCCCCAAAGTCAGGGGTTATTAGAAGGGTGCAGAGGTCTCATTGTGGACAAACTCAACCAGCCCTACTATTTTGCCTTTTCCTAGACTTGTCCAGTCTATATTCCAGTTAATGTAAACATAGACAACAGGGAAAGAACAGTTTTACCTTTCAAAAGCCATACCAGCAAATGGGTTTTGATTTCTTGTAAACATTCTTGGGCTTATCACTCCATGTTAATTGTGACAGTAAAACAATAAAGATTGAGATTTAATTTTAACTCATGTTGGTCAGTCTAGGGCAGAAAGTGAAGATGATGAGCTGGAGAAATATTAATCCAGGCTGATTATTTAACTGCAGCCTCATTTTGAGAAGAACGCTATCAAAGGCACCCACTCAACACCATGAAACTCTTTAGTTATATTGTGATTTATCGCCGGCTTCTCCTCATAGTTTCCAGTCTACTGCTTTTACTGCCCCTGCCTATCGTCTTCCACACCAAGGTAAGTGGACCTGAAAAACAGGTTGACCGATTTCCTGATTTATGCACTGCCCTTCCCTGTGGGTCAGCTTTAATTTCATTTTGGCATACTTGTAAGCATTTTTCTGTTTTCTTTAAGTGTTGTCAGTCTATGGAGTCCAAAATGATAAACTCAGGGCATTTTTAACCCCTTAGTAAAATCATTTGAGTAAGCAGACATTTAGTGAACACTGTCCCTGTGCCAGGCATGATGAGCGTCACTTGCTGGCACAAGGACAGGCCCTGGAGCCTGGCTCTCTGCTTTAAGTCCCAGATTGATCCCTTGCAAGCTGTGTGACCTGGGCAAGTTGTTTAACCTCTCAATGCTTCTGTTTTCTTTATTTCTTCTTTTTCTTTCTTTATTTTCTTCATTTATTTTATTTATTTATTTTTTTTAATCTTTATTTTCAGATTATTACAGATGTCCCTTTTCTCCCCATAGTTCCCCTCCACCTGGTTCCCACTCCACCCCAGGCCTTTGCCACCCCACTGTCCATGTCCATAGGTACTGCATACATGCATATAAGATCGTTGTCCAATCTCTTCCAGCACCTCCACGCCCCCTTCTCCCCGAGGATTGTCAGTCCGCTCCATTACCATGCCCCTGATTCTATTACATTCACCAGTTTTTTCTATTCAGCAAATATTTTATTTTTTGATTCACTTATTTATAGATATGTATTTGTTGTCACTTTGTTGTTCATAATTTTTTATCTTTACGTTTTTCTTCTTCTTCCTCTTCTTAACTCCTCAGCATTTCATCTAATACTGGTTTGGTGGTGATGAACTCCTTTAGCTTTTTCTTGCCTGTGAAGCTCTTTATCTGACCTTCTCTATGTAAGATTGGGAGAGTAATAGGCTTGTTATGGGAATTAAATGAGTAAGCACTATCAAGCACTGGAGAGGTGGCTGTGGGTCCCCAGATGTGAGGACTCCACAGCGGGTGCAATTCCCCTGTGATGCGTTTTCTCTGAGTGGAGGAAAGCAAATATTAATCAAGGTGATACCGTTTTGCACTACAATGGGATCCCTGTAATTGCAATACTATGGGTCCTCCATCCTCTCTCAGAAGTTGGTCACCAATCTGGGAATTTCTATGGAAATTCATGTGAGCCAAGGTTTCCTCAACTGGCATAGCTGGCAAAGGGAATGGCCTCTACATCCCACTGCTGCAGCTTGTCTGTTGCCAGGGGCAACCACCCAACTGCAGCCTCTCCCTGCCAGAGGCCTCCAGGTCCCTGTGCAGGAAGGGAAGAATTCCCCACCCCTTTTGGCCAAAGATTGTGCTGAGCTCCTAGGTTCTTACAGAATTTCTAGTGAAAACAGCAGGCAGTCAACTGATTTTGGTTCGGTTGGTTTTGTTTTGCAAATTCTGTGTGAATTCTCCTTCCCTCTCCTCCCTATTGCTCCTACTGCTGCAACCACTAGATGACAAATTTGAGCCTCAGAAGTAGGGTTCTAATGGGAATACCCTCCTCCAACCCTGTTTGAAGATTGTTATTCTACCTGGCATGCATGATGGCTTCTCTTCCCAACTCCTCTGGTCCTGAAGTCCCCTGCACCTAGCTGGATCCTGTCATGAGCACCTCCTGGTGCCTATTTGGACACCTGCTCTAGTGTTGTATCTCTCGGTTAGTCTCAGTGGTGAAAATAAAAGTTACTTTACAGCATTGAAAATAAAAAAATTAAACCAGTTAAGATAAACTTAGGCTATGATTGCATATCATCTATGCTGATTCTTTCATATATAAACTCAGGACACTATGATTATCTTCCATAATTCTTAGATAAAAACGAATATGGACTCTTTCAAAGAGAAAACAAGCAGGTAATAAAAAGCAATGATATTAGTGCATAATTCATTAACTGGAAAGTGTATTTATAAGAAATGCAGTCATTGATTTTTTCCCCCAAGGTGCTGTGATAAGAATACATTGGGTCTATGGGGAAACCTTGGGCCTGGTTATTTAATGTTCTGTGTTCCCTTTCTTTTTCCTCTAATCAACTCATATGTTAAAACTCAAGTCACGTTAATGAGAGGTTTATTTTGCTTGTACAATAACATGATTTCATTTTTTGGCTACTTTAAATGCATAGCCAATCATTTAATCAATTGTCAATTAAATTAAAAGGTATTATTTTAGCTGTTGCTTACAATGAAAGCAAAACTTTATTTTCAGAGACCATGGGCCTTTGTATAAAGTCTAAGTAGAGGCTTACTTTGACATAGATACGAATCAATGTATTATACCTTCCTGGTTACCAAACTGGAGAATGCTATGCTTCTAAACTCACAGTAACAGAACAAATAAAGATTCAAGCAAAACAAAAAGTCATTTTTTTATGAAAACATAATATCATCTATATGATCTAGAGCTAACAAACAATGAGTTACTGACTGATTTTTTTTTCTTTTCAGTTTTCTACTGGTTATTGAATTGTTTGTATGGACTGACCTTAACCCTTATCTTAATTCCAAGTCAAAATGTGGTACGCATGATGGGAGACCTGTGGCTTTTCAATGTAACGTTAAAAGGAAAAAGAAGGGATTCAGAAGAGCTTGCTTCTGTTCCAGGAATTCTGTCAGCTATTTGATCTAAATTATCTTATTTAACTTCATTATGAACAATAAGACAATCATCCATGTTCTATCATTCTCACTTTACATTTGAGAACAATGATGCTCAACAAGGGCCACATGAATATTGTGGAAACTGGATTTGATCGTGGGTTCTGTCAGAACTTCTCATTTATATTTTAAAAGGGGGTTTTATTGGTCTTGTCTATATTTTTGAAGATTTACCTTTTATTTTGAAAAGTTACATGAAGTATGGCTTGATAATCATTTATCAACAACTCAGGCATTTCTCTTCATAATAATGCTTTAAGCAGGTCAAACCAAAGAAGCAATTCTTCAATTGATCTCATGTTACTTAATGTCTTTAAGATAGAAAATTGCAGTGAGTCTAATCACTGGGGGGAGGCCTTGTTAACCAGAAGAGAGGTTCAGCTCTAATAAAGAACATGGGGCATTTATTTTAGCAAAAATGGTTACAATGAGTAGAGGCAGACTCAGGTGTCAACTCAAACTGTGCTCTGAGAACAAAATATAACTCTTTCATGCAAGTAAGTGAAGGGTTTAGGACTAGATGAACAGGAATTGATTAGTTTCAATATGTAAAGAAGGGAGATGAAAGGCTCAAGGGGGAGTTAGAGTCCGGGTGTGGCCATACAGCAGTTCTTAGTCCACAAGTTTATGACTCAGCTTTGAGCTGAGTTTAGCAACTTAACAGCAGTTCTGAGAACTGAGGCACAAGATGTGCATTGGCCCCACTTCCTTAAGAGCTCCTGACTCTCTCTGAAAGTGACTCTCTTAGCAATGTGTATTCTATTTTATTTCTCTACTAGAGGCACTGGGTGCAGGGGGTGGGGAGAGGGTCCCTCAGCCTGACCTTCCCCCTCTCATAGTCTGAGAGCACTCGGGATGTCCTACTGATGGCGTAAGCTCACTCCCTGCAGGCCTCCCTCTGTGGGGGGTGACTGGGCAGATAAGGGGAAGGCAACATCCCCAACACTGCTGCTGCTGCTGCTGCTCCTGCTCCTGCCAGCCGCTGTGGCTGCCTGACCCTCAGCCCAGCTCCGGCAGCAGCAGCCACCATCAGTGGCACGTCCGGAAGATGTCTGGTCTGGTCTAATTAGCATATTACCCTTTTATTAGAATAGATTATCAGCCTATGAGAATGAAGCAGTGGTGGGTTTTCTTATATGTGTCATTTGATGAATGTCCCAGAATCCCAGTTGTACAAGCTGGTCATGTCAGCTTGTCATGTTGTGTGCCCCTTCCCTTTCATATCGAATACTCACCATGAGTCATGGCATTAGGCTGGCATCTTAACGTCTTTCAGGTGGAAGAGACTTTAGAACTGTGTTTAGAGAAATAACAGTTGAGAGCAAAGGAAAGTATGCCTCACCCCAGCCTGAGGGCATAAGTTCAACAGAAGCTCAAATTTAATCTTTAAGAGTTGCAGTTATCTTACACTTATCAGTTTGTTTTCCTGTCCTGGCAAGAATAGCATTAAGAATGGCCCAGTCCTTGAGACCCTTGTCCTAACATTTACAATCAACATCTGTCAGACTCTAAAGCCAGTGATTGCAACCACAACTGAACATCTTGATCTTTATATCTCCTACCATGGTAAAAAGTATATTACTAATACATTAGTGTAAATGTTTCTTTAATATTGGAATCATATGTTTTTATCACTTAATACTGAATCATCATTAATGCCATCTTATTATTTGATTATTTTAAAAGTAGATTTTATTCATTTCAGAGAGGAAAGAAGAGGGGGAGAGAAATAGAAGCATCAATGATGAGCTAGACTTATTGACTGGCTGCCTCCTACACACCCAACACTGGGGATCGAGCCCACAACCTGGGCATGTGCCCTGTCCAGGAACTGAACCATATCCTCCTGGTGAATAGGTTGATGCTCAACCACTGAACCACACTGGCTGGGCTATGTCTTCCTTTTAATTGTTACATAGATATCAAGGTTCTTCCCAATTAGTAGTTACTAATCAGTAAAACAAGCATATAATGTAATTGCTATCTATGTAAATAATTGAATAAAGTTAATAATCGCACTAAATTTTCTCATTTTGGAGAGGAAATTTCTTAAATATTCCTAGATAAAATCATTTTTAGCTTTGACTAATTTGGCTCAGTGGATAGAGCATCAGCTTGTGGTCTCTGGGGTCCCAGGTTTGATTCTGGTCAAGGGCATGTACCTTGGGTGCAGGCACATACACTGTAGGGAGTGTGCAGGGCAGCTGATTGATATTTCTAACTCTCTATCTCTCTCTCTTCCTCTTCCTAAAAAAAAATCAATAAAATATATTTTTAAAGAAACTTTTTAAAACTGGACTAGATTACATCCACAGTTCCAGAGATATTCTCTGTGTAGCATTGTTCTTTTGTGACTATTCCTAACATCTTCTTCATTTTTACTCTTTTCAGCACTTTGTGCTCTTTCCTTATTTATTTGTCCAGTTCTTGGCTTTTCTTTCTATTTCCATAATGAAATGAAAAGATAAAAAGAAAAGGCCAAGTTTGAGGAGCAATAAGAGGAGAAAACAGAATAACGATTTTTTTGTTGTTTGTAGAGTGCATTTCTTCCCACTACGTCTCCATCTATCTAGTTTATCCATTAATTGGGACCCCTTTTTGAGATGAGGCAGGGAAACAGCCACACAGGTATTGAGCAGCATCCCCCATTTGACTAGTTGTAAAACCAAGACTAGATGTCAGTTTTCTTTCAGGTATTTCTAGATTTCTCTAGGAAATATTTTATACCAAGAGAGACTTAAAAAGAAAAGAGAATGGGCGAGCCAACACAGCAGAGCTTTAGTGCCTGCCAAAGACTCAAGGAAGAGCCCAAACATCATCCCTTAGCACTAAACCCAGACAACTCACCTAACAAATTTATTCATCAGAGGGCAAGAGTTAGGGAGGGAAGAAATTCAGCTTTAACAGCCAGTTCTATTTTCTTCACAATAGGTTCATTGTATACATCTTGAATTTTAAAATTAGAATAGAAATTATAATAAAGAAAAGAAATTAAACATCATGAGAGACTTATGGTGTTGAATCTAAATAAACTAAACAGATGGGAGAAATATACTGCTTGTAAAGAACTGTAAACTTTGAAGGAATAAAGGACCTACTTAGATGTCTGACATAGAAAATTGAAAATGCTAATCGTTTCAATTTTTTAGATGGAATTTAGATTTTAACTGGCTAAATTCCAAGTAATGTCATTGTTAGGAATTTCAAATATAATTATTTGTTCATTTTTTTATTTTATTTATTTATTTATTTATTTATTTATTTATTTATTTATTTATATTTTGCAGTATAACTTAGATTTAATAGTAGTACATATGTTTTCTTTTCCCCCCCATTAACCTCCCCCCAGCCTCCCCTACACCCCAGCACATGTCCTCACCTGCCCCCCTCCCCTCCCCAGTGTCTTTCATTCATTGGTTATGCTCATATGCATGCATACAAGTCCTTCGGTTGATCTCCCCCAGCATCCGCCCCCCACCCTCTCCAGCCTTCCCCCTGTAGCTTGACAGCCTGTTCAATGTCTTCCTGCCTCTATATCAATCACTCCCCCCTATTTCTTTTCTTCAAAAATATCTTGCCTCTGCATATTAGAAATAAATGTATAAGAACAAAAAATGTTTGAGTCTCAGTTTCAATGTCCAACTGTTCTGAGTCCCAGTTTCAATGTCAAATAGTTCTTTATGTGTACATGTCAGCAATGGTATCCAGATGGTGGACACATGGTGACAATGCAAGTTCCCTTCTCTCTGATTTGGTCCTGGGCCACCTTCAGCATCACATAGCTGCCGACTGTTAGCATGGCAAGGTGTCATCAGTGTCCCCCATCTCTGGACCGTCCTCTCGGCTGGAATAGACCCGTCAGATCCTCACTGTAGCAGGAACTCACATGGTCTTGGAGTTGTTCTCTGAAAACACACAAACACATTTTCAACCAAAAGTTAACTAAGGGATCCTCTCTGCAAATTAGACTTGGGATTCTTTTTATTTTTGCCCAAATGATTTTCCTTTAGCTTATTTTGACATCATGTGTGTTTTTCATGGGTGTCCTGCTGTTGGCATTACAAATGGAAGTTACTTTTCTGGAGTAAGAATTTTCTAGATGTATTGTACTTACAGGATATTTTTCCTTACATGATATTACACCACTCTCACCCCCCTTTTTTGATTAATGGGGGTTTTTGGAAATTTTATATTGCAGTCTTGGTAATTTTAATTTTTGCACACAAATATGACTGCTTTAGGTTCTTTGCATGTTAGGCCATTTTACAGTGAGATGAACTACTCATAGATATTTTAGTTAATGTTTTAGGAACAGCTTTTTGTCCAGTACCCTTAATTTTTCTTGAGTATTCACTTATTTCACTTGGCCAATTTAAATTAAACTGAAAACTTGATTACTATTTTACTGTCAATTTTAACACTCAAGCGAAAATCTTGGTTTACCCTGTAAATATTAGTGGAAAGGATTATTTGCATTCTTGAGTAGGCCCTGAGCATTCCTGGTACTAGACTGAATTTAGATATAGAAAAGCTGTTGCTGGCCAAGTCTCTTTCTGCCACCTGGGTCCCGGTATGAGTTGTGCGTGGGAGGCGAAGCAGCCATGGGGGTAGGAGACCTCCCTCAGGAGGGGTGAGAATTCAAGCCCCTGCAAGGTTTGTGGGTGAGGTTCTGTGCCCCACCTCAGTTGACCTTTTACCTCTCTCCTGTTGGCCCCTATGTGACTGTGCCTGTCTTAGGTTGTTCCTTCCCTGAGGAATTTTACCTGTCTCTGGCTAACCAGCCATCCTCCGGGACCAAGCAGGGTGATGTGAGGTTCAGTTCTGTCTCCTTTGTAGTCTATGCCCCCGTGGCCTCCATGCCCAGCACCTGCCTTGGGGTCCTCTTGCCTGCTGGCGGGGTCCCGGTACTGATCACATATCTCGGGGGACCCAGGTTTCTTCTCCAGAGAGGGCCCAGCTCACACTATTGGGCGAGAGACAGATCCAAGGTGCCAGCCACCCAGAGGCTTCAACCGCAACTTGAACTGACAGCTCAGGCAAGAGCTGTGTGCCCTTGGATTATAAGAAGGGGGTCCCTCTTGACAAAAAGGGCAAGAGGGGCCAATATAGAATGCTCAAGTGCCTTACTTCCTTCTGAAAGGGATTGATTCCTTTCCTATCCTTTTTTAAATTGCTGCCAAACATTCAAAGAATTAGTTTATAAGTTTCTTAGGGATAATTGTACAATATGCTGTTGACACATATCATAAATTATAATTGTAGAATAATATCATGCAAGGGTATTACGGTGTCACAGGAGGTTAAGGGGGGCATAGCCTAAGGACTAGTGTCCATAGGAGATGACAAGCTTTAGGCCATGTCATTTCAATCTCAAACTAGCTGCCCTTTTTTTTTATAACTTTATATAAACTTTGTCAGGGATGTAAAAACACAAATTACTTACCTTAGTTCAAGAAGTCAAATATATTGACTTTTCCCCTTACTCCAACCACCTCCCACTTACCCTGAGGTTTGACATTCTGATGTACTTTTCTCAGTCTCTGGATCCATTCTTGTTCATCAGTCTATGTCATTCATTTTATTCCACAAATGAGTGAGATCATGTGATACTTATTTTTCTCTGCCTGGCTAATTTCACTTAGCATAATGCTCTCCAAATCCCTCCATGTTGTTGCAAATGGTAGGAGCTCCTTCTTTTTCACTCCAGCGTAGTATTCCCTTGTGTAGATGTACCATAGTTTTTAATCCACTCATCTGCTGATGGGCACTTAGGCTGTTTCCAAATTTTAGCTATGGTAAATTGTGCTGCTATGAACATAGGGGTACATATATCCTTTCTAATTTGCGGTTCTAGTTTCTTGGGGTATATTCCTAGAAGTGGGATCACTGGGTTGAATGGGAGCTCCATTTTTAGTTTTTTGAGGAAACTCCATACTGTTCTCCACAGTGGCTGCACCAGTCTACAATCCCACCAGCAGTGCATGAGAGTTCCTTTTTCTCCGCATCCTCGCCAGCACTTGTCGTTTGTTGATTTGTTGATGTAAGCCATTCTGACAGGTGTGAGATGGTACCGCATAGTCGTTTTGATTTGCATCTCTTGGATAATTAGTGACTTTGAGCAAGTTTTCATATGTCTCTGGGCCTTCCTTTTGTCTTGTTTCGAAAAGATTCTATTTAGGTCTGTTGCCCATTTTTTTATTGGATCATTTGTCCTCCTTTTATTGAGTTGTATGAGTTGCCTGTAGATGCTTGAGATTAAACCTTTATCACTGATAACATTTGCAAATATGTTCTCCCATACAGTGGGTTTTCTGATTGTTTTGTTGATGGTTTCTTTAGCTGTGCAAAAGCCTTTTATTTTGATGTAGTCCCATTTGTTTATTTTCTTTTTAGCTTCCATTGCCCTAGGAGCGGTTTTACCGAAGAAGTTCTTTCAGCAAATGTCTGAGATTTTTCTTCCTGTGGATTCCTCTAATATTTTTATGGGTTCCTGTCTTATGTTTAAGTCCTGTATCCATTTTGAGTTTATTTTTGTGTATGGTGTAAGTTGGTCTGGTTTCATTTTTTTGCATGTATCTGTCCAATTTTCCCAGCACCATTTATTGAAGAGACTTTCTTGACTCCATTTTATATTCATGCCTCCTTTGTCAAATATTAATTGATCATAGTGGTTTGGGTTGACATCTGGATTTTCTATTCTATTCCATTGGTCTATATGTCTGTTCTTGTGCCAGTACCAGGCTGTTTTGAGAACAGTAGCTTTGTAATACAGCTTGAAATCTGGTATTGAAATCCCACTGACTTTGTGCTTCTTTCTCATGATTGCTGTGGCTATTCGGGGCCTTTTTTAAATTGCAGATGAATTTTTGGAAGAGTTCTTTCTAGGTCTGTGAAATATGCCATTGGTATTTTAATGGGGAGTGCATTAAATTTATAGATTGCTTTGGGTAGTATGGACATTTTAATGATGTTGATTCTCCCAATCCATGAACATGGTATGTTCTTCCACCTGTTTACATCTTCCTCTATCTTTTTTTAGTGTCCTGTAGTTTTCCGTGAATAGGTCTTTTACCTCCTTAGTTAAGTTTATTCCTAAGTATCTTAATTTTTTTTTTGGTGTGATGGTAAATGGGATTGCTTTTTTAGTCTCTCTTTCTGTAAGTTCACTATTAGTGTATAGAAATGCCATGGATTTCTTGGCATTAATTTTGTAGCCTGCTACATTGCTGAACTCGTTTATTAAGTCTATTAGTTTTTTTATGGTGTCTTCCAGTTTTTTATGTACAATATCATGTCATCTGCAAATAAGGATAGCTTTACTTCTTCTTTTCCAATTTGGATGCCTTTTATTTCTTATTCTTGTCTAATTGCAATGGCTAATAATTCCAGTACTATGTTGAACAGGAGTTTTGAGAGTGGGCAACCCTGTCTTGTTCCTGTTCTTAGGTGAAATGGTTGTAGTTTTTGCCCATTGAGTATGATGTTTGTTGTGGGTTTATCATATATGGCTTTTATTATGTTGAGGTATGATCCTTCTATTCTTATCTTGTTGAGAGTTTTTATCAAGAAAGAGTGTTGGATTTTGTCAAATGCTTTTTCTGCATCAATTAATATGACTGTGATTTTTATCTCTCAATTTGTTTATATGATGTATCACATTTATTGATTTGCGGATATTGTACCATCCTTGCATTCCTGGGATAAATCCTACTTGGTCATGGTGTATGATCTTTCTGATGTACTGCTGAATCCGATTTGCTAGAATTTTATTGAGGATTTTGACATCTATATTCATGAGGGATATTGGCCTGTAATTCTCTTTCATTGTGTCGTCTTTATCTGGTTTTGGTATTAGAGTGATGTTAGCTTCATAGAACGAGTTTGGAAGTGTTCTATCCTCTTGAATTTTCTGGAATAGTCTGAGGAGGATAGGTTTTAGTTCTTCCTTGAATGTTTGGTAAAACTCCCCTGTGAAGCCGTCTGGCCCTGGGTTTTTGTTTGCTGGAAGCTTTTTGATGACTGCTTCAATTTCTTCCACAGTTATTGGTCTATTGAGCTCTTTAGATTTTTCCTGATTGAGTTTTGGGAGGTTATATTTTTCTAGAAACATATCCATTTCCTCCAGGTTGTCCAGTTTGTTAGAGTAGAGTTGTTCATTATATTTTTTTAACAATCCTTTGTATTTCGATGGGGTCTTTTGTTATTTCACCTCTTTCATTTCTGATTTTATTTATTAGGGTCATCTCTCTTTGCTTCTTGGTGAGCCTGGCTAGAGGTTCATCAATCTTGTTTATCCTTTTAAAGAACCAACTCTTGGTTTTGTTGATCTTCTGTATTGTTTCTTTGGTCTCTATATTGTTTATCTCTGCTCTGATCTTTACTATTTCCTTCCTTCTGCTTACACTGGGCTTCTCTTGTTGCTTTCTTTCTAACTCTTTGAGTTGTTGGGTTAGATAATTTATTGCCGCTGTTTCTTGTTTTTTTTTTTTTTTTTTTTTTTTTTTTTGCAGGAGGATTGTAGAGCTATGAACTTCCTTCTCAAAACTGCTTTCACTGTGTCCCATAGATTTTGGATTGTTGTACTATCATTGTCATTTGTTTCCATGATGTTTTCTATCTCTTCCTTGATCTCTATAGTAACCCAGTCATAGTTTAATAGCATGCTGTTTAGTCTCCATGTGTTTGATTTCTTTGAATTGTTTTTCTTGTAGTTGATTTGCAGCTTTATGCCACTGTGATCTGAGAATATGCTTGATATGATTTCTATCTTCTCGAATTTGGAGAAACTTTGCCTATGACCCAACACATGGTCTATCTTTGAGAATGACCCATGGGCACTTGAAAAGAATGTATATTCTGTGGCTTTGGTGAAATGATCTGAAGATGTAATTAATTCCATCTGTTCTAGGGAGTCATTGAGGATTGATGTTTCTTTACTGATTTTTTGTTTAGAGGATTTGTCCAATGGTCATAGTGGGGTATTAAAGTCTCCTACTATGATTGTATTGCTGTCTACCTCTCCCTTGATATCCTCCAGGAGTTTTTTTTATGTATTTGGGTGCTCCTGTATTGGGTGCGTATATGTTTACCAGAATTATTTCTTCTTGTTGGATTGCTCCCTTTAGTATTATGAAGTGATCTTCTTTATCTCTTGTTATGTCCTTCACTTTGAGATATAATTTGTTGGATATAAGTATTGCTATCCCAGCTTTTTTTTTTTTCATTTCCATTCGCCTGAAGATCCCTTTTTCATCCTTTCACCCTCAGTCTGTGTGTGTCTTTTTTTCAGAGGTGGGTTTCTTGGAGACAGCAGATACCTGAGTCGTGTTTTCTTATCCAGTCTATTACCCTATGTCTTTTGATTGGAGTATTTAATCCATTTACATTTAAAGTTATTATTGATAGGTACTTATATGCTGCCATTTTTGTTCTTTGCCCCTATGTTCCTTCTTCACTTCCTATTTCTTTTTACAGCAGACCCTTTAGCATTTTTTGCATTGCTGGTTTGGTGGTAATGAATTCCCTTAGTCTTTTTTTTTTGTCTGTGAAGCTCCTGATTTGACCTTCAATTTTGATTGATAGCCTTGCTGGGTACAGTATTCTAGGATTCAGACCCTTCCTTTGCATGACTTTGTAAATTTCATTCCATTGCCTTCTGGACTGATACGTTTCTGTTGAGAAATCACTTATTAGTCTGATGGGGGTTCCTTTATAGGTGATTTTATGTCTCTCTCTGGCTTCTTTTAAGATTCTTACTTTGTCATTGGTGTTTGCCAATTTAATTATAATGTGCCTTGGCATAGGTCTTTTGGGGTTCATTTTGCTTGGGACTCTGTGAGCTTCTTGGATTTGTGTGGGTTTTTCTTTCTTATATCAGGGAAGTTTTCTGTCATTATTTCTTCCAACAGGTTTTCTATTCCTTGCTCACTTTCCTGTCCTTCTGGAAGCCCAATTATACGTATTTTGTTTTGTTTCATGTTGTCCCAAAGTTTCCTTAGGCCCTTTTCCTGCTTTTTAATTTTTTTTTCTAGAAGCTGTTCTACTTGGTTATTTTTTCCTACCTTGTCTTCTACCTCACTGATGTGGTCCTCTTGTCTTCTAGTCTACTCTTAATACTTTCTACTGAGTTCTTTACTTCAGCAGTGTCACTTTTCATTTCTTCTTGGCTCTTCTTCATTTCTTCCTGGGTCTTCCTCATTTCCTCTTGGTTCTTCTTCAGTTCCTCTCGGTTCTTACTCATATTGTCAAATTTGAGTAAATTTCATTTTTTTCAGCCACCTTATGACCATTTCTCTGAATTCTTTCCCTGACAGGTTGCTAACTTCCATTTCTTTTACCTCCTTTTCTGGTGAGGCTTGTTTTTCTTTCATATGTGGGCTGTTTCTTTGTCTCCCCATAGTCTCTCTTCTTTGTGTGTCTGGTTATGTAGTTTTCACTCTCCTGCGTTGATTTAAAGGTACAAAATACAGCACAACCAGGTACAACGCACCAGGCACTGAACAGGAACATAGTCACAGTATTGGTAACTCCAAATAAAGGTGATTGCCAGAGAAAGGCAAATTCGGAGATAGGTGTGAAAGATGAAAGAGAACACTCCCCCCCCCCACACACACAGACACTCACACACCTACAATCACACAAAAAGAAAAGAAACACAGGAATGCCAAAATGATATTGAGAAAAGGGGAAGAAGTAAAAAAAAAAAAAGAAGAAAAGGGGGAATAAACTATAAATGTGGGGTAAAAACTCCTATAGGACAGCCACTAATTCGAACAAAAACCAGCAACAAGTACCTGGAGATTGATACAAACTACATACAACTACTAATATCAGGGGAGGTGAGGGAACACAGAAGCAAAACTCTATCAAAAAACAATGCAAATGAGGACAAAAAAACAACACCAAACCCCCCCCCCACACACACACACACAAAACAAATCAAAATAAAAGAATAAGCAAACCAATCTCACAAACCTGCATAAAAAATCGATATCAACAGTCAAGTAAACAATAGGACAGAGAGAAAAACAATTTAAGATAGTGAAGTCAGAGAGGCAAGAGGTATGTTTGGACTTGGAATAGGGGGTTGGAGATTAGATATATAAGTATGGTGAAATTTTAACAGGGGGTAAAAAGAAAGAATTAAGGTAAATCTAAAGTGGGAAAAATGTAAGGGAAACAAGGCACTAAATAGAGAAAGGTTAGCAAGAGAGTGGTGGCATAAAGGTAAAGTTGATGTAGAGTAAAAGATACTAAAGGGTAGATGAAAATAGACTGTAGAACACTAATCCCAAAGTAGAATAAAGAGAAAATAAAATCCATTCCTTGTGTTACACAAGGGTCAATTTGTGATTCAGCCCCTGGGTGGCAGTGTTTCTAGATTGACCTCTGGGTCTATTGGACCTCTCTAGCCTGAACTGAAATCTCACTATCCCTGTGGTATTCAATATTTATTTTTTGCAGTGGGCTGCTCCAGAGTTGCCTCTCTAATTGTGACTGCTAGTTTAGCAGCCAAGACCCTCCCAAAATCTTTTGGGTTTCCCTCCTTTGTCAGGTCCAAATGGGTTGCCCTCCAGGAATTTCCTCTGCCACCAGTTCCGAGGGCCCTCTTTCTTGTTTACCAGCTCCAACAGCCACAGATTTTATTTCAGGCACAGATCTCCTGGCTCTGAGTTCCAAGGCATAGATCTCCCGGCTCTTTCTGCTCCCTCGGTCTCGTGCCCAATGTAACCCCAGTGGAAATCTGACCTTTCTGTGCCTGAGCGCAGAACTCCTTAGACTCTGCGCATCCACACCAACTGGGCACCAGTGCTCTGGGGGGCCTCAGCCATCCAGTGGGCACTGCAGCCATATATTTTGAGATCCTTCCCCTTCAAGATGGCATGGTCCGCCTCTGATCCAATCTGGTGGCTCCACAAGAGAACCCAGCAGCACTAGGGCCACTCGGTCAGGGGTGGCCAGTCCAGTATTCCCCTACCTTCTCCCGGAGCACAGCTGTCCCCCTACTCACCAACAAACACTCCCTACGCGACCCTCAGCTGCTCCCTCCTTCTGCCCTGGGACCAGACTCAGATCGCATCCCTCTGTTCCACCGCCATTTTCCTCCTCCTAAATGATGTAATTTTAAATGTGGCTTTAAAATATTACAGGGATGTAAGATAAAGGGGGGATGCTATAAACTCTAAGAAAGTGAATATTTTAGACACAGAGGGCATCAAAATGATGGATAGTAAGAAAAAAAAGAGAAAATAGAACTCATGCTAAAAGTAATGAGGTAGATGAATAAAACCAGAAAGTAAAATGTGTTATATTTTTATCTCATGAATGTATTATGAGAACTTGCTAAGCCCAAAATGTTGTGCTGAGTGAATTGTGGGCTCTAAGTAGTTTAAATTAATGTTAATGCTTTCAAGCAGCTTGTACAATTGCTGAAAAGTCAATACATACTATGGCAAATGTTTATCACACCTAAGGTTGTGTACAAGCACAAATCATTTGTGCCATGAGTGTGTAATTAATGAGGGGATAAACCTCTAACCGTCCCACTTGTCCGTGACCTGCTGCTCCTATTTTTTTTGCCTCAGGGCATCTGCTACCCTTCCCCCGATTCTTCAGCCTGAAACCTGTGTGTCATCTCAGATGTTCCTGAGCATCCATCAAAGTCTGCATTGCTTTACCTCTTATATCTGCCCCCATCCCAACCTGCTTCCATAGCTTCATTCCAGCTGGCACTGCTTTCTTGAGACTGACTTCATCTCTTTCTCTCATGGACTATTTTGCACTCTGCCCCTGAAGTCTCCAACAAGAGCACTATTTTTAAAATGCCAACCTGGTCCTATTATATCTCCTCACCCCTGTCACACTTTGCAGGGGTTCCCTTTTGCATATAGAGGGAAATATTTAAACCAAACATGTATACACTGATGGATTTTTAAGATTTTTCCATTTACTTGTACTAACAACCCTACCCAAAGCCCCACTGCCTATCACCCACTCACATTTCCCACACTAGCAATATTTCCCTATTCGCAGTGCCTAGAATACCCATGATTAGTGCCTCTATCTTTGCACATACTGCGTTCTCTTCTGGAACACCAATTCCTCTTGCCCTGTTCTTGGGAAAGGCAGCTCAGGCTGGTATACAAGCTGAGTCTCATCCTCTGTGTTCTCATTGCATTGACACATTGGCCTTTACAGTATATATTCCATTTGGGCCTTTATTTTTGCTTCCCCATCTAGACTGTAAATGGCTAAAGAACATGGAACATATTTAATTTGTTTCCTGCAGCATCAAAAACATGCCTGTCACATGGTAGATAGCTGATAATTTTGATGAACTGATGATTTTTCATGACAGAAGAAGGTGGAGAATTAAGCTAGATCTTGCAGGAGAAAGAATAAAAGGAAGGAACTTCAGTAGAGTGAAGAGTTACTAATGGAGAGACAAGAACATTGGTGTAAAAGGAGGGTTTCTCTTCCGAAAGCTCTTCTTGTCCTTCCATAATATACTTTGATACTTACTTTGGTAACAATAATAAATGTTAATGCCTTATAACAACCATTAGAAATAGTCAATATTTTCACTCCCATTTTACAGATGAGCAGAGACTCAAAGAGATTAAGAAATTTGCCCAAAGTCATACAGTTTATAAAGGGAGCAGGAGAATTTAAGGACAAGTATGACTCCCACTGTCACCCTGACATTGCTTCATTATATTAGACCTTGAAAAGCTTGTGCATGGGTTACCTTGCTCCATCATTCCTGCATTTGCAATTACAAGAGTGTGTATTAAGCTGAGGCTTCCTCTGCCCAGATTCAGAGCAACCACAACTCATGATTGACCAATAGTGAAGACAGGAAATAAGCTGTGTTTGTTTAAAATGCTGAGATTTAGGGAGTTTTGCACAGTATAACCTCAATTGTCTAGCATATTCTGAATAAGCTCCCCGAGTGATTCAGTCATGCTACCCCTGGCCCATTTCCTCATCAGTAAAATGAATAGGACTCTTCAAAGAGTTTGAATGTTAGCCATGTGAATCAGCTGCCCCAAATTTACCTGAGGTACTTGCTTAAAATCACCTCTGTATATGAAGTCCAGGATATTGCTCGCTTAACAGACTCTAATGTTTCTGAGGGAGTTAATCCATGCATTTCATTTCCATTAGACATTAATGCATAATCAGGTTGGAGAACTAAATGATCTCTATGGCTATTTCAGTTTCACTGTGTGCATAGGGAGTAAAGACAGTACATCTCTATTGCTAATTGTGAAGATTAAATGAAAAGAAGGAGTTAAAAAATTCCCGATAATTGGCACAATGCAGCCACCAGTTGTCTTTCCCTGATCTCCATTTGGCCTAAAAATGAACAAGAAATGCTAGTAGTTTGTAGTTTAGATCTTACTTACTCTTCAGTCCTCCTTCCACCAGATAATTCGAGTCATTTCAAGCTTTGTCAGGTACATGGATTAGGTCTTGAGGAATCATTGCATTAGTGGCAGGTGTATCACAAACCATGCAAAGTCCTTACAGGGTCTGTCAAATAATAAGAGTGTTTTTCCTGTAGCATTCATATTTAGAATGCATGATTTTTCTCCTTTCTTAATTGCATTGTGTTCTCTTTAAAAAATCAGTTGCACTGAGTGAGGCCTCTGATTGGTCCTACTTTTCTCAAGCTGTGCTGAGAGATCATATCCACATGTACTAATTCATCAGGCAAATTACTATCTAATATCAGTCAGTATGTCATTAAAAATGGAAGGAAGGATGCAAAAAATCCTATATTTTAAAGTTCATTCTATATTTCTATTCCATCTGGGACTATAATTTAAAATGGAGTCAAGGTAATTTTAAAGTATAATCAGCCAAGATAATGTGACAGAACTAGGTGGTGGCGGAGGGGCAGAATTTATCCCAGTTGCCAAATGATAGCTTCGTTTGCCTTTTCCATCTGTGCAGCAAGTGCCTTGGCTTCCTGTCGTTGAGGTGGTTAAGACCGGATATGACCATGATATAGTTAAATGGGGCCTAGGTAAGTGGAAGAATGTAAACTATGGAAAATTAGCCCATGTAGGTAAAATTTTTAGTTCCAATTCTAGTTTATTGGCAAGAGAGATGTGAGGTCCAGGAATATTGTAGAGACATTCACCCACTGGAGTAAGGGTCAAGATATCTGGTGCCAGACAATTAGGAGATGGAATGGAAAATAGAGCAAGGAAAAGCAAAAAGGCACCTATGCTAAAGAACTCATTCCTAGGTCAGTGACTGTTTTATACAGAGATCAAGATACATGAATAAAAACATTATTGCACAAATACAGAGAAGAAATATTCATACATTTGTTAAATATTACTGAGCGCTTACTACATGTCAGGTAGGTACTGTTTTAAGTTCTGGGAATGTGGTGGTAAATGAAATGAGGTATGCCCTCAGGGAGTTTATGCTAGGATTGAACTCCAACTCTACTGCAATCTAGCAATATGATAATTGATCCTTAGTTCAACATGAAATTTTGGTGGAGACTAAATAAGTCATGTGGAACACCAAGTATAATACCTGGCATGTAGTAGGTATCATAAATGTAATTTTTCCATCCATTTACTTAAACATGTCAGAAAAATAGTTTTGTTTTACTTTGGTACATATCTTTACCTTTTCAATAAGCTTTTCTCTCTGTAAAGGCCATGATCAGTGTTGGAATCCTTTCCACATCCCACGTGGTTCAGGATTCCAGTTCAGGGTTCAGGTTCTGGAGAAGGCTGCACGCAAACGAACAAAGACTCAGAAAAACATTAATTTGGAAAAATGGGGGGCCAGGCAGCAGCCCATCTCTAGTGGAAGGACTGCCTTTTGCCTTGGCCTTGCCATTCCTTTTATTTAGGTTCTGGGAACACATCCATTGCCCTTAGGCAGGAAATAAGCAGATTATCTGGTCAGGAAGGATTTACATGATTATCTGGTGGGGAAGTTGCCCTTGCCACCCTTACCTCAATTAGATAGGGAGTGTTTGGCTCTGACCTTTCAGAGCTTCAAGGTTGACTAAGCCTTTTGGATTCCTTGTCCACACCTTTCTATTGATGAGGTAATGGCTGGTTCCCAGCAATCAGAAAGTCTAGATAAAGATTAAACAATTAGAACTCCCACCCACACACATACCTAAACTCACTTCTCCTCTCTAAATACAAAGCGAGTACATATTTCTACATATCAGAATGGGTCAGAAAAGCAAACAAGTGGAGTGAAGTTGAAAAACTGTGACTCAAGTGCTCCCACATAATTTAGGGGTCAGAGCCATGTTATGGTCTGTTGTGTAAAGAGTTGCAAATCAGAAGGAACACCTGTTCAACACGGATAAACCAGCACGGTACTCAGGAAGCTGGGACAGATGGCCATCCCCCGCATCAGAGGGGGATAATCCTATTATCCTCCTGTTCTAGACTGTGAGTTTCCTTAAATATGCAAAAAATGGGTGCTTCCCAAAAATTTCTGGAAAAGTGCAGATATCTTACCTTAGCCAGGGGCACATTGAAGGATAGGCAAGTTTTCAAAACAGGTTCTGCATCCAGGAATTCAGCTTGGGCAGGAGAGCACTACCTGGGAACACGTATTTGTTTGAAACTTGAGCATAGAGTGAAAGATGAAATAGAAGATCTGGAAGAGGAGGTAAGCCATGCTTCTCAAACTTTAACCTATATCAGAATCATCTCAGGAACTTGCTGGTCCTGATTCAGTATTTTGGCGGCCAGGGGGAAGCCTGAGATTCCACATTTTTCACAGCTTTCAGAGTATGCTGATGCTGCTGGTCCATGGACCACAGAGAAATTCAAACGAGAAACCCAAGTGTTGCTACTGAGACAGTGAAGCCAGATTGTTGAGGCAGGGAATGTGGACAGCATTTTTCTTATCAGAGATTTTACTCAAATGCTGAGAAAGGCCAAGCAGGTAAGAAAATGTATGAAATGGAGTCATGGAATTGTACAAAGTTGAAAACTACACACCAGTAAGCTTTCCTCAAGTCTGGAGAATTTGTTGATATCAAAGAATCTGATCCCAATGTTACCAACTTTCTTAGTTTTTCAAGAGAAGCTGGAAATTCATATTCGATATTTAAGACGAAATCTGCTGGTTTTTAACTCCAGATAATTCGAGTCATTTTAAATACACACACACCGTGTGAGTCATACATTTTATTTTCTTGCTAGACTTGGCCATTATCCTGCAACTGCTTCATCTAAAGTCACTGGGTCACAGAGTTCAAGAGTCCAAAATAGGGTCACAGGCAGTAGAAGCTGATACTTAGGGCAGCTGAGGACTTGCTGGCATGACAGTATGGTTGAATATTATGGATTAGAGTTCAGTAAAAGAATGCATGATGAGACCAGGGATCAGAACACAGATATCAAGAATATATGTAAAGAAGACTCTTTAAAAATAGAGAGTTGACGTCAGGAACTAATGGGGTAAATCTTATTATAATTAGACGGATGGTGGCCTGGGATGAGGATTTTGAATTGTTTTCAAGCAACTACTGAAAATCACTGACTTGATTATTTTAAATAATGGCTGGGACTGTTAAAATATGAAAGTGTTAGCTGAGCAAGCTAATAATTTAATATAGGAAGTTTTGCTTTTTATTTCGACCCCAAAGTTGTCCTAGCTGAGCAAAATGTGACTGTCTAGGTGAAGATCTGTACTGAAATGAAATTTTATCTCTCATGACAGGGGTTATGTGTGGTGAACAGAATTAGCTAGCAACATTTCCCCTGCTCTCTCCCTTCCACTTTTCTTTTCTCCCTTCCTCTCTTCCTTCCCTCCTTCTTCTGTATCTTCTTCCCTCCCTCCCTCCCTTCCTCCCTCCCTTCCTTCCTTCCTTCCTTCCTTCCTTCCTTCCTTCCTTCCTTCCTTCCTTCCTTCCCTCCTTCCTTTTTAATTTTTTAGTATTAGAAGTCCCTGATGGATTTGTGCTCTAGATAGTTGTCAGAGTGGCCAGCTCCTTAATGTAGTTTATGCAAAGGAATTACAAATTCAAAGTGAATTCTTAGAAGATGATCTGATTTTGGAATAGCTTTGCCTGCAATGGAAAAAGTGGGGTCAAGGCTGAGGGGCAGATTTGAGAGGTAAAATGATGGGGAGATAGAGAACAGAGACTGGTTGGTTGTGCCTAAAGAGTGAAATAGTAAAAGGGCCCCTTTGTATTTGTATTTGTATTTGAAATTCTGGTTCTTACTACTTTTCTATAATAGAAGTAAGTTATCAGAGGGAGCTTTGTGGTTATGCATGTTTGTTCTAAGGAAAATACTGGCCTGGTCTTTCTCCTACATTGACATTTAAAATTAAGCTGGTATTCACAAATTCTCTTCAAAGAAGTTAAGAAGATTCAGTCAAGGCTCAGCTTTGTTTATTGTTTGTTTGAGATTATAGAGGCAAACTTTGTATAAAACTGTCAACATAAAAAAATCGTTATTCTTTCTTCTTAAAAAAGATACCAAACAATAAATATAAGATACCAGAGACCCAATTTATGAATTCATGCACCAATGGGGTCCCTCGGCCTGGCCTACATAGATCGGGCCAAAACTGGCTCTCTGAAATCCCCTGAGGGGTCCTAAATGGTGAGAGGAGGGTTCTCAGGTGACACACCCTGGACTCAGGCTTCCTCCTCTCTGGTTCCAGGTGCATCACTCGAGAACTGCAGCTGCCAAGCCACCGTAGCTCAGCAGCTTCTGTGTTGAGTGTCTGCCCTCAGTGGTCAGTGTGCATCATAGTTATAGGTCAGATGGTTGCTTAAGCTTTTATGTATATATAGATAGCCCTAGCCAGTGTGGTCAGTTGGTTGGAGCATTGCCCCATACACCAAAAGGTGGTAGGCTTGATTCCCAGTCAGGGCCCATACCTAGATAGTGGTTCAATCCCTGGACCAGTGTGTGCAGGAGACAACCAATCATTGTTTTAATGTTTCTCAAGTTGATGTTTTTTTTTTAAATTTTATTTACAATATAACTTATAGTACTACATATGTTTTCATCCCCCCCATATCCTCCCCCCAGCCTCCCCTACCCCCAGCACATGTCCCCACCTGCCCCCCTCCCCGCCCCAGTGTCTTTCATTGTTTTTGGTTTTTTTTTCACTCTCCTTCCCTTTCTGTCTCTAAAAATCAATAATTTTTAAGTGATATATAATCCTGGATTATTAAGGATTGCTTAGAAAGCCGTTAAAAGTGCAGGGATGCTGGGTAAGTAAATGCCAAGCCCAGAGAACTCACCCTGAAGTAGGAAAGTCAGAGGGCAGCAGAGCTAGAAATTTGTATTGCCCTGGGAAAACCTTAGGTAAAAGATTTCATTAGACTCAGATAGTTTTCGTAAAATTTTTCAAATTCAGTTGAGAATTTGCAGAGATTAAGTAGTGTGAGAACAAAACAACACTATCCTATATAATAAAAGGCTAATATGCAAATAGACCTAATGGTGGAATGATTGGTCACTATGACGCTCACTGACCACCAGAGGACAGATACTTAATGCAGGAGCTGCCCTCTGGTGGTCAATGTGCTCCCACAGGGGGAGCGCTGCTCAGCTAGAAGCCTGGCTCACACCTGGCGAGCACAGCAGCAATGGTGGGAGCCTCTCCCACCTCCGCAGCAACGCTAAGCCATCAGTCAGAGTGTGAGAAGATGCAAGCTGGGCTGAGGGATCTGCCTCCCCCACCATGAGTGCACAAATTTCATGTACCAGGCCTATAGTATATACTATATAATAGATACTAATCTTTATTAATCCCTTGATATGTTTTGGATAATTTCCTATGAAAATCATTTATGTATACCAAATATAATGACGAATTTCAACCATTTTTTAGCAATGCCCTAAAACATTAACCCACAATTTTATACCTAGCAAATTAACAGGTTTATTAAGATTTGCAACCCTGTTGAGTCTTCCTGTGTCTCCTAAGGAGCTCAGCTGTCTTTCTAAAAAGCAAGGCAGAAAGTTCTTTACCTCCAAGTTCCTATCACTTAGAAGCTAATTCAGTCTCATTAATTCCATGCAAAAAATTTCCTCCTTTTAGCAGAAGGGAAGGAAGATGGGTGTGCATGGGTCCCAAACAACCAAGGAAGGCAATTAAAAGGCAGCTGTGTCCTGCCCCAAGGGCAAGGCAGTAACTTGCCATTCTTGCACTCCAGAAGAACTGGGAGTGCATTTATTTCATCAGCCAAATAGGTGAGCATTAGCAGCAAAACACACTGATATGAGCACAGAAAGTTGACTACTTGCTTTGAAGGAAATGTGAAGGAAACTTAATGAATGAGGATTTTTAAATATCCTTTTTTCATGTGTATTTGATTTTTGCTCTTGGTACCCCCAAGAATGACACTTTGCCCCCAAACTCAAAGTGTGGAGGCCTCAGAGTTTCCTCTTTCTCTGTGACATGGTTCCGTTCAGCAAATGCAGTTGTGATTTGAACTATGATTTCCCAACCCCATCATTTCATGTTGTGCTTTGCTATTTCCAGGAAGCAGAATGTGCCTACATACTCTTTGTTGTTGGCATATTTTGGCTTACAGAAGCATTGCCCCTGTCTGTAACAGCTTTGCTGCCTGGCCTAATGTTCCCATTGTTTGGAATCATGCCCTCTAAGACGGTAAGTGAGTTTAAGTTCTCTTGCAAATGTTTGCCATGTTTAGATTGCTTGTTTGTGCTGATATTTTCATTTAGAAAACTTATATTTAAAGGTAGCAATAATCCTGTGAATAACACTTCCAGGTACCCTGGCCTGGTAGCTCAGTTGTTTAGAGCGTCATCTTGATAAGCCAAGGTTGTGGATTCCGTCTCCAGTCAGGGCACATACAAGAACCAATCAATGAATGTATAAATAAGTGGAATAACACCTCTCTCTCTCTCTCTCTCTCTCTCTCTCTCTCTCCAATAAAAATTAAGAAAAAGATAATGTGTCTATGTAAGTTCTCCAAAAGTCCAGCTGTTTCTTTTCTCTAGAACTCTGCATGTGTGTCCATCTTCAGGTGGACAAAAAACTAAAACAGGCAGCAGCTCCTTGGGCTGTGCATGTCAGTAGGAGAAAAGTGTGTCCCTTCTTCCCAGGCTTCCCAGTGTGTCTCTAAGCTTGAGCATCTCTCCCAGCAAAAGGGCTAGTTCTTTCACATCCTGCAGAAGCTTTGTGCATTCAGCTGAATTCCCTCTCACACAGAGCTGGAAAGCAATTTTTGTTTTTAATGAAGAAAAAGCTTCCCTGTTTTCTTTTCCAGAAAATTGGCATTTCAAAAGATAAAACCAAATTAACTTTCACGTGTCTTTCTATTATGTTCTTGCTGAGAAGAGTTTATTCATGCTGAGAGGTGCCTCTTACCTTTATATAATCTAAAGGTATCCATCTGAAGAAAATGAATTCAGTTTCTTATTAAAACCATGAAATGCATTGAAACCAGAATATCTATCTCCACACGGTCTGCAGCCACCCAGCACACAACTGCCTAAACCACAGCCAAAACATTCTCAGGAAAAAATGTCAAGTTCAAGATGCCAGGATTTATCACCTTTGGACTTCTTTCTTCTGCCAGGGTCCAATATTACTATCACAAGACTCATCTGTCTTATAATGGAGTGGAGTTTTTTTAAACTAACCCATGATACAGTTTTTTTTTTGTTGTTGTTGTTCTTTTTCCTCCCCCCCACCCCCCCGTCCCCCTTGGAGAAGCTATTATTCCTTTCCTTATTTTCATGTTGCTCCTTCCCATTTTTGAATTCTCTTTATTTTTTTTCCATTTATGATCATTCCTTCTTCTCTTTTCTTACTACATTTCCTTCTCCCTTATAATCTTCATTCATATTTTTTAGAGACCATTGGATTTGAAAGAGTGTAGCTGGGGCTGTACTTTAGCTTCTCTCACCCCCAGGCTGAAGATTTGCTGCCTCACAGAATCTAGGAGCGATAAACAAATTTGTTTCTCAAAGGCTCCAATGTGTGACTAGGTATATGGCTCTTAATAAAAGCAATAAAAAAGAAGAGGTTGACAAATCCTCAAAAATATACCACACAAGCCTGTCTTATTGACTTGTGGGGTCCCACTGCCAGAGATAAAGTTTAACAGTCACATATTTGTCTCTTATGGTTTAACTAGAGGTCCAGTGCATGAAATTTTGTGCATGGGTTAGGGCAGGAGGAGGATGTGTCCCTCAGCCCAGCCTGCACCCTCTCCAATCTGGGACCCCTTGAGGGCAGTTAGACATCCCTCTCACAATACAGGACTGCTGGCTTCCAACTGTTCATCTGGCTGCCAGCTTAATCACCCCCTAACCACTCTCCTGACAGCCTGATGGACACCTAACTGCTCCCCGGCTGGCCTGATTGCCCCTAATTGCCCTCCCCTGCAGGCTTGGTCTCCCACAACTGCCCTCCCCTGTTGACTTGGTCACCCCAAACTGCCCTCCCCTGTGGGCCCAATCCTCTGCAACTGTCCTCCCCTGCAGGCCTGGTTCTCCCCAACTGTCCTCCCTTGCAGGCCTGGTCATCCAACTGCCCTTCCCTGCAATCCTGCCCCCCCCTCCCAGTTGCCCTCCCTTGCAGGCCTGGGTTCCCCCCAACTGTCCTCCTCTTCAGGCCTGGCTGCCCCCAACTGCCCTCCTCTGCTGGCCTGGTCCCACCCTCAACTGCCCTCCCCTAAAGGTCTTGTCCCCCCCAACTGGCCTCCCCTGCAAGCCTGCTTCCTCCCACCTGCCCTCCTTGCTGGCCTGATTGCCCACAACTGCCCTTCCCTGCTGGCCATCTTGTGGTGGCCATCTGATGTCCACTTGTGAGCAGTCATCTTTGACCACATGGGGGCAACCATATTGTGTGTTGGAGTGATGGTCAATTTGCATATTACTCTTTTGTTAGATAGGATTATGATCAGACTGACTAAATTTACCAGAGACTTATGTAGAAGCAAGATTTACTGAAATCAGGGCATGTCTGTGGCAAGCAGGCTGGAGGGAGACAGAAGGAAAAGGGGATCTAGGAAGACCTGGCTTCATGGGAACTGCCAAAGAAATAGCTCTGCCCCTTTTCAGTATGTGGAGGCCCCACAAGAGGCAGCAAAATCCCAGGCACTAATGACAGTTGCATTATGCAGGCTGCTGATAGCGGTCCAAGAGCCCTTTACCCCCAAAGTGTCTGTATCAGGCTAATTTAACAGCCACAGAATCTTAGACTCAGAAGGGAGTTGTCTGAGTCATTGTACCCTGGGCAGGAATTCCCCGACACAATATTGCTTACAGAGGAGATCACTCAGGAACTGCTTAAAGGCTTCCTCTGTGTGGATTTAGAATCCCCCAGGAGAAAGTCCATGGCATTTTGGAATAATTTTAACACTCAAGTGACTACACTTCACTTCATTGAACCTAAGTCTGAAACTCAGGCACTCTGACTCTTGAAACATTTCTCTTGCAGCTAAGATTCCACCAATGAACCTCATCTTTCTTTCACATGATAGTGCTGCTTGGATTTAAAAATAAATATAATCTCTTTAAGTCTTCCCACCTCCAGCTTCTGTGGTTTTCATATCTCAGCTCTCTTCCTCAACCCCACCACCTCCTCAACCCCACCACCATCTTTTCTCTTGCTGAAACTACCTCTGGTTTGTCAATGACTCTTAAGGATTAAACAGTTAAAAATGCAATGTCTGTCACATAGTAAGCAATCAATATATGTCAGTCAATAATAGTAGTATTGTTTGTACACTGACAAAAGTGAACACTGTAGATCACTCTAGAAACATTCTTTTTATGTTCCTTTGCCAAAATAAGATTTTATTTTGAAAGTCATTTAAAAGACACTAAGACTCAGTAGATGTAGTTCCCAAACCATGTTTTATCCAACCTCCACCAGTTGTCTCTGTCATGCCTCAAAGTTGCTTTCTTTGTTAATTTCTATTTTTAGCTTGCTGGAGAAAATACATCTTTCTTTTTGTTTGTTTATTTGTAGTGTAGAGCTTTATTTTCCAGGAAATAGCATCTTTGTGGGAAAAAAAAATGAGGTAGATCTACTATGTTCAGCAACTTGGGGGGCCCAGGGGTCAGCCAGAGGTGAAATGTGTCCACTGTCCTGGGTTTCTCTCACGGCGGCGTAGAACCTTACAAAATGGAAAGGTTCTTAGTATTTGCTGCAACCAGAAATCCACATGTGGAAACGGCATCCAGGAATAAGGTCATGTGCAAAGTTGCTCTGTCTTTGCATCGTAGAAACCAATCACTGGTCCTCCTGCTAAAGCTGGCGCAGCTCGCAGCTCCTCCAGACTGCAATCTTGGAAGGAGGCTCTGTGAATCTCTGCAGATTCAGTGTTGATAGCAAGGCCATAAATCATTGGGAAGTGGTTTTCATTTTCTTCCAGGTCATTTAATTCTGTCACATAGAATTCATTAAGTGAATGTTATCTTCCTGTCTGTCAAATTCACTAAGAAGTTGATGAGTATGTTTTTGTGACAACTGCCTGTTGTCCCCAGAGCCTCCTATGAGGCTCACTTCCAGGGTTCCATACTGAGAGCGATTGGAAAGGATTTTATGGAGTTCATGACAGAGGGGCCTTAGTTTGGGTAGAGGTGCCATCACAGTGTATCAGGCAGGTAGCTCATTACTTGTGTGCCTAAGGACTACAGTGTGACAAGTGGTGGCATCATCAGAGCCAGGAGTGGGGATGGAGCCATCCTTTGAGGTAGTCACTGCAAGCTCTCTTTGCTGAACATACAGAAGGCCCTGGGGTCCCACTTGGTGAACAGACTGACCTCCGAGCAGTCTGGCTCTTTCCTCCAGAAGTGGGTGTGCTCAGATAATGGTCCCTTATCGCCCCTCAATCGGCAGCTCCCCACATGGGCTGCCTGCTTCCCTCTAGAAACATTCTGATTGTTGCAAAGCTAAAGTAAGTTTATCATCTCCCTTCTGGTATTTCAACCCAAATCCATTTAAAACTTTATGTGACTTTTCACCTGTTAAGCTTAACTGGAGCTTGAAACAAATCAAAGTCCTTATAAATTTTAGTGGAGAAAACTGTTTTTTCAGTCTTGTGATCCTCTGTCCACACACAGGGTAATGACCTTTTCCTCAAAAGTAGCTGACCTAAGCTACAAAGAAAGGGCTAGAGATTCAGTCAGAAGATCTGAGCTGAACACATGATATTTCCAATAATTACTTGTATAATCCTGATCATGTCTTTTAAAAATGATTTTTTTTCTCATCTATAAATGGGGA
Organism: Antrozous pallidus; assembly: GCA_027563665.1. NCBI lineage: Eukaryota > Metazoa > Chordata > Mammalia > Chiroptera > Vespertilionidae > Antrozous > Antrozous pallidus. The sequence goes on along the minus strand of CM050521.1, from coordinate 16,328,756 downwards.
ATGATAATACCACATAATTAAAGGGTTATAACAATCAAGTCAAATAATATGTGTGAAACAGTGGTGCAAACTAAGTATCAAATATTTCTATACATTTTAACATTCACAGTTAAAGTTTGTTTAATAGTGTGAAACTATCATTCCAGCCTATTGCAGCATTTTGGAATCTCATCTGTCATTGAAGGGAATAATATTTCTTTACTATCTTTATCCAAGTTCAGAGCCCTACACAACTCTTTGTTTGGCCACTACAGTTTTAACATTATTTATCAAGCCAGTGCTAAATACCTATATCTTATGTTTTGTTAGAGGTGGGCTCTGCGCCCAGGTTCTTGTCTTGTTTGTAAGAAGGAATTCAAATGAGAGACAGTACCAAAAAGCAAAGCATGTAAGAGTTTCTTTGCAATTAAAGGAAATATACTCAGATATAATCCAAGCTGAAAGTTTAGCTGACAGAAGCCAAACCAAATGCCCCACTTGTTTGGGCATTTTGTAATTTTATACTCTGAAGTTCAGAAAAACAACAACAACAACAAAACTCCTCAGGGTTCAAGGCTGCCCCACCCAGATGTTAAGCTGTTATACCACATCTTGGAGAAGCTTAGAAGTCTCCCCCTTCCTCGGTCTTGGTCTGCTCACTCTTGGTTAATTCTTGTTTGTCAGGTCTCCCAAGTCTTCCTTTGATCTTAGCTATCTTTCCCTGCTCATATCTATCAAACTATCTACTCCAACATTACTGAGCACATTGTTGTATGAAAAGCATCAACAAGTATTGAATTTCTCTCATCCATTGAATAAATTTTAAATGCTAAATAAGTAGTGTGCCAATTAGATTTCCCCAAACAGGTTTATTGTTATTAAAACACATTTATATATAAATTTAAATATATAGATGTAAAGATATAAATGTATAATAAAATGTTATTCTATCTAATAAAAGAGTAATATGCAAATTTGAGCATACCTCTGCCACACCCACAAGCCACACCCAAAGCCACATCCACCAGCCAATCAGGAGCAGATTATGCAAATAAAGCCCAACCAAGATGGCTGCCACAACTGAGAGCTGGAGGAAGGCTTGAGGTTCCCCGGCAACAGTGGAAGCCAAGCTTTCTGCCTGCCACTGCTGGCCTAGCCCTCCACTCTAGGCTACAAACTTTCAAACAGAAATGGCTGCCACCACGGAGCGACCAGAAGGCTTGGCTCTGCTCCAGGCAACAAAGTTTCAATTGTAGACATAAATTAATCCCAAATACCAGGGCCTCCGCTTGGGTCCCTGGGGGGTGTGGCTGGCCTGCAATCCTCTACAGGCCTCTCGCCCAGATCACCCCTCACCCCAAGGAAACCCCCACTCTGATCTGGGACACTCTTCAGGGCAAACCAGCTGGCCCCCACCTATGCATCAGGCCTCTAACCTATCTAATAAAAGAGTAATTTGAAGATTGACCATCACTCCAGTACACAAGAGGGCTGCCCCCATGTGGTCAAAGATCCTGCCCCCATGTGGACACAGATGGCCACCACAAGATGGCCAGCAGGGGAGGGCTGCTGGGAGGTTCCAGGCTTTGCAAAGGAGGGCAGTTGGGGGTGATCAAGCCTGCAGGGGAGGACAGTTAGGGGTGACCAGGCCGGCAGAGGAGGGAAGTTGGGGGCAAACTGTCTGGCAGGGGAGCAATTAGACATCAATTAAGCTGGCAGGGTAGTGGTTAGGGGGTGGTCAGGCTAACAGGCAGAAGCAGTTTGGGGGCAATCAGGGAGGCAGGCAGGTGAGCAGTTTGGAGTCAGCAGTCCTGGATTGTGAGAAGTATGTCCAATTGCCTGTTTAAGCCTGAATCCAGGCAGTCGGACATCCCTGAAGAGGTCCCAGATTGGAGAGGGTGCAGGCTGGGCTAAGGGACATCCCCCGCCTCCCTTTGCATGAATTTCATGCACCGGGCCTCTAGTATTACATATTTACTCAGTTATTTAACAGATATTTATGTGCTAGGACTCTGCCAGACACTTTAGAATATATCAATGAATAAAATCAGACAAAAAATTCCCTGTCTTCCTAGGGAAAAAGAGATAGCAAACAATATGCCTTAAGGAATAGGTAAATTACTTAGTGAGTTAGAAGGTAATTGGTGCTATAAAAAATGCAACAGAAGAATGAGGTCAGGTTTCGGTTTTAAATAAAATTATCAATGAGGTGTCCATACCTGAATGAAGATTTACAGGAGATGAAGGAGTTAGCCATTTGGGTATGTGGGAAACAACCACTGCTGAAGGGGAAATACCCCATGCAAAGAACTTAGTGCAGGTATATATCTGCAGTGTGACTGGAGCAGAGTGAATGAAGGAGAGAATGATAGAAAATGTTGTCAAGGAGATAATGTGAAGAGGAACTGGACCATGAAGGACCAAAGTAGGCCATGATAAGGTTTTATTTAAAAAATATATCTTTATTGATTTCAGAGAGACAGAGAGAGGGAGAGCAAGATGGAAATATCAATAATCAGAAAGAATCATTATTTAGTTGCCTCCTGCACGCCCCCTACTGGGGTTGAGCCCACAACTGGGCATGTGTCCCTGACCAAAATGAAACCTGGCACTCTTCAGTCTGTAGGCCAAAGCTCTATCCACTGAGCAAAACTGGCTAGGATGGCCACAATAAGGTTTTAACTGTGAATGAAGTTAGACCCACTAAAGAGCCTTGAGTAGAAGGGTGATATGATCAATTTGACTTTTATTTTAAAAGAATAAAATGGAACCCTTGCATGGGCTACTGTGTTGAAAACAAGGGAGTAGTGTTTTTTTTTTTTTTTTTTGCAATAATCTAAGTGAGAGGCCATGGTAATTCAAACCAGGAATAGTAATAGGGATGTTGAATATATCTATTTTTAATTATATATTTTTTATCAATAATTCCCTGAATGATTTGATCTGGCACATGAAAGAAGAAAAGACACGTAGGAGCTGCACAGCTTTCTTTCTTTCTCTCCCTTTCTTTCTTTCTTTCTTTCTTTCTTTCTTTCTTTCTTTCTTTCTTTTTTTTTTAATTCTCACCCAAGGATATTTTTCCATTGATTTTTAGAGAGCGTAGAAGAGAAAGGGCAAGACAGAGAGAAATTTCAATGTGAGAGAAACACATCAATTGGTTACCTCCTGCAAGAGCCCCGAACAGGTCCTGGGCTGAGGAGGAGCCTACAATAGAGGTATGTGCCCTTGACAGGAATCAAACCTGAGAGTCTTTGGTCCACAGGCTGACTCTCTATCCATTTAGCCAAACTGGCTAGGGCCCTCACAGCTTTTTGACCAGCCAACTGGAAAAAAGGAGCTGCTATTAATTGGAACGAAGACTATGAGCAAAGTAGGCTTGTTGCAGGCGAAAGACTGACACCTGGAGTTCAGTGTTGGACGCTAAGTTTGAAAGACCTATTTTACATCTAAGTGAAAGTGTTAAGTAAGCAGGTACATACATACAAATGAGTCCAGAGTTCATGAGACAGTTGAGCTGGAAATATAGATTTGCTATTCAGCAGCCCTAAGATTTGAAGACATCATTTAGAAACCAAGTGAAGATAGAAAAACAAAGAGGACCAAGAACTAAGCTCTGGAGAACTAAGACGTTGGCAAGAAAAGAAAGTGCTAGAAAAGAAGACTGACAATGAAAGGTTATTGAGATAGGAGACTATGAGAGTGTGGGGTTTAGAAATGCAAGTGAAGCAAATGTTTTAAGAATGAGGAAATGATCCAAAGTGTCAAATCTTCTAATAAGTCAATTAATGTGAAAACTGGAAATTGACCATTGGATTTAGCAACACCATATAAGTAAGTATTCTCTTAAGTATATTATTAAAATACTAGGGGCCCAGTGCATGAATTCATGCACCTTGAAAGAACTGTGGGCCACCAGGCTGCAGGTCTTGACCCATCCTCCAGGACCCTGCCAAATCCCTCCTGCCATGGCCTCTGGTTCCTTGTCTGCCAGCAGGGTCACAAAGTGGTAGGGCCTGGCACCAGCAGCAGATGCTAGTGGCGGCTGCTGCCCCGATTGCCCCTTAGGAGCAGGGGAGGTGGAGAATCCCTCAGGGGTGATCAGGGCTGGCAGCCGCTGCTCACACCCACTAATGGTACCGAGTGATTGGGACTGGACGGGGCACTGGATGTGGATGCAAGTGGGACCAGCACCAGCAGCAGGTGCGCGCACCAGGTAGGACTGCAGCATGTGGGAGCAAAGAATTTTCAGTAACCATTAGAGCCGTGATAGCGAACTTATGACACGTGTGTCAGCACTGACACACGTAACCATTTTGATGACATGGGGCCGCATGTGGTCTCATACAAAGAAGTATGGGGTCACATGCTGAGAAGGACATTTCATCCTTGGCTACTGCACAGCCGGGTGCAGTAGCTGAAGATGAAACATTTGCTGTATTGTAGTGTAGACACTTTGTGCCGGATGTCTCCAGGCCAAAACAACAGAACTTCAGCACAGAGCATCTAGTTCTGGGACTTCCAGTTAGGCTATTAGGGGATCTTTGACCTCACTTCCAGCCGGTGGAGCAGGGAGCAGTGGAATGCTGTGGGGGACGCATCTCTGGGGCCCCTGTGGTCGCCATTACCAGCAACCACATAACCACAGCAACTATCATCCAATCTACTGTTCTGGGGTGTTGTGGATTTCTAATTGACCATTATTATTGAGATAAATGAAGGGGAGGCTGGGAGATGTGAGGGCCTGTGCTATGGGTGCTGTGTCCTGCCATTAGAAATAGTGACAGCCATTTAAATTATATAAGGAACACCATTTTGTAGCATAGTGCAGACTCCATTTCACCACTATTACTGATGTGCATCCTTATTAATCCCTATTTCTACTTATTAACCCTGCCCTTTACTAAAAGACAGTTACATGTGCCATCTTGTGGTCAGTTAGGCTAGTTAACTCCTAATTTCCTGCAGGGCTAACAGGCTATCTATAATTCTATCTTCTGTCACTGCCTCCATGATGGAGAACCCAAAAAATAAAAAAACCAAGGTTAAGTAAAGGAAGTGGTGGTGGTAGTAGTAATAGTAGTAGTAGCCAATTATTTCAAGAGACATGGACTGAGATGTATGGCATTATAGAAAAAAAATGGCAGATCATTTTGCATCCTATGTACTGAAAGGGTAGTAAGTAGAACGTGGAATATAAATAGATATTTTGAAATTAATCATTCCCAGCTCTTGAAAAAAAGTGAGGATGAAAGAAAAGAAAACATTTCCAGGCAGCTACACTTTTATAAGAGCCAATCCAATTCCATCCTTAAGTTTATAAAAGGATCTACAAATTTAACATCTGCAAGTCTGAGCATTGCTCACTTCATAGTTCAGCATGGAAAAGCACTCAGTGAGGGAAAATTTATTAAAGAAACTCTCCTAGGATGTGCACCAGTTCTATTTCACAATATGCAGAATAAAGATGCAATTATTATGAGAATATCTGAGTTACCACGCAGTAGAAATATCATGAAAGACTGAATAATGAGACTGAACACAAACATACAACATCAATTAAAGAGAGACATAAGTAATTGTAAATGTTTTTCCATCTCTTTTGATGAAACTGATGTCACATCACATGCTCAATTCGCCATTATTGGTTGATATTCTGATGGTCTCACAATGAGAGAAGAGTTGATAAAGTTAGTATCAGTGCCAACAAGTACATCAGGAAGTGAAATATGTAAGGTTGTTATACAAACTTTCTGTGACCTAAGCATTGAGTGACAACAGACGGCAACCAAACATGGTGGGGGAAAAAAGTCGGATTTATCAAATTGTTTACAGAAACTATTGGACATCCGATTGTGCCTTTTCATTGTATTATCCATCAGGGGGTTTTATGTGCCAAGGCAGGATTCACCAACTTAAATGACTTAATGTCAGTTGTTACAAAAATAGTTAATTTAATAGCTGCCCGCCTCCTTCATAAGCGAGAATTTTCTGCACTTTTACTGGAGGGTGATTCCACCTACAGTGGACTGCTGATGTACAATAATGTAAGATGGCTGAGCTGAGGCAAAGTTCTTGAGTGCTTTGTGGAGTGTTTTGAAGAAATTAAGGTATTTCTTGAGGATAAAGACCTGGGAAACTTTTCTCAGCTCAATGATGATCAATGGGTCAACACCCTAATATTTTTTATAGATCTCTCTGTTCATATTAATGAAGTTACAAGGTTTTGGCAAAAATATTGACATTATGTTTAGATCCATAAAAGCTTTTGAAAGTAAACTTAAAATTTTCAAGCGAGATGTAGAAACTAAAACTTATAACTATTTTTCTTGAGTAACAAAGTATTTTGAGAAGGCCAGAGCAATTGTACAAAATAAAATGGAACCCTTGCATATAAAGTACCAGCATGTCTTAGACTTGTTATTTGACCAGTTCAGTGATAGATTTAATCAATTTAGAAGCCTAGAACAGATCCTAAAAATAATTAAGTATCCAGATGTAGTAATCTACAGTAGTTTGGAATTAAATGCCAATGGATGCAAATTGATAATTTGGAGATGCAACTTGCAGAATTTCAAGACAGCATCTGGGTTCAGGTGTTTGTCAACTTGAAGTCAAAGCTTGAGAATCTGGAAAGGTGCTGCTTGGAGAATCAAGAGGAGTGCCACTATGAACAGGAAATTTGGAGTGCCTGGAACCAATTACCAGACACTTTTAGCACCCTGAAAAATATAGCAATGGCTTTACTCACAATTTTTCCCTTTAAGTACTTTTCTGAGACCTTCTTCTCAGCATTAAATAATATCAAAACCTACAAAAGAAACAGATTGACAGATGAAGTTAGTAGCGCTTGCTTGGGCTTGAAGTGTACAAAATATCAACCTTCAATCGAAGGTTTAGCCAATGAAATTCAGCAACAAAAAAGTCACTAATAGGCAGGTTAGTAAAAGAATTCCCCCACCCAATCACTTATCTTAGTTCACGGCACCCCACACAAGTAAAACAATATCAAGACCAACAAAAGAAACTGACTGACAGATGAACAAAGAAGTCACTAAGCAGATAAGTTAAATAATTAGCTTTTGATTTATTAAATAGAGTTATATATTACAATTATACATTTTTGTTATTTAAACTATAAATATCACAAAATTATGCTTTTTTCCCCCCCAAGTGGCACACCACCCGAGTTATGCTCGGTTTTTTGGTGAATTTTGACACACCAACCTCAAAAGGTTGCCCATCACTGCACTAGAGGCTTGCCCCGATGACAGCGATTGGTGGCCCACCTTGGTCTGGCATCCCCACTCACCTGCTCCACCACCCCACTGCAGCCAATGCCCACCGTGTTCTGCACATGCCTCCTGGTCAGTGCGCATCATAGTGACTGATTGTTTGGTTGTTGAAGTGTTTGCATATTAGCCTTTTATTATATAGGATAGGCTTTATAATCATACACATTAGAACTGACAAAGTATCCCCCAAAATCTCTTTTAATTCACAAACCTGATATGAAGCATTATTTTACTTTCATGAGTAAGTATATTGGCTTGTAGCAAGTTTGCTGAACTGGTGTAAATTGCATAGTTAAGACAGAACCCAGGTGATCTAATCACAAAAGCCCATGTTTCTTGATGAAATCCCATTTGAAACAAATATAACTATCATGATGTTGCAAATGGATTTCAAGTTTTATTAGGAATCTGATTTGACATACCAACTTTGCCTCGAAAATAGTTATATTTATCAGCATCATTTACAAACCAATATCACCTTCTCTTATTACTTCCTAAACAAATAGACTATAAATACAAACATGGCTAAAGTTCTTCAAATATACTAACTCTGATGAGAAACAAACAATGGAAAATAAAATGCAAAAATTCCTTCTTAGGTTTAACAACTAATTGATTTAGACAATTGGGCTGAATGCCATACTTTGTTTACATATTCTATTATGGGATTGACAAACCATAAGTCTGAGGGACATATCCAGCCTGCAACCCAGTTTTCAAAATAAAAAGTTTTGTTGGAAACACACACAGCTATGGTCACTCATTTATGTATTATCTTTGGCTACTTTTGTGCTACAAAGACAAGTTGAAATAATAATTATTATAAAAATTATAAGGCTCAAAAAGTCTAAAATATATATTAATTTTTTATAGAAAAAGTCTGCCAGGTTCTGGTATAATTTAAATATATTATAAAAAGCATATCTCATGGTCCTGGACCTCTTTCTGTGTTTAATTAGTTACTAATAATAGCTTGCTTCTATGTGTTCCTTTGAGTTTTTAAAGGAATCTTTCCTTTTTTCCTCTCATTTAAGTACAGAGTATTGTTGAGATAGGATCCATGGGGCTTAATTCAATGAGCAAAGCTGCAAAAGAAATGAGTAGAGGAAAGCTCAAATATCTATCTTACAATTATCAAATCCTGTGAAACTTTCCAAATTCCCCTACGAAAAAGTGGTAGCTTACTCTTTGAAACCTCAACTATGCCTTGATGATGTAGCTCTCATGTACCTGTTGTTGTGCTCTTTGTTAACTTATTTTTCCTCATTTAACACCCTGTAAACTTTTTTGAGTTTAGACTTCTTAATTCAATACTGTTGAGTGGCAATACATGCCAGGCATGTGCTAAATCCATAAATACAATGACCAATAAGACACATCTGTGGCTTCAAAATGTGTCTAGTTGAATGAAAGGAATGGTTAAGTAAAGAAATGATCTCTATACAGATTAAGATGTATTACAACAAAAGAACATATCATTCAACCAAGCCTGGGGTGGTCAATCTTTGAAGAACTGATATCTGAGTTCATTCATGTAGGAAGATAAGGGGTAACCAAGGTGAGAGAAAGGATCCTTCCAGTTAAATGACAACTGAGTGTTACAGCATTTCTGTGTTTGGGGACTGTACAGGTGGGAAGGAGTTGGTGGAGCACTGAAAGATTAAGCAGGACAGATGAGATGGAACTAAATAATAAAGAATCTTGTAAGTCATGTTGAAAAGATTAGGTTTGGTCTTAAAAGACACGGGATCCACTGAAGGAGTACAGGAAGGACAATAATGTGATCAGATTCACACTTTAGAAAAGTGAGTATGACAATGGCAATGAGTGAATTAGACAAGGAAAGATTATGCAGAAACCAAGTAAGAAATGGCGAGGAGCTTAATGAAGGTAGTAATGTGCAAAGAGAGAAAAGCTGACAAATTTAAAAGATTTGAAGAAACTAGAAATAATAGAACTTGATGACTAATACACACATATTGAAAGTGAAAAGGGAATCGTGGCTAGCCCTCAGGTTTCTGACTTGATGAATGGAACAGATGAAAGTTTCATTCACTACAAAAAGAGCAATGTTGTGTTTTTAGATATTTGTGGGAAATTCAGATGAAAATGTTGGATACATTAGTCTAAAACTCAGACTTATCTGTCTGGATATAAAAATTCATTCAATAAATATGTATTGAATGCCTACTATGTGCCAGGCATTATTTTATTCACATGGAGATATAAATTGAAATCATAAGATTCAATCATTGGATATATAAAACAAGAAGATTGCAGACAGAATATCAGCATTTAAGAAAAGGGCAGAAGAAGGGTAATTTTCTAAGAAAGCCAAGAAAAAAAAATTGGAGAGGCAGGGATAGGATCAGTGAGAAAAAAAATGGCTCATAAGCCTGGAAGTACTAGTAGATTAATAAATTAAAAGAATACTTATACCAAGATAAAGGATTAAGGGAGTGAGTTAGGAGGATAGCAGTTTGGGCACAGAGTATAGATAATTGGAACTTAGGAGCTCAGTAACCATAGCTTATTCATTGATTTCCTTTCTCTCTTTCTCATTTATCCAATACTATTGACTAAACTTCTACTCCACAGCAGGATGGTGCTAGGTGCCAATTACACAATGGCTAGCAAAACAGAATGTGTAGTACAATAGAGAAGACATGCAAAAAACAGGTAAACAAACAGTATTTACACAGTGTGGTGTGCTAGAAGAAAACAAACAGGGCTCTGCAATAAAGTAAAATAGTGAGATTTACTTAGAAAAGTTTGATATTTGAGTGTCGAAGAGGTAAAAAGAGCAAAAACTGTCAGCCATTTATACCTATATCCCCTGCTCACATAACAGTTTTGGTGCATGGTAGATGCATATTCAATGTTAGAGTAATTAATAAATTAAATAAGAAGAAAATTCATTGAATTATTTACTTTGTATTATACAATCACTAAAAAAAGAGATAAACATAAACTTCAAAAAGCATGACAAAATAATTCTTTGTGAAACATGAAGATGTCCACTTTTATAAAAGGGTAATTTTTACCTTTTAAAAAACAAAGCTAAGCTTATTAAGCTATATAAAAATGCAGATGCAGTTTAAAATAGCAAAATCAGGAGGAACCAAGATGGTGTCATAGGTAAACATGGTACTCACATCCTCCCATAACCACATCAAAATTACGACTAAAATACAGCACAACCATCATTCAGAATCACCTGAAATCTGCCTGAATGAAAGTCTTACAACTAGAGAAGTAAAGAAGAAAGCCCATTGAGATTGGTAGGAGGGATGGATGCATGAAATGGACTGGTCTAACACCCATGTGTGGCATTTTTAATTGAGAGGGATATCTTGGCTGAGGAGGCCCCTTGTGAAGAGCAAGGGCTCCCAGCCTCACACCAAACCCCTTCAGCCCAGGGTTCCAGTGCTGGGAAGAGAAGTCCCCATAACTTTGTGCTGCAAAAACCTTAGGGGATTGTGGCTGAGTGACATGGTGGCAGCCAGAGACCCAGGCAGTTCCTCTTAAAGAGCCAGCACACTGATGTACTCAGACTTGCTTCCTCTGAGCTCCAGCACTATGGTAGCAGCTTGAAAGGATTCAGGGACATATGGGGAGGAAATAAATGGTCTCACCTCAGGGCAAGAACTCGGGGCAGCTTTCTCCTAGATAAAAGTGCCTGCAGAGGTCATTGTTCCTATGCTGAAATCTCCCCCATCACAGAGCTAATTAGCAAGGTGCCATGTCTTAGTCTCCAGCAACCTGGCTCACACTGTTGGATCTGTCCTGGTGATTTCCTGAGACCCCACCCCACCCAATTTGCAGCCCCACCTAAGCTATTTGCCGTAGCTTTTCCATATGAATAGCTACGTTGGCTCAGGCTGTAGATTTTCCTAAAATCTCTCAAACAAGCAGCAGCTGGACACAGCATGCCCCATATAAACTTGATAAACTGCCCCAATCCAGGAACTAGCAACAGCTTGCCTTGGTTTACAGTTTAGCCTCTTCTGGGCACCTCCAAGCCCAACACAAGTAGCAGCCATCTATAGATCATTCTGTAGCTTGTGCTGCGTGTCCCCAGGCAGGGCCCAGGCAGCAACTGACTTTTGACAGCTTCTGGTGGACTGCTTCAGAATATACCATATTACAACTCTCCACATTTACATGTGACACACTCCAGGGGCAGACTCGGTAAACACCAAAGCCCCACTGAAGCAAGTCATGCCCCATACAGGTGTCTCTTGCAGAGCAGCTCTTTCACTATAGTTGCAGCTAGTCCTCACAGCCAATTAGCCAATGCATAAGACAATGCATACAGTCCGCGCAAGTGTACACTTAAAGAGTCCAGCTCAGGTGACTGGGGAGAATGAGCCCTTGGTGCTACATGACATCTACTATACAAAGCCACTCTACCAATTCCAGGATCCATAGCAGCTCTACCTAATATATAGAAATCAACACAGGGAAGCTGCCAAAATGCAGAGACAAAGACACATGTCGCAAATGAAAGGACAGAAGAAATCTCTAGGAAAATAACTAAATGAAATGGAAGCAAGCAAACTACTAGATATAGAGTTCAAGACAATGGATATAAGGTTTCTCAATGAACTTAATGGGAGCTTCAAAGGACTTAATGATAATTTCAAGGGTCTTAGAACATAAAAGACATGAAAAGCATCAGTCAGAAATGAAGAATAATTTACAGGGAATTACAGCAGAGTAGAAGACACTGAGAATCAAATCAGTGATTTAGAATATAAGGAAGCAAAAAGCACCTAATCAGAAGAGCAAAAAGAAGCATAAATCCAAAAATATGAAGATAGAGCATGGAGCCTCTGGGGCAACTTTAAGGGTACCAACATTTACATCCTGAAGGTGCCAAAGGAGAAGAGAGAGAAAACTATTGACAATCTATCTGAAAATATAATGACTGAAAACATCCCCTGCCTGATGAAAGAAATAGATAAACAAGCCCAGGAAGTGCAGAGAGACCCAAACAAGATGAATCCAAAGGGGTTCACATAATAAATAAAATGCTAAAGATTAAAGACCAAGAAAGAATCTTAAAAGCATTAAGAGAAAAGCAGTTAGTTACCTCCAAGGGGATCACCCTTTCAGCTGTCAACTGATTTCTCAACAGAAACTTTGCAGGCCAGAAAAGAGTGGCAAGAAATATTCAAAATGATGAATGGCAACAACCTACAACCAAGATTACTCTACCCAGCAAAGCTATCATTTAGAATTGAAGATAATAAAAAGAGCTTCACAAACAAGAAAAACTAAAGTTCATCACCACCAAATTAGTATTGCATGGAGTGTTGAATGACCTTCTTTAAGAAGAAGAGGAAGGAAGGAAGGAAGGAAGGAAGGAAGGAAGGAAGGAAGGAAGGAAGGAAGGAAGGAGGAGGAGGAGGAGGAGGAGGAGGAGGAGGAAATGCAAACAATAAAATGATCATAAATACATGTCTGTCAGCAATTGAATCTAAAAATTAAAGCAAATGAACAAGGAATCTAATGAACAAAGTAAGTGATGAATATAATAGAAACAGAAGCATGGAAACATAGAGCAGCCTGACAAATCTCAGAGGAACAGGAGAAGGGAGGGCTGGAATTTATATGTACATATGCATTACCTATGAACACAGACAATAGGATGATGAAAGCTTGGGGCTGTGTAGGAACTGTGTGGAGGGGCACAATGGAGGTGAAAAGGAGAGACATCTGTAATACTGTCAACAATGAAGATTTAAAAAAATAAAAATAAAGATTTACATCTCTAATATAAAAATAAATAAATAAAATAGGAAAATCATCATGCTAACTGATTGTCCTATTTCTATATGATTTCAGAATATTATAATAGTTTTGTTTCAACTTTTCCATTCTTTACTAAATATTGTTTGATTTCTTTAAAAAGGGATAATTCCCCTTATAATTTTTTTCTTTTAGTACAGCCTTGTGATTCAGTTTATTGATTCATTTTCTGAATATCAGTCCCATGAGATACTCCACCTAAAAATGTAGAAATAAGGTTTCTATGGTTATATAAGTTTGAAAAGTATGTTAAATGTGGAATTTCATTTTTTGAGGGTAACAATATACATTATTATTTAAACATTTTTAGGAGGTTTATAGGAAAGAGTATTCTAGTGTTTCAAAATTCTGGTTTCTTATTTGACCACAAAATCTTTTTTTTTATTTTTAGAAAAATATTATGTACCTGACACACATCAGAGCATTCATTCTTTGCTAAATAATGCTGCAAACCGTTGCCCCAATTGTCTGTACACTTTACTAAATCTGAATGGTGTTAGCTAAAAATGACTTTTGACCCATTCCAGGTTATTTATTTAAAATAATTAATCTTGAAGGTAAAACCATTTAAAATACAAATGGTAATAAAATGTATTGGTGATTTGAAAGCTCAACTTGGGACTTTCCCAAATTATAGGCATTGACATTTACGGCAGGAGAATAGTCCAATTAACTCCAGTTTACAGATGGAGAAATTAAGGCATAGAAGGCCTTTATCTGAGGTTATTCAGCGATTTGAAAACCCAGAATCCTGGGTACTCTTTTTTTTTTCTCTTGAATATTTTCCCTTAAAACTACTATTTCTGAGTAAGTATGTAAAACATATTTAAAGTTGTTGTCAAACACATACACATTTCTCTCAACAAAATAGAAATATTTTGTAGCTAAAAGTCAAAGTTAAGAGTAATGAAATAATGCCTTTTTTGTGTGTAATGTTATCCCCCCACCACCGCCAACCTAAATAATTGTGGATTTAATTATAATTTCAGGTGGCATCTGCATATTTCAAAGATTTTCACCTACTGCTAATTGGAGTCATCTGTTTAGCAACATCAATAGAAAAATGGAATTTGCACAAAAGGATTGCTCTGAAAATGGTTCTGATGGTGGGTGTGAACCCAGCATGGTAAGCTCTGTATTTACTGTTCTAGGTTTACATTCTCAACAGATCATTTTTGTGCAGAGCAAATAACCAAAAAAGTAATGCATATCCAGACAATCATTTGCATTGCAGTATACTTTATGACTTTATTTTCTCTGAATATATGAAAGTGATATAAAGTATACTTGAGTTGTAGGAGAAAAAGAACAACTTTCTTTTCAATGAAGGTCTAGTTACAAGGAGCTTGCACACAACTCTTACCTTTTATGGACCATAGGAATCAAAAGCGAGAGAAGCCTTGAACGTCAACATGCAAGATTGATAAACTTCATAGTAGATTTCATACTATCTTGTTTATTTGGCTCATTACACATTCAAGACTTGTTCAAGAGCATCATTAGTCACAGGAAGGATGTTGGGAACCAAAGACAATGACATTACTGACAAAATACAAATATATGCAAAAAAATTCCAAGGTGGACATTTTTCTTTTTTTCTTACTTATTTATTTATTTATTTATTTATTTATTTATTTATTTATTTATTTACTTACTTACTTACTTATTTACTTATTTACTTATTTACTTATTTATTTAAATCCTCACCTGAGGATATTTTTCCATTGATTTTAGAGAGTGGAAATGACAGGGAAAGACAGCAAAATATCCATGTGAGAGAAACACATCAATTAGGAGCCTGCAACTAAGGTCCGTGTCCTTGACTGGAATCGAACTAGGACCTTTGGACACTCTATACCATTAAGCAAAATCAGCAGGGCAACATTTTTGTTTTTAAATGAACTGTTGCAAAGTGAAATAATCAATTAAGAAACTTCCTCTATTTCTGGCTAGTATTTATCAGTGGTTAGAACATTGGTCCATGCACCTAAGGGTCTTGGGTTCGATTCTGGTCAAGGGCACATACCTAGGTTGTGGGCTCTTGCAGAAGACAAAACTTTATGTATAGCATGTGAAATCACTCATTTGACTGCTTTTCTCCATTGAAATGAATTTTCCCCTATTAAATTAATTGGCTATTATAGTTTTAATTCCAGCTCTTAAGAATGTAGATGTGAGCTAAAATAACTTTCCAGTGTCAATATCATTTGCATAATGGAATTATGCTTTAAAGCCTTAGGTGGTTCTTCCCTTATCTTTCTTTGAAAATGAGAAAATTGTATTGAATTCTATTGCATAATTCATTCTAGGATATAATCACATCAGTATTCATCATTTATGGAGCAAACTGTTTTGTTCAATACAAAAACAAATAACTCAGACGAGACAAATTTTAAAAAATATTTACTTAAATATTGTATAACATATATGTATTAAGGACATTTCAGGTCTTTAAAAGTGAAACAGTGTTCCAGACTTCCTGGGTGCTATAGAAATTTGTGTCACTTTACTGCACAGCAGAGCACTATCCATTATGCCACTAAATGGTTTTTAATTTAAGGCATTTTTATCAGACAGAAACCTTATCTGACCCCAACCTTTTTTATTGGAAAATTTTGTGTCTTGCCAATGCATTGTGTTAAAAGTGTTTCTAAGTTTTCTTTTCTCTTTTTGTTGAATTTATTGGAATGACATTGCTTAATAAAATTCTATATTTTTCAGATATACAATTCTATAATACATCATTTGTATTTTGTACTGTGTGTTCACCACCCCAAAACAAGTCTTCTTCCATCACCATTAATCCCCCTATATCTCTTTTTTTAAGAACTAGAGGCCCAGTGCACCAAATTCATGCACAGGTTAGGGCCCTAGGCTGGGGCTGATTGAGGTCTTTGGGCTACTGGCTGAGGCTTCCCTTCCCTGGCTGTTGGCTGCTGGCTGCTGGCTGCCAGCTGGGACCTTCCTTTGTTCTGTGCTATCCCCTGGTGGTGAGTGCACATCATAGTGAGTGAATGGTCTCCCAGTAGAACTCCCTCGGGGACAATGTGCATATTAGGCTTTTATAGAGAGAGATAATTTCTTGTTTAAGCAGATTTCTAATATGTTTTATTTTGTATTGTTTTAACACAAAGAAAATATTCACCTTATCTGAAGTTGAAACTTATAGTGCAAAATTCTTCTTGTACACCTATTTTTAAAATATATTTGTATTGACTTTAGAGAGGAATGGAGAAGGGGAGAGAAACAAAAACATTGATGATAAGATAGACTCATCAATTGATGCCTCCTGCATAACTAACACTAGGGACCAGCCCACAACTTAGGCTTATGCCCTGACCAGGAATTGAACTGTGACCTCCTGATTCATAGGTCGATGCTCAACCACTGAGCCATGCTGGCTGGGCTTGTAGATCTATTTTTAAAGGGAGTCAGAGAATGTAATGAGTGGCTCTATATGGAAATATGTGCTTCTGAATGATTTTCTGGGTCCTTGTACTCAAAAGATATCATGTTTTAATGCAAGTATGATTTTGAAAGCTTATAGACATGGTTTAAAATCCTATAGTTTTACTAGTAGGTATGTTATTATTAAGGGAGAAGAACTACTCATAAGAGAAGACAATATAATATAACCAGTTCTTGACAACAGGCAGGAATGTCAGATTCAGACAAGCATGAATAATAGAATCTACAGAAAATTCTGAAGCCTCAATTTAGCAATTGCTTTTTTTTAAAAATATTTAATTGATTTTTTACAGAGCAGAAGGGAGAGGGATAGAAAGTCAGAAACATCGAGCGTCGGACTGCGGACTGAAGGGTCCCAGGTTCGATTCCGGCAAGGGCATGTACCTTGGCTGCGGGCACATCCCCAGTAGGGGGCGTGCAAGAGGCGGCTGATCGATGTCTCTCTCTCATCGATGTTTCTGACTTTCTATCCCTCTCCCTTCCGCTCTGTAAAAAATCAATAAAATATATTTAAAAAAAAAAAAAAAGAAACATCGATGAGAGAGAGAGACATCGATCAGCTGCCTCTTGCACGCCCCCTACTGGGGATGTGCCCGCAACCAAGGTACATGCCCTTGCCGGAATCGAACCTGGGACCCTTCAGTCCGCAGTCCGATGCTCTATCCACTGAGCCAAACCGGTCTCGGCTAGCCATTGCTTTTTAACCATTTTCTCCACCCACCACATATTAAATCCAAGTAGTAAAAAAGTAAAGCAGATTTATAAAAATTAATCTCTCCCCTTGCCTTTATGCCTTCCTGGCAACATCCTATCCTATAGAGATATGACCAAAATATTAAAGAAAAAATAAGGGATCTCAAATTCAAAAGTTGATTGCATCTTGTCTTATCAGGATTTGAAGGAAACTACATTCAAATATTGGCACAATATTAGAAACTGTTATATCATCTGACAACTTGCAGACTGGTTATACATTTAGTCATTATTCTATTTTGGGCGACAATACTTTTATGGTTTCCTGGGAGATGAAACTTATAAGAACTCCCCTCTGCCACTTTGATTTCCACTGGCTATGACTGTCCTCAGAGTTTGCTGTCTGGGAGGCAACCTAACCATCCATGCTTTGAACAAATGAATTCCCAACCCATAAACAGCATCCTATACAGTTAAACAGTGCAGTTAGTTAAGCTAGGAGTCCAGCTCATACTAAAAGTCCTCTCCTCCCATTTTAGGTTGACATTGGGGTTCATGAGCAGTACTGCCTTCTTATCTATGTGGCTTAGCAACACTTCCACTGCTGCCATGGTGATGCCCATCGTGGAGGCTGTGGCACAGCAGATCATCAGTGCTCAAGCACAGGTCAAGGCCACTCAGATGACTTATTGCAATGGATCAACCAATCCCGGACTGGAGATGGAAGGTATCACATGTAGATATGGCCACAGGGGATCTAGTCATATGGGCAATAGCCATAAATTTGAGAATTCTGGGTTATATGTTTAATTAACTGTCCATACACTCATGATGTGAACTCAACCTTTTTCTTTCTATATTTCCAAATATTATACAAGGGAATTACATTATCTCAATATTTACCTTAATTAATGATTGAGTTTACAGTTTCTAGCAAAAGAGGAAGAATGCCCTTTCCATTCTTCAGCCAGTCTGGTAAAACTCTCTCTCATGTCTCTATCAGCAGATCTTAGGTTTCTCTTTTGTACTGAAAATATTTTCTTACATAATATTGAGAATTAAAAAAAACATTTTTATTTATTTCAGAGAGGAAGATAGAGGGAGAGAGAGAGAAATATCAATGATGAGAGAGAATCATTGATCAGCTGACTCCTGCATGCCCCACACTGGGGATTGAGCCCACAAGCCCGGCATGTGCCCTGAATGGGAACAGAACTGTGACCTCCTGGTTCAGAGGCCGACGCTCGACCACTGAGCCAGGCCAGCCCAGGCTAGACTGAGAATTGGTAATTCCTATATTCTATTTGGAAATGGCATCTCGTTTTACTGCAATTATTTCTGCCTCTGATAAACTGCTCTGATATAGTAAAACATCTTGGGAGATATCTGTGTTTATAAAATACATTATTAAGATGAATATTATGTCAGTATGGGTGAATTTCTTTATTTTCAGTTTCTAGTAATGCTTCCACACACACACACACAGATAAACCTTCATTTAAATTATTTTTCTTTTACTTAATGTTTTGCAGACTGTGTTAATGGACATGAAACAAATGAGAATAAAGAGACGACAAAGCCAGATCCAGGGTAAAGAAAATTGACATTTTGATTAGGATTTTTTAAATTACATTTTAATAATATTATAAACTGGGTCAATTTATTTTTCAGACACAGTAATGATGCAGAGAAAATTTCAAACAAGACGGAATTGAGAAAGGTACATTAAATTTGATTTTTAAAAATATTTCCACATGAAATTATAGTAGAGCTGCAGTTAGATATGTATACATTTTAAAAACTTACTTGATTCCTTGTCTATAAATTACTTTGCTTGCCTAAGTTAAACCACAGTGTAATAGTTTTCTTTTTCTTAGCCTTTAGCCACCATACAAATGTATCAAAAATCAGGAAATTGACATTGATAAAGAACTGTTATTGAACCCACAGACTTTATTCAGATGTCACCCATTGTCCTATGTACTCAGTAGTGAGAAATTTTCAGGATCTAAGACCACTGTTGCATTTCAGTTGTCATTTCTCTCCAGCCTTCCTTCTCTGGATCAGTCTTCCATTTTTCATTGTCCTTCTTTACATTGACATTTTGAAGAATGGGGCCAGTTGCTTTGCAGAATGTTCCAGGATTTGGGTTCATCTGATATTCATTAGATTCAGGTTATGCCCGGGTGGCGGGAATACCCCAGAAGTAATGCTGTGTTCATATCATTGTTTCTATCAGATGGTAGGTGATTTTCACTTGTTCCCATATTTGATCTGAACTTTGATCAACAAGTCCTGAACATGTCCTCTGGGTTTACACCGCCCCCCCCCCCCCACACACACTTGTAATTAACTAAATTATGGGGAGAATTTTTGAAGCCAGGTGAATATCCTGTTTCTTAGAGAAATTGCTGACTCTTATGAATGATTTCCAAATAATATTTTAACTCTTTTATGCCGTCTGCATTTATTAATTAATATTTTACAGAAAATGTCTTTCTTTCTCTCTTATTTTTTACTGCTGTCAATATGGATCTAAGGATTTTCATTTTATTCAATGGGTTATAATGCATTACTATCATTATTTACTTTTATGTTCAGATTGCCTCAGATTTGGTCAGGAGGAGCCGTTCAAGCTGGTTTCTGTGCTGTCATTTGACTTGTGCACAAGATGGTCCACGCTTACTCTTACAGCCATTTTTCTAAGGAACCCTGGCTCCTTTTTGTGGGCTGTGACATTAGAGCCTAAGCTGGATGTGCTCATTGCCAATGAGGTGTCATAACTCATGTCCTTTTAGTGGACAGACTGGGGGAAATTATTTCATATTATCCTTGCCTTTCACAATTACATATTTGTGACTCTTTTCTCTCACTCTGAGAAGCCTGGAATCCAACAAAACTAATATATTTACTTAATTCTACCATACACATAATCTTGTGTTAGAATTACTAATATACCCACAACATGATTAACAATAAAATAACTAACCTATTAAGCTGTAGTTAAGGTAGATGTGAAGCTGAGGAGAGTCCCTGACACAAGATGTTCCTGCTGGAAGCTAGAACTAGAGCAAGCCACAGGAAGACCCAGGACAAGTCAGCCCTTGAGGGGTAGCGATAGCTAGGGTGGTGTGAAGCTGAGGAATCCTGGGGGCAGCCTTCTCAAGGCAGCTGGAACATGGAGCTGGAGCAGGCTACCAGGAGACCCGGGGATAAGCAGCATGTATTTGGGGGACCTGAGGACACTGGGATGGCATGGGCCTGCAGGTAGAGCCCCTGAATCAAGCTCCTGTCCTTGTGATCAAGGGGGAATTGAAGGATCACAAAAGGCATTCTGGTACTTCCAATTTCAGAGAGCATTCCAGCAGCTCCCCTCCCACTTGACAGATGCTCTAAGAGTTGTAAATGGATCTCCTTCCTGTCTAGCCTAGGTGTCTTTTAAACCACTGTGTTTTTTCTTGCTGTGCCCCAGAGCAGGCAAATCTGTGTGGGACCTCCCAGGACCTCTCTGGACTGCAGGGCAGTGTGTTGGCTGGGGTGTCCACAGTTAGGTGTCTCTGGCTCTCCTACACGTATCTGTGTGGTCTCTCACTTGTTGGTTGTGCAGAAGCTGTTCAGGCAGCTCTCAGTTCCTCATCAGGGGAAATTGCTCTGGCTGTAGGTGTAAATTTGACATGTTCCTGAAAGGAGGTGAGTTCAGCCTCTTCCCACACTTCCATCTTGGACCAGAAGCTCCCAGTGTAATGGCCCTTCATAGATAGACCAAAATCATCAACCTGGTAGAAAATATTTTGTGCTCTGAACATTAGTATCATTATTTTCTCCTTCCACTAGATCCTTGATGATGGCATTTAGTATATGCAGCCTAAAGAGATATAATCCCAGGCTCAGAATAGCATTTTATTTTTTAAATGAAAAACTTGCTTTCTTGATAGTCTGGCTTTTGTTAGGAGCATTATCATTTCTTCCAGTTTATAAACTTAGAGCCATTCCTATTCATGTAATTATAATCCAGTTATCTTTTGTATCCCCATTGCCACTGAAAAATTCAATGCAGGATTCATGAATTGCTATTGTCAAATACAGATGGAAAAGTTGTTGTAACCATCCCAGTTATCAAAGGAAGGAAGGAGTCTCTTGTAAACTAGCCTATTCAATTTATTTCTCCAGAATGAATCAATATAAAAATACTACACCAGGGAACTATATGTATAGGGAACTATATATCTCAAGACCACTGAAAAATAATTCTGCCTAGAAGTAGTCCTAAGGTAGCCATGGCATTAGGAATAGGAGAGTGGGGCATACATTCCTTTCTCCGGTGATAATGCATTAGCATCATTTCAAATAGGAAAAGAAAACCCTCTCATTGTTTACAGAAATCTTCAAAGAAAGAGTGATTTCTATGTCAAGAGAAATTGAATACAAAAATACGTTTTAAGCCATTAATTATAATGTACAATAAGGGTTTTAAAGATGAGAATTGAACACACACACACACACATATTTATGTAAACATGATCATATTTAGGGATATAAGTAATTCTTCTACAACATAGAAAATTAACAGAGTGTCAGGTAAATTATGAAAGAATACATTCCCAATGGGCTTTTGAAACTCTTAGAACAGTGGAAAGCCTAAAGAGAAAGAATATACTTGTACTCTAACTTTCTGGGGTCATTTTTAGAAACTCAGTTTTCTGGCATGGTGCCTAAATCTTGGGTTAAGTCCCCTTCACATTGCTTTGATAGCTTACACTGAGCATTAAAGAGAAGTCCGTTAATGGGCATCAAAGGAAAGTCTATTAATGACAAGACCTGCTCCTTCCTATAAGCAGCTCAGTGTCTAGTGGGGAACATTGACTTCTATAAACAGAAAATATGACCTCAATACTACAACAAAGGCATGCACAGAGGCCAAGTCTTCCAGAAGCCAGCACAACTACCTCCACTGGGACTGATTGCAGGGGGGAGTGTGAGGTAAAGAAAGCTGAATCAGGAAGGAAGGTGGCATGTGAAGGCAGAGGAGTGCAGACTCCACGTGTGCATGGTCCATGTCTATTTTCTTCACTGTTCAATCCCCTGCACACTCCATTGTCTGCCACAGAGAAGGCTTTTGGTAGGTGTTTGTCTTTACTGGTTAATGAATGAGTGAAATGGAAGAGGATTCTATTCAGAGAATACAATAAAATCAAAGACCCACATATGTAGAGAACAGGGCTTTTTCTTTTTTCTTTTCAGGAAACAGCTCCAGTGCAGGTGCTAGGAATGTGTGTCCCTGTGATAAGTGAAATGACTGAATAGGTTGGGCCAAATGAGAAACAGCTGTTAGTAACATGGAAGAGGTTAGTTTACCTTAGGAGGAATAGAGAGCTTTGAAGCTGGGGGCAGCAATCTAAGTTCTGCCCTTAGAGAAGCTTCCTGAAGCAAGACTGTGAAACGGATGGGGTATGGACCTAAGTGGACTTTTTGATGATCAGACTTTGGGTATGAGAGAAAGAGGACTATAGAAAATGCCTCTGCTACAGTGAACAGGTCGTGTAATGCCACTGATGGAAATGGGGAACACAACAGACGAATCAGTTTTTAGTGGAGAAAAGTAAGATAATTTGGGTGCATTTTTGGCAATAAAGATTGAGAGTGGGATTTAGGAGAGGTCTTTGAACAATGAATCTATGGTCTTTCTAGAATCCAATGCATAGAAGTTCAACTTTATGTAAAAAAAAAAGTTAAGAGCTAACAATTTGCTCTACAAAAGTTCTTTATAAGAAATATCACAAAAGTATTTTACATAATGCACATTTAAGATATGTTTTGATTTTTAACAATGATAAATCTTCTTAAAAATGAATATGTTATATGGTTTGTGTTATGGTTATAATAAATTGCACCTGTTCTTGGCCAGGTTTTTACACTAGGTAATTTAACACAAAATGGTTATGTAGAAAAAGCTGTGTCTATTTCATCTAGCTATTTTGGTCTGTTTTCTTCTTGAAGCAGATGGGACATTCTATTGAATGAAAATAAATGTCATGTGGTTTAGCTTTGATTTTGAACTACAAGTAAAAAATATTCAAATATTAATACTTCTGAGGGGGAATTGTTTCAAATAAATTTCAAAGAAAGGAAAAAATGAAGGAATTAGTTGGTTTTTCTTTTATAATTTGCATCACTTTTTGCTTTGTTTCTACTAAAAAATGTTAGATTTCTGGTGAAAATTACTACAGTTTCATACAATTGAATCCACATTTACATAGTAAAAATTGTTTTTTCTAAATATAATTAAAAATATTTTTTGCTAATACAATTAAATCAATCCAAGATAATCAATAAGCTTACTTCATCTTTTAGAATTATATACTTACTGAATTTTAAAAAATTATACAGCATATTTTTCTCTAAAGTCGATGACATACACATTGCTTTATATAAAAATAGAGGTCCAGTGCACAAAATTTGTGCATGGGTAGGGTTCCTAGGACTGGCCAGAGATCAGAGCTGGCTGGAGCCTTCCTTCATTCTGTGCCATCCCCTGGTGTTCAGCACACATCATAGCAAGTGATCGAACTCCCAAGGATACAATTTGCATATTAGCCTTTATATATATAGATTAGGTCTTTAACAAGCAGAAAGTTCCCAATAGTAGAAGAAAATTAAGAATTACCACCAAATAAGTTCTAAATCTGATGACAAAAATAATATTAAAAACATACATTTAACATTTGCTCAAGTATTATCTTTTTTTATGAGGCTTACCTTGACCAACCCATTTTCATTGTAGCCAATACATCCCTCCTCTTAATCCCTTTAATCTGCCCTAATTTTTCCAAAATATATAGTATCTTCCTAAAACTTCAATTTACTTAATTTTTATTTGCTTTTTAAATTCTCTGTTTTCTCCACTAAACTTTTTGTCCATTTGTTTATTTGTATCTCAAATATCTAATTACCTGCCATAGTATAAGCATTTGGTAAATACTTGCTGATTGAATAAGTTCACTAAAATTTTTTCTTAATTACAATTAGATTTAAAAACTCATTCTAACATAAATGATAAAAATAGAAGAAGCAAATTAATAAAAGTTGTAAGCTAAAACCATCGATCAGATTAATATCACCTTTTTACAGTTTTATTGAGATATATTTGTATATAACATGTAAATTTAAGGTACATAACTTGTTGATTTATATACTTACATATTGCAAAATGATTACTACCATAGTGCTAGTTAACACCTCCATCATGTTACATAATTATATGTGCATGCATGTATTATGAAAACATTTAAGTTCTACTCTCTTTAAAACTTTCAAGTATATTAGTATTTTTTTAATGTTGTACATTAGATCCCAAATACTTACTCATCTTATAACTGGAAGTTGTACCTTTTGCACATCTCCTCATTTTCCCTATCCCCACCCCCTAGTACCACTCTACTCTGTTTCTATGAGATTGACTCTTTTAGATTCCACATATAAATAATTCCATGCAGTATTTGTCTTTCTCTGTCCTCTTAGCATAATGCTATTACAATGATAGCCATGCTAACAGGTATGAAATGATATCTCATTGTGGTTTTGATTTGTATTCATCTGAAGGTAAATGATGTTGAACACTTTTTCACAGATCTGTTGATCATTTGTATGTCTTTTTTTTTGTTTGTAAAAATATGTATTCAGTTCCTCTCCCTTTTTTTAAAATGCATTGTCTATGTTCTCTTTTCCTATTGGGGTGTTTGAGTTCTTTATATATTTTGGATATTAACCCTTTATGGGATATATGATTTGCCAATACTTTCTCCTGTTCCATAGGTTGCCTTGTCATTTTGTTGATTGTTTCTTTTGCCATGCAGAAACTTTTTAGTTTGATGTAGTTCCACTTATTAATTTTTGCTTTTGATGTCAAAGCTCCCCCCCCAAAAATCCTTTTAAATAAAAGAAGCATGGAACAGACTGTTGGACTACTTGTAGGGGTGCTGCAAGAGATCAACTGATGCATGATCTTGTATGCATACATAAAAGCATAATCATAGGACACAAGACACTGAGGGAGGGCAGGTGAGGGCATGTGCTGAGGGGTTGGGAAAGCCAGGAGGAGGTCAGAGGGGCGGGGGGGAAGGAAACATATGTACTACTATTCGTAATACTTGAAACAAACAAAACAATTAAAAAAAATTCTTGCCAAGAACAATGTAAAAGAGCTTTGCCTCCATGTTTTCTTCCAAATATGGTTACAATTCTTATGTTTAAATCTATAATCCATTCAAATTAATTTTTAAAAAATATTTTTTATTTCAGAGAGGAAGGGAGAGGGAGAGAGATATAGAAACATCAATGATAAGATAGAATCAGCCATCAACTGCTTCTTGCACGCCCCCTTCCTCTGGGGATTGAGCCTGCCACCCAGGCATATTCCCTGGCAAAAAAATGAACCATGACCTCCTGGTTCTATGCTCAATCATTGAGGTTGATGAGCAACCACTGAGCCACGCTGGCCAAGCTCAAGTTAATTTTTGTGAGTGGTATAAGACAGGGGTCATATTTCATTTTTCTGTATGTGGATATCCAGTTTTCCCAATACCACTTATAGAAGAAACTGTATTTTCCTTATTGAGTATTCTTGACTTGCTTGGCAAATGTTATTTGACCATTTATGTGAGGGTTTATTTATTTCTGGCCTCTTAATTCTGTTCCATTGATCTGCGTGTCTATTTTTATGCTAGCACCAACCTGATTTTATTACTATAGCTTTTTAGTATAGTTTGAAATCAAGAAGTGTGATATATTCCAGCTCTATTTTTTTTTCTTTCAGAATTGCTTTGGCTATTTGAGGAGGTTAGTTTTATTTGTTTGGGAAGAACCAAGAGTTTGGAACTAAACATTTTTTAGTCCTAAAATTCTTGTTAATAGAACTGTAAAATTCTGATAAAGATAATAACAAAGATAATTTTGCCATTGCTATTGCTGCTGCTGCTGCTAAAGGTGATAATCACATGTTGGTTTTGAAGATGATGAATATTCAGTAGTATCTCAGATTCCAGAGACTGATTAAGGACTACTCATATCTAAGAGTCAGTTCCTACATTGCATATCTAGAAAACAGATGCTTCCCATCACTCACCAAGTTTCCACGGCCCAAACATTACCAGAACTCTTTACTTGTGCCCAGAATAAAAGTGGTAGATAGGATGCAGCCCATAGATACTGCATTCCTCCAAAAGTAGCTGAAATATTTTTAGAAAATAAAAGAAACAAGATGAAGGAAAGACCCAAAAAGGATATTGATAGTACATGGGGCCATATATTTGTCAGGTTCCAGTAGGGAAACTGGGAGATCAATCATCACATTCTTTTCTGAAAAATGAGTCCCAGAAGTTAGTTTTTACATACCAAGTGAAGCACCAAGTTACTAGATTTCCCTCTTCCTTACACACATTAGTATTATTCAAAGAGATACCCCAGATTTTTGCACTAGCTCAGTTTCTAAACTTCCAGCCATCTTGGAATTAAAGGAATTGGAAAATCAGTATGCTTTTAGTAAAAGGCCTGAGATCACTGCTTTTTATTCATCTTATGTAATTTTTAGTTCCCTAAATGGAAAAATTTCTAGGAAAAAAATTTCTTGAACAAATCAAATCTTGCTTTTAATTAGGTATTATTTAATTTGGGGGTGAAAATTATTATTACTTAAAACCATATTCTATAATTTAGTATTCTTAAATGTTCTCTAAGAATTCAAAGAACCATATAACAGTAATAAGATGGTTCATGATATCAGTGATGAGGTGCATTAGTTCTCCCAAGTGAAGTACCTTTTTCATATTTGATCCACATATAAATTTTCATATTTGATCCACATATAAAATACCTTTTTCATAGGCTAGCCCCTGGATCAAATATGGAAAAGGTATTTTAGTCAGACCAGGCAAATGCTACAATCAAAAGTTGGTTCTCCTGGATTACTCTTTCCTTTTCCTATACTGGATGAAATTGTGTGGCGAAGCCAATTGTTAGTGTTTCTCAGTCCTTACCTAATACAACATAGGTGTATCCTTTTATTCTCCAGCCAAATCCTATAGGGGAGAGAGAGAGAGAGAGAGAGAGAGAGAGAGAGAGAGAGAGAGGGGGGGGGGGGGCTACCACACATTCTTTAGAAACAGCAGCAAAAAGACAAGATAAATGTTGTTGAGGATGTGGAGAAAGGGGAGACCATGTAAATTGATGCAGCCACTATGGGCAACAATATGGGTGTTCCTCAAAATATTAAAAATATAAATACCCTATAATCTAGCAGTTAATCCCATTTCTGGATATGTACCCAAAGAAAATTAAATCACTATCTCATTGAGATTATTTGCACTTCTATATTCCTTATAAAGTATTCACTAGCCAAGATATGGACACAACCTAAGTGTCCACCAATAGATGAAAGAATAAAAAGATGTGGTATGCATATACACTGGGATATTATTCAGCCACGAGAAAGGAGAAAATTCTGTCATTTGTGACAACATGATGAACCTTGAAAGCATTATTTTAAGTGAAATAAGTGAGACAGAGAAAGACAAATACTGCCTGGTATCATTTATAGATGTAATACATATTTAAAAAGAAAACTCGTAGAAGCAAAGAGGAGAAAAGTGGTTGCCAGGGGGTGATGGGTGGGGTAAATAGGGAAAGGTTCATAACAGGGTACAAAGCTCTTGGCTATGAGACAAATAAGGTCTGTGCATCAACTGTAAAATGTGATACCTATAGTTGATAACACTTGTATATTTGAGATTGGCTAGGGTAGTGGTACTTGAATGTCTCACCACTAAAAAACAAAAAGATATGCGAAATGATAGCTGTTTTATTGGCTAGATGGAGATAATCTTTTAATAATGTACATGTGTTTCAGATCACTATGGTGTTCACTTTAAGTATCTTACAATTTTATTTGTCAATTTTATCTGAATAAAGTTGAAAAAATTGCAGGATGTTTAAAGTGTATTTATGATATAATGACTCCCCATCTAGTTGATTGCACATTCATCATCTCATTTATTTACTTACTTATTTGCTCATTTATTTTGGTGGAAATTTTGAGTTCTACTCTCTTGGGACACTTCAATTGTGCTGTGTAGCATTATCAACTGTAGCTGCCATGTTTGGCATTGGATCCTCAGTCCATATTCATCTTATGGCTGAAAGTCCGTACCAATTACTTGGACTTCTTTAATCTGGTAGTTTTCTGTGCCTCTGGGAACACAAGATGAAGCTGAACTTTAAAAAAAACAAAAACACATAGCTCTTCTATCCATTAATCCAATTTATGACAACTCATTCCACACAACTTAATATTTAGAAGCCTCATATTCAATAGTGTTATGTCAGAAGAAGTAACCAAATTTCTGGCATATAATGGGAATCTAATATGCTCTGCCAAGAGCCTAGACTAGAGTGAAGGTAAATGCCTGAATATAGACCAGCAGGGAAATGTAATCCATCTGAAATTCTGCCAGCGGTGTTTCTGAAAGAAGAAAGAAATGGGTGACAACAGTTGGTAAGGTAAATTCACTTTTGAATGAAGAGTTTATTTAACATTCATTAAGACAAGGAATCATGGCAGCAACCAGTAAACATGAACTCACTGCAGATTTCAATTTTTATCATAGTCAAAGCCTAGCTTTGTTGATGGGTATAATTAATGGTGTTTCCACAAAACATTTTGTTACTAAAGAAATTATTGACTGTTTATGATATCTTGTTTTTATATATCTTCAAGCAAATAGTATAAGCTCACCATGTTGGAAGCATCTGTACTTTCCCCTAATTATTCAGTAATCCTCCCAAAATATAATGAAACAAATATAAGAAACAAAATATAATGTATTTTGTTCTTAAAATCCTCAGCCATGTTTTTATGCATCTTCCAATGCTATTTCCTAAGCAAGAAATATGTTTGTTTTATTCCCAAATTGTATTTTGAAATAGTTCATATTTATTAAATATAACAAAAGTTAAGGAGTAATAAAATGAATAAAATAGGATATACCATACATACCTCAGCTTAAGAAATAGAATGTGCCTTAGCCAGTTGCTCAGTGGTTAGAGCTTCAGCCCACACACCAAAGGGTCTCAGGTTTAATTCCAGTCAAGGGTACACACCTGAGTTGCAATTTTGATCCCTGGTCCCTGGTCTGGGGGTGTGCAGGAGGCAATCAAGTAATGTGTCTCTCACACATGCTTCCCCTCCCATCTCTCGCTTTCCTTTCTTTCCCTCCCTCCCTTCTACTTTCTTTAAAAATCAATGGAAAAATATCCTCAGGTGAGTATTAACAAAAAAATAAATAAAAATAAAGCAATAGAACATAACAATTTCTAGAAATATCCATGAGCCCTTCTTTGATTCTTTCTCCTTTCCTCTTGCAATTATATTCTCTCCTCATTGGGTTAGCCACAGTCCAGAATTTTGTGTTAATAATTCTCCTATTTTCTTTTGAGCATTACCAGTTGTATTAGTCACATGTTCACTATGACAACCACCCAAAATAGCAATAGTTTTCATGAGATAAAAAATAGGCTGGTATGTTGTTTTCACAATCAAGATGACCCTGACTCTTTCCACCCCACTTTGCCCCCCTCAAAGTCTATTAGATCAAGTTTGCTAGTTGTACCTTTCAAATAATCTGTGACTTAACCAATTTTTTTCTGCTTCACCCAGCAATTGATGAAACTGTTTTGTTAAAATCTCCATGTACGATGTGAATATGTCTATTTCTTCTGCAATTCAGTCAGTTCAGGTTTCTATATATTTTTAGATTATTTAGATTATGATATTATGTCCTTACCAATTTGGATTGTTTATTTATTATTGATTAATTAACATGTTTATGATTTTGTCGTGCCTCTCTCTATCTATACTAATGTTTTAGGGTTTTAGAGTTTATTTGTCTGATGATGATGCTCTTTTAGGCTTGTACCTGGCATTTTTTTATTTTTAATATTTGTGTCATTATATTTTAGATGTATCTCCTGTAAAACAAACACTGGCTTTTGCAAGTTTATCCAGGTTGAACATTTTTACTTGAAAAGTTTGATTCAGTTGAACTTTCACAATTTTATGAATTCTGAATTTCTAATGCCAGATTTCTATGTTTTCTAATTTTTTTCTGTTTACTAATTCTTTTCTCATTAATTATTTTAATAATGTGTGTGTTGGGGGCTGTGTGTTTTAAATCTACGTATTGATCTTTTACAACAATTCTTGAGAATTTTCATCCTATTTCCTCTTGGTCTGGTTTGCTGGATAAAGCAGAAATATCAACCAGCATAAACATGCAAAAGCCAGTGTTTGCTTTAAACTTTCTCACTCAGTCTTCCAACTTTCATGACATCTCATTTTTCTTCTCTATGTCTTGCTGGACTACACTATGAATAATATTTTCAGATCTGTCTTCCAAATTACTTAGTTCTCCCTTCAGCTATGTCTATTTTGTAGTTTAACCCATCCACAGAGTTTTTATCTTAATATATCAGCTCTATTGAATTATATTCGTATGTCATATAATTCACCCATTAAAGTATGCCAGTCTGTCATTTTTAGTATATTTACAGAGTTGTACAATCATCACAATTTTATTTTATTAATTGAATTTATTGGACTGACAGTGGCTCATAAAATCATATAGGTTTCAAGTGAACAACTCAATAAAACATCTGCTCCAAACAAAATCTCTTTTCATACCCATTTCCCCCACATTGCCTACCTCCAAGTACTCCTTGCCACCCTTTCTCTCTGGCTATCACCACACTGTTGTCTGTGGCCATGTGTTCCGTATATGTTTTTTGTTTAATCCTGCATCTTCATTCATCCAGTCCCCCAATGCTCATCCCCTCTCACAGCTGTCAGTCTGTTCTATGTATCCATGCCTCTGTTTTTATTTTGTTAATTTTATTTTGTTCATTAGATTCCACATATAAGTGAGATCATATGGTATTTGTCTTTCTCTGACTGGCTTATTTCACTGAGCATAGTCATCTCCCAGTCCATCCATACTCTCCAGTTCACCGATAGAATATCTGTAAAAATTCTAAGGGTCTCTGAGGTCTGCCTCCCCCTGAGGTTGCCTGGTCTTCCTCCAGAGCCTTCTGAAGAAAGAATGCAGAGTGGACCTAGTCTGGCTACAACCCACAAACCCTTCCCTAGGTTGTGAACTTGGTAGGGGAGGGCAGCTTGGGTCCAGAGGGTGGGATTAGTGGGCCTCCTACTTGAGGGCTGTGTGGTCAGGCACTCAATGAGGGGAATGTGGACCCCACTCCAGAGCCAAGCCACTCAGTCTCTGCCAGAGTCTCCAACTCTAGTCTCGACAGGAGGGGCATACTGCAGGTTCAGTTGGTAGCAGCAAGCCATCCCCTCTGCAGGAGCAAGGTCAGCCAGTCAGGTGGAGCCACTGGGGCTTAAAGGATGAGGTTGGGGAGGTGATCAAGAGTCTCCCATTGGGGTGGTGCCAGCAGAGCCTTCAGGAGGAGATCAAGACAATAGCCTCTGAAGGAGACAAACTCTGAATGTCTCATTTCTGAGCAACCCTTCCTCCCCCGCCTCATTGGGACTTGATGGGCGGGGGATGGAGCGGGGGAGACTCAAAGTGTCTCCCATTGGGGATGTTGACAACAAGCCTGTAAGAGTAGTGTGGGCACTTCTTCCCCTTCCCAGGATAGGTGGACAGAGCTCGCAGGAAAGATAGGAGTGCCAAACCGCAGCCCCCTTCCCCCCTCCCCCACCAAACCCAGCCCTGGCTAGTCTGATTCTTGGATAAAAGCCTCCCTGAGAGACAGTGTGGTTAAGGTGCCAGTTCTGTGCTATACTCTAATCCCTTTCATGGCTGAACTCAGCAGGGTAGGGCCATAGAGTGGAGGGTAGACCACTGTGATTCAAGAGGTGAGAGGGAGTGCTGGCTGTGTGCTGGAGGTGTGGAAGAATGGTCCCATTTCCAAAGCCTCACAATTCAATCACTGTCTAGATCGAGAGCTTCTCCAGAAAAAAGAGCTTCTCCAGAAAAAGAGCACCCCCAAATCCCTGCTGAGTGCAGTCAGCAGATCCCCCTGCAGCACCTGAGTACAGCAGATGGGAGCCGCCAGTAGTTAGAAGCTGGGAAGTGCACTCTCCAGATTGGTGATAACAGGAGTGCTTGACCCTGGGAAGATGGCAGACTCCCTTCTTTCCCAGGCAGACTGAATCCCCACTGATTTTCACCACCAGATGCTATCCTCTTTGTGACTCTGTTGCTTGGTGTTGGGGATCCCTGCGTGGGTTTCAGACCTCATGTTCCTGGGGGAGGGAGTCTTGCAGCCCAGATAACCATCCAGCTCCTCACCTGCCACATGGGTGCAGGGACCAACCCTTACTCATATTTTTCATCCCTTCTCTAGTTTTGTTAATCATAAATAAATTTACCATATTTATTTTCTGTGTCTAACTCTAGTGCTTAAGTTCTATGGATCTCTCTCTCTCTCTCTCTCTCTCTCTCTCTCTCTCTCTCTCTCTCTCACCTATTTTTGTTTCCTGCTTGTTCTCACTTTGCTTACCTTATTTTCTTGCTTGCTTTCTGCTTTTAAATATAGAAATGATAAATGTCCTTGAAGTGTCTATGGAAATTCCCCAAGTTCTGGATTGTAGCTACATGGAAAAGCCTTGAATTATATTTCTGTTTTATTTTAATACACACACCAATTAAGAGTTTTCAAGGTGCATTATGTTTTCTCTTAAGTCAACATGAGATTTGCTTGCTTTCTACTTTTGCAAAGGATACCAACTTTACAAGTGTTTTCTTATACAGTTCCCTGCCCAGGATGAGCCATCTCCAGCTGCTCCTGCAAAAGAATAAACTGAAACCCTCAGGGCAAAAAGCTGCCTATACATTCACTTAATTTTTACTTTCACTTTTTTGAGGTCAAGGCCAATTTCTTACTTTTATATCAGTTCAGTGATAAATTTTTAAATGCACTTTTAAATATTTTAAGCAGGTACTATGATTTGTCATGCAGCTGGATATAAAAATCTGCTATATTATTTATATATTATTTCAGTCATTTTTACCACTATAAAAAAAATCAAGATGTTCCCCAGTAGCACATATATTTTAACATTTAAAAATTTTGCTCTTCACTAAGAAATTACGAACGAAGCTTCTAAATATTTAACATTAAGAATAACATTATTTTGTAAAATAAATTTTGGATTTAATCAACTTCCAACATCGTTGAAAATGTAGTTTTTATGCAGATTCCTCATGTCTGGAGTGCTAACTTTTTAATATCTATTCATCATACTATTTTATAACCTAATATTCCCAATTAACAATATACAACATAATTCTTTATTAACTACAGTAGATATAAAACACATTTCAAGGAGTTTTATTGATAACTTCAACTTTGTTACCAGCTTCTTTGAGTTGTTCAGGTTATCACCAGTTACAGCTTCATCGGATCTTTATGAAGAGATTATATCAAGAGTAGAAGAATCTCCTCTTACATTTTCTGCTGCTCACTATTTTCATTCTGAAGTTTCTTTACATAAGTCATTTTCTATAGAAATACTTCAAAGCCAGATGCATATTATGGGAAGAGGGGATGATAACATAATCATTTCAGAGGCTGAAAGGAAACAAAATGGGGAGGAGCCCTGGTCAGCGGGCTCAGTGGTTCAAATATCATCAGCCAGTGCACTGAAGGGTCACAGGTTCAATTCCCAGTCAAGGACACCTACCTGGGTGAGATCCCTGACCCCAGTTGGTGTGAGTGCGGGAGGCAACCAATCAATGTTTCTCTCTCACATTGATGTTTCTCTCTCTCTCTCTCTCTCTCTCTCTTCCTCTCTCTCTCTCTCTCTCTCTCTCTCTCTCTCTCTCTCTCTCTCTTTCCTCTCTCCATCCTTCCTTCTCTCCCACTCTCTAAACAATCAATGGAAAAAATAGCCTCAGGTCAGGATTAGCAAAACAAAACAGAGAATGGATGAGAAATGATTCCCTTATCCCACAAAAGTGGAATCCTAAATCAGTGGTGAGGAAAACAATCCAATTTACATAGAAGCAGCCCTCAAAATTTTTAAATGTTAAAAAGTGGAGATAAATAAAAAATTTCTTATGAAACAGTTCAACTTTACATAGCTACAACTGCTCCTCTCCCACCAAAGAGAAGAGTAATATTAGATATAGTGAAGCAGAGGGTAAGGAGAACCAGACACAGTTCAAGGTTGGGGAAAGGTTTCACAATGAAAATAGGGGCACTGAGTGACAGTTTATATGCTAAACTGTCAGACCCCTGACTTCCACCCCACCTGCTCAAGAGACCAGAAGTTTTTCCCTTGGGGAATGCAATCAGTACAAAAGAGAAGATGAAAATATATAACATTGGATTTTTCTAAAAAAAAAAAAAAAAAAAAAAAGCCCAGTCAGATGCTACTTCATTGAAGCCCACAGTCAACATCAAATCCCAAAGTACACCTTCAGAGCTTCCAATTAGCTTTTCATTGACTTCAGTAAGAGCAAACAACTAAAAAGTCCTGTATTTTTTAAGAAAGCCTTGGCTATAAAAAGAGAATCCCAAACAAACAAAAATGAAAGAGAAACTTACAGGAAACAGAGAATTCAAGAAGATAAAACACAAGAAAAGAAACTACTATTAATCTGTTCAAAAGGATAAAGGAATTGTACTCATCGAATATGACTGATAGTCTCTAAAAGGGGAAGAAGTCTTCCTGGCTAGGTGGCACAGTTCGTTGGAGCATCATCCTGTACACCAAAAGGCTTTGCGTTGGATTCCCTGTCAGGCTGAGGAGATAGAAGAGGTCTAGGCAGTCAAGGTTGGGACCACAGGTGAGGTGAGAGGTCTGGGAGGGGAGTGTAGAGTTGCAGATACAGGTTGCTGACTGTGTCCTGTTCTGAGAAAAACAAAATAACCTGGAATTGAACCCAGGTAGTTAGCAGTTGCTAAGGCAACTCTGCTAGCAGAACAGTAATGTCACCTTGGACTTGAAGTGGTAGTTCTCAATCTTTTTCATCTCCCCTTGGGAACTTGAGCTTTAAAATGTATGGATATTGCTAAGGCAGAATTCTTTTAAATGACCAATCTGGAGCTAACAAAGCATATATCTACCACTAGACAAAGAAGCACACTATCTTCTCTCTCTGGTGCACTGGGTTTCTAGCTCTCCCTTGGACCCACGTTGCTTGTGGCCATATAGGACTCCACACATGGACTAAAGGACTTTAAATAGCTTGGATGCTAAACTATTCCCAGCTGCCACATAGAACAGAAGGTCTGCTTTGGGCTGTCCTGGAACCCCAGCTGCACCTTTTCTAGAACTGGCTTAGGGGGGCATGGGACTTTGGAACCTGAGACAAAGAAGCTTCACCGGCAGCCCACATTGGCGACCCCACATTGGCAACCCACGTTTGCTCCGTGCTGCAGGGAGTCCCTCTCTCTCTCAATAAACTTTGCTTCCATTTACCATCTTTGTCCGTGACTAATTCTTTGATTTTTGAGATAACGAACTCAGACTCAATCACAGCACTTCGGTTTCAAGGGCACATACCCATGTTGCAGATTCAATCCCAGGTCAAGGCAAACAGGAAGCAACAGACTGATGTTTCTCTCTCACATCGAAATTTCTCTCTCCCTTCCTTACTCTCTCTAAAACCAATAATAATAATAATAATTATAATAATACCCACTATCTTCAGGTCTGAATTAAAAAGTAAAATTTAAAAAGGAGAAAAAGACAAAATAAAATGTAAAATAAATATATAAAAATAATATAATAAAATATAATTGGAAAATATAGTCGGAGAAAATAGGAAGAAACAACAAAATAACAGGAATTTCAGAAAAAGAAAAACCAAGAAGATTGCATCAAAAATTCAAAAAAAATTTTTCATAATGAAGAGTATGCTTTTCTTGACTACAGGACCCATTGGGTGCTAGCACAGGAGATAAAACAGACCCACGTAGGAAAGGCCATTGAGATTTCAGAATTCTGTGGGTGAAGAGACTAAAAATTTCCAGAAAGGGGAAAAACATATTTCTTAAAAATGGCAAAAATGTAAATGGCTGAAGACTTCTCTATAGCAACACTGGAAACTCAGAGACAAGAGGGAAAGAAATGCCTTCAAAATTCTGAGTAACATTTATTTCCCATCTAGAAATCAATATCCATGAAACTATCAATGAAGTGAGAGGATAAACAAACATCTGATAGCTCTTTGCAGGTTTAGAGAAAAAAAGTGATTAGATTTAGAGCAAGTAGAAGGCTCTGGAAGACATGTCTTCAAGGCAATGAAATTAGTAGACTACTTGCTGTGGATTAGGTATTCTATCATTTAAACGTTCTGAGAGATCACTTAAACCCAGAGATTTAATGATATGTACTTAAAAAACTAATAAATTAAGGATGTTGGGGGAGTGCAAAACAGGAAAAGTAATATGAATCCCAGTACTACACTGATAATAGGTCTCTAGACAAAGTAACAAAGAGGTAATATGCAAATTGATCGCCACACCTTCACAAGATGGCAGTGCCCACAGTGGGGAGGGGCCGGCTGCTCTGCATGCCTGCTTCTGGAGTCCTGTCAGCCTGGGGGATGGGGAGTGCTCAGTCCTCCTGTACCCACCACTGACTGAGGCTCAGGCAAGCAGGTAAGCCTCAGATGGCAGCTGCCCAGCCACCCAGGGCTGGCCCGAGACTCAGGTAACCAGGGCCAACTGAGGCTTGCACTGCAGGCAGTGGTAGCAATAGAGGTGTGATGGGGGTGTTGCCTTCCCCTGATCACGAGGTTGCCTCCTGCCCCTGAGGGATCCCGGATTGTGAGAGGGGGTGGGCTGGGCTGAGGGACCCTCCACTCCAGCGCATGAATTTTCATGCACCTGGCCTCTAGTTTAGTCATAATGGAAGAATGATGGAGACATGAAAAGTATGAATGTGTTCAGTGGAGGAGGATGTGAAGGAAAGTCAGTTCACATCTAACATAGTGGAAATTTAGTTGTAATGCCTACAATTTTGAAATTAAGAGATAGTATTATATAAGTATTATTAAGGTAAGTGCAAGTAAACATCTAAAAAGAGCTAGACTATTTTAAAGTTGCTGTCTTTGGCAAGCAAAAAATCATTAGCAGGAACTAATATTTGTGCAACTAGCCCTACATAATTTAAATATAAATATAAACCATACCACACTTTCCCAAATGAATTATTTTATACAGCCCTGTGAAGACCAGGGGTAAAGCTCATGCTGATTCATGTATGTGTATTTATCATCTGAGGTTTGAAGTGTGGAACATGCTCCTAGAATCTGTAGTCACTGCCACCAGGTGGCCATCGTGAGTTACTAGTATATCTGGAACTGTAGCATTTCTGTTCTGAAATATCTCTTGAGCATCATCCCAGTAGCAATGTCAGAGGATTCTAAATTTGATCATGTCCCAGACAATTTTTTTAAGTCACTTAGGATAATTTTTGGAGCTCATACAAAGTCTTAGATATGTTTGTGTGAAATACAAATGTATGAAACAATTGGGATTGAATAAAGCACATCAGGTTTCAATTGCTGGAGTGAAAGCAATGTGAAATGAATTCAATGTGAAGTTTTAGATGTAGGTTTAAAAACTCACTTATGTAAAAAGTGTTCTGGAAGGCAGAATAATACAAGGGAAATCACTGAGAGGGGACTATATGGATTCTGGTTTCAATCTGCTATATGATCAGCTGTCAAAACTGAGACTCATTCTGAAAAATTAGATCCATGTACCAAATAATCTCTTAAACATCTCTCTGCTCTAGTAGTCTATGATTCTTTTTTAAAAAATATATATATTTTATTGATTTTTTTTTTTTTTTACAGAGAGGAAGGAGAGGCATAGAAAGTTAGAAACATTGATGAGAGAGAAATATCAACAAGTTGCCTCCTGCACACCCCCTACTGGGGATGTGCCGGCAATCAAGGTACATGCCCTTGACCGAATCAAACCTGGGACCTTTCAGTCCGCAGGCTGATGCTCTATCCATTGAGCCAAACCAGTTTCGGCTATGATTCTTTTATATATTAGGAAAACTTGCTTATGATTGTGGGACATACAAAATACATAAAGAAGGTAGCAGTTATCGCCATAATTCCATTGTTGAAATTTTAACATATTTCATTTCAATCTTATATCTAGTCACATATTTGTATGTGGATTGTGGCAAGTCGGAAGGCCCTGTGTGAATCTGAGCTCAGACCCCTTTCCCCATACTCAGCCCCACATTGGGCGCCATATGTGCCACACCAGCACAGGCAGGTTTGGTGAGCCTGAGAGGATTCAGAAAGGACAGACAAGAGAAAAAAGCTGGGTCTGGGTGGGAGGCTGGCCTCTATGATGGAGAGACAGCACCACAGCTGTAAGTTGTGTCTTTATTTTATAGCCAGATTCCACTAGGCAAAGTATGGACATGGTCAAGATGTTTACAACATTCTCGTGGGTTTCGAACATATTCAACTACATGCGCCTGATCAAATTTTGTTTACTTGCTGTACCTCCTGCAGCCTATATCACTCAGCCATGTGGAGCTACAGGTTTGGATAATAAGATCAGGCTTACAACTATAGCCTTTGGCTATAATTATGCTGGGACTTGCACATGGCCTTTGCTATACTTGTGCTGGGACTTGCACTGTGCCCTCTCATTAGTCCGAGGCTTAAACTTGTCTAAACACTGTAGCCACTCTCCACAGTGGATATATGTTTTTTAAGTTTTAATCCTCACCAAACAATATGTTTTTATTGATTTTAGAGAGAGAAGAAGGGAGAGAGAGAGAGAGAGAGAGAGAGAGAGAGAGAGAGAGAGAGAAATCAAAGAAACATTGATTGGCTGCCTCATAGCACATGCTGCAACTGGGGATTAAACTAGAAACCTAGTTATGTGCCCTGACTGGAAATTCAACCCACAACCTTTTTGTGGAAAGGGCGATGCTACAACCAACTGAGCCACCTAACCAGGACTATTTTTTATTTTTACTAATTACATTATTCTCTATATTTAATTTCACTATGAAACATACAAAGCAAGCACATACCATTTATAATATAATATATGCATGGAATGTCCTGTGGTTACCAACACACAATACTATCTTTATATCTTTAGCCTCACCCTTCTAGATGTTTTGCTTCCCTTTTCTACTTTAATTTAGGATATTTGTTTTTCTTCCAAAATCCAATGAGAGCCGAAACCGGTTTGGCTCAGTGGATAGAGCGTCAGCCTGCGGACCCAAGGGTCCCAGGTTGGATTCCGGTCAAGGGCATGTGCCTTGGTTGCGGGTACATCCCCAGTGGGAAGTGCAGGAGGCAGCTGATCGATGTTTCTCTCTCATCAATGTTTCTAACTCTATCTCTCTCCTTTCCGCTCTGTAAACAATCAATAAAATATATTAAAAAAAGAAAAAAAATCCAATGAGAAAGCATCTCACACACACACACACACACACACACACCCACATGCACACGCACATGCACACGCACATGCACATGCACACTTACATAAATAATTCCTTTTCCACTTACAGAGAAACATAGTCATTATTTTGTTGTGCTGATATCTGCAAACACATGCCCTCAGTGACAAGGTCTTACTTTCTACCGCAAAAAACTCATTTCAGTTCCTTCTTAGCCTATGGTCAAACCCTTGATCTCAAATTAAAACCATTGTCCAGTGTAGCCAAAGACTAATTCTCCCTCATTTTTTTTTTTTTGTAGTTTTTATACCTACAGTTGGCTCAATTAGTGGCTTATCTCTGGCTTTTTAAGAGCTCTGTTTTTCTGCCCATTGCCCTCTACTACTGTCCCTGTGGTCCTCAATTTTTATTTCTTATTACCATATCATCTCTTCAACAGGTCAGCCCAACAATCACCTGCCCTAAGCAAAAAACAATAGAGTTGACTGTTGTGTGGGCCTTGTACTTACTGGGTAACAAAAGTGGTGCACCCCATTCCATATTCCAAACACCTCCACTTAATCATGTATTATGACATCAATGTTACAATTTACTGCAGAATTTGAATTTACCTTGAGATTTTAATGTTTCTAGATTGTCTGTGATATTGCATATATATTATTTTATGTGATTAACATATATTTTTAGAGATCTTTACATAAGAAAAGAGTATAGAAAATCCATGAGATTTATTTTTAGTTTTGTATCTTCCATTTTAATCACTTATATATATGCCTATATTTGCCATTAAGCTATTATATAAAATTAATAATATATACAGTATTTTTGAAAGTTTTGATGAGACAATGAGAAATTATATATACATTACATCTTTAAGTTTCTTCCTTATTATCAACTTAATAATATCCAAATTATACATCACTTTCTGGTTTGTGTTTGAAGTCTTTCCTATAGTAAAATAATATTTAAAACCTTTTTTTTCACTTTGTTTCACTCATAAGAATTTATAAACTTACTTTTCTGTTTTATTTATTTACCATTTAGTTTTGAAATTTTCAATGGAAACTTTTATCATAGAGGATACAGATAATTTCCATCTAGGAAATATAAGCAAAAGAGACATTTCTAAATTAACCTCTTTGGGGTAAAGAGTAAAGATCCCTGGGGGCTAACCTTTAAATTAATTAGAAAGTGAAAGGCAAATTACAACTCAATGCACCTGACCTTGTCATGCTAAGTGCCAGTTCCATATCCATTATGGCTTTTCATGAGTAGGAACTTTTTCTGTTCATGAATTCTCAAAAAGATATCTCAGTTGCAATGTTACATCCAGCCATGGAACAGGGAGATCCTCCTCTTTGTATGTCTTAAATACATTTAGATTTTTTTAGAAGGCTGCAGTGTGCAAAATAGATCTGAAATAGGCCAGAACTGATGCAAGGAGGCCCATATGGAGACTATCATAGTAATCCAAATTAGAGATGATGTCAATTTACACCAACACAATAATGGGGACGGAAAAAACTGAACAGAGTCCAGAAATATTTAAGTAGATAAAATTGAGATGATGTGGTGGTATAAGGAAGAGAATGGTTTCAAGGAGGACAAGCAATCTAGAATAGTAGCTGAGCTCTACATGGTTTCATAATCTAAGTCTGACATTCCAGGCTCTGTGACCTTGGGCAAGCCAGCTCTCTGAGTATCATGTCTTCATGTATAGAGCAGGATATTAACAGTACTAACTTCACTGTATTTTAAGAATGACATGAATTAAACTATTTATTTGATTTTAACTTAAAATAATATTTATTATATACTAAGCCACTATCGATGTTTGCAATTATGGTTACAGTGATGATAGTTCTGCTATTATCATACATAGTAGAAGAACTAGGATTGAGGAAGGAAATAATGAGTTTGATTTTGAACATTTTTTGGAATTTGGGGTTTTATTTAAGATAGTCAAATTATGTTGAACAGACAATTGGATATTTAGGTCTAAAAGGAGAAGCCTGGGCTAAAGACAGTGGAATATGTATATCCATTAAAACAATGAAAATATATGAGATTTCCTAAGGAGAAATATTACTCTGAGAAGGGACAAATGCCTATGACAGAGTTTTAAGAAAATCCAGTTTTAAGGAAGGATAAAGGAAAATAAACTGACAAGAGAGACAGAGGAACAGGCAGAGATGTAGAAGAAAAACCACAAGGCTGAGATATCAAGGAAGCCCAAAGAAGAGTTTTCAGCAGAAAGGCGCAATTAACTCTTTTAGGTGCTGCTGAGAGGTCTGTGACATTGAGATAGAAAAGTGTCTATTGTGTTTTATAACATGGAGGCTATTGATAATCATAGCAAATACATTTTGGATGGTTGAGGAGACAAAAACTAGATTGGAATGGTTAATAAAAAGTCATTAAAAGTATACAACTCTTTTGAGTAGTTTAGCTGTGAAAATGGAGATGAGTTAAGGCAGTAGTATAATGAAGAGGATTAAGAAACTTTTTTTTTTGTAAAGATGACTTAAAAGTGATTAAATGTTGGTGAGGGAATTCCAGTAAACCAATTTGTATATAGTATTTTTTAGAAGATCTGCGGTATTGGGGTGCAGAAATAAGAAGTTGGAGGCAGACATTTACTCTATTATGCATGTAGAGAAGGAGGAGAAGACAGTGTAGATGCAAGCTGCATTTGTCAGTGAAGCATCTATCTTCTGGTTTCTAATTTTCCTATAGAACAGGAGGCAAAGTTACCTGTGAAGAGTGAGCGAGAGCATTGAGAAGAAGGTAGAAAGAAAATAAGGAAGGTTTTTAATCCTCCTGTAAAGATGTAGTAAAATTGGGTCAGAGAAACACAGTGGGGTAGAGAGGCAGCAGGACACTGCAGTTGAAGTTTGTGATTGTGAGTGTAGGGAACCTAGTCTCCTTGGTTATGTGCATCATTTCACCAATAGTCCTTGACTACACAGGGGCAGACATGACTCAGAAAAAGTAAATGGTTGGGTTCATCCAAAGCTGAAATTTTACTAAATAACTACCTTTCAAAGAGAGACAAGAGAGTTTAGGATTTTGTTAAGAAAGTTACTGATAAGGGTGATGGTATATACTTATCCCCAAACTCATCGAATCATATACATTAAATATGTACAGTGTTTCACATGTCAATCATACTTCAATAAAGTTGCTTAAAAAGCTTAAACATGTCATTTTATTGATTTGCCATGAAATCTGAACTGGGTAGGAAAGAAAGCAGACAATTCTACTGGGAACAAGTAGATGCTTCAATGACGTAGACATGCCAATAGAGTTGAAGAGGAGGAGGGATAGGAGTAATTAAACAGCAAAGTTGGAAAAAGAAGCTATAGTAAAGGAGCAGACTTCTTTGTTAATAAAGTAGTAAAATGACACTATTTATCCCCAATGAACTCTAATATCAAGCACATCCTATAAGTATTTCGATATTGCACTTACAAAGGACTTGCAAAGTAAATAGTTTTAGGCTCTTAAACTTGGTGCTGAAAATGAGAGAAGACTGAGAGAGAGTCCACCTTTGGAATACGTTGGAATATTTTCTCAAACCAGCTTTAATCTCTAGGTTTGGATTAGAGAGGGGAGGGAAGAGTCTCCCACTTACCTCATGGTGGTGCGATAGAGAAACCACTATTCAGAGAACTTGAAAATCTCTTCTCTGGACCTAGAAGAGATCGATGGACTAGCAAGCGACATACACTTAAAAAAATTGAAAATGAATGG
The DNA here is from genome assembly GCA_027563665.1 of Antrozous pallidus. Lineage (NCBI taxonomy): Eukaryota > Metazoa > Chordata > Mammalia > Chiroptera > Vespertilionidae > Antrozous > Antrozous pallidus. The sequence goes on along the minus strand of CM050521.1, from coordinate 16,285,286 downwards.
CTGAATTTCTTTACTTAATATAGTTTCCGCTTCACTAGTATTGTCAACAGGGCAGAGGTGCCCATTTCCCATGGACCAAATATCAGGAACATATGGGAGAAGTTGTATTTGGGGTCACTTGAAAAGCAACTTTCCCCAAGAGACCTTCTACACAGGGCAACTCGACCTCAGCATGAAGAGATGTGTGTGGACCATCACATGCAGAAACCACAAGTGTGTCATAAGCAACCAAGTGGAAACGATGCATTAACTACAGAGGAGCAACATGATTCTAATGTTATTATTTGAGTGATAGAAATTTCTTAAGAATCCATAAAAGTACTCATCAGATATAGGAGTCATTTTGACCATCCATCAAGCCAAAAAAAGTACTAACGTCATATCTTAATTATATCCATCAAATAAAACCTGTTCTAAGCCTTACCACTCCTTTCCTGATCTTGCCCATCCTCTGCCACTCCAAATATGAAGGATTTAAAAGCTGACACTAGCAAATTGTGGAATGAATTGGAGCTAGAAAAGAGAAATAAAGCCAATCCCACAAACTTCCTTCCAAATATGGGCTTTTCAGAAGGTCAGATACAAGGGAAAAGGCTTAATTTTAAAGTTGGAACTTTTACTATTAAGTGAAGGACTGCTCATGCCAAGTACTCAAATAAGGTTTTGTTTTTTTTTTGAAGTCTTTCTTTGATATATATTTTTATTTACTTCAGAGAGGAAGTGAGAGAGATAGAGAGCTAGAAACATTAATAATGAGATAGGATCATTGATCTGCTGCCTCCCACATGCCGCCATCGGGGAATGAGTCCACAACCTGGTATGTGCCCTGACTGGGAATCAAACTGTGACCTCTTGATTCATAGGTCAGTGCTAAACTACTGAGCCACACTAGTCTGCAATGAGATTGCTTTTTTACTAAATGTGATTGAAATACTTTATTAAACAAAGTGACCAGAAAAATTATAGATTCTGCCCCAGATTTCATCTCAGCAAAAATCAGGCCAACACAAATATATTCATATTGAGCAAATGAGAATGGGCAGGTCATAAAAGAAATGAAGTTGCTTTTGTCTTTCAACCTAGGAAATCTTATTCTTAAACCAAACATATTAGAAATAGTGATTTCCAAGATGAAATCATTTGAGGATGTGCTGTTATCCAAGGTGGAACTATAGGAGAGAGTGACTGAGGGAGAGCAGAGCTGAAAGTCACTAGAAATGAGATTTTTTAAAAAAATTGGTAAGGCCAGGCTATTTGAAGGGTTATTCATGAACATGTTATAGTTATCCAGCTACCAAGATAGGGACTGCAAAAGGAGGTTGAAGAACTTACTGCCATGTACTACCAGTTCAGCAGAAAAAAATAGCAGAAAATTTGGGACTGATGGTAAGGGAAGAAAGGAGGAAAGAGTTGGTTTAGGAACAAGAAAGAATGAGCAAAGGAATAAAATGATTTTGTAAAATATTTCAGTGATTTCAGGTTAAATATTTTTATTGTTACATTTATACTGATGGAAAGATAAATGCTGTACTATCAGGCTGTCGTAACAAAATACCATCGACTGGTGACTTGAACAACATGAATTTATTTCTCATCTTTCTGGAAATAGATATCTAAGATCAGGGTGCAGCAGGGTCTTTGTCTGGTGAGGGCTCTCTCCTTGGGTTTCAGATGGCCACCTTCTCTGTGTTCTCACATGGCAGAGAGAGATTAAGCTCTCTGTTATCTGCTCTTAAATCAGCACTAATCCTATCATACCAGAACCCCACCATTATGATCTTATCTAACCCTGATTATCTCCCAAAGGTCACATCTCCAAATAGCATCACAGTGTGGGATAAGGCTTCAACATAAGAAATTTGGTGGGGGAGGAGAAGCACAAACATTCAGTCCCTAACAAAGCTATTATTGCTTGTCATGGCTACCAGTAGAGCTGTTCTCATAGTACATTTTCTTATTGGACAGAATGCAGTCACAGGAATCACATATCCAACAAAGAAGGACCACATGATGTGTAAGCTTATGTGTTTGTGCATTACTTACTCTTCTACCATTGGTGGACTGACAACGATCACCGGTACCTCTACCAACTTGATTTTTGCTGAGCATTTCAATTCGTAAGTAATATTATTGGATTGGTGATTTAATCAATGGAAAGCACGCAATTTAGGAACCTAATTTAGGAACTCTAGGACAAGAGGTGCTTGGGTTAACCCTTCTACTGAGAGTTAAATATGTAAGACATGGTAATTAATGGGTACCTACAGATTCCCCAAGGCAGCTGAGAAAAGATAACTCCTGTCTGATCATTCTAATCAAATAGGGAAAATATTTTAAATTATAAACAATATTGAAAATGTTAGAGGAAACAACAAAAGGTTATTTGCAATGGGACAATTTATAAAGTATTTAGGAACTGGCATTTGAACTTAAATGATGAATGCCAGATAGAGTTAATAATTACTGAAGGCATGGCTTTGAATTAAAAAAAAAATTGAAGGATTAGGTAATTAAAAGAAATGACAGTAAAAAGTAATCTAAGAACAGATATATGACCCTAAATAAAAGTTTGGCATTGTATTAGCAATCCATTGCAGAAAATGGGGAATCATCTGGACTAGCCAGAATACTTAGATTAAATATTCCACAATATTAAGTCACTTTATTGTAGGTATTCCTCTCTTTTCATGTCCAGCACTGATAGAGAGTGGGTCCAGTTCCTGAGTAGAGGCAGCTGGGGATTGAGAAATAAAAGAAAGAGACAAGATACAGAGATACAAGGAAGAAGCTGGGACTGGGTGGGACCACTGTCCTCTTCTGATGGGGAGAGAGATAGTGACCCAGAGCCAATCCAGCAAGTTTATTTTATATTCCAAATATCAGGAAGCTTCACCAAAAGTCAAGACAAAAGGAGATTATTTGCATTCTTGAGTAGGCCCTGAGCACTCCTGGTGCTAGGCTGGATTTAGATATAAAAAACCACTTCCCCACACCATGGGCTGAAATGAAGGTCAAGATGACAATATCCTTGCCCTTTTGGCAAGGCATGTTCCCAGGGCGTGTCTTTGTTGATGCCACTGGATTCAGCTGACAATAATTAAGGAATGCCCACGTGCCTTCCCAGGGAGCCCTCTACACTGTGAATTTGAAGAATAAAAAAGTACATTACTCTCCAACACTAAATTTTTCATATCTAAACCAGGCAAAGTTCACATGATTACTGTGAGAATTAAATGAGGTAACTATGTCAAAATACTTGGCACTGTGTAAGATCTATTGAAACAATAGTTTGCAACTCCATGCTTTTATGTGATAGCTCAAATTGATTCTACACCCAAGATCTATTTTCAGGTACTAATAGGACAAATTATTATTTGAGTTCCAGAAAGGTGGCCAGCACTATGATGCCCTGAAACAGGATTTAGATCCTTATTACAGAAAAATTAAGGTTCAGAGGCAGGAAAGTTACACTCTAAGAAGCAGATTCACAGACTAAATTTTCTAAAAGTATTTTCAAAATGTTGTACATGCATAGCTTTTCCAAGAAATCCAAGAATCAAAAAATATAATTCTATACTGGGAAGAATGAGAACTTGCATACAAAAAACTGGTATAGCTGTTTAGGGACAGACCTCCATGTGTATTTATTGCTTCTATGAGTACACATTCATCACGTATACTGTACAAGAGTGTACTACATAACTATAGAGAACATTTTGATATTTGCCAGAGGGGACCATGGGAGGGGTGATTGGTAAAGAAGTTGAAGGAATTAAGAAGTACAAATTGGTAGTTATAAAATAGTCACAGAGATGTAAAGTACAGTATAGAGAATATGATACTATAATGATATTATAATAACTATGTATAGTGTCAGATGGGTACTAGATTTACCAGGGAATCACTCCATAAGGTATACAAATTTCTAATCACTCACTTGGTTGTACACCCGAAACTAATACAACATGTATATCAACTGTAATTGAAAAATATAAAAATCAAGAATAGAAGTGTTAGTCTTGGAAAAGAAGGAAATAGCCTCCAGAGTAACAATGCCAGGGAAGAAGAGAAAACATGCAGACAGAAATTTCAAACCATGTAGACACCCCCCTCATTTCACATGAGGAAGCTGAGGCTCAGGGCATGTAAGTGATGATCTAATCAGTGAGGAACTGGGGGCTGGAGGCAGGTGGCCCAAGTCCCAGCCCCTTTTCCACTCTGCAGTCTCATTGTCTCACTGTATGTGAGTGGGGCATGTTGGAAAAATTCTAATTCAATAGGCCCAGAGACATAAAAATATAAACAGACTGTTGAAACTCAAAGGGAAGGCAGGGGAGGGTAGTTGGGAAGAGATCAACAATAAACTTATATGCATATATGCATAACCCGTGGACACAGACAATGAGGTGGTGAGGGCCTGGGGGGGAGTGGTGGATGGGAGAGGGCTGGAAGAGGTTAATAGGGGGAAAGGAGGACCTATGTAATACTTTAAACAATAAAGATTTACAGAAAATATTTCCAATTCAAAATGTTCTCTTCCTGATCCTTATTCATTGCTACACTGTTATATCTTTCCAGTTATCACCCAATCTCTTCCAGGGCTAACACGATTGTTAATAAATGCCACCCTTTAAGTAACCATTTCTTCCTACTCTGGTTGTTGGAAGACCACCAGATCTGCCAAGATCTTTCTCTATTTGTGTGGATGCTATCTTATTGGAAACTCTGTTCAGTTCCTCCTCCATTGCCATTTCAATCTTCTCTTATCATAAACGATATTCACATTTCTATAAAATTGTCTTCTTTACACACACACAACCCCGACTCCTAATGATTATAAGTTTGTAAAATTTAGCCCACAAGAGGTACAGGTAAATGATTAATAAATATTGGTTAAGATGAAATGTACCACTGCATAAATAAAGTGCTGACAGTTCTTGGGAATCATCCAAATAACTAAATATTTTTTGATATTTAAATAAAGCTATTAAGGGGAATCTTATTATGCATAATTACTGTTTTCACAAGAGTTAGCTTTGACGCATCAATATTATTTAACAAATACAGCAGGATTAGTTAAATACAAAAACACAAATCTACCAGATTAAAAACTGGACCATTATCACAAGCCAATTTATATAGCTTGCTGATTATCAAAGTATATTATTCAGTTCATGTTTGGTCAGCTATGAAATATGTGGGTACACAAAGCAGCTTGGAAGAAAGTTGTATTATGAATGATTAGTACAGTCGCGGTTACTAATTATGTGTTAAATAATAACTATCATAGGTTTACAAACCAACAAATGATAAAAGGAACGAGTTAATAAGTGCCCCAAATTCAAAGCACACATCTCTAACCTCTCTTCTTAACTAATTACAGAGGGAAAGCTAAATCGGTTATCTAGCAGTAGTTACCTTCAAAAGATACCATGACTTTCCCCTGCAGAAACAAGTAATACATACTTCTCAGAAAGAACTTCTCTTTCCAATACAATAGAAGAAATTTGGATATTACAGAGCTCGGACCAAGACATTGGTTCAGATTTCAATTTTGCCACATATTAGTTTAATTTCTGTGAACATCAGGCTTTTAAACTGTGAAATGGGAGCAAAACTCTAATTTTGAACATTATTGTGAAGCTTAAAAATGCAAATGTGCCTCTTAGCAAAGGGCCTGGCATGTAGGAAACTGTCAATCATGCTAGTATTGCTGCTGCTGCTTCTACTTTTGTTATTGCTGTTAGAAATCTAAGCCTGGCTCATAAATAACACATCGTTAATATTTGAAAAGAAACCTCTGGAAGTATACAAATGCAAAACTGAAAAATGGCTTTGACTCAGAAATAATCAAAACAGTCACTAATCAAAAAGACTATGATCAGTGTGGACACTAGCTTATAGTGATCTTAATGGCCCAAATCTGTTTCAAAGTTGTAAATTTCCATAGCTACATTTATTCTTTTGAGACAGTTTGTGTGTGTTTCATTAGAATTATTCATAATTTTGTAGTTGTGGATAAGATCAGCAATATCAACACTGTGTTCCTGAGTTTCAACATTGACAGATATTTATGCTTTAGGTCAAACCATGTCTCTATTCTGTAGTAAATCATTTGTATGATGTACTAAAGTGTCCTTAAAACATCAGGTTTGTACTCTAGCCTCTAGATACTTTTCAATATATACGGAATATTTTATTTTCACTTCAGAGCTTCAGTTGAGGACATTATGCATTAATGAAGAGAAGTTGTGATTCAAACACTCCTCCTGGGTTAAAAATTCAGCTTCACCCACAGTCCGTGACCTTAAGCAATTAGCTTAACTTTCTGAGACTCTTGTCTTCTGGTGTAAATACAATGCTTTTCTCATAGGATTTTTGTTAAGTCTTCTGCTCATTCCCACAGGAAGCCTGACCTCTAAAATTTAGAGCACCTCCAGGGTGCATTCCTGGTTCCTTTTATCTCTATTTACTCCCCAAATCCCATATCCATCCACTTCCATGGTTTAAGAAGCCACCTATATGTTTGGTATCCAGCAATTTTAGATCCCTAACTTGCTTTCCCTCTCAGCTCCAGACTCATTTGTCTACTGTCCATTCGACATGGCCACTTGGAAAATTAAGTGATATTTCTAGTTAACATGCCCACAGCAACATTTCTGATCCACCACTCTCTTATTCTTCTGCCATTCTCCCTTCAGACTTCATTTCAATAGATGAAACTTTTTCTCCATTTTAAATTTTATCACAAATATATTAAAATCTGTTGCCTTCTGTTCTTTCCCCCAACAATCTAAATTAAACTAAAATCTCTACTCTCACGCTCCCCTATCCCTGTGCAAATCTTCCTGTCTGCTAATAGATTTTCCTGTGTATTTATCTTGTATTATTATGTTAAAAATTACTACATGTTTAGTGACTTAACACAATATAAAATTATTATCTTATGAGTTCAGTGGGTCAGGTTAGGAGTCTAGGCATAGTTTAGCTGGGTCCTTTGCTCAGGATCTCACCAGCCTTAAGGTGTCAGCTGAGCCTGTAATCACTGAATATGCTTAGGGTTCTATTCCAAGGTCATTCGGGTTATTTATAGAATTCAGTTCCCTTTGGTTGAATTACTGAGGTGCCCTTTTTTTCCTGTTGGCATGGAGTCACTCTCAGCAACTACCAGGTATACCCAGATCCTTGTGATATGGCCCCTTCCTTTGACAACATGGAAACTTACTTTCATTTTTCTCTTTGTTCTTTTAAAAAAATTATTTATTTATTAAGGTATTATATATGTATCCTCATCACCCCTTCCAACTCCTGCCTCCCACCCTCGTCACCACTTATGCCCTCACCCCCCCTGGTGTCTATGTCCATTGATTAGGCTTAGATGCACGCATGCAAGTCCTTAGGTTGATCTCTTCCCCTTACCCCACCCTCCCCTACCACCCCTCTGAAGTTTGACAGTCAATGCTTCTCTGTCTCTGGATCTGTTTTTGTTCATCAGTTTATGTGGTTCATTATATTCCATAAATGAGTGAGATCATGTGATAGTTATCTTTCTTTGACTGACTTATTTCACTTAGCATAATGCTCTCCAGTTCCATCCATGCTCTAGTTTGAAGCAGACACCTTTTTCTTATTTTTCTTCTTAAAGAATACCTTTCCTCATTTCATATAATACTGGTTTGTGCTGATGAACTCCTTTAGCTTCTTCTTATCTGTGAAGCTCTTTATCTGACCTTCAATTCTGAATGATAGCTTCGCTGGGTAGAGTATTCTTGGTTGTAGGTTCTTGCTATTCATCATTTAGAAAATTTATTGCCACTCCCATCTGGCCTGCACAGTTTCTGTTGGGAAATCAGCTGACAATTGTATGGGTGCTCCCTTATAGGTAATTAAGTGTTTTTCTCTTGCTGTTTTTAATATTCTATCTTTGTCTTTTGTTCTTGGCATTTCAATTATGACATGTCTTGGTGTGGTCCTCTTTGGATTCCTTTTGTTTGGGGTTCTGTATGCTTCCTGGATTTGTAAGTCTATTTCTTTCACCAGGTGGGGAAAGTTTTCAGTCATTATTTCTTCAAAAAGTTTTTATTATCTTGCTCTCTCTTCTTCTGGCACCCCCATAATTCTGATGTTGATATGCTTTGCAGTTGTCCCAGAGGCTTCTTACACTATCCTCAAATTTTTGGATTCTTTTTTCTTTTTTGGTTGAGTGTTTTTAGCCTCTTGGTATTTCAAATCTTTGACTTACTCTCAAGGATCTCACTCACATCCTCGAGGGTCTCGCTAAACTTATTGGCCTTTTCTGACGCCTCTTGAAAAACCTTATAACCGTGGTTTTGAACTCTATATCCAGTTGTTTGTTTTTCTCCATTTCTTTTGTTTGTGATCTGTTTCTTTCTCTCTGCATTTTCACTGCTTCCCTGAGTTGGTAGGATAGCTTTGTGTGCTAGGTATCTCAGCCTCCCCTGTTACCTGAGGTGGACACTCTTGGTGCACCCCTTTGTGGACTGCATGTACAGCCCTGTTGCAGATAAGACTTGATTCTTGTTGATATCACTGGGAGGAATTGACCTCCAGGCCAACTGGCTGTGAGGATCAGCTGTATCTACATTGGGAGACAGCTTTATGCACCAAGACTTGCAAATTTGCCAAAGTCTCTGTGCTCAGCTTGGATGGGGAGGAGTTTCTGGGCGGGGCGGAGTTTCAGGGTGGAGCTGACAGCCTTGGCTTCCAGTCAGCCTCACCCCCCTCCCCACAAGGTCACCAGGTCCTAGCGTCCACGGGCAATCACCACAAGCACCTCTGCAAGAAAGGCACCCTGGAGTTTTGCCTGATGCCAGACTGTCCAGTCTCTACCACAATGAATTCGGAATCCCAGATTTTTGCCTGGCACTGGGTTTCCATGCAGTTGGAACTCCTTCCTCCCTTCTGCCAGCTGCCAACCTCACAGTCAACACATCGTCTTCACCAAGAGCACTCGTGTGCACTCTCGGAGCTCCACCTGTGGCTGTTCCCCATGATTCTGTCTCACAGCGCTGCCCGGAACTCCTTTCTCTCTCCCGCCAGACACTGCCAGCGGCCCAGTTCACCCTCTCTGTGCACAGGTTGTACGCACGCCTCCAGAGCTCTGCCTTTGGCTCTTCCCCTGGGATTCCACCTCACAGTCCAGATTCCCTTAGCAAGGGCCTGGGTCCCCTGGGTTTTGAGTGCAAACTGAACTGGGTTCAGCGCAGCCTGGAGTTTTTGTCTCCTTTCTGCTAGAGCACCCCTGCCAGGCATTCAGACGCCCCATCCTCTCAGGCTTTGCACACACATGAGTCTCCTACCTTACTTAGGCTTTGCAGAGGCTCTGACTATCCGTGTGCACTTCTGTGTCCCTCTAGTTTTAGAACTTCCAGTCAGCCAGCCTTCCCATGGTTCTGGACAATGTCCATTTTGTTTTTTAGTTGTATTCTGGAAATTGTTGTGTGAGGCAGCAGCCTAGGTGTTTACCTATATCACCATCTTGGTTTCTCCAGAAACTTACTTCTTTAGGCCAGCAGCAAAATGTCTTGGCTTCTCTGATTACGCCAGGCCCACCCAAGATAGCTTTCCCTTTGATTAACGTAGAATCAGCTGATGGGGACTTTTATTACCTCTACAGAACCCTTCACTTTTGCCATAAAATCATAGAACTGAAATCTCATCGTATTCCTAAGTTCTGTACACATAGATGGGGAGAGGATTATACAAGGCATGTATACCAGGGGGTTATCTTGGAATTCTACCTACCACACCTTGCCCCCCCCCCCCCCCCCCGCATCTCTTGTTCCCTTCAATATTGAGAATCCATCTAGTCAACATGTTTTATGTACTATATTTTCTGGCATATAAGACGACTGGAACTGATGATGATAGAAGAAAGATAACAGACAATAGAGAGAGAGCAAGTGCCAGGAAAGTCCCTGGCGAGTTAGCAACACCCATTATAACTGCAAGCTACTGTATTTTTATACCCACCGTGTAAGACAACTCCTGACTTTTGAAAAGATTTTCATTGGTTAAAAAGTCATCTTATATACCGGAAAATACGGTAAGTGATAAATTTAAATAGACTTTAAATTATATCATGTCACTAATTTACTTACAATGTTCCTTTCCACTACTCCTAATCCCATTTCTGATAAACTTCAGATTCCTTCAGATGATCTGCAAGCTTTTATATAATCTGACCCCTATTGGCTATGTCTTGGACTTTATTTCATGTCACTATAACCTTAGCTCACTCCCCACAGCCACACAAGGTCTTCTGTTTAATCCTTAAACATTCCAACTTCATTCCCACTTTGGCCTTTGTCCTTGCTATTTCCTGTCTGTAATGCTGTTCCCCAGATATATATATGACTGGATCCTTCTTGCCCTTGAAATCTCATTTCAAATATCCCCTTCCTTGACCACATTCTATAAAATTTCTCCCTTCCCCTAGCAATTTTTTATTTCATTGTCTTGTTTTATTTTCTGATTCATTATATACCTACCTATTTATTGGCTGTGTTCTTCACTTAAATATAAATTTTAAGAGAGCCTGAACCATGTCCATCTAATTCACCACTATATCCCCAGTAGTCAGAAGAGTGCTTGGCACATGGTGGACACCCAAAACATAGCGTCGGATGAAAGAAAAGGATCCTCTCAGAATTAAATATACTTACACAGTTCATGATGAAAGAAATTTGTATTTACTCTAGGCAGACTTGCAGTCACTTAACTTTTAGGGTATGAGAAAGTGAGATAAGAGACACCTTGGTGAAACTAATTCCTTTGAGTATGCCATTCATTCAATTTTCACCCGAAGTATTCACTCAGTAGACGTGTAAGAGTTGTGATAACAGGGGTCACAGTCCTGTGTGGTGTTTACTTCCTTATTACTGAAGAAAAAAACAAGGAAAAAACAAACAAACAGAGTTTAGCTTTTTCAAGCTTTCATTTTTCTAAATGAGCTATCCTTCCAGACAAAAATTCCGAAAAGCCTCTTTTCAGCCAAACAAACCATATAGGGTTCTGTGCAGTGTAGGGGGAATGATGCACCTTGATGGCAAGGTATTAGCCACAGGTGGTGGAAATTAAACTGAGCTTGGGGCATGGTTTTAACCCTAAACCATGTAGCATTTGTAAAGGTCTTTTGGCTAAACAGGATAATATAGGCCATCTACCTGTAACCCAAGTCTAATAAATTAATGGGAAATAAGTTTAAGCCTTTTCTTCATTATTTTATTTTCCAATTGAAAACAACAAATTATTTTTAAGCCAGAGATTCTCAATAGAGCCTCATAGATATGATAAAGCATCTTTCCATTCATAATTCTTTGTATTCTCTAGCATTTCTTATTTATCGTTTGCCACTTTCTAATGCATATATAGGTAAGCTAATCCTTGGGTCTCTTCAAGGTAGATAAAAATCACCCTGAAGTTGCTAATGATATCTCTAAAACATAGGGAGATCAGCGACTTTTTATAAGCTCAAAGAAATTGTAGAAATCATTAGAATTCTAGAGTTTTTGAAACTTATTATTTTTTTTTACTTTTTAAAAATATATATTTTATTGATTTTTTACAGAGAGGAAGGAGGAGGGATAGAGAGTTAGAAACATCGATGAGAGAGAAACATCAATCAGCTGCCTCCTGCACACCCCCTATGGAGGATGTGTCCGCAACCAAGGTACATGCCCTTAACAGGAATCGAACCTGGGATCCTTGAGTCCGGTTAGGGCTTTTATTAGTTTTTTCTTGAAACTTATTTTTTTTAAATAAAAGTCTTTGCATTACTTAGAAACCATCCTCAAATAAAACAAAGACTTCTCTAAAATCCATACATTTGGCTTATGTTGATGCATTTGGCATGAAACATTTTTGTTTATTTACATGGTCTTCTTTTTTAAAGAGACCTATTATTTTCAAAATATATTTTTATTGATTTCAGAGAGGAAGGGAGAGGGAGAGATAGAAACATCAATGATGAGAGAGAATCATTGATTAGCTGCCTTGTGCATGCCCTCTACTGGGGATCAAGCATGTGCCCTGGACCGGAATCAAACATAGGACCCTTCAGTTCATGGACCAACACTCTTATCGACAGAGCCAAATCAGCTAGGGCTACATGATTTTCTTTAAATGACAAAATACTAATGTGATTTAAACAAAATAAGAATTGGAACATTTATTATTTCTATAAAGTTCTCTATATTTTATGATTTCAAAAATAATAAAAGTATTAATGGTGTTTTTATTACGTCTGTATATTTTTAATATTTTCTGGATTTCTAGACAAGTGTTTCTCAAATTTCCTTATTTTCCCCCACAGTCATAAAGTAGATAACTATATTTATTTGGAATCTAGATTAAATTTTGAAATAATGAGAGTGAGGTTACCAAGGACACATTGCTTGTACCTGATTCATTATTGAATACCTGTTTATTGCCTGTGTTCCTCATTTCACAAGCATGTCCTTACAGATTGAGTCAACAACTATTTTGTTGTTGCTGTTGTTTTGTTATTATCTGAGCTAAAAAGCTGAAAATAACTAGAAGTGATAATGGCAAAGTTGATGTTTCCCACAGAATTTTTCATTAATTTTTTTCTGGCCCAGATTTACTCCATTTGACTGAGACCCAAAGCACTGTCTAATTCTAGGAAGAAAGGACTAACCTATGTCTGGTCTGATGGTTACAGTTGCTTTGGGGCAGAAGAAATAGAGGAAAACATCTCTGAGAGACAATGTGGGCTGGATCAGAGTCCCTTCCTAGTACCTGGGATACCTGCTGCCAATATGCAATGGTAGTAGGAATTGTTAATTGTCTTCTGTTCCGACTGCAATTGTCTGCTTATTGTCTTTCTTCATTCATACATCCACGGTCTTAGTACCAACCGCAAAACACACGCACGCGAGCACACCCACTTCTTGTGCATTTAATGAGTAGCAGGTCCTGTGCTCGGTTCTTTCACAAGCACATCCTTACAGATTGAGTCAAGGGAACAACATTACGTGGTGAAGGATCTAGAGAAAAGGAGAAGCACTAACTTGCATTCTTAATGGTGAACACCCCCTATATCTTACTTTGGCTGGTAGCACGGGGGAGGGGTGAACCACCGCCTCCCACTGACCATTGAGGGGGATTCCACTTGTCCTCTTCCGTGAACACTTTTCCATGTTTTCCCACAGGCGCTACCCTGGCTGTCAGTGCATCAACTTTGGATCGTGGTTTTTGCTTTCCTTCCCGGCTGCTATCATTATTCTACTCTTGTCCTGGATTTGGCTTCAGTGGCTTTACCTGGGATTCGAGTAAGTAAATTGTCCGTGTTCCTCAGGTCAATGAAGGTTTCTGGGTTCTGAGTTCTCTGCTGCCCTCACCTATTTCTCAAAGCGGCATTTCTGCATTACTCTTCCCCACAAAGCTGACCTGTATGAGCACATGCTTTAAGAATAGTCCAGAGTACCATGTAAACTGCTTTCACTGTGGAAGAGCGTTTGTGGACAGCAACTCCATCTTGATTTCCTTTGAGTCCTCAACCGACTACATGCTAATAGGCCAGGAAAGCATAAGGAGCTCATTTCGATGAGGAGTGACATTTGAAGTATTGCCCTCTCCCTTGGTTTAATGTGGGGATTTCCTCAGGTTATTGAATTACTGTGTATCAAACTGTAACATGCAGGGCTTCCTGTTTTTCCCCAGCAACAAAATGGATTATGTCCTTGAAAAAATAAAGGTTTGAGAGAGCTCTGTACAAAGAACAGTGGATTCAGATTCAGGAGACCAATGATAAAAGCTGTGGCTTCTCCAAGCCAGACCAGTGACCTTTGCAAGTCCTGGTCCATTCTCAGTCTCAGCATCCTCAACTGTAAAACAACAGACTTTAACTGGAAGATCAGTAACATCACTTCCAGTATTGTCATTCTAACACACATGGGCCCACGTTCAACACATAGAAGACAAGACAAGAAACACTGATCAGTCAAGAGCTGCCAAAATGTTAAATGTACTCATTCAAGGAGAATTTGCAAACGTTACCTTGGCTGGGACAGAACTTGGTGATCCATAAGTACCAGTGACACATGATTTAAATGACAGCCAGTATTTAAAATTATAAAGAGCTCCACAGAAAAATGGAAAATGTAGCTTATCTATTCAACATAGAAAACAATATTCCAAAAAAATAAAAATAAAATAAAGGAAGGGGAAGAGGCTGTATGTCAAACCTTGAGGATTTTCTCCTGAAAAATAAAGCAATTCAAATTCATTTTTATAGGGGCTTTATTTAATTAATTTCAAGGGTGGATGAATAAAACAGCATGCAATCCACCAAGCAGGTGAGACTGACATCAGCTCTTTGTACTTCCCTTGAAAAGCAAAATACCGTGACCAGGTGCTGCTCCATGCCTCCACCAACGTTTTCCAAGTCATTCACATAAGGACTGATATTTCCCCCTCTCTATTCCTCTTCCTGGTTTCCCCCCAGAACTGCTGCAATTTTATTAGTAGTGGAGAGATGGTACTGATGACTTTTTAAAAAAATATTTTTGTCCAGATTGTGGGAGCAGCATGTGGCAGTGCTCCTACTGAAGCAAATGTGTGGAATGTCACTGACTTCAGCAGGTGGGCATCAGTGGGGAGAGGCCAGCTGCATACTCAGTGCCCCTTCCTGCAAACCAAGCCTCCGGAGGTCTATTCAGTCATACAGGTAGCAGTGCAGGCTGCAGAGAACAGGAAACCAAACCAATGGAATAGGCAGACCCACCGCTGTTTCCTTCTTTTTTTGCTACTTGCACATGACTTTATAAAATATGTATGCAACCATTGTCACTATTAGGAAATGGCCTCGCCATTTAAAAGGGAGAAATAAAAAAGGTAAAGGGGGGATCTGTGGAACCGTGTTTCCCATGAGGAAAGAAAAGAGTGTGAAGTGCAGACATTAGGCAAAGTCCATAAATCACAGCCAGTGGCATGTTTAAACAGTCCCCTTGCTGTCCACTGTTGGTTAGACACTGCGCAACTTCATGCTCCAGCTCATTTTTCAGTGTCCTTTTCAGTCTGTCAGGGGGTTCACCTCCAGAGGTTTTAGATCGACAAACAGAAATGATCAGCCACTCCTCTGGCAGGCTACCATACATTCTGATTAGTGTGTTGGCTGTTAACACAGTTAACTCTCACATTATAAATGATCCCAACATGCTAGGGACAAAGAAGCTCATCTATCAGTGCCACCAAACTTATTTAAATGAAGAGGTTGATGCATTGTCATATGCTTCATCAGTTCCTTTGTGAAGACATTAACCTTCATTTACAGCAAAGCTGATTTGGCTTCCAACTTAACTATTTATGGTCCCCAACCAAAGTGGCAAAATACAAATGAAGTCTACAGGTGGGAAGTAGTTTTGAAGGAGACCCATGCCTTTCTATACTTTTCTATTCTACAGATAGTTCATAAGGAAGTCCATAGATTAGTCTCTTACAATAGCATTTATATTAGTGACAAAAGATAAAATTTCGACACTGTAACTAGTCAGTAATTTAATTGATCTTAAATGCAACAACTTCCACCTAATTATGTTCATGGTTGGAGTGTGTACAGTACAGTGATTATAAATGTACTAGAGGCCCAATGCACAAAATTCATGCAAGGGGCTTGGCCCTCACAGCCATGATGGCTTGCCTCGGCCCTTGCAGCCCCAGCTTTGTCTGGAAGATCCCTCTGTAAGGTCATTTGGCTGTCCAGTCTAATTAGCATGTTACGCTTTCATTATTATAGATTATTGAAGAACTGAGGAAATTCTGTTCCTTCAAAAGCAATAATAGTCCAAACAAGTTAGAATAAAGGTGTCACAGGAAAATAAATACTAATATACACTGAGAGGCTAGATTATTATGATCTCTGAATGCATAATAATCTGGCCACTCAGTGTATATACTATATAATAAAAGGCCAGTATGCAAATTGTCCCCTCGACCAGGAGTTTGACCAGCAGGCAGGCCAGCCAACTGCCAGCCAATGCCCATGTCCCCTCCCCCTGGCCAGGCTGGCCGCACCCCACTCATGCACTAATTCATGCACTGGGCCTGTAATACACACATACACACACACACTGAGTGGCCAGATTATTATTCGTTCAGAGATCATAATAATCTGGCCATTCAGTGTCTTTGTGTGATAGCTACCTTCACACTACCTCAGTCTTCCTATTTACTCACTCATAGATGTTCGTGTTTACCCCAGAAATTTTACAAGAGGAAATACTATAGCTTTATTCTTTTATTTAAACTGCTTTATTGAGATATGATTGACATAGGAAGAGCTGTAGCTATTTAATGTATACAAAACTTGTTGGGTTTGGAGGTAATTATAAGTCATGAAACCATAATTAATATCAATGCCAAAAACTTATTCATCACTTCTAAAAGATTCCTCCTGCATCTTTAACTGTTTTCTTTTTTCCTTTGTGGTAAAAAGCACTTAGCATAAATCCACCCTCTTAGCAAAATTTTAAGTATACAATACAGTATTATTAATCATAGGTCCTATAACCTACTTATTTTTCATAATTGAAATTTTGTACCCTGTGACTGACACCACTTATCTCGTCTCCCTCCACCCCCCCACCCCAGCCCCTGGCAACTACTATTTTTACTCTCATATAAGTGAGATCACACAGTATTTATTTTTCTAAGTATAAGTTTGGCTTATTTCATTTTAGCATAATGCCCTCCAGGTACATCCATGTTGTAGCATGTCAGTGCTTTATTTCTTTTAGGACTAAATAATATTCCATTGTGCATATAAACCACTTTTTCTTTATCTATTTGTGTGTTGGTAGACACTTAAATTGTTTCCGTACCTTGACTCTTGTGAATAATGCTACAGTGAACATGTGCATGCAGATCTCTTCAAGATCTAGAGTTCAATTCCTTTGCATTAGATACCCAGACATGCTTTTTATACCTACATATAATGTAATCTAATGGAGCTACTCATAGACATTCCAATAGATAATCCCTAAGAATACAGGCATTTGTTTCTTCCTCTGGAGGGATTTCTGAAAAATCTAGATGTAGAGCCCTACTTCACACAACAAATTCTTCAAAGTTGTGAAGACCCTGGGCCTCAGGACAGAAAAATTAGTCACTAGGGCAAAGGTCACCAAGATAAGTAGCTAAAAAGAATATAAACTGACAGATCCTATTGGAAGTAAGTTGAAAAGTTATCTATAGAGGCTATTAGAACATAAGAGGTGAAGAAACTTGAAAAAAATGTGATCGAGTTGGTTTTAGTTCTGAAAACAGATCCAGATTGGACTACGTCCATGATCAGTGTACGTGACTTCCTTGTACTAGTGTATAACTTGAGTTTAGTACGTTTGTGACCAACTGTCTCATAAATTTGACAAAAGTGCTGTTGAGTTGATGAATCAAGTATTTACCAGTGTAAGCCAGTGTTTACAGGTATCGAGCCAAAGAAAATATCCTGCCCTCAAATAATTTATCTAACTAGTGAGATAAAACTCACTCATGTGCAACAATTAACAACCCAAATATATAATAAATATATTAAAATATATTACGGATACATAATAAAGTGTTAAATTAAAGGTGAGTGGAACATGGAAAAATTTTAATAGTGAAAAAGGACTTGGAAAAGGAGAAGATCAGTGTAAGATGGCATGGAAATTTAGAACAAAAAGTAAGCATTGAAAATTGAGCAAAATGGGCAGAAACAGAAAAGGGAGGAGGAGACATTCAAAGAAGGAAATGGAGGTATAGGTGAAAAACTCAAATTTATGTTATTAGCAGGAAGATTTGTACGTTATAAAGCTTTCATGCAAATATCTTCTAGAAAGGGAGAATCTTATGATTAATTGGCTTAATCACTCTTTTCAGTTTTAAGGAGATGTTCAAAGGTGAAAAGAACAAGACGGTCGAACAAAAGGCTTATGCTGATGTGATTAAACAAGAATACAAAAAACTTGGACCAATAAGGTAAGATTGCTGTGTGCACACATGTGGAGATGCACACCCACACACTCACACACACACACACACACACACACACACACACACACACACACACCTTATACTGCAAGTATTTATTAAAAACATAAAAAGCACATAATTATCTGTAATGTATTTTTAACACTCAATAACAGCCCTAGGTGTGCTAACCTTTGTGAAAGTAAGTGCTAACCTCCACATGACAAAATACACACTTTCTCTACATAAAATTTATCAGTAGGATGGCAAGAAGCTGACAGACCCACTGAAGAGTAAAGTCCTTCTCTAACTGTACTGATTTGACCCGATTATTGGCACATCCAGTTTTAAATGTTTAGTACTCCTGATAATAGCTCAGGGAGTTTCTACGAATGTCCTGACTGAAAAAATAAATGAAAGGATTGCAAATATTTTTACAGGTATCAGGAAATTATCACCTTGATCCTCTTCATTGTGATGGCCCTGCTGTGGTTTAGCCGAGATCCTGGGTTGTTTCCCGGCTGGTCTGCACTTTTTCCTGAGTAAGCATTACCTGTGATGTTCGTCAGCCCTTCCTCTTTGGCATTCTGCTTTTCTCCTAAGCGATTCCTAGAATTCTGGAGGATTGTATGAGATTTTCTTCTTCGTTTCCATTGAAAAGAATTTTTTATTCTAATCCTTTCAGGAATTAAAAAACATTATAAGGAATGAAATCTAAGGAAAGGCCTCAGATAAGAGGCCTTTGTAACTAATGTAACTAAATGTAAGTAATGTAAGTAATGTACCCATGTAACTAAAATTTAAGCTTTAGACAAGGCTATTTCCATCCGTACAAATTTAGAAATGCAATCTGCCAGGAAGCCATGTTCCATGGCGATCAGGAGTGTAGACTTTGGAGCCACCCCGCTCGGGTTCCATTCTTGCCTCTTCCACTTGCTGTGGGCAGATCAGGTCCCTGAATTTTTCCTGGGTAAAATGGAGTTTACAGGGCTTAGAACAGTTCCGCCCTTCTCCCTATGTGAAAGGCAATCTAAATGTTTATTATGTAAAGTGTCACTCAGTGTTTCTTAATAACCTGGTATGAATTCATGTTCTGTGATTTTTGCCGAATCACTATTTTTTTATTTTTTTACTTCTATGGGGGATTATTTATCTGGTTCAGTATCTTGTCTTTTTCTGTTTATGTCAATTAAACACAAATTCACCATAAACTCATGCCTGCCCCTATTTTTTTAGGTAAGGAATTCTTGATTAAGTAAATAAATCTGATTTTACAAACTTCTGTTAGAAGCTGGGTCAGAGTTAATTTTATCTCTCAATGTCTTACATACCAGCAGTCAATGCTGAATCATGTGACCAGGGCCGGGGGAGGAGGGGTGAGGTGGCAGCATAATTTTCTAAATTAAGAGCCCTCCCACATGTGATTATAAATACCTGGGTTTTGAGATTTGTGTTTCCAGTCTATCCTTTACTGAATTAATCTAGCTTCTAAATTCAGCGGATCTCTGATTTGGACTTCCTGTCTCACACCCCCTAGCAAGAATCAATGTATTCAGGGCAGAAACCAAAATTGTTTGAGTCAAATATATTATTCCCACACAGAATAAAGAAATTCTTTTTTTTTTTTTTTAAATCAGAGCCTTCTGGTTATACAAGCATTGCCAGCACTTTTTAAAGCTGCAAAATCTGAGTCCAAATTCCTAGTGAGCATACAAGTGTAGCAATGCAATGCGGTGGCATGTTCCAAAGAATCTGCTTTGGTTTTATACACTTTTTGTTTTCTTTAAGGCTAAACCTTTATATTTTGAGAGGTCAAAAAAGACAGCTTCCAGGTATTCAATGCAAACTATTGAAAGCACATTACTGTTTAAAGTTTGATGGTACTATGTAGTTTTGTAATAGGACTAGACAAACATAAAAAAATAATTCTTCCACCTTTTAAAAATTCCTCTTCTACCATCCTAGGTAAGGAGGGTCTTTTCTAAACACCAGTATGTAAAAACTAAATGAAATAAAAAAAAACAGCTAATAAAAATAAAGCTGAAATCCAAATAGTAAATTCAATGTAATCAGTTTCTAATTTCTATTCTTTACAGAGGGGTATGAATTCAGGAGATATTTTGTTCATAGCAGAAAAGTAGAGTGTATTTTCTATGGGTAGGTGCATGTGTTATCTAGAATTCTGAGATAAAACAATAATAAAAGGAACAAGGGTTTGAGATAGGAAGGGATTTGAAGATATAAATAAAAGCAAGTGAAATTTATGTAATTTTAGCTTTTGTAACACTGAAGCAATCTAAATTTAGAACAAATAAAAACTAAAATAAACATAATAAAATAATAATAGTTCTTAAAATCTTTGGAAAATAAATTATTTCAGTATTTATAGTTGATTTCATTTCATCAGTATATATTCTGTAGAATATATTTGTAATGAAGAGGTTTTAAGCACTTAGATGTTCCAAAGCTAGGATGAGAGAGCAAGATTTATAGCTACCACCTAATGTTTTCATTCCATCTGTTTGAGCTTGGACTGAGTCCAATGTGTCTTCATAAAAACAAAATCAGATTACATGATGCCTGACCTCATTTGGCAAAAAATCCAACTGTAACTTATAGCAGAGATAAAAGAAATAGGAATAATGAAAATGTAAGTATTAGTTAAGTTTATTAAATAAATTATACCAAGTTAGCTTTTTTACCCAACAATACAAGAAAAAAAATCCACATTTAGAGAAAACAAACTGTGTTATAAATTCTCAGCTTGAATAATATAATGCATTTCTTTGATTTTAATTTGTGCAAGTAAATTACAGAAGTAAAGAGCTTCTATAATATGCCTACATCATTGAGTGACAAGGTAGCAAAATAACCTTTAGGATATAAAGATTTCTTCTCAGAATCCAAAGATTCACTGGTTAAATATGACTGACTTTTATAACCAAATTCTAATTATTTATGCTCGTTTCATTCATATCTAGTCTCCAGGTGCTTCTTAACTGATGAGGCTTCTGGGAACCTGTCTTATTTGCTGGAATGGCCTCGTGATTCTAAAACCCCATCTGTTCCTGAATCACTCTTAATTTGAACAGTGATCACTTATGAACATCTCATAAGCCATTCTAATAATTAATATTCTTGATTAAGTTTCATAGGGTGCAAAGTATTAAATGGGTTGATTTCATTTGTATGATATGGTAGGGTTTATAATCATGAAAGCAGATGTTATATCTTAGAAAAACAGATCATTCACTTTCACAATTTACAAAAGAGCTTTCAAGGACTCTAGAAACATTCATGCCATGCCACAATTCAGTACTAGGATGTTATAAATCAATTATACGAGGCTTTGCCTAGCCTAACAATTGTATCAACATCCATTTTCTCACAATATAATGAAAATAAATAATTCAAAGAAAAAGTTATTTACCAGAGCTGTGGGAAATTTGCCATGTTGGCCTAGTAGGTCAGCATGTGTATACATGGTTTTGAAAAGAAGAAGAAGTATAGGAAAACAGTGGAAACCTAGTCTGAGATTTTCAGTTCCATTAAATTATTTAGTGGGAAATCATTTAGTAGGAAGTCCATAGATTTTTAGAGATTATCCAAAATAAATACTCTCTACCACCACTACTACTTATATGATATAAACATAGTCACTTAGTGTTTTGTTCCCACAAATTCTGGATGTCATTTGTTAATGAATACATTTGTCCTTTTTCAGGTATCCTGGTTTTGCTACAGACTCAACTGTTGCCTTACTTATAGGACTCCTATTCTTTATTATCCCTGCTAAGAAATTGACTAAAACTACATCTACAGGAGAAATTGGTTGAGTATTATTTATAATTCCAAGTGAATTTGACAGAAGAGCAAAAATATACAAAATTCTACTGGTTTCAGTTAGCATTTAGAAAAAAAAAATGGACTTGTTGACATACTTCCAGTTTGCACACACTGCAACCCTTAGGCAGCACACATCTTTCTGCTACAAGAAGGATCATCCTACTTTGCAGAAGTGAGAAGTAGATTTCCTTATGGTCTATGTTAGGACTCTGCTATGAGTGATATTATTTGGTCTTTGATAAGCTCACTTCTCCTCTCATAATCAGAATTAATCTTACTATTGACAGACATAGGAATAAGTCATTCATTACTTTATGATGAGCCCTTGTTACTAAATGCTGAGATCTACAAAGGTGAGGAATTTCAAGGGAGTTACACACTCATAATAATTCCGAAGGAAGTGCAGATCAATCCTACACTAGCTCATAACCTAGTCTCACAAATGGAAGAAAAGGTATTTAGAGGAAGCACTCATTGTCTTTATAATGAATGGACAAACATGTGTGCATGTTTATGTGAGTATATTCACTCCGCCCACACACAGACACAAACACTTCTTAAATGTAGAATTCATCCACATCTGAATACTAATACATTGTGTTTTAGGAAGTCAGATTCACATGTTGTCAATGTGGGGCAAATGGTTTAAAATTGTCTGGTAGAGTAGAATGTGTTTTTTTTATTGTTGGTTTTTCTTTTCTTTCTTCTTTTTCTTCTTCCTTCCTTCCTTCCTCCCTCCCTCCCATCTTCCCTCCCTCTTTCTCTTTCTCTTTTTCTTTCTTTCTTTCTTTTTTTTTTGGGGGGGGGGATGGAACTGGGATTCATTCATGCTCTTGGATTGACCCACCTGAATCCTTCAGTCAGAATCAATAAATGGCTAGAGGTAGATTTCTGGGCCCTGACAAATATAAACAGTACAGCATAGAAATAAATGCCTTTCATTCTTCATTGAGACTAGAACATCTCAAAGTGCATTATAAGGAGAGGCTGCAGTACAGAGCAATGATTTCTATGAGACCCTGAGAATTCTGACCATTGCAATCTAAGCCCCATGGCCTGGCAGGGGCAAGTGTTAAGGATCTAATGTTTGACTTAACATCCCTGGCTCCAACATCCGAGTCCCCCTGAGACAGAGCCTTGCCCCTCTCTTCCATTCTCTCTCTTCTTATTCTTCAATAATTTTTCTCCCTAATAAAGTCATTTACAGTAGGTTTAAAAATAACAAATAAGACATGTTATGTTACATTTTATATGAAAGGTACACTTCAAAGATGTTTGCATTTTAACAGAATGTATGGTCTTAATTCAAGTAAGAAATAGCAAAATTTCTGTCAATAGCAAAGGGTATGTTTGGTTTAGGTTTGGGTTAAAGGGATGGGAAGGAAGCTAATTAGTAACCTTAAAATCTCACCAGGTAGAAGGCTAACTGCTACACATAAATGATAAATGGACATAATGTGTTCATGGGTGATCTTGTTTCTCAGTAAATTTATGGAGATAATAGGAACCAAATATCAAGAGAAATCTTTAAGATAATTGCTTTATGAGTATTTTAGTGGTCTCATGAATGAAGCTTAAATTATTTAACCTGAATTTTGAATTACTTTAAACTGGAATCCTGATGAATCTGTTATGTGCCACCCCTTTGTGATTTGAAAAAATAATATAAAATGTTCAAATAAATACTCATGAATAATAATGCAACTCTTATGCTATTAGAACCATTGGACTGTTATAAACAGTTTGCATAGCAAAGAATAGTATAGTCCAATACACTGTTTTACTCATAGTAGGCAAAGATGTTAGTGGAATTGAATGAATAGCATTAAAAATTACAACGTTATAATTTATTTAAATTCACTCTATAATATAATCTAAAGCACTTTTCTAAGTTATGACCTGTTTAAGTAATGTAATCTTCCCCCGTCACCACTTATGCCCTCACCCCCCTGGTGTTTGTGTCCATTGATTAGGCTTATATGCGTGCATAAAAGTCCTTTGGTTGATCTCTTCCCCTTATTCCCGCCCTTCCCTTCCCTCCCTCTGAGGTTTCACAGTCAATGCTTTTCTGTCTCTGGATCTGTTTTTGTTCATCAGTTTATGGTGTTCATTGTATTCCATAAATGAGTGAGTTCATGTGATACTTATCTTTATTAAGATTATATTATTTAAACAGGTCATAACTTAGAAAAGTCCTTTAGATTACCTAAGACAGATGGAAATTACTCAAAGTCCAGATCAAACCCCCGATCTTAAAACAACATAGGAGTAGTAAAAACTCTTTGTGAGGTGGCCATTACAATAATGAAGAAAACGAGCTCCTATCATATTTTAAGCAATGTTTAACTGTAGGGTTTTTGTCTTGCAGTTGCTTTTGATTACTCTCCACTGATTACTTGGAAAGAATTCCAGTCATTCATGCCCTGGGATATAGCCATTCTTGTTGGCGGAGGGTTTGCCTTGGCAGATGGTTGTGAGGTAATAATCTTTGTCTAAGATAGTTGTTGTTGTTGTTAATCCTCACTCGAGAATATTTTTCCCATTGATTTTTAAAGGCAGTGAGAGGGAGGGCGGGGGGAAAAGAAAGAAACGTCAATATGAGAGAGACACATCTATTGGTTGCTTCCCATAAGTGCCCAGCAGGGCCTGGGGAGCAAACTTACATCCTAGGTATGTGCCCTTAACCCTGAATCAAACCTGTGAGCCCTCAGTGCATGGACCAACACTGTAACCACCGAGTCACACTGGCCAGGCTGTGTCTAAGGTATTTAACAATTAACTAGGCTGCTCCAAAGATGAACATAGAGACATTCAAGCTTTTTTTATATTCAACTTAATCCTGTCATTTTATTTTTTTAATAATTAATATATTTTTATTTTTTTATTTTTTTCCCATACTTTATTTTTTTTTAATTTCTTTATTGATTAAGGTATTACATATGTGTCCTCATCACCCATTACCCCTTCCAATCCCCTCCTTCCCCCGTCACCACTTATGCCCTCACCCCCTGGTGTTCGTGTCCATTGATTAGGCTTATCTGCATGCATAAAAGTCCTTTGGTTGATCTCTTCCCCTTATTCCCGCCCTCCCCTTCCTTCCCTCTGAGGTTTGACAGTCAATGCTTTTCTGTCTCTGGATCTGTTTTTGTCCATCAGTTTATGGTGTTCATTGTATTCCATAAATGAGTGAGTTCATGTGATACTTATCTTTTATTGACTGGCTTATTTCACTTAGCATAATGTTCTCTAGTTCCATCCATGCTCTAGTTTGAAGCAGACACAGTTTTCTTCTTCTTAAAGAATACCTTTCCTCATTTCATATAATACTGGTTTGGTGTTGATGAACTCCTTTAGCTTCTTATCTGTGAAGCTCCTTATCTGACCTTCAATTCTGAATGATAGCTTTGCTGGGTAGAGTAATCTTGGGTGTAGGTTCTTGCTGTTCATCACTTTGAAAATTTCTTGCCACTCCCATCTGGCCTGCATAGTTTCTGTTGAGAAGTCAGCTGACAAGCGTATGGGTGCTCCCTTGTAGGTAATTAAATATTTTCCTCTTGCTGCTTTTAATATTCTCTCTTTGTCCTTTGCTCTTGGCATTTTAATTATAATGTGTCTTGGTGTGGTCCTCTTTGGATTCCTTTTGTTTGGGGTTCTGTATGCTTCCTGGATTTGTAAGTCTATTTCTTTCACCAGGTGGGGAAAGTTTTCAGTCATTATTTCTTCAAAAAGTTTTTATTATCTTGCTCTCTCTTCTTCTGGCACCCCCATAATTCTGATGTTGATATGCTTTGAAGTTGTCCCAGAGGCTTCTTACACTATCCTCAAATTTTTGGATTCTTTTTTCTTTTTTGGTTGAGTGTTTTTGGCCTCTTGGTATTTCAAATTTTTGACTTGATTCTGGCTTTCCATTAGTCTGCTGTTGGGTTCTGTAACATATTTTTTATTTCAGTCAGTGTATAATTTAGTTTCTAGTTGGTCCTTTTTCATATCCACGAGGGTTTTGCTCATCTCCTCAAGGGTCTTGTTCATATCCTTGAGGTTCTCGCTGAGTTTATCGGCTTTTTCTAGGAGCCTCTTGAAATACCTTATCACTGTGGTTTTGAACTCTATATCCAGTCATTTGTTTTCCTCCATTTCTTTTGTTTGCGATCTTTTTCTTTCTCTCCCCATTTTCACTGCTTCCCTGAGTTGGTTGGTGTGCTAGGTGTCTTGACCTCCTCTGTTACCTGAGGTGTACACTCTTGGTGCACCCCTTTGTGGACTGTGTATACAGTCTTGTTGCAGATAAGTCTTGTTAGTTGTTGATATCACTGAGAGGAATTGACCTCTAGGCCAATTGACTGTGAGGATCAGCTGTGTCTACTCTAGGAGACAGCCTTCAGCATCTGGACTTGCAGACTTTACAAAGTCTCTGTGCTCGGTTTGGATGGGGCAGAGTTTCTGGGTGGGGTAGAGTTTCAGGGTGGACAGCCTTGGCTTTCAGCCCAGGTCCACGAGGTTGCCGGGTCTTAGTGTCTGCAGGCAATCGCTGCAGACACCTCTGTGAGAAAGGTGCTCTCGCGCTCTGCCTGCCACCAGAATGTCCAGTCCCCAGTGGATCCGGAATCTCAGATTTTCACCTGGCACCTGGGTTCAGTGTAATCGGAACTCCTTTTTCCTTCTGCCAGACACCAGCCACACAGTCAACAGAACGCCCTCACTGTGAGCACCCACCAGTGAGCACCCCCGGAGTTCTGCCTCTAGCCAGAGCTCCCCTCTCCTAACAGACGCAGCCAGTGACCCATTTGTCCCCTCTGCGCACACTCAAGCGCACGCCTACGGAGGTCCGCCTCTGGCTCTTCCCCTGGGATTCTGCCCACAATCCAGGTTCTGTCCGTAAGGGCTTGGTTCCCCCGGGTTTTGAGTGCAAACCAAACTGGGTTCAGTGCAGCCTGGAGCCCCTGTCTCCTTTCTGCCAGAGCGCCCCTGCCAGGCTCAGACATCCTATACTCTCTGGTGCGCGCTCAAGGTTCCACCTTACTTGAGCTTTGCAGAGGCTCTGATTATCTGTGTGCACTTCTCTGTCCCTCCGGTTTCAGATCTTCCAGTCAGCCAGCCTTCCTGTGGTTCTGGACAGTGTCCGTTCTGTCCTTCTATTCTTGTAATTGTTGTGTGAGGCAACAGCCTAGGTGTTTACCTATGCCGCCATCTTGATTTTTATTTAATCCTGTCATTTTAGTGACACAGGTTTCAATAGCCATGCAGTAAGTGTATCATACAAATGAGATGTGTTCAGAGTTCAAAAATCTTATAGACTCCAAGCATAAATTTTTCTGATGTGTGTCAAAAGAAATAAAGCATAGAAGATTAGAATTCTTAATTTATGAAATAGTATTAGAAGACTAGCTTAATAAGAAAAAAAATAAAAATCATACATATGGTGACTACTAGTGAAACATTTTTTGTTTATATTTTTACCTTATTTCATGATGGATTTGAGTAGCTCTCAGAGTTCTCTGGAATATATCATGGTCCTAATCTTGTCAAAGAAGGACAATAAGAAATAATAGTAATGTATTATATTATTTATTTACTATATTATTTATTACATATTAAATATATTAAAGGTACTGAATACACTTCTGTGGAATAAAGTCCTAAGAGAATTTTACATAACCATGGCTAATATTGTATTTTTTTCTAATTTTAGGGAAAAGTAAAACCATAGGTGGATTAGAGTTGGTTATTTCTTGGCCTATCTATCCAGTTGATAGAAAGTAGATATCTGGGGAAGTCACTGTCCCTTGAAATTATCTTGGTCATTATAGGTTTGTTTTAAAAATTCCGTTAAAATCCTCTACTCTTTGACAAATTGAAAGTCTCTTGTTTCTGGATTTTATAGCCTTCCATGAAACACTCAAAGCTCATGGCTGTTCTATTTTCTTATTCTGTTATCAAAGTAAAAATGATGGTGAGAGAGATGTTTTGTATAGCATTTTAGTTTCTGGTGAGTTAAATTTTTGCACTTCTCAAGGCAAAAAACAAACAAAACAACACACAAAACTACCTGTTCTGTTTTCTTCTTAATAACCTCTAGGGAGATTGATTTTAGCTTCTGACTTTATTGTCAGTTTTTCTGTATTATATTTGGATACTGAGCTTTCAGCAATCAGATTTAGTAATAGATGAAATTCTGAGTGCCGCCTGCAAAGTTGTTTTCAGCCTACATTTAGCTTGCCTTGTAGACTGCTCAAATATAAGTGAGAGAAATATAAGACAGATAGACTTTTCCACTAGTCCAGCAGATCTAGTTTCTCAGAATCAATAACTTTCTTTCCTCTGCTTGCTCGCTTGAATTGTGAGGAAATCAGAATCAGCAATTCTGGCCTAAATATGAACTTCTGTTCATTTTTCCTCCCCTGAATATCTGTCTGGATTGGACACACAAAAGAGGTTTTAAAAGCATTGACCAGACCCTAGTCTAGCAAAGTTTAAGGAAATGAAAAGGTATGGACTTAGTCTGATGCAGTTGGTTCTCTCACTGGAAGGATGGGGAACCCCTGGAAGGAGGTCTAGTTTGTTATGAAAATCCTAGGATTACTATTCTAGGAATATCCAGAATAGCACTACCTTTGGGTGGTGTGGTGGAAGCCATGAGCTAAATAAATCTGCTTATGGACAAATATGGCCCCAGAAGCTGGTTTTACAAAGTTTTTAAGACAGTTAATTTTTTAAATTTTGTCCCAAATTATAATTAGGAAAATATCCAGAACTAAACAACCCTTCGAAATGGGAACCATGACATAGCATTCACCTCATTGCAATTCCCTCTCTCTTAAGTGTCCCTTGATATGTCCCATTCACAACTCTCATGTCCTGGTAGTCACTTTCAAATTCTTTTTGGTGAATAACACCTCCTCTTCCTTTTTAACACATTCCTGAGTTAAAAATGGAAGAATTAAACACTATTTTATCAGCTCCCCACTGAAATGGCAATAACAGAACATAAAAGTGTTAATTCATAAAGATAAAGAATTTATAGCAGGAACATACAAGAGATGTTAATATGATTAAAAATATAGAAACAGGATATTTGAGGGGGAACTTACTTTATACTGTGGAAATAGTAGAGAAGGATGAAATATATGGACCTGAAAAAAGGCTAGCCAACAAGAAACAAACAAACAAATCCATCCACAGGATCCTGAAAATGTTTAGAAATTGGAAGCAGAAAATTAGCTGAGAGCTGGGGTAAAATTCAGCACTAAAGGTGAAGGATGGCTTCAAAAGTGTATAAGGAGCTGTGAGCCTCACAAATACTCTCTCCAGACGTGAGTAGACAGGCAACTGCTCTCTTTCCTCCTCAGTAGAAAATTTAGATAGACTCTGTAACAAAATTGAATTAATGAGATGCTGACTCACAGCTTAGTCACCTAAGGAAAGTATTTTTCTTAACAATCTTTGACCAGGCACAAGGAGCTTTCAAAATAATTATTTTGTTACCTCCCTTTTAAACATAGATGGAGTATTTGAGGCCATCAGATAGTTGAGGAAGCCTCTGATACAATAACCAGTAATAAACAAGAAAAATTGAAAAGAAGCACATAAAAGCAAAGAAAATGTATGAAAAAAATAAATTAAAAAAAATTATTATTGAGGCCCCCAAAGAGATTTTAGAAACAGCAAAGACATGTAAGACAAGTGGAATGTCGATTTTAAATAAAAGATAAACAGAAAGTAAGAAAGATCCACTGAAGACGAGAAATGTTGTAAGAGAAATTTAAAAATTCAGTAGCAGTTAGAAGATGAACTTATCTCAGGAAATACAACAAAGAGATGAAGAGAATGTAATATTTTTAAAAGGTAAGAAAATTAGAGGAGCAACTCCAAATCCCCAACAGCCAACAAATAGGAGTTTCAGAAGGAGAAGAAAATAAAAAATAGAAGTACATTTCCAAAAATAATACAAGAAATTTCCCAGAACTGAAGATTTTGAGATTATGGACTGAAAGAGCTACTAACTGCCCAATATTAAAGCATTTCATGTAGAATTTAGAAAGCTTAGTTGTGATGATATGATCCCAATGGCTTCCAGAGCTCATGATGGAGGGAAGAGGGGAGACTATATGTGGTATAATTTTTGCTAGCAGTATCTAAACATAAATAAAATCCATTCTTATAATATATGTAATTATATTTTAAGATGAACTTCTTCCAATATGGCTTACATGGTAATCAGACATCTTCCATCTAAAAGTAAAACAACAACAACAACAACAACAACAACAAAACACAACACAAAAGTATAAATCAAGATCACAAATAACATACATAATATCGGGTATCTATATCAGAGGATATTTTGTCAACTTTTGATCTAAGGGTATACTGCTTGTAATTAGAGTTTTTCTAAAAGATGCCAATCCCAGTTTGACCTAGCATAAATTCACACATGCACTAGATAAGTGAAATATCATAAATGGAGGATTTTCCCAGGTGGGAGTAGAGGATAGAATAACATACCTGTTAATTTGCATCCAGCTGATTTCTTTGTACTGTGTGCAATGTATCAAAGATTAGAATGTCATCAGACTTTCTGGCTGAGAGATAACTATTTCAAGTCTAGAATTTTACAAGACCTAAAGTATCAAAACAGTGTGAAAAGAAAATAAAGAGGTTTTCAGACAGCAGAAACAAACAAAGAAGCCTCCCCTTCACCAACTCTCAGAAAGCTATAGAAGAAGGTCTCCACCAACACAAAGGCATTAAGAAGAAGGGATTCCCATGGAAGGAGGTGAGGGGAGCTCATAGTACACCATGAAGAGAGGTCTCAGAACAGTAGAACTGACATGAAGGGCAACTAGTCCAAATGGAACAGAAGGGGGGAATACTCCAGGATGGACATCTCCCTGGGGGAAAATTAGAAGGAACAATATGTTTGTCTACTTGTAGTGAATTTTCTCATTTTATTGAAGAGTATGCTAAAAATTCATGACAGGTACTTAGAAAACCAAGCAAAGAATGAGGCCTTTATTTCCTGGGAAAACAACAGTAGAACAAAACAAAATAAATAAATAAATATGATCGCAATACATTAAATAACTTGGTATGAACAATGTTCATATAATTATAATGCTAAACTTTAAGTATTGATTTGATAAAAAATGTTGATATATGAGTATAAGGGAATGGAGGGAAAAGAAATATATGTGTAGTGGGTGAGATTTGGTGAAAGAAAACAGAATCCTTACTTAATTCAGTAAATAACATCTAAATTTGCAAATTAGGAAAAAGGGTAGTTTTAAAAAATAGCCATAAATACCTAAACATGGCTCTAAATAGCTAATCTTAGTTGAAAGTTATTGTCACTACGAAACACTATTTAGGAGTGGAGAGAGGTACACCAGAAGGGCCATTCTTTTCTTAAAGTCCTATCGTTCTAGTTATAAATGCCCACATATATTAATTAGATAACATTAACATTATT
Source organism: Antrozous pallidus (assembly GCA_027563665.1). NCBI lineage: Eukaryota > Metazoa > Chordata > Mammalia > Chiroptera > Vespertilionidae > Antrozous > Antrozous pallidus. The sequence goes on along the minus strand of CM050521.1, from coordinate 16,253,983 downwards.
TGAAAAATATAGGAGACAATTCAAACTTTCTAAAGCTTATTGGTAGTGTTAAAATAAAAATAAATGAGAGCTTCTCTAGGTCAAAGCCACCCAGATCTGCCAAGCCGCAGGAAAATATGAGAGGTTAAAATTATATGTTATAAACAGAGTTCTTAGAGAAAATAATGTTTTTTAATAAATTTAAATTGTCCATTAAAATGAACTATTAATGAATAACAAATGTTGTAAATTTGTTTTTGTAGGCATCAGGACTATCTATATGGATAGGACAGAAATTATCTCCTCTAGGATCATTACCAGTATGGCTAATAATTCTGATATCTTCTTTGCTCGTCACATCTTTAACAGAGGTAGCCAGCAATGCAACTACCATTACTCTCCTTCTCCCAATATTATCTCCACTGGTGAGTATCTCACTTATCCCATTTATATTCTATATCAAAGGAGCAGTGTTCTGCTTTGCCTGTTCTCATATTTTGCAATAGAATCGTTTTTGGCCTGAATGGTCGTCCTGGCAATCACTGGTAGAAGGGTCTTTATTTGCATTCCTACCTTTTAGGAGACCTCAACTCAGCAGAACTCTTTTCTTCAACATTCAAGCAGTAGGATCTTAACCACTTACCTTCTGTTCACCCTGATTTTTAATTTGCAGATAAGTGGTTCAGCCAACCCAGAACCTTTCCAGCTGTAAGACTTTTTTAAGTCCATTGTTTCCTGACAATTTTAGTATTTAGACCTCTAAGTCTGACACTTCCCTCTCCATATTAGTTCTGAATTTCTGAGAGCTGCTTCATATATGGAAAGTGATTTAAAACCTAAGCTTATACTTCAGGCTTCAAGCTTAAATATCTTAGACACAATTCTCAACTGCCCAGGGAAGAATTTTTAGATAAGTAAAAAGCAGGTGTGCAAGGAGAGAGAGGAATAGACTGTGTTCCCTTCTTCTCCCCACCTAACTAGCAATTACAAGAAATAGCTTTAAGTCAATGTTTTTCTTATTGGGACAGATGGGTTTAGTGAAAGGAAAGCACTTTAAATTAAGAGGATTGCCCTTCTGGAATTTTTCTGCTACTAGCTCAAGGGCATATGTTAGCATTCTTGAGCTGATGCTTCAAATTAGAAAAGAAATGTTGGAATTTAAATTGGCAAGTAATGTTGTTGTTTTTTCCTGGTTTTTATATCTCAACATAAAGCAGCTAAAAAATTATGTGATGCCTTAATAATCATGCTAATTTTCTTCTGTGATGATCCCTAAGCAAGTTTTAAAGTACATATGTCACAGAGGCAGTAAAGTTCATGGGATGACAAGAAGCTTTGGGGCTAGAGGGTCCTGAGACCCCACCTAAGCTCTACTACTTGTCAGCTATGTGTTTGATGAGTTACTTTTAGAACTTTCAGGCCTTGGTTTCCTCATCTGTTATTTAGTCATAAGGGCATTGTGAAAATTGAGTTATGTGTTTTATATATATATTAGAGGCCCAGTGCACCAAAATTCATGCAAGGGGGGTGTCTCTCAGCCCAGCCTGCACCCTTTCCAAACTGGAACCCCTCAAGGGATATCCAAATGCCTGTTTAGGGCCTGATCCAGGTGGGCAGTGGGACATCCTTCTCACAATACAGGGCTGCTGGCTCCCTACTGCTCACCTGCCTGCCTTCCTGATTGCTTCTAACTGCTTCTGCCTGCCAGCCTGATCACCCCCTAACCACTCCTCTGCCAGCCTGATTGATGTCTAACTACTCCCCTGCCAGTCTGTTTTCCCCAACTTCTCTCATCTGCCAGCCTGGTCACCCTCAACTGCCCTCCCTTGCAGGCCTGGTCCCTCCCAACTGCCCTCCCCTGCTGAACATCTTGTGTCCACCTGGGGGCAGGATCTTTGATCACATAGGGGCATCCATCTTATGTGTTGGAGTGATGGTCAATCTGCATATTACTCTTTTATTAGATAGGATAGAGGCCTGGTGCATGGGTGGGGACCAGCTGGTTTGCCCTGAAGGGTGTCCCGGATCAGCGTGGGGGTTCCTTTGGGATGTAGGGTGGCCTGGATGAGGGGCCTGTGGTGGTTTGTAGGCCAGCCACACACCCCAGCAACCCAAGTGGAGGCCCTGGTATCTGGGATTTATTTATGTTCTAAAATTGAAACTTTGTAGCCTGGAGTGGAGCCAAGCCTTCTGCTTGCTCCACTGAGACAGCCATTTCTGTTGGGGTTTATTTAAATTCTATAATTGAAACTTTGTAGCCTAGAGTGGAGGCCTGGGCACTACGGCTGCAGAATCTTGGTTTCCTCCATTGTCAGGGCAACCATAGCTTCTGCTCTCTCCACCTCCGTGGCTGCCACCATTTCTGTTGGGATATATGTATCCTCCATAATTGAGACTTTGTAGCATTGAGTGGAGCCCTAGGCTGGCAAAGGCAGGCAGAAAACTTGGCTGCCTTCATTGCCCGGAAAACCCAAGCCTCCCTCCTGCTCTCAGTGGCTGCAGCAATCTTGGTTGGGGTTTATTTGCATATTTGCTTCTGATTAGCTGGCGGGCATGGCTGGTGGGCGTACTTTGTGAGTATAGCAGAGGTGTGGTCAATTTGCATATTACTCTTTTATTAGATAGGATATATGTATACATATAGTTTGTTATATTATTTTACACATTACATTTAATACATGGAAGCTTCATATATTATATATAAACACATATATTTTATATACAGGTAAACACTTAGCATAGCACCTAGTACCTAATAAATAATAAATGGTTGCTGTTTTTGTTTCTGGAATAAATGAAATTATTTTCTAAATAAACTGAGCTATAATAGTTAATTGGGCACTAATAAGCATATAAACAAGAGGAAGAGACATTATATGAAAAATATTCTTCAACTTATAACTTCATTTATGTATAATTTTATGTCTTAGTTTTCTACCTGCTTCTGGGAGTTGTTAATATAATTTTGCTCATTTTTATGCTTGATGCATCTCAAAATATTACTTAGACCCTTTTATTTTTCTTTTGCAACAGGCTGAAGCTATTCACGTGAACCCTCTGTATATTTTGATACCTTCTACTCTGTGTACTTCATTTGCATTCCTCCTACCAGTGGCGAATCCATCCAATGCTATCGTCTTTTCCTATGGCCATCTAAAGGTCACTGACATGGTGAGTGAGCTGAAAGAGCACTGACAGGCTCAGGAGCCAGTTTTTGTGAAGCCTTAGCTGCTCTCTCCTTTTACATAGAAATCAACTGCCATGAAAAAAATGGCTTGAGTTCTGCTTCTGAGAGTGATTGTGTCATAGAGTGATTCTGGTCATGGAATTGTTTTGAAGAGTGATAACCAGAGGCAAATATGTCATTGAATGTATAGTCAGAAACACAGAGATACTGAATGTATCAGCAAAGCATAGAATATGGTCAACACAAAGGCTCACCCTTATATGTCAAGATCAGATCTAACTCAACCTAAGATAAGGGAGAAAGGGCTAATGAAATTTAGCAACCAAGCACTGTGGTTTACTATCACCAGTATCTGTGCCACTGACATTGGCTCTGAATCAGACATAGGCTCAGTGCCTGACTGATGCAAAGCCATCTTTCTTGTTCTGATTTTAATAGTGGCACCTGAAGTGAAAGCACAAGCAAGTAATAATAGAAAATCTAAGAGACAAAACATGCACATTTTTGCCAAATACAAAAGTAGTGATATTCAAGAACTAGCTTGAGAATAGTCTAGTCTCCTCCTAATTTTGATTGCCAACTTCCAAGCTAGAACGAACAAGAATATAACCGAAGTAAATTCAGGGAGCTTGCCATGCAAATGTGACTTCAAGTTCAGTCCCAGATCCCTTCCCTTCACAGATTGCTAAACCCCTCAAGGTAAAAATCCTGGAAACATCCCTATGCTGAAGTCATGTACTATCATTTTGATAAAGACAATGTGAATAACATAAGCAATGTCCTTTGTATGTGAGCTTTAAAAAGAGAAAACGAGATTCTGGAATAAATGAGTGGCTTGCATGGACAAGGAAGGGGATCTCTGTAGTAATCACTGCTAGGTGTCTGCCTTTTGTTTTAATACAGAGGGGCAAAGATAAACAGATAGTAAATATTTGGGGGTCTGTGGGCCATATGGTTTCTGTCACAACTTCTCAACTCTGCCATTGTGTCATGAAAGCAATCAACAGTATGTAAACAAATGGGTGTGTTGTTGTCCCATAAAAACAGTTCATGAGCAGTAGTTTGCCAGCCTGTTTTAATGGATAGGAAGCAACTCTGAGATTGTTTCATGGACACCAGATTGATGATGTCAGAGCCAGAAGCATGGGAACTCCAAGAAAGATGAATAGAAATAGCATTATTAAATCTTAATAATATAGTACTGAAGGGTAAACTATTAATAATATTGACTATGAAGAATCCAGTTATCATTTAATGACCTAAACTTTATCCACTGAAATACAAAACCACAAACTCTAATTTTGATTTAACATGAAATGGTAGATTTTTTTTCATCCTCCCAAGAGGATATTTTTAATGATTTTTAGAGAGAAAGGAAGGAAGAGAGAGAGACATTGATGTGAGAGAAATATCCATTGGTTGTTTTCTGTACTCGTCCTACCAGGGACTAGGAATAGAACCTGCAACCTGTGCCCTGCCCAGGAATCAAACCCCAGTCTTTTGATGTACAGGATGATGCTCCAGCTAACTGAGCCACCTGGCTAGGGAGAAATAGGAGATTATTAAAGGGATTTTTAAAAAAAAATCAGAATGGCCAGTATATTCCCTAAGAGGAACTTCTCTAAAACTCTTCAGGTAAATGGCATTTAGTTGGGGACAGACTCTCTTTGGAAATGAATGAAAGAACTCATTGTTTTATGAAATCAACAATTTACACTAATCATTCAGTATGCATGTAAATACATTTTGTAATGCTATTCCAATTCCCTTAAGTTTTCTTTTTAGGAGACTGATATTTGTGCTCTTTCCTGTTAAGGTTAAAGCTGGATTTGGCGTCAACATTGTGAGTGTTGCTGTGGTGATGCTGGGCACGTTCACCTGGATGGTGCCCATGTTTGATCTCCATACTTACCCTTCCTGGGCTCCTTTAATTAGTAATGAGACCATGCCATAACAAGCACCAATGCTCTGACCATCCTGTGGTGAGTTTTGGAAACCATTAAGAATTCACTACAGAATTTCACTCTGAAAACTGATAACACATTTAAGTCCATCCTGGTGTAGCTTCTGCACTTCCAATGAACACTCAAAACCTGCTGTCACAACTCAGCCTACATTTATTTGGAGATGCAGCCAGAGTGTCTAAGTGCCTTCATCAAGAAGCCCACAGTTGGGATTTTGCACATGGACCATAAGTATCCTGCTTCATCACAAGAATAATTTATAACTTGACCTTCAAAGAAATTAGGTCATTTGTTTCATCTTACCATTTGGGTTCAGTGTAACATTTCAAATGTCAATTAGAAACTTCCCATGAAGCTATATATAGAAAATAAAAAATATAAATTAATTACATACTTCAATAAATTATTTCTGTAGTGTTGTTCAAGGGAATTTTCTGAAGAAACAAAATTGTGGTCATCTTGTAGCATGAAAGCAAATTTTAATCTGAATAAATATGAATCCAGTAAACAACAGAAACCTCATATGTAAGGACCAACTTCCACTTGATCTTATGGTTAGAGTAATAATAATTTGTACTTTTATGATCTCAGTTCACTGAGAAATACATTTTTTAAACCTATGATTTGCACCATTAGCACAGTTAGAAAAGAAAGCTAAATACTGTAAAACTATTACCACACTTACCTATAATAAATTTGCTTAAGTGTTTATCTTATTTTAGAAAAACAATGTCATATACAAAGAAGGTGATTCAGAAATTTAAATGAATTTTCACTGCATAGATAGATGTAGAAAAAAATCATATAACTCTATTATATCAACATTGAAATTAAAAAAAAACAAGGAAAATAAGGAATAGAAAATTAAAACTATTGGTATACTTATAAAAATATAAATTATTTATGGACAAACCACAAAGAGAAAAGAACTGAACAAAAGTAGGAAGAGGCCTGGCTGGTGTTGCTCAGTGGTTGAGCATCAACCTATGAACCTGGAGGTCACGGTTGATTCTTGGTCAGGACACATGCCCAGGTTGCAGGCTTAATCCCCAATAGAGGGTGTGCAGGGGACAGCTAATCAATGATTTTCTCATCATTGATATTTCTATCTCTCTCACCCCCTCCCTTCTTCTCTGAGATCAATAAAAAATATTTTTTAAAAGAAGGAAGAGAACAGTCTTCTAGCTCTCAAGATGTGAAAGAATAAAGTCTATTGGCATTGCAAATTAGATTAAAGTGGGGGAAATGATAATCAAAAACAAAAAAAGATGGTTGTATAGAAAAAGATGAAAAAGTTAAAACAGTAATTCTCATGAAAAATATAAAATGAAAGGTAAGGCTTAAAAAATACCATTGCAATTTTTAATTTTCATGACAGTCATCAAACCTAATTTAGTTTTATTGTAAATTAAATATAGTGAAGATGATTTTTATTAAACACTATTAGGCCTGGTGCACAAAATTCATGCATGGGTGAGGGAGGTGTTCCTCGGCCCAGCCTGTGCCCTCTCCAATCTGGGACCCTTTGAGGGATGTCTGACTGCCCAATTCTGGTAGGATCAGGCCTAAACAGGCAGTCAGACATCCCTCTCACAGTCCAGGACTGTTGGTTCCCAACTCCTCGCATGCCTGCTTTCCTGATTGCACCTAACTGCTTCTGCCTGCCAGCATGATCACCCCCAACCACATCCCTGCCAGCCTGATTGATGCCTAACTACTCCCCTGCCAGCCTGTTTGCCTCTAACTGCCCTCTCCTGCAGGCCTGGCCTCACCAACTTTCCTCACCTGCAGGTCTGAGTCCTCCTCCCGCCCCCACTGCCCTTCCTTGCAGGCCCAGTCACCCACAACTTCCCGCCTCTGCTGGCCTGGTCACTGGTCACCCCTAACTGCCCTCTCCTGCAGGCTTGATCACACCCAACTGCCTCTCTTGCAGGCCTGGTCCCTCCCAACTGCCCTCCCCTGCTGGACATCTTGTGGTGGCCATCTTGTGTCCACATGGGGGCAGTCACCTTTGACCACATGGGGACAGCCTTCTTGTGTGTTGGAGTGATGGTTAATTTGCATATTATTCTTTTATTAGATAGGCTAGAGGCTGGTGCATAGGTGGGGGCCAGCTGGTTTGCCCTGAATGTATCCCAGATCAGGGTGGGAGTTTCCTTTGGGCATGCAGTAGCCTGGGTGAGGAGCCTGTGGTGTTTTTCAGGCCAGCCACACCCCCGGCAACCTAAGTGGAGGCCCTAGTATCTGGGATTTATTTATCTTCTATAATGGAAACTTTGTAGCCTTGAGTGGAGCCAAGCCTCTTGTTTGCTCCATGGCTGCAGCCATTTTTGTTGGGATTTATTTATCTTCTATAATTGAAACTTTGTAGCCTTAAGCAGAAATCAAGGCAGGCCAAGGCAGACGGAAAGCTTGACTTTCTCCATTGCCTGGGAAACCCAAGCCTCCTGCTCTGTCTGTGGCCACAGCCAAATAGGTTGGGTTAATTTGCATACTTGCCCCTGATTGGATAATGGGCATGGCTTGTGGTATAGAGATATGGTCAATTTGCATATTGCTCTTTTATTAGATATAACTAGAGGCCCAGGGAATGGAAATTTGTACTCTGGGAGAGGGTTCCTTCAGCCCAGCCTGTACACTCTCGCGGTCTGGGAGCCCTCAGGGCATGTCTAACTGATGGCTTAGGCCTGCTCCCAGTGGGGAGTGAGCCTCAGCTGTAGTCTGGCCTCCCTCTGCAGGAAGTGACCAGTGGGTAGACCAGGGAACAGCACTGTGCCACTGCCACCAGCGGCCTCCCTCTGTGGGAGGCGACTGCAGCAGGCTGATCTGGGGACAATGCCAGGGGGGCCCTGCCCCAAATAGACCCATCACTACAGCTGCCCATGGTCTTCCTCTGCAGGAGGTGACCAGGCAGGTGATCAGGGGATGGCACTGGCCCCCGTTGCCTCACTGCTGGTCTCCACCCCCCCAACCCTGTCACTGTCTCCTCCCTCTGCCCACTGGCACACACCTTGGCTGGCCTGGCACCATCTGTTTGCACTCTCCACCCCTCGCCAACCTGTCATTCTGCTGTTCAGCAATTTGCATATTATGCTTTTATTATATAGGATGATTTTTTTAAATGAAATGCATTTCTTTCTTTTTTTAATATTTTTTTTTTGATTTTTTGCAGTATAACTTATAATTAATAGTAGTACATGTTTTCCTTTCCCCCTCCCCCTTATCCTCCCCCCAGCCTCCCCCACTCCCCAGCACATATCCTCCCCTCCCCCCTCCCCGCCCCAGTGTCCTTCATTCATTGGTTATGCTCATATGCATGCATACAAGTCCTTCAGTTGATCTCCCCCAGCATCCACCTGCCATCCACCCAAGCCTTCCCCCTGTAGCCTGACAGCCTGTTCAAGGCCACCCTGCCTCTATATCAATCACTCTCCTCTGTTTCTTTTCTTCAAAAATATCTTGCCTCTGCATACTAGAAATAAATATATAAGAACCAAAAATGTTTCAGTCTCAGTTTCAATGTCCAACTGTTCTGAGTCCCAGTTTCAGTGTCAAATAATTCTTTATGTGTACATGTCAGCAATGGTATCCAGATGGTGGACACATGGTGGCAATGCAAGATCCATCCTCTCTGGTTTGGTCCTGGGCTGCCTGCAGACATGCACAGCTGCCGACTGCTAGCATGGCAAGGTGTTGTCAGTGTCCCCCATCTCTGGACCATCCTCGAGACTGGAACAGACCCGTCAGTTCCTCACAGTCGCAGGAACCCACATGGTCTTGGAGTTGTTCTCTAAAAACACACAAACACATTCTCGACCAAAAGTTAACAAAGGGATCCTCTATGCAAAATAGACTTGGGATTCTTTTTAATTTTTGCCGAAATGATTTTCCTTTGGTTTATTTTGACACCATGTGTGTTTTTTCATGGGTGTCCTGCACTTGGTTTTACAAATGGAATTTACTTTACTGGAGTAAGAATTTTCTAGATGTATTTTACTTACTCGATATTTTTTTTCCTTACATGATATTATCACTTACACTGCCCCCTCCCCTTTTTTGATTAATGGGGGCTTTGGAAATTTTATATTGCAGTCTTGGTAATTTTAAATTTTAATTTTTGGACACAAATATGACTGCTTTAGGTTCTTTGGATGTTAGGCAATTTTACAGTGAGGTGAACTACTAATAGATTTTTTAGTTAATGTTTTAGGAAAAGTTTTTGTCCAGTACACTAAAATTTTCTTGAGTATTCACTTATTTCACTTGGCCAATTTAAATTAATCTTAAAACTTGATTACTATTTTCCTGTCAATTTTAATACTCAAGCAGAAATCTTAGTTTACCCTGTAAATACTAGTGGAAAGGAATATTTGCAATTTTGAGTAGGTCCTGAGCATTCCTGGTAATAGACTGACTTTAGATATAGAGCAGCTATTGCTGGCCGAGTCTCTGTCTGCCACCTGGGTCCCAGTATGAGTTGTGTGTGGGAGGCGAAGCAGCCATGGGGGTAGGAGACCTCCCTCAGGAGGGGTGAGAATTCAAGCCCCTGCAAGGTTTGTGGGTGAGGTTCTGTGCCCCACCTCTGTTGACCTTTTACCTCTCTCCTGTTGGCCCCTCTGCGACTGTGCCTGTCTTAGGTTGTTCCTTCCCTGAGGAATCTTACCTGTCTCTGGCTAACCAGCCATCCCCCTGGGGCCAAACAGGGTGATGTGAGGTTCAGTTCTGTCTCCTTTGTAGTCTATGCCCCCGTGGCCTCCATGCCTAGTACCTGCCTTAAGGTCCCCTCGCCTGCTGGCGGGGTCCCGGTACTGATCACATATCTCGGGGGACCTAGGATTCTTCTCCAGAGAGGGCCCAGCTCACACCATTGGTCAAGATACAGATCCATGGTGCCAGCTGCCCAGAGACTTCAGCCACAGCTGGAACTGACAGCTCAGGCAAGAGCTGTGTGCCCTTGGATTGTAAGAAGGGGGTCCCTCTTGGCAAAAAGGGCAAGATGGGCCAATATAGAATGCTCAGATGCCTTCCCAGTGCCTTAATTCCTTCTGAAAGGGATTAATTTCTTTCCTATCCTTTTTTAAGTTGCTGCCCAACATTCAAAGAATTAGTTTGTAAGTTTATTTGGGATAATTGTATAATATGCTGTTGTCAAATATCAATTATTATAATGACATTGTAGAATAATATCATGTAAGTGTATTATGGTGTCACGGGAAATTAAGGAGGGTCTAGTCTAAGTACTGGTGTCCATAGGAAATGACAAGCTCTAGGCCATGTCAATTCAATCTCAAACTAGCTGCCATTTTTTTTATAACTTTATATAAGCTTTGTGCGGGATGTAAAAACACAAATCACTTACCTTAGTTCAAGAGTTCAAATATATTGACTTTTCCCCTTACTCCCACCACCTGCCACTTACCCTGTGGTTTGACATTCTGATGGACTTTTCTCAGTCTGTGGATCCACTCTTGTTCATCAGTCTATGTCATTCATTGTATTCCTCAAATGAGTGAGATCATGTGGTATTTGTCATTTACTGCCTGGCTAATTTCACTTAGCATAATGCTCTCCAAATCCATCCATGTTGTTACAAATGGTAGGAGCTCCTTATTTTTTTCTGCGGCGTAGTATTGCATCCTGTAAATGTACCATAGTTTTTTAATCCACTCATCTGCTGATGGGCACTTCGGCTGTTTCCAAATCTTAGCTATGGTAAATTGTGCTGCTATGAACATAGGGGTACATATATCCTTTCTAATTTGTGTTTCTAGTTTCTTGGGGTCTATTCCTAGAAGTGGGATCACTGGGTCGAATGGGAGCTCCATTTTTAGTTTTTTGAGGAAACGCCATACTGTTCTCCACAGTGGCTGCACTAGCCTACAATCCCACCAGCAGTGCTCGAGAGTTCCTTTTTCTCCGCATCCTCGCCAGCACTTGTCGTTTGTTGATTTGTTGATGTAGGCCATTCTGACAGGTGTGAGATGGTAACGCATAGTCGTTTTGATTTGCATCTCTCGGATAATTAGTGACTTTGAGCAAGTTTTCATATGTCTCTGGGCCTCCCTTTTGTCTTCTTTCGTGAAGATTCTATTTAGGTCTGTTGCCCATTTTTTTATTGGATCATTTGTCCTCCTTTTATTGAGTTGCGTGAGTTGCCTGTAGATGCTTGAGATTAAACCTTTATCACTGATAACATTTGCAAATATGTTCTCCCATATAGTGGGTTTTCTTGTTGTTTTGTTGATGGTTTCTTTAGCTGTGCAAAAGCTTTTGATTTTGATGTAATCCCATTTGTTTATTTTCTCTTTAGCTTCCATTGCCGTCGGGAGCAGTATCATCAAAGAAGTTCTTTTGGCATATGTCTGAGATTTTTTTTCCTGTAGATTCCTCTAATATTTTTACGGTTTCCTGTCTTACGTTTAAGTCCTGTATCCATTTTGAGTTTATTTTTGTGTATGGTGTAAGTTGGTGCTCTAGTTTCATTTTTTTGCATGTATCTGTCCAATTTTCCCAACACCATTTATTGAAGAGACTGTCTTGACTCCATTTTATGTTCATGCCTCCTTTGTCAAATATTAATTGAGCATAGTGGTTTGGGTTGATATCTGGATTCTCTATTCTATTCCATTGATCTATATGTCTGTTCTTGTGCCAGTACCAGGCTGTTTTGAGAACAGTAGCTTTGTAATACAGCTTGAAATCTGGTATGGAAATCCCACCAACTTTGTGCTTCTTTCTCAGGATTGCTGTGGCAATTCAGGGCCTTTTTTTGTTCCAGATGAATTTTTAGAGAGTTCTTTCTAGGTCTGTGAAATATGCCATTGGTATTTTAATGGGGAGTGCATTAAATTTATAGATTGCTTTGGGTAGTATGGACATTTTAATTATGTTGATTCTCCCAATCCATGAGCATGGTATGTTCTTCCACCTGTTTACATCTTCCTCTATCTCTTTTTTCAGTGTCCTGTAGTTTTCCACGAATAGGTCTTTTACCTCCTTAGTTAAGCTTATTCCTAGGTATCTTAATTTTTTTGGTGTGATGGTAAATGGGATTGCTTTTTTAGTGTCTCTTTTTGTAAGTTCACTATTAGTGTGTAGAAATGATATAGATTTCTTGGCATTAATTTTGTAGCCTGCTGCATTGCTGAACTCGTTTATTAAGTCTACTAACTTTTTTATGGAGTCTTTCAGGTTTTTATGTACAATATCAAGTCATCTGCAAATAAGGATAGCTTAACTTCTTCTTTTCCAATTTGGATGCCTTTTATTTCTTCTTCTTGTCTGATTGCAATGGCTAATACTTCCAGTACAATGTTGAACAGAAGTGGTGAAAGTGGGCAACCCTGTCTTGTTCCTGTTCTTAAGGGAAATGGTTGTAGTTTTTGCCCATTGAGTATGATGTTTTCCTGTGGGCTTATCATATATGGCTTTTATTATGTTGAGGTATGATCCTTCTATTCCTACTTTGTTGAGAGTTTTTATCAAGAAAGGATGTTGGAATTTGTCAAATGCTTTTTCTGCATCAATTGATATGACTATGTGATTTTTATCTCTCAATTTGTTTATGTGATGTATCACATTTATTGATTTGCGGATATTGTACCATCCTTGCATTCCTGGGATAAATCCTACTTGGTCATGGTGTATGATCTTTCTGATGTACTGCTGGATCCAATTTGCTAGAATTTTATTGAGGATTTTGCCATCTATATTCATGAGGGATATTGGCCTATAGTCCTCTTTCATTGTCTCATCTTTATCTGCTTTAGGTATTAGGGTGATGTTAGCTTCATAGAAGGAGTTTGGAAGTGTTCCATCCTCTTGAATTTTCTGGAATAGTCTGAGTAGTATAGGTTTTAGTTCTTTCATGAATGTTTGGTAAAACTCCCCTGTGAAGCCGTCTGGCCCTGGGCTTTTGTTTGCTGGAAGCTTTATGATGACTGCTTCAATTTCTTCCACAGTTATTGGTCTATTGAGTTGTTTAGATTCTTCTTGATTGAGTTTTGGGAGGTTATATTTTTCTAGAAATATATCCATTTCCTCCACGTTGTCCAGTTTGTTGGAGTAGAGTTGTTCATAGTATTTTTTTAACAATCCTTTGTATTTCAATGGGGTCTGTTGTTATTTCACCTCTTTCATTTCTGATTTTATTTATTAGGGTCCTCTCCTTTTGCTTCTTGGTGAGTCTGGCTAGAGGTTCATCAATCTTGTTTATCCTTTCAAAGAACCAGCTCTTGGTTTCGTTGATCTTCTGTATTGTTTCTTTGGTCTCTATGTCATTTATTTCTGCTCTGATCTTTACTGTTTCCTTCCTTCTGCTTACACTGGGCTTTTATTGTTGCTTTCTTTCTACCTCTTTGAGTTGTTGGGTTAGATAATTTATTGCCGCTGATTCTAGTTTTCTGCGGTAGGATTCTAGAGCTCGAACTTTCCTCTCAGAACTGCTTTCACTGTGTCCCATAGATTTTGGATTGTTGTGCTATCATTGTCATTTGTTTCCATGATGTTTTCTATCTCTTCTTTGATCTCTCTAGTAACCCAGTCATAGTTTAATAGCATGCTGTTTAGTCTCCATGTGTTTGATTTCTTTGGATTGTTTCTATTGAAGATGATTTTTAGCTTTATGCCACTGTGATCTGAAAATATACTTGATATGATTTCTATCTTCTTGAATTTGGAGAGACTTTGCCTATGACCCAGCACATGGTCTATCTTTGAGAATGACCCGTGGGCACTTGAAAAGAATGTATATACTGTGGCTTTGGGGTGAAATGATCTGAAGATGTCAATTAATTCCATCTGGTCTAATGAGTCATTGAGGATTGATGTTTCTTTACTTATTTTTTGTTTAGAGGATCTGTCCAGTGGTGATAGTGGGGTATTAAAGTCTCCTACTATGATTGTATTGCTGTCTATCTCTCCCTTGATGTCCTCTAGGAGTTTTTGTATATATTTGGGTGCTCCTATATTGGGTGCGTATATGTTTACCAGAGTTATTTCTTCTTGTTGGATTGCTCCCTTTAGTATTATGAAGTGGCCTTCTTTATCTCTTGTTATGTTCTTCACTTTGAGATCTAATTTGTCCGATATAAGTATGGCTACCCCAGCTTTCTTTTCATTTCCATTTGCCTGAATAACTTTTTTCCAGCCTTTCATCCTCAGTCTGTGTGCGTCTTTTTTTCGGAGATGGGTTTCTTGTAGACTGCAGATACATGGGTTGTGTTTTCTTATCCAGTCTATTACCCTATGTCTTTTGATTGGGGCATTTAAACCATTTACATTTAAAGTTATTATTGATAGGTACTTATATGTTGCCATTTCTGTTCTTTACCACTGTGTTCCTTCTTCGCTTCCTATTTCTTTTTACAGCAGATCCTTTAGCATTTCTTGCATTGCTGGTTTGGTGGTGACAAATTCCCTTAGTCCTTTTTTATCTGTGAAGCTTCTGATTTGACCTTCAATTTTGATTGAGAGCTTTGCTGGGTATAGTATTCTAGGATTTAGACCCTTCCTTTGCATGGCTTTGTAAATTTCATTCCACTGCCTTCTGGCCTGATAGGTTTCTGTTGAGAGATCACTTGTTAGTCTGATGAGGGTTCCTTTGTAGGTGACTTTCTGCCTCTCTCTGGCAGCTTTTAAGATTCTTACTTTGTCATTGGTGTTTGCCAATTTAATTATAATGTGCCTTGGCATAGGTCTTTTTGGGTTTATTTTGCTTGGGACTCTGTGAGCTTCTTGGATTTGTGTGGGTTTTTTCTCCTATATCAGGGAAGTTTTCTGTCATTATTTCTTCCAACAGGTTTTCTATTCCTTGCTCACTTTCCTGTCCTTCTGGAAGCCCAATTATACGGATGTTGTTTTGTTTCATGTTGTCCCAAAGTTCCCTTAGGCTCTCCTCCTGCTTTTTTTTTTTTTTTTCTAGAAGCTGCTCTACTTGGTTATTTTTTCCTACCTGGTCTTCTAGCTCACTGATGCGACCCTCTGCTTCTTCTAGTCTACTCTTAATACTTTCTATTGAGTTCTTTACTTCAGCAATGTCACTTTTCATTTCTTCTTGGCTCCTCTTCATTTCTTCATGGCTCTTCATCATTTCTTCCTGGGTCTTCCTCATTTCCTCTTGGTTCTTACTCATATTATCAAATTTGTCTTCCATTCTTTTTAGCCACCTCATGACCATTTCTCTGAATTCTTTCTCTGACAGGTTGTTAACTTCCATTTCGTTTACCTCCTTTTCTGGTGAGCCTTGCTTTTCTTTCATATGTGGGCTGTTTCTTTGTCTTCCCATGGTCTCTCTTCTCTGTGTATCTGGTTATGTAGTTCTCACTCTCCTGCATTGATTTAACGGCACAAAATACAACACAACCAGGTGCAACGCACCAGGCACTGAACTGGAATGTAGTCACAGTAATCGTAATTCCAAGTAAAGGTGATCGCCAGAGAAAGGCAAATTCGCTGAGACGTGAGAAGAAGGAAAGAGAACCTCCCCCAGACACACACAGACACTCACACACCCACACTCACACAAAAGAAAGAGAACCCCCACACACATGCACACTCACAAAAAAGAAAGACAGGAATGCCAAAATGATAATGGGAAAAGGGGAAGAAGAAGAAGAAGAAGAAGAAGAAGAAGAAGAAGAAGAAGAAGAAGAAGAAGAAGAAGAAGAAGCAGAAGAAGAAGAAGAAGGAGAAGAAGAAGGAGAAGAAGAAGGAGAAGAAGAAGGAGAAGAAGAAGAAGAAAAAAAGGAGTAAATTATAAACGTGGGGTGAAAACTCCCATAGGACAGCCCCTAATCCGAACCAAAACCCGCAACAAGTACCTGTAGATTGATACAAATTACATACAACTACTAATATCAAGGGAGGTGAGGGAGCACAGAAGCAAAGATCTATCTAAAAAACCATGCAAATGAGGACAACAAAACAAGAAACAACACCAAAAATAAAAATAATCCCCCTTACAAGACAAACCAAAATAAAAGAATAAGCAAATCAATCTCATAAACCTGCTTAAAAAAATCAATATAATCAACAGTCAAGTAAACAACAACAACAGGACAGGGATAAAAACAGTTTAAGATAGTGAAGTCAGAGAAGCTAGAGGTATATATGGACTTGGAGTAGGTGGTTGGAGATTAACAAGTAAAAAGAAAGAATTAAGGTAAATCTAAAGCGGGAAAAGTGTAAGGGAAACAAGGCACCAAATAGAGAAAGGTCAGCAAGGGAGTGGTGGTATAAAGGTGAAGTTGAGGTAGAATAAAAGATACTAAAGAGTAGATGAAAATAGACTGTATTCCCAAGGTCGAAGAGAAAATATAATCAATTCCCTGTGTCACACAAGAGTCAATTTGTGATTTGGCCCCTGGGTGGCAGTGTTTCCAGATTGACTTCTGGATCTATTGGTCCTCTCTATCCTGAACTAAAATTTTGCTGTCCCTGTGGTATTCAATACTGCCTCTCTAATGGTGACTGCTGTTTTAGCAGCCAGGACCCTCCCAAATTCTTCTGGGTCTCCCTCCTCTGTCAGGTCCAAAATGGTTGCGCTCCAGGGATTAACTCTGCCACCAGCTCCGAGGGCCCTCTCCCATGCCTACCAGCTCCAACAGCCGCAGATTTTATTTCAGGTGCAGATCTCCAGGCTTTGAGTTCCAAGGTGCAGATATCCCAGTCTGCCAGCCCCCTCAGTTTCGGGCCCAAAGTACCCCCAGGGAAATCTGACCTTTCTGTGCTGGAGTTTAGAGCTCCCTGGACTCTGCGCGCGTCCGCGCCAACTGGGCGCTGGTGTTCCGGGAGTCTCAGCAGTCCAGCCGGTACTGCAGCTGTATATTTTCAAGTCCTTCCCCTTCAAGATGCCGTGGTCTGCCTCTGAGCGCCTCTGAGCGCAGTTGGCTCAGGGAGAGAACCCAGCAGCGCTGGGGCCGTTCAGGCTGGGGAGGCCAGCCCAGCAGTCCCCTATCTTCTCCCAGAGCACAGCTGTCCCCCAACTCGCCAACAAGCGCTCCCTGGGCGACCCTCAGCCGCCCTGAAAGCTGACTCAGATCACATCCCTCCCTTCCGCTGCCATTTTTTCTGGAATGCATTTCTTTAGGAAATTATATATTATAGATTGCCTGTATTCATTATTTGTCTATTGATTGGTCAATGAAAGCTTAATAATTTCTTTCAAGGCAAAATTTGTCTATTTAAACCTTAAACTGCTTTGTGTATCTCTTCTATGTTTACTCTTCCACCTGTTCCCTTCCCTATCATGGTACACATTTATTTTTGATCCATAGTGTCAATTACATTTCTGCTTTTTTCTAGCCATTCAATTTATCACTGATAAATTACATTGTATGATGAATACATTTTTATTAAGAAAATAATAAATGATTTTCAAATTATAATGAATAGGTTTTTTTCTCAAGAAAATAATGTAAATATTTCAGCATGAATCATTTTAATAAATTACTTCCAACATCTGCCAGCTGAGTACGGGAAAAATAATACTTAGTCAAAATTTGTTCATGTGACCTAGATAGTTATCTTGCTACATTTCTATGTTGGTTGATATATCAAAAATGACTTAATTCACCCATTTCACATTTGCCCCATTTATATCAAGTCCTCAATCTCCGTTACACTGAGAGTACATACTGTCTTTGAAAGTTTCTAAAAGTCAACCTTAACAGATGATCAAATAAATGTTAGTCCTCCCACTCTGTGGTAGATAGTGTTTTTGTTATTACCTTGATCCTTACTTAAGGTTAACTAGAAATTTCTGTCACTTTCAATCCTAGTATTTTACTGAAGATTAGAACTTGTCTAGATAATAGTGCCTTTTATTGTCTGTTCATCTAAGCACTTTGGGGATTTCACTGGTATATGTGTATTCTTCACTCACTCCAATTGCCTCTGTCCATGTCAGTATCTTTAGAATTTGGACTTCCTTTCTCTCAAATGTGTGCACTGCTTTCACCTTACTTGGTATCCAAGGCTTTGTTCTCTCCTTTTCAGCCTGGAAGGTGAGGAGGTACACTTTTAACCAATATTTCTAATAAATGTATTAGCAAAATTTAAAAACATAATATCATGACACATTAATTGTGTCTTGAAATGTGTACTACATCTTGTTATATGTAAAAGATTATTGTTAGATATATCTCTGCCATGGCTAAATCACAAAGATTATTTGACATTGAAAGCATTGTCCATGAAAGTCCATAAAAGCAAAAATGAATAAGTTTGGACATCAAAATTTTAAACTTATGCTCAGCAAAAGACCCTACCAAGCCCTTTTTGGGTAGCTCAATTGGTTGGAGCATCATCCTGTACACCAAAAGTTTGTGGGTTCCATGGACACTGTTAATAGTGTGATGGAGGCCTGGGGCAGGAGGTGGGTGCAGGGTGGAGGGGTTCAATGGGCGGGGAATGGGACATCTGTAATACTTTCAGCAGTAAAGATAAACTTGAAAAAAAGTTAGTGGTTTTGATTCCTGGTCAGAGCAAATATGTAGGTTGTAGGATCCATCCCTGGTCCAGGCATGTATGGGAGGCAACCAATTGATGTCTCTTTCTCTTTCTCTCCCTTTCCCTCTCCCTCTTTCTCTCTTTTGCTTCTCCCCCTCCATTCTTCTCTCTTTAAATTAATAGAAATATATCCTTGGGTGAGAATAAAAAAAAGACCCCATTCAAAAGATGAAAAACAAACTACAGAATGAGAGAAAATATTTTCAAACCACAGGGACTAATATAGATAATATATAAGGAACTCTTAAAACTCTATAAGCAGCCAAAACCAGTTTGGCTCAGTGGATAGAGTGTCGGCTTGTGGACTGAAAGGTCCCAGGTTGATTTCAGTCAAGGGCATGTACAGGTCAATGTTTCTAATTTTCTATCCCTCTCTCTTTCTCTCTGCAAAAAAAAAAATCAATAAAATATATATTAAAAAACTCTGTAAACAAGGAAACAATCCAATTAGAAAATGGGCATAAGGTATGAATATACATTTCACAGAGAAACATATACAGATGTTCAATGAACACATGAAAAGATGTTCAACATCATTATTAATTAGGTAAATGCAAATAAAACCATGAGCTACTGCTACACACCTGTCAGAAAGGCATCTATAAAGAATAGTGAGAATACCAACTGCTGGCAAGGATGTGGAGAAACTCCACTGTTGGTGGAAATATCGGTAGTGTAGCCAGTATGGAAGACAGACTGCTAGTTTCTTGACAAAAAGCAACAACAAAACACACACACACACACACACACACACACACACACACACACACACACACACACGCATGCACACACACAAACAACTGAACATGAAACTGCCATACGTCGCAGCAATCGCTATTGTGGGCATTTATCCCAGAGAAATGAAAATGTATGTTCATACAAAAACCTATACAAAACCCTACCTACAGATATTTATAGCAGCTTATTAATAAAATCAAAAATTGGAAACAAGCCAGATATTCTTCGATATATGAATAGTTAAACATATTGTGAAACATTCATTCCATGAACTATTATTCAGCATTAAAAAAGAACAAGAGTTTGCTGTGCACTGAGTTGGGTACTTTGAAGTCTCTGGTCTGGTTGAAGTCTTAAAGTATCTTTGGCCACACAAGTTGGGTAGGCATGCCTTGAGTGCCTCTTTAGTGCTAGTGATGTTTTGCATTAAGATAAGTTTTGTCAGAGTGGCTGTAAATATTTATTTTTGACATCATTATAAGGCCTCTAACTGCAAATAGTAAATTATAATAAAAATGTGGATATGGAGGTTGGGATGGAAGATTCTGTTGAATTATTTGCTCTTAGATATTCAGACATCACTCCCCAGCTACACCTGAACTTTGGAGAGCTAAAGAAAGGGATATAATACTCTGTACACTCAGGGGTAACATTGAGCTTTATTTTTCTCTTCCTTTCTTTATTCTTCACAATCCATCTGTTTTTTATTCCTACTATCTGAATGGCTGATGGAATGTTTTTAAAGCATTCAGAATGTCAGTGTGGGGACTGAAAGATGTACTACACCATAATTGCACGTTTTCAAATAATTTTCTCATTGTTAATTTTTATTAGAGTCTGAGTAAGTACCTCCTAAGAGGCAAAGAAAGAATATCTGAAATTATCAAAGCAATCATCGCCAGCATATCTCTAACTTTTCCATGAAGAAATGTCAGTTTGTGAATTAGCAGATTTTCCAAAAATGTATTGTTGACATTTTCTAATCACTCTTTTTATTCCCTTAGAAAAAAATATAACAAATGATGATCTAAGAGTACTCTCTGTTGCCCTAGCTGGTTTGGCTCAGTGGATTGAGCATTGACCTGTGGACTGAAGGGTGACAGGTTCAATTTTAATCAAGGGCACATGCCTGGGTTGTGTGCTCAGTCCCCAGGAGGGGGCATGCAGGAAGCAGCCGATCAATGAGGCTCTCTCATCATTGATGTTTTTGTCTCTCCCTCTCTATTTTTCTATGAAATCAATAATATATATATTTTAAAAAGAGTACTCTCTGTCTCTTGAGTATTGTTCTAAACTCCTATAAGAGTATATACAAGAATTCTAGAAAGAGTTGGAAAACCAGGAATTTTCCCACTTTCAGAAGTTAGAATTAGTTGTAGGCTGGTTAAACTCAATGATTTTATTTTAGTTTTAAATGTATTTTATTGATTTCAGAGAGGAAAAGAGAGGGTGAGAGAGTTAGATATATCAATGATGAGAAAGAATCGTTAATTGGCAGCCTCCTGCATGCCCCCTACTAGGGATTGAGCCAGCAACCCAGACATATGACCTGACTGGAAATCAAACCATGACCTCCTGGTTCATAAGTTGATGCTCAACCATTGAGCCATGCCAGCCTGGACCAAGCATTGTATTAAATAAAGATTTTGTGATGGGTTCTAGGAGTTTGTCAAGGCAATGCAATATTGTAATAAATATTACTGTCACTCTTAGGAGAAACAATAAAAGTCAACATGGGCTTCTGGAAAAGACTCTTTAGTCCACATTTCCACTTTTTGGATAAATATGAGTACACAAAGATCTTTGATTGGTTGGTTTTAAAGAAGGTCTGACCAAGTTTTTGGTTTGAGTATTTGAGTGAAATGTCAAGGCCTTGGGATAGAGAGGCAAAGTGAAGAGATTCTTATTAAAAGGACTCTGGTGATTCCCTGAGATTCTGCCCCACATAATTTGCAGGCCTACCCAAGCCATTTGCAACAGCTTATCCATATGAATAGCCTGTCCTGGCTCAGGTTTCAAACTTTCCTAAAAATCTCTCAAACAAGCAGCAGCATGCCCTATATCTATTAATAAGATACCCAAGACCCAGCACTAGCAGCAGCCTGCCTTGCTTGATAGCTTGGCCTTGTCTGTGTACTTTCAAGCCCAACACAAGCTGAAAGACTGCTCTGTAGCTTATTCCAGGTGGTCCCAGGCAGTGGCTGACTTTGCACTTCTCAGTAGGCTTCAGACCATGCCATGTTACAACTCTACACATCCCAAGAAACACACTCAAGGGGCACACTCAGTGAGCACCAAAGCCCCACTGAAGCAAGTCATGCTCCATAGGGCTGTCTTCTGCATAGTAGCTCTTCCACTGTAGTTGCAGCTGGTCCTCACCACCAATTGGCCTGGAGGTGAATTCCTCCTAGGGACACCAATAGCAATCAAGGTTCAACTACAACAAGACAATGTACACAGCTTACACTGGGATGCACCTAGAGTGCCCAGCTCAGGTGACTGGAGAGGGTGAGCCACTGGCCTATAAGACACCTACTACACAGGCCACTCTATCAATTCCAGGAGACATAGCAGCTTTACCTAATACATAGAAACAAACACAGGAAAGCAGCCAAATTATAGAGACAAGGAAACATGTCATAAATGAAAGGACAGAAGA
This sequence comes from Antrozous pallidus, assembly GCA_027563665.1. Taxonomy (NCBI): domain Eukaryota; kingdom Metazoa; phylum Chordata; class Mammalia; order Chiroptera; family Vespertilionidae; genus Antrozous; species Antrozous pallidus. The sequence continues at coordinate 16,231,947 of CM050521.1, read as the reverse complement.
AATAAAAAAATAAATAAATAAAATGAAAGCAAGAAAACTACTAGACATAGAGTTAAAAAAAATGGTCATAAAGATACTTGAGTATTGTAATGACAGATTCAAGGGACTTAGGATAATTTCAAGGGTCTTAGTGAGAACATTAAAGACATGAAAAAGAAACAGTCAAAAATTAAGCATACACTAAATAAAATAAAGAATAATTCACAGGGATTCAACAGTATATTAGAGGATACCTAGAAACAAATCAATAATTTGGAATAAAGGAAGCAAAATACCAAAAACAAACAAACAAACAAAAAACAAAAAAACAACTACCAAATGAGCAGAGAAAAATGAAAAAGAAATAAAAAAATGTGAAGATAGTGTAAAGAGCCTCTGGGACAACTTCAAGCATACCAACATTGGCATTATGGGGTTGCCAGAAAGAGAACAGAGAGAACAAGATGTTAAAAACCTATTTGAAGAAATAATGACAGAAAACTCCCACTACCTGGTAAAAGAAATAGAATTACAAGTCCAGGAAGCACAGAGTCCCAAAGAAAAGGAACCCAAAAAGGCCCACACCAAGACATATTATAATGAAAATGCCAAAAGTTAAAGGCAAAGAGAGAATCTTAAAAGCAGCAAGAGAAAAGCAGTTAGTTATTTATAAGGAGGACCCATAAGACTGTCAGCTGATTTCTCAACTGAAACTGTTCAGGCCAGAAGAGAGTGGCAAGAAATATTCAAAATGATGAATAGCAAGGACCTACAACCAAGATTACTCTGCAAAGCAAAACTATCATTTAGAATTGAAGTTCAGATAAAGCTAAAGAAGGTCATCACCACCAAACAAGTATTCTATGAAATGTTGAAGAAGAAGAAGAAGAAGAAGAAGAAGAAGAAGAAGAAGAAGAAGAAGAACAACAACAACAACAACAACAACAACAGGAAAACCTATATATATATATAAAAGCCTAAGTGACATTTATGACTGGATGACCAAATGACCAACCGGCCAGTAGCTATGATGCACAATGACCACCAGGGGGCAGATGCTCAATGCAGGAGCTGCCCTCTAATGGTCAGTTCACTCCCACAGCCAATCTCCCGCAGTTCCTCCTCACAGCTGGGCAGCCCCAGTCAGGCCCAAATGCTGGCCAGCCTAAAGGACCCCACCTGTACATGAATTTGTGCACCAGGTCTCTAGTATGAATAATAAACTGGCAATGAATACGTATCTATCAACAATTGAATCCAAAAATCAAAATAAATGAATAAGTCAGTCACGAGGATGGTCCAGAGATGGGGGACACTGACGACACCTTGCCATGCTAGCAGTCGGCAGCTGTGCATGGCTGCAGGTGGCCCAGGACCAAACCAGAGAGGATGGAACTTGCATTACCACAATGTGTCCACCGTCTGGATACCATTGCTGACATGTACACATAAAGAACTTTTTGACATTGAAACTGGGACTCAGAACAGTTGGACATTGAAACTGAGACTCAAATATTTTTGGTTCTTATACATTTATTTCTAGTATGCAGAGGCAAAATATTTTTGAAGAAAAGAAATAGGGGAGAGTGATTGATATAGAGGCAGGGAAGCATTGAACAGGCTGTCAAGCTACAGGGGGAAGGCTGGGGAGGGTGGAGGATGGGTGCTTGGGGAGATCAACCAAAAGACTTGTATACATGCATATGAGCATAACCAATGAATGCAAGACACTGGTGCAGGTGGGGGCAGGTGGGGACATGTGCTGGGGATTAGGGGAGGCTGAGAGGAGGACAATGGGGAAAAATGAAAACATATGTACTACTATTAAATCTAAGTTATACTGCAAAAAATAAAAATAAAAAAAGTATTTTTAAAAAAAGGAATCTGATGAACAAAATAAACTGATGAATAAAATAGAACTAGAGGCATGGAAACATGGAACATCCCTGAGGAATTTCAGTGGGAAAGGGGGTGGGAAGAGATTAACCAAAGCACTTCTTTACATATATGCATTACCTATGGGCATAGACAATAGAATGGTGAAGGCTTGGGGTGCTGCTAGAACTGGGTGGACCGGAACAATAGGGAGAAAAAGGGGGACATATGTAATAGTATCAACAATAAAGATTAAAAAAATAAAAAAGGAAATAGGAAAATGTAATAGTATTAAAATAGTATTGAAATGCTTTGAACTTAGGATTTTTGCCAGAATATTATTGTCTAATTTAAGATTAGGAAAGTAAAATATGAGTTAAGAGAATTATTTTAAAACTAGAGGCCTGGTGGAAGAAATTTATGCACGGGAAGTGGGGGATGTTCCTCAGCCCAGCCTGCATCCTCTCCAATCTGGGACCCCTTGAGGGATGTCCTACTGCCCGATCTTGGAACGGGCCTTAACAGGCAGTCGGACATCCTTCTCACAATCCAGGACTGCTGGCTCCAAACTGCTCACCTGCCTGCTTCCCTGATTGCCCCTAATCATGTCTGCCTGCCAGCCTGACCACCCGCTAACCTAATTGATGTCTAACTACTTCCTTGCCAGCCTGTTTGCCCCCAACTCTCCTTCTCTGCCAGCCTGGTCAGCCCTAATTGCCATCCCCTGCAGGTTTGACCACCCCCAACTGCCCTCCCTTGCAGGCCTGATCACCCACAACTGCCCTCCCTTGTAGGCCTGGAACCTTCCAATGGCCCTTCCCTGCTTGCCATCTTGTGGTGGCCATCTTGTGTCCACATGGGGGCAGGATCTTTGACCACATGGGGCAGCCCTCTTGTGTGTTGGAGTGATGGTCAATCTGCAAATTACTCTTTTATTAGATAGGATAGAGGGATGGGTGGGGGCCAGCTGGTTTGCCCTGAAGGGTATCCCAGATCAGGGTGGGGGGTTCCCTTGGGGTGTGGGGTGGCCTGGGCGAGGGGCCTGTGGTGATTTGTAGGTGGCCACACCCCCCAGTGACCCAAGCATAGGCCCTGGTATCTGGGATTTATTTATGTTCTACAATTGAAACTTTGTAGTCTGGAACGGAGCCAAGACTTCTGCTTGTTCCATGGCAACAGCCATTTCTGTTTGATTTAATTTAAATTCTATAATTGAAATTTTGTAGCCTAGAGTGGAGGCCTAGGCACTAGGCCTGTAGAAGCTTGGCTTCCTCCATTGTCCAGTCAACCTGAGCCTCTACTATCTCCAGCTCTGTGGCTGCCACCATTTCTGTTGGTATATATCTTCTATAATTGAAACTTTGAGCATTGAGTAGAAGCATAGGCCAGCAAGAGCAGGTGGAAAGCTTGGCTTCCTCCATTGCCAGGGAAATTCAAGCCTCCCTCCTATTCTCAGTGAGCACAGCAATCTTGGTTGGAGTTTCTTTGCTCCTCATTGGCTGGTGGGCGTGGCCTGATCAGAAGTACAGTCAATTTGCATTTCACTCTTTTATTAGATAGAACAAGAACTTCCAAGCTTTTCATATTAAAATTTTCTGGTTGCACAGCTTTGGCCCAGTTATTGAACTCTTTCATCCCATTTCCCTGTCTGTTAAATTTCATCATAATAGTGCTAAACTGTTGTCCAATTTCATCATTAAGGCTAGAATACTTTTATTATGTGAGTTGAATATCATTCCCACTTTTATTATTCTCTGGAATAATTTTTATTAGATATAGAATTATTTTACTTTCAAAATTTGAGAGAAATTGACTACATAAGCACCTGAAAAATTTCCCCAACATTTTAGTATAAAAATTCTAAAATGAACAATAAAGATAAAACTCAGTGAATACCCCTGCCACCTAGATTTAACCAATAATATTTTAGTCCACTCACTTTATCACATATTTCTTCTGTCCATTTCTTTGTCCAACTAGATTTTTGGTTAGTTAGTAGATTTTAAATTTGATTCTTCTTTGATGTTATAAATCAATTCAAATTTTCAAAATTTGAGTGACTTTCACCTTAGTTTTCAAAATTATTAGAAAAGTTTTTAATATGATCCTTTTTATTTTATCTACTGCATTTGTAACTATACTTCATATCTCTATTTTTTTACAAATTGATCATAAAATAATTTACAGAACAAATTCGATAAATTACAACAAATCAATTTTATACAGTGTTTTCTGATCACAATGTAATAAAATTAGGATTTAATAGCAAAAAATGATAGTTCACAATAACCCCATATGTTTAGACATTTTAAATATTTCTAGTAAGTTTTGATACAACGTAAAGTGTATATTTTATGTTGTTGTGTATGTTACATCCTGGTATGTTCTTGCAGGTAACATCTTTATGCTTTAGACACTTAATACTACCAACTGATTTGTGGTTATGTTCAATATGCATTTTATTTTCTGCTATATTTGTTCGGATCTCCTTTTGTGCTGCTTTAATAAGATTCTAGAACTTTATTCACAGGGGTTCTATGACCATACCTTGGCTCCTGATTGGCTATGCTACCAGCTAATCAGAAGCAGGTGGCATGGCCAGCAGGATGGGAGGCGAGGCCGGCGAGGCCTGCGGGGGTGTGTCCGCGGTGCAGCATGCGCTCCCCAGGCCGGGGCCCTGTGGAGGGGCGGGACGAGGTGGGCGCCTCGGATCAGGAGGCAATGGTGGCGGCAGCGGCACAGCGTGCGTGCACTCCCCAGGTGGGGGCCCCACAGAGGGACGGGATGGCTGTGGGAGGCCTGCCTGGGGCTGCGGGCATGCTGCCTGCGAGGTGTGCTGTCGGAGAGGTGCCCACCTGCTGGGTTGGCACAGGACCCCCCAGTTCTGGATGCATTTCTCTGCTCCTTCAGTCTCCATGACCTCATGCCGTTGTCAGTGGCAGTGTGTGTGAGTCCAGTAAGGTCACCCTTTCCCCAAGCACCACGCACACTCCAAGGCTCCCTGCCTCCTCAGGCCAGGATCAGAGCCAGGAGCCTTCCAATCAGATGCTCTGGCTTCTGGAGATGCTGAGGAAAGCGTGCCCTCAGCGAGGCTGCAGCATCTCCAGTTTCTCAGCTCATGCCCTCTCCCGAGGAGGCTGGGGAGAACATATATGGCAAAGTTCTTTAAGCCACGGCAGTCAGAGTAGTGGGACTTGGCCAGGCAGGCACATAGAGGGGCTGGGGCCCTTTCCGGCCCTGGGGTTAGGCAGCATACCCTGTGGTCCTGGGTGTCTGTGGGTGCCTGTGGCTGCGGCCGGCCTTAGTGAAGCTGGCCCAGGTCATGGGTGCCTATAGCTGGCCAGAGGGAGAGAAGCTTGGGACCCAGGTATGGGGCAAAGAAGAGGTAGTTAGGAGCAATCAGTCCAGCAAGGGAACAGTTAGGGGCGATCAGGCAGGTAGGCAGAGGTGGTTAGGGGTCATACGTCCCCGAAGGGGTCCCTGATTGGAGTGGGTGCAGGCCGGCTGAGGGAACCCCCCTCTGTGCATGAATTTCATGCACCAGGCCACTAGTATGATATAATATAATATACTGTAATATAATATAATATACACATATTTCATTTGTTTATATAGAATGTATCAGGGTCAAGGGAATAAAAAGAAGAGAAAAACTCATGGACACAAACAACAGTGTGGTGATTGCCTGGAGGACAGGAGTGGAGGCAGGTGGAGGAGCGTATGAGGGGACAAATGGTAATGGACAGAGATTTGACATGGGCTGCTGAATACAGTGTATAGATGATGTGTTGTAGAGTTGTTCACCTGAAACCTGTATAATTTTTTAACGAGTATCACCCCAATAAATTGAATAATCATTCATTCATTCATTCATTCATTAAATTCATAAAAGGAATGTAGAAAGCTTTAATAAAGTTTTTAACAAATGTTATTTTAAAATAGTTTTAGACTTATAGAAAGTTGCAAATAGTCTAAATTATAGAGTTAGCATGTTTTCACCTGTTATTTATCATTTAGTATATTTTATTTGTTTTAAATAATTAACCAATATTACATATTGTTTGTTATTAACTAAAGTCCAGTTAGTCAGATTTTCTTAATTGTTAGGTAATATCCTTATTCCATTCCAGAAGACCACATATACACTAAGTCATCATGTCTCCTGAGGCTCCTCCAGGCTGACAGTTTTCCAGACTCTTAGTTTTGATGATCAGCACAGTTTTGAGGAGCAGCGGTCACATATTTTGTAAATCGTCACTCTATTGGAATTTGCTATTGTTTTTTTCTTTCATGATTAGACTGGGACCTGCCCTACTCTCCTCAGAAAACTTCACAATGTGTGTAGTACAAGTTGCCACACCCTTTTGGTGCTCCTGTGGCTTATCAGCCTGACATCAGAACCAAGGTTGGGGGGAGGAAAGAGGGTCAACTCATCTCAGTAAAATGGCCACCACAATTACATTGTTCATTAAAACAAATTAAGACTTCTCTTTTTTGAATTGAAACTCTAAACGTTATTCTAGTAAGTGTTTACAGAATAACTGAATATTCCATTAAATGTCTCACCAGGATACCAATTATGAACCTGTGGGGATGGTTTTGGGTTCTGTCTGACTTTCCCCTGTGGTCTAACGTGTTACCCTCCCTAAGATCATAGTTATTCTCTTACACTTAAAAAAAGGAAGTTTAAAGGTTTGCTTTTCGTATTTTGATATTTCATGTAGCTTGAATTTATTTTGTGCTGGTAAAAGAAAAATATAATTTTTCTACATAAGTAATTAATTATCCCAATACTGTTTGTTGTTTGCGCCCATCTTTCCCCACTGGTCTGAAAGACTGTCATAAAAATCCCTATATGTGTGTACAGGACCACCCAGAGATTCCAGGAGAAAGAGCCTCTACCTTAGGGCCCATGCTTCAAGGGCTCTGCTCTGGGCCCCCCCAGCCACATCCTTCCTAAGGTGAGAGGAGGTGGCAAGGCATGTCCCAATTTTAAACCTACCTGGTGATAACTAGCCTGTATCCCAGAATTTCCTGTCCAACAAACTCTGAGACTACTTATGGAGACTGCGCAGTCTCCTTCCCCCAAGAGTAGTCCATACCAGCGGTAAGAATGAGGGCTGGCTAAGTGGAGGTTGTCTTGGGGGGTTTGTGGGATGACCTTGGATGTATAGTCTAGGGCTCAGCCATTGACACATGTGTGTGCGTAAGACTTTTGGGAATGGGAATAAAACAGGTCAGGCTAAGGCTCAGGAGTTAGACTCAGAGGCCTGCTTTTCCTGGGCCACCACATTTTGGCATAGAATTCCAGGAATCCAAGAATTATAAATCCAAACCTTATTCCCAGGTCACTAGAAAGGTGTATATATGTCAAGATAAAAAAGGTAAAACATGTTGCATTTAATTATTCACTAGCTTGATTAAATATTTAAGCATATAGAATATCATATAAGTCTTCTTTATACCGTTATCCCAGATTCAACAAATGTTAAGTGTCTGTGTTTATGTGTGTTTCTAGACTTTTCATCCATCATATTTCATTGGTCTTGTTGCTGTTCCTGTTCCAATAGCATACTGCCTTCACTACTATAACAACCGATTTTGTTCCAAATTATTTTAGTTATTCTTGTCCTTTTTTTCTCCAACATAAATTTTAAGTTCCAAAAAAAAAATCTCCTTTAAACTATCACCTTAAAAATGTTTGATTCTTTTATTCTGGCCATTGGATGGAGACCAAGTATGCTGCTAAACATCCTGCTATGCATAGGACAACTCCCAGAACAAATTATTTGACTCAAAATGTCAACAGTGCTGAGGTTAAGAAACGCTACTCCACGTAACACAGGGACATGTAGATCCCATTATGATACACACACAAGATGTGTATGTTAGTAATGTGTACATACTTGCATGTGTGTGAGTGTAGTCTAACCAGGACTTAGCTAACTACTTTTTTTTATTCAATGCCATTCACCCAAGATTCTCAAAGAAATTTGCCATTATCTTGTTAATCCTGCTCCAAAGCTCTAGAAATAGGTGACAGTACAATTACACTTTTTTCACTAATTCAGATACACAGATAGATTTGCTTTATACCTTTTCTTTAAAAAAGAAACTACTGAAAAAATATTTCATAAGTCCTCTATTTCAAGTGTTATGTGATAGTTGATAGTTTCTTCTATTCTTCTGTTTTATTAAACTTGGATGACTTTTTTTTTCAGACAACAATACACTTCCTACTTCTCAACGTACTATTGAATTCCAAGTTCCTAATTGTCATTATAGAAAGGAATCTGATTTTAATACACTCTTTCAATTAATTAGTTAGCTGGGTAGAAATATTTTCATACTTGAAAAAAAATTTTTATAAAATGGTTTAGTGATTCAAATCCTGCATAGAAACTAATGTTGCAAAGAAATTTACTAATCAGGATAAAACAATGTCATTAGGTTTTTAGACTTCATTTATAATCATAATATGTGAAAACAAACTCCTAAGCAGTAATTCCTAAGGGATTATTACTAAAAGCATTCTTAAGAAATGTGGCTATAGAAGAATATTTCATGGTGAGGCTTTGGTCATGAGGGCAAGGTCCTGGAGAGGGTTTAACGATTGGCAAGAGGCCTTTATAAAGTTTATATCTCAAAGGGGTAGAGAAACAATTTAAATACTTTTTAAATCTTTATTATTCAGTTTATTAATTACATTGTTCCGCCTTTCTCATCCCGTATAGCTCCCCTCCACCCGGTACCTATCCCACTCTCCACCCTTACTTCCCCCCGCCTCACTGTCCTCTCCCATTGTTGCATGATTTTTGTCCAGTCTCTTGCTGCACTTCCCACACCCCTTTTCTCCCCAAGAATTGTCAGTCCCTTCCCTCTCTATGTCCATGATTCTGTTATATTCACCAGTTTATCCTATTCATCAGATTATTAATTCACTTGATTTTTAGATTCATTTGTTGATAGATGTGTATTTGTTGTTCATAATTTATATTTTTACCATTTTCTTCTTCCTCTTCTTAAAGAATATCTTTCAGCATTTCATATAATATTGGTTTGGTGATGATGAACTCCTTTAGCTTTTTCTTTTCTGCGAAGCACTTTATCTGACCTTCAATTCTGAATGATATCTTTGCTGGATAGAGTAATCTTGGTTTTAGATTCTTGCTATTCATCACTTTGAATATTTCTTGCCACTCCCGTCTGGCCTGCATCGTTTCTGTTGAGAAATCTGCTGACAATCATATGGGTGCACCCTTATAGCTAACTAACTGTTTTTCTCTTGCTGCTTTTAATATTCTCTCTTTATCTTTTGCTCTTGGCATTTTAATTATGATGTGTCTTGGAGTGGTCCTCTTTGGATTCCTATCTTTTGGGGTTCTGTGTACTTCTTTTAAGTCAGTTTCTTTCACCAGGTGGGGGAAGTTTTCGGTCACTGTTTCTTCAAGTAGGTTTTCATTACCTTGCCCTCTCTTTTCCTGGCACCCCCATAATTTGGATGTTGGCATGCTTGAGGTTGTCCCAGAGGCCCCTTACACTATCTTCAATTATCTGGATTCTTTTTGTTTCTTGCTTATCCGGCTGAGTGGATTTTGCTTCTTTGTATTTCAAATCTTTGACTTGGTTCTTGTGGCCCTCTGGACTGCTTTTAGGATTTTGTGTAATATTTTTTTATTTCAGTCAGTGTAGGCTTAATTTCTAGTTGCATATCCTCATAGGTCTTGTTCATTTCCTCATAGGGCTTGTTCATTTCCTCATAGTTCTCATTAAGTTCATTGGCCTTTTCTAGGAGCCTCTTGAAAAACCTAATTACTGTGGTTTTAAACTCTATGTCTAGTTGTATTTTTTCCTCCATTTCTTTCAAACCTGATTTTTTTCCATGTCTCTGTATTGTGGCTGCTTTCCTGAGTTGGTCGATTAGCTTTGTGTGGTAGATGTCCTCTAAGGGACAGTGGCTCAGCCTCCCCAGTTACCTGAGGTGGATAATCTTACTGCAATCCTTTATGGGTTGTACAGTATTGTTGGAGTTAATCCTAGCTATTTGTTGTTAGCACTAGGAGAGTTGGACCTCCAGGCCAATTGGGTGTGAAGATGAGCTATATTCAGGTTGGATGGGTGGAGTCTTCGGGCTAGGCAGGCACCATCAGCTCTGCAGTATGCAGCACGTGGGTCTCTGTGCTGGATGGTAACAGCTGTGCACCTCTGAGAGAAAGCTGCCACTGGTCCCCATCCATTGCCAGACAACTCTGCCTCTCCCCAAATGAGTCTGCACACCCAAAATCTCACCCAGGGTTGTAAAACAAAGCAGTCCTGGGGTCTCCTGAACAAGGGAGCAAGTCACAAGTCCTCTCTGCGCGGTTGCGAAGTTCTGTCCCCAGGTTTACACACAAACTGCTGTTCCAAGTTTAGTGCACGCTCCTCAAACTCGCAGAACTCTGCTGTGCCCAGCTTTTAGTGTGCATATCCTGAAATGCACCTCGGACCTCGTCTGGCACTGAGGGATCAGTGCAGTGGGGTGCCTCTGCCCTCCCCGTTGGAGAAATCTAGCCGCAATTGCTGCTGCCTGCTCTACAGCCCTCGCGTGCGCACGGCTCCAAAACTCTCTCCAGGCATATCTTTAAGGCTGCACTCCACCGCTCCTCTGAGTCTCAGCATCCCACCTTTACTTTTATTTGTGGAATTTTCACCTAGCCAGCTTTCCAGTGATTCTGGATGATGTTTGTTTTGTTGTTATGTTGTAGTTTGGGGATTGTTGCGTGGGGCAGCACAATAGGTGTTTACCTATGCTGCCATCTTGGTTCCTCTCTCCAATTTAAATATTTTTGAAGTAAATGCTCCTGGAAAAGGGAGATTAGGAACCTAGAATTAGAAAGAAAGAAGCCTGTCTAAAGTCAGGCAAACTGAGGGCCAGGATAAGGGCATCTAGATCATGGGGTCCATTTTAGTTACTGTGAATGAATGATTTTCTACAAAACAAAATTTGGTGGAAAATTGACTTACTTTAATTTCGTACAAGAAGGTTTAGCCACAGTATTATCTCACTGGGAGTTTCCTCTAAGTCAGATCTTTATCCTAGTTGGTACCTGTTGAAAGCTACATGATATTGGTTTGGTTTTCCAATCTCACTGACTACTGTGATTAAAGCACGAAATTTGCTTTCAAATAAAATCAAGTCACCAAATGGTTCAAGTGACATGAAGAAAAAGTAATTAGTTTCTGGGCATTTGCTTTATTGCTCAGACATAGAGGAGAAATGTTTCTTCATTTTAAGGATATGCAATGATGGAATTGCTAGTTTGCTCGCCCCCTTTCATGCATCACAAATGGAGTTCCTTATTAAAAAATTATCAAAGGCTGGTTTTCATTCCCAACTCAAACCCTCCCCCTCTTTCACCCCTGGCACTTTTAGAGGATTGGTAGGGGAGTTGGGAATCTTATTTAACATCTTGTTCTTAAAACATGATTTGAGTTATGTTTCTTTAGGCTCCCAGAAGCGAGAAGGCATCACATAAATAAAATCAACTGCTTTTTTAACCAGGATCTAAGCTGGTTAATAAAACTGAGATGAATTGCCTCTGAATGGAAATCAACTCTCATCCCTGCAATTGGAACACCTGTCCTAACAAATAAAAGAACTACTGCTGAAGAAGCGATTTTCTGTTATAAATCCGTGTATTTCTAATCATACAAGCAACATACAAGTTAGAAAGAAGTTAGCTTCCCAATAGTCAGATCTCACTTCCTAGCTCTCATCTGAGTGGCCTCTGCTGAGATTAAGCATCCATACCTGCATCAATGGTTGCCTATATTATTTTTGCTTCTACCATAAGCTATAGAGAACTATGTACCCCCTGGGCTAGACTGTTACCTTTATTGCTACTTCTCTATGAATTTCTCAGAGCCAATCACTCACAGAACTGTGTTTTTTCTAAGGAGTGTGGTTCCCATGTGTTTCCTTTTTCTTCCCCCAGCTGTGCTGAGATACAATTGACATATAAGCTTGTGCAAGGATTTAAATGTACAATATGCACTGAGTGGCCAGATTATTATGATCTCTGAATGCATAATAACCTGGCCACTCAATGTGTGTGTGTGTGTGTGTGTGTGTGTGTGTGTGTGTGTGTGTGTTTGTGTGTGTGTGTGTGTGTGTGTGTATACATGTATATATTAGAGGCCCGGTGCATGGGTGGGGTCCGGCTAGCCTGGCCAGGGGAAGGGGACATGGGCAGTTGGTCAGTCTGCCTGCTGGTCAAACTCCTGGTCAAGGGGACAATTTACATATTAGTCTTTTATTATATAGGACTAGGGGCCCAGTGCACAAAATTTGTGCACTGGGAGGAGGAGTTCCTCAGCCTAGCCTGCCCCCTCTCAGATACTGGGAGCCCTCAGGGGACGTCCTACTGACAGCTTAGGCCCACTCTCCACAGGGGCCAAAGCCATAGTCTGGCCTCCCTTTGTGGGAGATGACAGGGCTGATCAGGAAAAGGAACCAGCTCCATCACCCTGCTGCTGCAACCACTGCCAGTCACTGCAGTCACCAAGGTGTTTTCATCAACACAGACTCCAGTCCCTTCACCATGAAAAAATGACAACTTTCTTTAGTTGTGCCTTTCATAGGATATGACATTTCTTTCTTTCTTTCTTTCTTTCTTTCTTTCTTTCTTTCTTTCTTTCTTTCTTTCTTTCTTTCCTCAGCTGAGGATATGTTTCCATTGATTTTTAGAGAATGTGGAAGAGAAAGGGAAAGACAGAGAGAAACATCAAAGTGAGAGGAACACTTTGATTGGTTGCTTCTTGCATGAGTCCTGAGCTGGGCCCAAGCCAGAACCTGCAACCTAGGTACATGTCCTTGATTAGAATCCAACCCAGACCATGCGGTGGGCAACCCTAGGCATTATCCACTGAGCCAAACTGGCTAGGGCACAATATGACATTTCTTAGCCCTCCAGCAGTGGACCTTCATTTTTTTCTCCATGAGTGTGGTGGAAAAGCCCTAGATTAGTGGTTGGCAAACCATGGCTCACAACCCACATGCAGCTCTTTGGCCCCTTGAGTGTGGCTGTTCCACAAAATACCATGGCCTGGGCAAGTCTATTTTGAATAAGTGACCTTAGAAGAAGTTTAATTAAAAAAATATTGTCTCTCAAAAGAAATTTCAATCATTGTACTGTTGATATTTGGCTCTGTTGACTAATGAGTTTGTGGATTACTGCCCTAGATCACTTTTTGGATTCTTATACCCAAGTTACTAAGAATATTACCAGAGGCATACAGGGAGCTTAGCCAATGAGCGGTCAGAAAAGGTGTTTCCTCTGTAGCTCACACCTATCACTTTTGATCTCTGGCTCCAACCCTGCCAAGGCCTAAAGCCTCCAAGCCTGGGTAGGGACCCTCCAGCTCCCTCCAACTGCCCACTCGGCCCCTGCCTAGGACCAAAGCCTCTGGCCAAGGCTTGAGGCCTGGGTAGGAGACCCCCAGCTCCCTCCGATTGTGGGCTCCACCCCTGCCCAGGCCCCAAGTCTCTGGCTAAGGTTTAGGGCCTAGACAGGGGCCTCCCAGCTCCCTCCAATTGCAGGCTTCGCTTTCGCCCCTGCCCAGGAACCCCCTGGCTCAGGCCCTTTCCAGACTGCTCAGAACCCACGCAGGACCTACCTCGAAATGACCTGGTAGATAAGAAAGTTCCCAGGATCCAGGCTGCTGGGCATTTACATATGCAAATTAACCTCCATCTTTGTTGCGTTAATTTACATATACACTCTGATTGGCTGTGGGCGTAGCTAAGGTATGGTCAATTTACGTGTTTCTTTATTATTAAGTAGTAGAGGCCCGGCACACAAAATTCTTGCACCGGGGGTGGGGGAGGGCTGTCCCTCAGCCCAGCCCACTCTCTAATCTGGAACCTCTCGAGGGATGTCTAACTGCCTGTTTAGGCCTGATCCCAGTAGAATCAGGCCTACACGGGCAGCCAAACATCCTTCTTACAATCCAGGAGTGCTGGGTCCAAACTGCTCACCTGCCTGCCTCCCTGATGGCCTCTAACTGCTCCTTCCAGCCAGCCTGATCACCCTCTAATCACCACCCTGCCAGCCTAATTAATGTCTAACTGCTCCCTGCCAGCCTGTTTGTCCCCAACTCCCTCCTCTACTGGCCTGGTAACCCCCAACTGCCCTCTTTTGCAGGCCTGGTCCCTCCCAACTGCCCTCTCCTACTGGCCTGATTGCCTACAACAGCCCTCCCTTGCAGGCCTGCAATCTCCCAATGGCCCTCCCCTGCTGGCCATCTTGTGGTGATCATCTTGTGTCCACATGGGGGCAGGATCTTTGACCACATGGGGCAGCCCTCTTGAGTGTTGGAGTGATGGTTAATTTGCAAATTACTCTTTTATTAGATAGGATAGAGGCCTGGTGCATGGGTGGGGGCCAGCTGGTTTGCCCTGAAGGGTGTCTCTGATCAGGGTGTAGGTTCCTTGAGGTGTGGGGCTGCCTGGGCAAGGGGTCTATGGTGGTTTGCAGGCTGGCCACACACCCCAGTGTCCCAAGCAGAAGCCCTAGAATCTGGGATTAATTTATGTTCTACAATTGAAACTTTGTAGCCTGGAGCAGAGCCAAGACTTCTTGCTCGCTCCTCGGCCACACCCATTTCTGTTTGGGTTTATTTAAATTCTATAATTGAAACTTTGTAACCTAGAGTGGAGGCCTAGGCTCTAGGGCTGCAGAAGTTTGCCTTCCTCCATCACCCAGGCAACCCTAGCCTCTGCTCTCTCCAGATCTGTGGCTGCTGCCATTTCTGTTGGGATTATGTATCTTCTATAATTGAAACTTTGTAGCATTGAGTGGAGGTCTAGGCAGGCAAAGGCAGGTGGAAAGCTTGGCTTTCTCCATTCCGGGGAAACCAAGCCTCCCTCTTGCTCTCAATGGCCGCAGCCATCTTGGTTGGGGTCTATTTGCTCCTGATTGGCTGGTGGGCATGGCTTGTGGGTGTATTGGAGGTACGGTCAATTTTCATATTAGATAGGACTAGAGGCCCAGTGCATGAAATTTGTGCACTAGGGGGTGGGGGTGACCCTCAGCCTAGCCTGCACCCTCTCCAATCTGGGACTCCTCAAAGAATGTCCGAACTGCCTGTTTAGGCCCACCCAATCCCAGTAGGACTGGGCATAAATGAGCAGTCAAACATCCCTCTCACAATCCAAGACTGCTGGCTCCCAACTGCTCATCTGCCTGCCTTCCTGACTGCCCCTAACTGCTTCTGCCTGTCAGCCTGATCACCTCCTAACTACTCTCCTGCCAGCCTGATTGATGCCTAACTGCTCCCCTGCCCTCCTGTTTACCCCTAACTGCCTTCCTCTGCAGGCCTGGTTCCCCTAACTGCCCTTCCTTGCAGGCCTGGTCACCCCCAACTTCCCTCCCTTGCAGGCCTTGTCCCTCCCAACTGCCCTCCCTTGCTGGCCATCTTGTGTCCACTTGGGGGCAGCCATCTTGTGTGTTGGAGTGATGGTCAATCTGCATATTACTCTTTTATTAGATAGGATAGAGGCCTGGTGCATGGGTGGGGCCAGCTGGTTTTCCCTGACGGGTGTCCCGGATCAGGGTGGGGGTTCCCTTGGGGCATGGTGTTGCCTGGGGGAGGGGCCTGTGGCATTTTTCAGTCCAGCCACACCCCCTGGAGACCCAAGTTGAGGCCCTGGTGTCTGGAATTTATTTATCTTCTACAATTAAACTTTGTATCCTGGAGTAGAGCAAGCCTTCTGTTAGCTCAGTGGTGGTAGTCATTTCTGTTGGGATTTATTTATCTTCTATAATTGAAACTTTGTAGCCTTAAGCAGGTGCCAAGGCAGGCCAGGGCTGCAGAAAGCTTGGCTTACTCCATCGCCAGGGGAAACCCAAGCCTCCTACTTTCTCCAGCTCCTTGGCTGTCACCATTTCTTTTGGGATTTATTTAGCTTCTATAATTGAAATTTTGTAGCATTGAGTGGAGGCCTGGGCCCACCAGGGTGTGTGGAAAGCTTGGCTTTCTCCATCGCTGGGGAAACCCAAGCCTCCCTCCTGCTCTCTCTGTGGCCACATCCTTTTTGGCTGGGGTTAATTTGCATACTTGCTCCTGATTGGCTGGTGGGCATGGCTGGTGGGCATGGCTTGTAGGCGTAGCTGAGATGTGGTCAATTTTATATTGCTCTTTTTTTTTAGGTAAGATGATTTACACCAGAATCACAATTCAGTCTTAAAATATTTCCACCACTTTTTCAGGTCTCCAGTCAATCTTCCTTTCAAATGCCACGCCCAGGCAACCACTAACCTGCTTTCTGTTTCTGCGAATTTGCCTTTTCTGACCTTTTATATAGATGAAATCATACATGTGGCTTCTTTTACTTTTCATCCATTTGTTAGCATATATCAGTAGTCCATCCCTTTTTATTGCTGAGTAATATTCCATTTCTTGAATATTGAGCAAGTTTTTTCTTCAGTTAGTTTTCTATCCCTCAGCCCATGCAAACTTTCTGTTTGGTATTACCAATAATAAAACTTTTTTTTGCATAATTAAACTTGGGCCTTTGGTGCTCCTGTTTGAAAACATCTGTCAGCATTGAATACAAAATAGTGTCTACTCCTCAGGAAATGTGAGTGTGTTCTCACAGTCTCCATATATTCTCCCCTTTGACGCTGCTTTCTCTCAGAATAAATAAGCAGACTTAGCATTTATATCCAAAAGGATTTTTCTGATGTTTATGCCCCATGGATGAGACCTTTTCCTAGTTTTTAACACAGTAATATGTTTTAATACTATTTTATATTCCCTGGTATTTTTTTATGGAAATCTAGAAACATAAGAGGAAGATGCCTTTGTCTACTTATACTACCCACCTTTATAGGAAATCTTGTACATAACACTTTAATTCCTAGAACATGTTAAAGTGTAAACCTATTCAGTTACTTTCATGATAGATCTTTCCCACCTCTGTGCACTCGTGGGAACTCCTTTACAGGTCTATGTGCCATAGCAGGAGATTTACAGTGTCCTTTATAAAAAACAACAGACACTGTTCAGGCCAAGGCATGCTGTGGAGATGGAAACAAAAAATATGTTGGGACAAAATATTATCAGCAAAATTATTCATACAGAGTTTATCTTGTGAAAGTACGACCTTGTTATCTTGGCAGGGACAGCAAGGCCTGCTGTGGTTATTTCCAGAATGCCTCACAGTTTGGCAAACCACTCACTCCAGGAAATCTTTGTTGTTATGCAAACTGTTAGCATGAACCTTTTAGCCCCCATCATTTCTTTTATTTTAAAAAATATATATTTTATTGATTTTTCACAGAGAGGAAGGGAGAGGGATAGAAAGTCCGAACCATCGATGGGAGAGAAACATCGATCAGCTACCTCTTGCACACCTCCAACTGGGGATGTGCCCACAGCCAAGGTGTATGCCCTTGACCGGAATCGAATCCGGGACCCTTCAGTCCACAGGCTGACGCTCTATCCACTGAGCCAAACTGGTTCGGCAGCCCCCATCATTTCTAATAGATTTCAGGAATCTTATTTCTCTGAGCATCTCACCACCCAAAGGCTTCCAACCCCATTGCCCTTTGCACACCCTAACTTGCAAATCCACAGCTATACCTAAGGAAGGAGAGTTGTATTGGGAGTGGCAAAGAGAAACTCCTAGCAATAACTTAATGCTATTCACTTTTTAAAAATTGAAATCTGGAAGCCCTAGCCAGATGACTCAGTTGGCTCAATTAGTTCCAACCCTGGTTGGAGTACTTAGGGGAGGCAACCATACATATTTCTCTTTCACATCCATGTTTCTCCCTCTCTCTTCCTCTCTTTCACACACACACACACACACACACACACACACACACACACACCAATAAAAACATATCCTTGAGTGAAGATTTTTTTAATTGAAATCTATAAAATCAAAAATCAAACCTAACCCTGCAAAGAAAATACAATTCCCAGGACTATTAGTTCCTTGAGAGAAAAATCACATAGATCATGTAAACTGCTCTGTTCCAGTGTCTAACCATATACAGTTTGGCATATAGCACATACTCAAATAAATGAGCAAATAGCTTTAATATTTTCTCTTCAATTTAGCTTAATAATACCTATGAAAGCTTACTTAATAAAAATGCTTCATTGGACAGGATTTTTGATGATTATAGTTACAATTTTCTGCTTAATTTAATGTCTGTCAAATAAAAAGTAAAAATATGTGCTGAAAGAGTAAAATATAAAAATTTAAAAAGTGCTAGGTTAAATAGGTTCCATTGTACATAAAACTTGAGTTTTTAAAGCATTTTTGATGTTCCTCATTACATACTCAAAAAAATAATGTGAAATAAACAGGCCAAATCATACTTATTTTCACTGTTGTGATCATGAGATAAAGAGTTGAAGTATTCCAAACTGATAATCTTAAAACTCCAAATGTCTTATATTGAGTTCAAAAAAATCTGTTGTTAATTATTGACAGATATCTTTATACTTCCTATGTTTCTTGTTCCTCTGCAGAGACACAAGTTGAAACAAGTACAAAAGAAACAATCAAAATTATACAAAATGAAAGTGATACTTACAAAGTAAGGATATTAATAAAATGTGTCTAGTCCCAATGTATCTGATTTGAGATGTATGGACTCTATCTTACAATTAGATTATGATCTAAATCATTATTATATATAATACAAATATAGTCTAAGCTACATGTCAAATTTTAAATTTTCTACTAATAGTTTTAAGTAATGAAAAGAAACAGTTGAAAATGATTTCTGTACTAGTCTTTATTTAATCCAAAATATTATAAATTCATCATGTTATACTATCTACATTTGAAGTGCCCAATGAAACAAATATGGTTAGTGTGTAGAGTACTGGGTATTGTAGACCTAAATTGTTAAATATGGCAGAGACTGCCATATTCAGATATTTCCTCCCTCTTGCACAACACAATAAGCACTAAATAAATGCTGAATTAATACATGCTCAATAGATATTAAGTGAATTACTGAATTAATAGCTGGAAGAAAGAATATCCTGCTTGAGGTCATTGGACTTCTTGGAACTTAGGTTTTCATCATTGTCTTCAAATATTTTTGGTCATTGTCTCCAAATATTTTCTTCTACCAAGATTCTTTTCTTATTCTGGGACTTCAGTAACATGTAAGTTAGAACATATGATATTGTCCTACATATTTCCAAAGGACAGGTCGTTTTTCTCCAATCTTATCTTCAGTATTTGCCTGACTGGAAAACGTGTGTGGGCATGTTTTAAAGATCATTGTTTTGCTCAGCTGGTATGGCTCAGCAATTGAGCATTGACCTATGAACCAGGAATTAACCGTTCAATTCCCAGTCAGGGCACATGCCCACGTTGCAGGCTTGATCCTCAGTGTGGGGTGTGCTGGAGACAGCCCACCAATGATTCTCTCTTATCATTGATGTTTCTATCTCTCTCCCTCTCTCTTCCTCTCTGAAATCATAAAATATGTATTTTAAAAAGAGATCATTGTCTCACTCTTTCACTCTCAGATCTTCTGTTAAAGCCTGGTAAGGTAATTTTTCATTTTAGTTACTGTACTTTTCAATTTTAGAATTTGCAATTTTTAATTGATTTCATTTTCCTGCTAAGATTTCTTATTTATTTCCTTATAAAGAAAATATTTTCTTTGATTACTTGAACATATTTTCCATACATTTTTGTAATCTTACTTTACAATATTTGTTTGCTAAATCTAATTTCCAAAGAACTGATCATTTTTCTTCAATCTCATTTTATTGAAACCTATATTTCAGTATTTGCCTGACTGGAAAATGTGTGTGGATATATTTTAAAGATAATTGTCTCACCCAGCTAACCTAAGATGTGGGCTGTCTTGGGGTAGGGATTGTGCTGATGTGTGTGTGTGTGTGTGTGTGTGTGTGTGTGTGTGTGTGTGTGTGTGTGTGTGTTTACTATGAAACTGTGATGTTAGAGGGTACCAGTTCAATCAGAGTTGCAGGTAGCCAAATCAAATAATAAATCTTACATTTAATTTGACCACAATAACAATGAGCCCCTTGAGATACACATACACAAATACACCTTAGAGATCTATGTGGAGATTTCTCTTTCTCCTCAAGTTTCTACTCTTGGACACAGCTGGTCAAAAATTGACCCCTTTCTCTCTTTCACACAATCCTTTTTCAGGTCTGTCTCTCCCGTTTACTTTCTTTCTTTTCAGGGCTTTCCTTCTCAGCCCTGGTCTGTCTGTGAGCCACTCCCTGCAGAAAGGATTTCGCCTTGGCTAGAGAAACAAATGCTTGCTTGGGCTGAAGTTTTTGGAAAGAGAAGGAAGGAAGGAAGGAAGGAAGGAAGGAAGGAAGGAAGGAAGGAAGGAAGGAAGGGAGGGAGGGAGGGAGGGAGGGAGGGAGGGAGGGAGGGAGGGAGGGAGGGAGGAAGGGAGGAAGGAAGGGAGGAAGGGAGGAAGGGAGGAAGGGAGGAAGGAAGGAAGGGAGGAAGGAAGGAAGGAAGGAAGGAAGGAAGGAAGGAAGGAAGGAAGGAAGGAAGGAAGGAAGGAAGGGAGGGAGGGAGGAAGGAGAGAGGGAGAGAAAAAGGGAGGAAGGGAAAAGCAAAGGAAAGGATGGGGAGAGAAGGGGAAAAGGGAAGAAAGGAAGGAGGAAGGAAGGGAGGGAGGGAAGAAAAAGAGTAAAGAAGGAAAAAGAAAAGAAAGAGTCCTATTTGGAATTTCCCAATGTGCACTTGTGGAGCTTAGCTTTTGACCATCTTGAGCCAAAGGCTCTTCTTACTTACCTTTTGAGCAAAATAGAGAAACCTAACAGCTCCTGAAGGCCACCCTGATAATACTGATTGGGAATATTTTCTCCTCACTCAATTGTGCTTTGTAATGGCATATTTGTAAAGTAACTTTTCTTGTTTTTCTTTTTTTTTTTTTTGTTTTGTTTTGTTTTTTGCAATTAACAATTTCAGGAAATGAAAAAAGGTAAATAAACAAAGTTAGTCCAAATATAAAAATTAAATTCTAAAGTTTTATAGTTTGTGTCCTGGCTCCTAAGAGAAGAATAGTTTATTTCCTGACTTGAGTTTTCTAGGCTCCCCATTGCCCCTCCTGCTATGTGATTCTGGATCTGAGTCAGCCCCGAGGGGCATGTACTCAGTAGTTACAAGGCAGGTTCTGAGACCTGCTCCGTGGCAGGCTAATGACAGCTCTGTGCCCCCTCTCTGCATGGCAGACGGTCAGTGAGAGGCACTGGCATTAGGAATAGCTGCTCAACTGTAATGATATCCTGAGAGCCTACCTTTGCTCCTTTATTTGTAGATAAGGCCTTATCACTGAGTTAACCTGAGCACTTCGCTTCCTGAATTTAAATGATTTCAAGTCACTATCATTCATATGACAAAAGCCGTAGCATTCTGGGTTTCTAGTTGATTTTACTTAAATGTCTGAAGCCACTTTAATTTTACCCAAAAACAGCTCCAAAAAATCAATCAGGAAGTAAATGAACTATCCTGAAAATAATTCCCAGGCTTTCTAATGTGATTTTTAAAAATTTAAGGGTGCTATATAGATGTCTCTAAAGAAAATAGAAAGCATTTTTCTCTCAATTGGAACAGTTTTTAAATTTTATTTTTCAAGGAATTCTAGGCACCCAGGAGGAAAAAGTTATAACAATTTCATTTAAAGTTTCCGTATTAGGCAAAAAGACTTAACACAACTTTACTTCTTTAAATATTTTTTTTCTAATTTTTCCCCTTTATTATATTTAAAAAAATTTAAAGAAAGTAAATAAAAATAGATAGAAACTAGCTCATCTATTTTTTCTTTTTCTTTTCTGTTCCAGATTATTTTTAACAAAAGACTTTTCAATTTGAAGTAGAATTGAAGATAGGATATGAACTACTTTCACTCTTAGACTACATACGGATAGACCTCTAAAATAGGGCTGACTCAGAGATCCAGAATCACATCGCAGAAGGGGCAATGGGAAGCTTAGAAAACCCAAGTCAGGAAATAAACTGTTATGATCATTGTCAAATAGAACTTAAATGTCATTTTCTCAATCAATAATAATAAAAGGCAACATGCTAATTAGATCGAATGTCCTTCCCAAAATCCTTCTGGCTATGAGGAAAGCCTGGGTCCTGGGTACCCGGAGGGAAGCCCAAGTCTCAAATGCCGGAGGGAAGCCGGTGCCAGGGGAAGGAAGGCCTATTCTTGCATGAATTTTATGCATTTGAGCCTCCAGTAGTAAAATATAGGCTATGATTAATAGCCATTATTGAAATGTCAAATTGGCATACTCTTTTCATATGTTACAGTCTCTGATTAGCTGCTTTAGAGGAAAAGTATGTCCCCGATATGTTGCCTTTGATTTACAAATTTTCCACAGATTCTTTTAAATCATATTTGATTCAACTTTCTATTTAAATGAAGTTGTCTTAGAAATTAGATTAGCTAAAAATATCAGATGCCTGTTTGGAATGAGACTGCGAAATCAGTGTCTATTCACTGTGCCTTTTAAGTCAATTGAACTCAGTGCCATACATTAGTTAGGAATATATACAGTAGAGGAGCCTAGAGATTTTAATTTAACTGGGCTAGAGTATTACTTCTAAAAAGAGCCAAGATTTAAATCATTGATCTTTCTTAAAAGGGAAAATTGAAGAGTCAGGGGAAACTGTAAGATTAGGAGTCTGTTTGTTTATATGTTTTTATTCCATGAAGATTTAAAGTTAACTAATGATGGGAAATTTTCTTATCTCCTTCCAGGTTCGCTGTTTCTATATGTTTTTATAAATTTGGTCTACCCAAATTCATGTGGGGCTTTATTTTGAGCAAGCATATGGGGCAGGCAAACTTAGAGAAACTAAGAATGATCCATTTTAATTTAGATGTGAAACTTACAGATGAACTTCCTTATGTGGAGATGTGGGCCAGAACTCTTCATATTGTCATTTCAGGACCTGACCCAGGAGGGCCTAAGGGCTGCAAAGAGTGCCAGGCCACAGAAAACACCATGCTTCTGACTCTAAAACTGAAAGTCTCCAAAGGTCATGTCCAATGCTCTGCTGATGCAGAAGGCAGAAAATCTTAAAAAGCAGGAGTTCCAGGAGATGCAGAAGGTCTGGGCAAAAATGCTGAAAACTGTCTCCTGGCTTCCCAAAGTACTTGAGTTCAGTAGCATTTATCCTGTTTCCCCCAAAATAAGACAGTGTCTTATATTAATTTTTGCTCCCGAAGATGCACTAGGTCTTATTTTCAGGGGATGTCTTATTTTTCCATGAAGAAGAATATGGTACACATTTATTGTTGAACAAAAAAAAAAAAAAGGAAATTTATTACCTGTATACGGTACAGTAGTAGTTGTCATCACAAACCAGCATAACCAGACAAACTGTGAATCCTATGGTATCAAGAATTTCTTGTTACTACCATTATTTCCATGTACAACAATCTATGGTACATTTACTGATACTGATATTTACCGGTATGAACACAAAGTAGATTTATTCAACGACAGTCATGTCATCATCTTCTGGAACATCATCATAACAATCCAAACCCTGAATTTCCTGGTGAATTTCTTGTGACTCCATTTCTTTCAGAATCAATGGACCAAACCTCTCATGTTTAGCAATAGCACTGTCCTTAAATGAGTACTTCCTATCAAGGTAGCCTGCTCATAGTGCATTTGCAATGCAACTGTCAGTGATTTTCTCCCATGAATTCTTCACCCAAGTCACAACCTCTTGCAGTTTAGGTTTCACAAAGTTTCCACGCTGATTTCTCTCCATTTTATTTTCAATGTAGTCATTAATTTTCATCTTCAAATTGTCCTTGAATGGCTTGTTTATTGCAATATCAAGAGTCTGGAGATAGCCGTCATTCCTGCAGGAATCATTAATTGATCTATTTTTCTTTCGTGAAGAAATTTCTTCATGTCTTTAGCGTGGTGAGTGCTAGTTGCATTCCAGACTAGCAGACCTCTTTGGCTCCCTCGCATAACAAGCAGTAGCATTAAATCAACCCACTTCCTTATAACTGCTTTTGTGGCCCAGGCTTTTTCAGTTTCAAGAATAAAACTAGATATTATCAGGGAGATCTTATTTTTGGGGGGATGCCTTATATTACAGTGAGAGGTAAAACTGTAAGTAGGTCTTATTTTGGGGGGATGTCTTACTTTTGGGAAAACAGGATAGCTCATCAAAGGACACACTTATAGCAAACTGCCCCATGCCTGGCACATAATAGATGTTCTGTAAATATTTTGGAAGTTGATCAGAACAATGGCAATATTAAAATGCTTGAGCCCACAGGAAAAGAAATCTTCCTTGGTTGACAGCTTACCGATAAACAGTGATTAAAGAATTTTATTTTAATTTAACAAAGTTGGTCATCTGTGTCCCTAGAATATAGAAACACCTCAATTGGACTATTGTGCTTGAAGCTTATGCTGAGAAATAATAGCTGATTGAAGACCCACAGTTAGAAAAATATGGTCTTGTGTTCACAGTAAAATTGAAAAAAAAAAAGAGATTTATCAATGGGTTCCATAAGAGCTTTTATTGTCTTCAGAATACTGTACTTAATAGGACAGGAAAATATCTAATATACATAAAAAAGATGTCACTTAAATGTGTAAATGGCTTAAATATAACATTGAATACATTCTAAACCTTAATTATTATAAAATTTTAATGATGAGAAACAATTTATTTTCTGGTAAATTTACACAGATATAACAATGGTCTTTTCTTTCTATAAGAAATTAAGACTCCTGGTCCTAGAGTACGTATATAGTACTTCCCACATTCCCACTGAAACCCATTCATTGTCACACATCTTCCTGTTACCGTTCTCGCAAAGGATGGAACGCCAGTGTTAGCTCCCGACTCCTGGGAGTTTCTGATGCTTTCATGCTGACTCTATAATTCAAACCTGTACAAGGAGCAACTGGCAGCTCAAGTCTTCTCTCTGGTTGGATGTCTGTCAACTAAAGGATTTATTTTTTTAATATGAGAATATGTCAGTTTCCATCTTAAGTATACGTTTTGATGACTCAGGGAAACATTGAATGTCTGATGGTTAAATAAGAAAATACAAAAATTCAGCATTTAAAAGCAACTTCTTTCACACTGTGATAAGGATTTTACCCAAGAACTCAGCATAGATCATAAATGTGACATATTCCTATTTTGTAAATGAAGAAATATGTATACAGTGCATATATGTTTGTATGTTCCACAGATAGTATTTTTTAATAGAAAAACTCAGGATTTCTTATTACTGCATCTGTTCCTGTGAACATAAAACATTTTTAGTAGAAAAACAGCATGAAGTTTACTTATAAAGTTGTATATTGATGGATACTTAGATTGCTTCTATTTCTTGGCTATTGTAAAAAATATTGCAATAAAAATAGGGGTAAATATATCTTATTGAATTAGTGTTTTGCATTTCTTCTGATAAATACCCAGAAGTGGAAGAAGTGCTGTGATGCATATATATGAAAATATATGTGAAAATAGAACTGGAACGTGCAGTGTTCCCCTGGGCAGGATGCAAAGGTGGCCTCCAGAGTTCTTGACCAGTTGCAGTCAAAGAATGAAACCATGGACAAAAGGTGGTATAGGAAAAGGTAGACATTTATGGAGAAATAAGCACAGACTCCCCAAGTCCATTTTTCCTAAGGTTTATAAAGGCTGCAGTTCTTTGTGTCTTAATATCTCTCTAATTGGTCACTATAGCAGCTTCAGAGCTCAAATCCCACGTGGGATTCCCCTCATTTTCTCCCCTTTGTTTTTCTATTCCCTTTGGCTTTCCTCTTTATTCTATGAATGGATGGCTTCTTCTCCTTCTTTCTGTGAATGTATACCTTTCGGCAGTTCCCAGTCCCCTTATTCTGTAAATGTACACCCTTTGGCAAATCCCTTATTCTATGAATGTATACCTTTTGTAACTCCTAGCTTTGTAGCCCTGTGGTTCTCTCCATGGACCACCCTCCTTCCCCCCAATTCCTAAAATTTCCTAAACCTGCCTATTTTACTCCTAAAAACTCCTTTAATATACAATAGAATATAATTCAGCCATAAAAATAATTAAATTTTACATTTGTGACAGTATGGATAGTCCTATAGGGCAAAATGCTAAGTGAAATAAATCAGACACAGAAAGACTACCATATAATTTTTTTTACATGTAGAATCTAAAGAACAAAATAAATGAATAAACAAAACAAAAACAGACTCATAGAGAGAAAAATTGATGACTGCCAGATTGGAGGGGAATTGGTGCTGGGTGAAAGAGATGAATGGATTAATAAGTAAAAATTGGTAATTACAAAATAGTCATGGGGATGTAAAGTACAGCATAAGGAATATAATCAATAATGTTGCAATAACTATGCATGGTACCAGATAGATTCTAGACTTGTTTATAAGGGGGATCACATTGTAAATTATATGAATGTCTAACTACTATGATGTACATCTGAAGCCAATATAAAATAATATTAAATTGCAACTGTAATTTTAAAATAAATAAATAAAATATGATACTTAATCATCATTAGTTTTAATACTTGATTGATAGCAATCCTATCATCATTTCATGCCAAAATAACAGGTTAATATTTTTTTAATCCAGGAAAAAACAATTGACATGTTATTAATATAAGTCTATGGTGCTATTTCTTTACTGAATTTATTCATATAAGTCTGAGTATGCCTTATCTACAGATATTGAAGGAGACAGAATAATGGTAATAGTTCACCTCAGTCTTGCCAACTCATCAACTAAACCTTCAGCCATATAGCTTTCCATCAGCTACTTCTGGGACTCCCATGAATGACATCTGTCCTCAAACAATTATAATTCTGTAAGAAATTACTGCTGTCTCACCACATTTCTTCCTTTGGAATCTTCCCTGGAAGGAGCAGGGGGGCCAAGGGACACTAACGTTCTCACAGTGTTGTCCACCTGTCATTTCATATGTTTGTCCTGAAGATAGGTCATTCTTCTTTTGTGCCTGCCCCTTCTCCCATAGACGTTTTGGCTGGAGACTTATAGCAAACTGTATCCTTCTCTTCCTCCTTCTCTCTTCCATCCTACCTGAGCCTTTATGGCACTGGAGCCTTCCTCCTCTATTGGGATAAATAAAAGACCTAATACAAAAGGACTCATCCAGATCCATCCCTTAAGGATCTGCTCCAAATGGCTTGTCTGACTGAACCCTAAATCACAAGGAAGGTAGTCTATAAACATTGATTCCCTTAGCAAACATTTTGAGGCTTTTCAAAATTCCCAATGCACCGTTTTAACAAGCTATAGAGTGCTGTGGAGCGAACTCGAGTGAAAGACCACTGGAGTCCAGACCAAATTAACATTTAGGGAGCCTTTAATAGCCGGCCTGTGACTGCTCTGCCTTTCTTCAGGCAGGGAGACCACAGAGCAGCAGCGACTCTTTGTCTAGGACCACTTTTCAACACATTAACCACATCCTGTTTTTGCAGAGCAAGCAACCTAAGACAAAATATTTTTTCCTAAGCAACGTCAGGGTCATGCCATTGACAACCATGTTACTCACAGGGTCACCCTGTTCTTCGGAAAGCTGACAGTGTTCTATCTTGCAAGGGTATTTTGTGAGGTGCGCCTGGGGAGGGATCATGGTGTAAACACTGACAACTCTATCTGGGTCATGGTCCACGGCCTTTGTGCAGTGCTCAAAAATTCCCACTCTCTAACATGTAGCATGGAGAGTAATGACAGGATGCTAAGAAAGATGAGCACACTGATGTAGGAATGTGCTGCCTTTATGATATCATCTAGATGACTTTCATGACAAACAGTAACAATTCCACTTTAATTTCACAGTTTTGAAAGAAGTTTTTAGGGGTAAAATACTCAGGTTTAGCAAGTTTTAGGAATTAGGGGGTCCATGGGGAGAACCACGGGGCTGCAAAGCTGTGAGCTGCCCAAAAGTATACATTCACAGAATAAGAGAGTTGCCAGAGGTATACATTTACATAATAAAGGAAAGGAATCCACTCATTCAGAGAGGGAAGAGGAATACCAAAGGGAATAGAAAAACAAGAGAGAAGAGGAGAACCTCACTTGAGGTTTGAGCTCTGAAGCTGCTATAGTGCCCAATCAGAGGAGATATATCAAACACAAAAAACTGCAGCCTTTAAAATATAAGATAGATTTGGTGGGACTCTCTCCCCCTTGCCACATGGGATTTTGTGCTTGTTTCTTTTTCTTTTTTTTTAAATATATTTTTATTGATTTTTTTTTTGCAGTATAACTTATAATTAATAGTAGTACATGTTTTCCTTTCCCCCTCCCCCTTATCCTCCCCCCAGCCTCCCCTACCCCCCAGCACATATCCCCACCCTCGCTCCTCCCCGCCCAGTGTCTTTCATTCATTGGTTATGCTCATATGCATGCATACAAGTCCTTCAGTTGATCTCCGCCCCCCCCCCCAATCCACCTCCCATCCACCCAAGCCTTCCCCTGTAGCTTGACAGCCTGTGCTTGTTTCTTAATAAATTTCCACCTTTTCCTATACCACCTTTTGTCTGTGGCTTCATTCTTTGAATACACCTGGACAAGAACCCAGGAGGCCATCTTTGCATCCTGCCCAGGGGATCCCCACATGTTCCAGTTCAATTTTCACATTTCAGTTTTAGGAATGTATCTGAAGTTCTATTTGAGAAGTATACTCATTAAACCCTGTTAAGAGCCGATACCTTTCTACTATTACTTAATTGCTAAAGAAGGTGGTGGATGCTTAGTGCTTATTTTCAGACATTGAAATAAATTACATTTTGATCCCACACAGCTAGAGGCACTGTGTCCCATCACTAATCTCTTTCTTGTACAATCAATAAATACATTTGACCTCCTGCCATATATAAGAAACTATACTAGGAATTTTAATGCATTTAAAAAATAAAAACAAAGTCACTAACTTAAACATATTTACCATCTAGTTTGGGGAAGAAAAAATATATATATATGAAAAATGAAACAGAAGGCCAGAGACCAGGAGACCAGAACACAGGCTTTATTAAGGTGAAGACCCTGCCGGCTACCTTCCCAAGGGAGAATGAGGGCATGTGCCAGGGTGAAGGCGCCTTTTGAGGGAAGGGGATGGGGCTTTGCGGAGGAGGTAGAGAAACCAGGATTAGAGGAGCGGGAGGAGAATAAGGACACAGCCAGACTGCCTTTGGACTGCCTCACAGACCTGGAGAACAGTTCATAGACCTGGAGAACAGTCTGGGAGAACAGTGCCACGTGGGACACTGAGGACACCTTTTAAGGGGAAGAACAGGAAGGGGTTGGGCCCAGGGCGGAATGAGAAGGGGTGGGACCCAGGGCACTCAGCATGCACTGATTGGTGGTTCAATGTCTCTGAGATGTCTCTGTGGCAGATGCTGTTTACATTATAACTCTGCCCACCAGTTGGGGGGAGGGAGGATCTATCAACACACACACACACACACACACACACACACACACACACACACACAAATAAATACAATGTTATATACTATATTCCAAGTCCATAGAGTTGATAAAGCTATGGAAATTTAGAATTCTAAAAAAAATGTACATTTTTGCTTATAAAAGAACATAGACCCTTGATTAGTCATTGTACAGAGAAAAAATTCTGTGGGCTTAATACTTTGCCCCCAAATCTCTATGTAGCTTAGCAAAAAATGATTTGTTGGAAGCTGGTCATGGATATATGAATTTCATTCTTTTTGAAATAAGAACAGGGTTTCTTTTGTTTGTTTGTTTGATAGATAGCTAATGAATGTACTTGATATGCTATTCAAAAGGTAAAGTATATAAACACTGAAAGGTGAATGTCAACCTCTTCTCTCTTCCCTAGTTACTGGGACTCTCTTCCTGGAGCCAATGCTTTTTACCAGTTTCTGTGCATCTTTCTAGAGAAATAATATGCCTTTACAAACTAGACTCTATTTTTCTGTTTTTTTATGTAAATGAATTCATTTTATAGATACTCATTTGTAGCTGTTTTCTTCACCAAATATCATAATTTAGCACTATTATGATATTTTCATATCAGTCCACATAAGTGAATATGCCATAATACATATTTAATCAGCTCCCTATTAAACATTTATTTTCAACTTTTACTAGTAAAAACAATGCTTTATATGAAGTGAAATTGCTAGATAAAAGGGAGGTTCATTTTAAATGTTGATTGAGCCCTGGCCAGTTTGGCTCAGTGGATTGAGTGTCAACCTGCGCACTGAAGAGTCCTGGATTCAATTCTGGTCAAGGGCACATGCCCAAGTTGTAAGCTAGATTCCAAGTAGGGTGAATGCAGGAGGCAACCAATCAATGATTCTCTCTCATCATTAACATTTCTATATATCTCTCCCTCTCCCTTCCTCTCTGAAAGCAATAACAATATTTTTAAATAAATAAATAAAATGTTGATTGATACAGTCAATTTTCCTCCAGCAATATATTTCTTTAAGGCAAATCACTTATGAGAATAACAAATCTATGGGAGATATTTCTACCTTGACATAATGAATCTCTTTGTTCTTTAAAGATATAAATATTTTTGTCTTAATAAGAAGTAGTATTTATAATAAATTCATTGGCAATTATAAAAAGAATATGAGGACATAGAAAACTACTTGCTCCAAACTACTTTATAAAAATTAACTCAATATGCAGGTGTTTTGTGACTTGTCAAATTCTTCATGCATTTACTGTGAATTCCAAAGTCGTCATCCTTCTTGGGGTGGGCTGAAGACTTTAAAGCACTGCTAAGTAATTTTTATCAAGTGTCAATGGTAAAGTTCATGGTGCTCAATGACAAATACCTGAGATACATAGATCTTTAAGCAAACTGAGCGTCTGCTTTCTAATGCAAGAGACAAGTGGTTCAAAGTCTTACATTTTAAAGCTACATCTATAAACATAGTGGGAAAGCCAAAATTATTCAAGAACTATTTCAAATGTAGCATTTGTCTTTTAAATTAGTCACAGTCCACAGAGGACAATAATCAGGGGACACAATTGTGGGAAACTTTGGGATGCTTTTATTTTTAACCAGCATGAAGGTGGTAAGCAGGGTAAATTTGAAATTTTTCTGTCAATAAGATCTATCAATGTGGTCTAATAATTTTTTCTGAACATTTCCCCCAAAGTACTTTATATCTTTAAGTCAACAAACAATATTTGAAAAATATTTATTGAGTATCTGTCATGAGTCAGGCACTGTTGTAAATAGATACTAGGTACATGTCTCCTGACTTTTATTAGTGAATAGCTCATACAGGGAGAAAAATCTGTTAATAAAAAAAGCAGTGAATTATTACAGAAGTGTTAACAAGGACCAATGGAAATACAAAGAAAAAGGTTTATTATATTCAGGGAGAAGGAATAGTTTTATAGAGGAGACAACACCTGAATTGAATTTGAAAAGATAAGTTGATATTTGATATGTACATTAAAGATGGAATAACAAGAGAAAGCAGAGACCAGGAGGATGAAGAAATTTGACACATTCTATGAAGACAGTTCAGACTAGCCAGAGAGGTACAGATGTAGATATTGATATAGATACACAAAACACATAAATATGTATATACAATGAGTGGCCAGATTATTATGATCTCTGAGGCCTAGTGCATGAATTAGTGCATGGGTGGGATCTGGCCAGCCTGGCCAGGGGTAGGGGACACGGGCGGTTGGCCAGCCTGCCTGCTGGTCGAACTCCTGGTGGAGGGGACAATTTATATATTAGCATTTTATTATGTAGGATATACACCGAGTGGCCAGATTATTATGTGTTCAGATATCATAATAGTCTGGCCACCCAGTATTTATACACTAGAGGCCCAGTGTACTAGTATATATATGCAAAATTCTGCTCAGGTAGGGTCCCTAGGCCTGACTAGCGATCAGGGCTGATCTGTGGGGCAACCAGTGGGGCGATCAGAGGCTCCCTGCTGGCACCTGCCTTGGCTGGCTTGGGGTCTGAAGACTACCCTGGAGTCTGTGCACATTATAGTGACTGGTCGTTCTACCGGTCATTCTGCAATTTGATCAATTTGCATATTAGGCTTTTATTATATAGGATAAGATATAGAATATATCATACTATTGCCCTGGTGCATGGATGTGTGCATATT
This sequence comes from Antrozous pallidus, assembly GCA_027563665.1. NCBI lineage: Eukaryota > Metazoa > Chordata > Mammalia > Chiroptera > Vespertilionidae > Antrozous > Antrozous pallidus. Next base: position 16,199,903 of record CM050521.1, on the reverse strand, counting down.
GAAAGGATATTAATTAGAAGGTGGCCGGTGAGGCGGGACTGGGTGAGACAGGCTGGACAGGCCCTGGAGGCACCCTCCCACAGTCCGTCCCCAGCCTGCCACACCTGGGGCAGTGGCACAGTTCACAGGGTGTCTGCAGGGTGAGCAGGGTCCCATTGGCAGGTGGGGTCCCTTGGCTTGGCTTGCAGGATCGGGCTGAAACTGACTCTCTCAAGGGGTCCAGAATTGCAAGAGGGCAGTTCTCTGGTAATGCACCCTGAAATCGAGCTCTCTCCTCTCTGGTTCTGGGGTGCATCACCCAAGAACCATTGCTGCCAAGTTGCCACAGCCCAGCAGCTCCTGCATTGAGCGTCTGCCCTCTGGTGGTCAGTGCACCTCATAACTACTGGTCAGACAGTTGGATGGTTGCTTAGCCTTTTATATATATAGATATAATATACATATTGAAATAGTATCTATAATAATAAAAACATAATATACTAATTAGACCAGACGTACTTCAAGATGAAGCTGGAGCTGCAAAAGAAGCCTGGGTCCCAGGTACCAGAGGGAAGCTAGTGCTGGCAGCTGGGGGAAGGAAGGCCAACTCTTGCATGAATTTCTTGCATTGGCCCTCTAGTGTGTGTGTGTGTGTGTGTGTGTGTGTGTGTGTGTGTGTATGGAAGGATCAGAAAAAGAATGTACTTTGTGACAGGTTGAAAGGGAAGGAAAAGAGTAGATTCTGGGAGAGCTTACCATAATATGTTAAGATATTTTGACTTTGTATCTTCTTTTTAAAAAATTTCTTTGTTGATTAAGGTATTATATATGTATCCTCATTCTCCATTACCCCTTTCAACTGCCTCCTCCAACTCACGCCCTCACCCACCCTGGTGTCTGTGTCCATCGATAGGCTTATATGCATGCATCCAAGTGCTTTGGTTGATCTCTTCCTCTTACCTTCACCCTCCCCTACCTTTCCTCTGAGGTTTGACAGTCAAGGTTTCTCTGAATCTGGATCTGTTTTTGTTCTTTAGTTTCTGTTGTTCATTATATTCCATAAATGAGTGATATCATGTGATACTTATCTTTCCTTGACTGGCTTATTTCACTTAGCATAATGCTCTCCAGTTCCATCCATGCTCTAATTTAAAGCAGCCACCTTTTCCTCCTTTTTCTTCTTCTTCTTCTTTTTAAAGAATACTTTTCAGCATTTCATATAACACTGGTTTGTGTTGATGAACTCCTTTAGCTTCTTATCTGTGAAGCTCTTTATCTGACCTTCAATTCTGAATGATGGCTTTGCTGGGTAAAGTAATCTTGGTTGTAGGTTCCTGCTATTCATCACTTTGAAAATTTCTTGCCACTCCTGTCTGGCCTGCATAGTTTCTGTTGAGAAATTAGCTGACAATCATATGGGTGCTACCTTGTAGGTAACTGAGTGTTTTTCTATTGCTGCGTTTAATATTCTGTCTTTGTCTTTTGCTCTTGGCATTTTAATTATAATGTGTCTTGGTGTGGTTCTCTATGAATTCCTTTTGTTTGAGGTTCTGTGTGCCTCCTGGACTTGTAAGTCTATTTCTTTTACCAGGTGGGGGAAGTTTTCAGTCATTATTTCTTCAAATATGTTTTCCATATCTTGCTCTCTCTCTTCTTCTGGCACCCCCATAATGCAGATGTTGGTATGCTTGTAGTTGTCCCAGAGGCTCCTTACACTATCTTCAATTTTTTAAACTCTTTTTTCTTTTTGCTTTCCTGGTTGAGTGCTTTTTGTCTCTTGGTATTTCAAATCTTTGACTTTATTCTTGTGTTCCTATAGTCTGCTGTTGGGTCTCTGTATAATATTTTTTTATTTCAGTCAGTGTATGTTTAATTTCTGGTTGGTCCTTTTTCATATCCTTGAGGGTCTCGCTGAATTTATCAGCCTTTTTTAAGAACCTCTAGAAAAACCATATAACCATGGTTTTGAACTCTACATCCAGTCGTTTGTTTTCCTCCATTTCTTTCATTTGTGATCTGTTTCTTTATCTCCACATTTTCGCTGCTTCCCTGAGTTGGTAGGGTAGCTTTGTGTCCTAGTTGTCTCGGCCCTCCCTGTTACCTGAAGTGGACACTATTGGTGCACTCCTTTGTGGACTGTGTGTACAACCTTGTTGTAGTTAATTCCTGATTGTTATTGGTGTCACTGGGAGGAATTGACCTCCAGGCCAATTGGTTGTGAGAATCAGCTGTGTCTACACTGGAAGACAGCCTATGTGCCAAGACTTGCAAATTTGCCAAAGCCTCTGTGCTCAGCTTTGATGGGGCGGAGATTCAGGGTGGAGCCGACAGCCTTGGTCTCCAGTCAGCCCCGCCCCACGAGATCACTGGGTCTCAGTGTTCGCAGGCAATTGCTGCAAGCACCTCTGAGAGAAAGGTGCCCTCGAGTTTCACCTGCTGCCAAACAGTCCAATGAGTCTGGACTCAAAGATTCTCACCCGGCACTGGGGATCAGTGCAGTGGGAATTGGGGTTCAGCACTGTCCAGAACTCCTGTCTCCTTCCTGCCAGATCAAGCCAGTGGCACACTCAACAGTCCTTCTCTGTGCACACTCGTGCATGCATCTCTGGACCTCTGCCTTTAGCAGTTCCCCAGACTTTCTGCCTTACAGTCCAGATTTCCCCATATGGGCCTGGGTTTCCTGGGAGTGGAATTCAGTGCAGTTGGAACTGGGGTTCAGCATAGTCTGGGGCTTTTGTCTCCTTCCCACTAGAGCACACCAGCCAGGTACTCAGCCGCCCCATTCTTTCAGGCCCATTCTCTTCGCCTGTGTGTCTCTGTACCTCAGGCTTTGCAGCTCCTCTGATTCTCCCTGTGCTTTTCTTTTTCCTTCTAGTTGTCGGATTTCCAGTCAGCCACCTTTCCTGTGTTTCTGGATGATGTCTGTTTTGTCTTTTAGTTGTATTTTTGAAATTTTTGTGCGAGGCAGCAGTTTAGGTGTTTACCTATGCCACCATCTTGGTTCCTCTGACTTTGTATCTTCTAAGCCAAAACTTTCCAAACAGTGCATCAAGTTCAACTGATATACTGAATGTGTTATGGGTACATGGTCCACAAACAACTCAGCTTGTGGTGTTATGTGCGAGGTCGCTCTGGACAAATAATCTCACCCATTTACTCCAAGATATATAACATTTTAAGTTGAGATACACTCCTCTAGGTAGCAAAGATTTTAAATTCAATCTAAACTAATGATGTACATGCAGTCTAAAAGAGTCACTAGAAACTGCATGAAAGGTGAAGAAGGTTTAAAGACCAAGTACAGTGTTCAGAATTCATAACAAGAAGTCACAATGGATATCGGTGAGAAGGTAAAAGGATAGCACCCCATTTTGGTTTAACTAAGAGAATAATGATGCCTTTAATTGAGTTAATGAAGATGTCTCAAACCTTAGAGTCCTTGCATGTCTAGTGTCAGTGGGACATATGGGATACATGTTACATGCCTGTAGAAATATCAGGTATTACCATTGGGTATATGTGTATTTAATAGAAATTATACATAGTACAGTAACCCTGTCTCTGTTAGAAGCTGCCCTGATGGTGAATAACAAATATGTGAAAAAGTGGATTAAACAAGTAGAGACAGTTTTTTTCCACAGGGAGCATGACCAATTTTGAATTGGACATTCCAGCATTTGATGCATCAGCTCCAGGTTGTGAGCCACGAGCCAGGTCACCCTAATCTTTTCCATGGAACTGTGCTTTCCAGTGGTTCCCAGTCTTAAAGTCACCACAAGGTCATCAATGGCTGTTGAAGTTCTAGCCCCGTGGTTGGCAAACTGCAATTCATAAGCCACATGTGGCTCTTTGGCCCCTTAAGTGTGGCTCTTCCACAAAATTCCACGACCTGGGCTAGTCTATTTTGAAGAAGTAGCATTGGAAGAAGTTTAAGCTTAAAAAATTTGGCTCTCAAAAGAAATTTCAATCATTGTATTGTTGATATTTGGTTCTGTTGACTAATGAGTTTGTCGACCACTGTTCTAGCCAATACATCCACATTCCATGAAGGAAGAAGGAGCCAGAGGAGAGGTCAAAGGGCACATGCTGGCTGAGTTTAGTTATTCTTTCAAGATTTTCCAGAGATCCTAACTAGTAACTTCTGTCCATACCTGAGTGATCAAAACTGACATGTAGCCCTAGCCAGTTTGGCTCAGTGGATAGAGCATTAGCTCATCGACTGAAAGGTCCCAGGTTTGATTCCAGTCAATGGCACCTAACTCAGTAGCAGGCTTGATCCCCAGCCTCCTCAATATTTCTCTCTGTGTGTCTCTCCTCATCTCTTTCACTCTCTCTAAAAATCAGTGGGAAGAACCTCTAATTTTGGAGGTAGGAAAATAGGATTAACAACAAAAAGCTGACATGTGGCTGCTTTAATCTGCAAGGGAGCTTGAGACTGATTTTTTTTTAAACTGGGGATACTGCTATCTCAACTAAATCAAAGTTCTGTTAGAAAGGAAAAAGGGGATATTAAATACTAACTGCATTACTAGTAGTCCATGGCACTCAACCTACAATACGGGGAGATAGCATTTGAATGCTTATTTTAAGAACATTCTTCTCCATAATTATATAATTACTTTTTGAACTTCTCAAAGCACTTTCTCACACATTATTGCATTTTCTCCTTAAAACAACCCAGTGAAATAGTGGGAAGTAAAGCTTTCTCAGTTATTTTTAAAAGCAACAGAAAAACAAGACATTATAAGCAGTGAAAATAACACTAAGAGCCTAATTTTTTATAAAATTAGGACTTTTGCAATGATAATAAGGAACAAAACTGACTGGTTTTCAACTGAATTGACAAGATGTTTTTAATATCATGTAGGCCCAGGATCTCTCTCCTTCAGAAAATACAGGAAATTACAGCAGTTTATTTTTAAGGTGACATCAACTTAAAAACAAGAGTCTACTATTTGCCTAAATAATTCAAGAGCCAATATTAGGATAGCATCACAAAGTCCCTTGAAGTGGGTGCTTATCCAATATGTGATGGGGTAAAAGGATGTCAGGAGAAGGGATGATCAATTTGTTCTCTCTCTCTCTCTCTCTCTCTCTCTCTCTCTCTCTCTCTCTCTCTCTCATTTATTCCCATATGCTGCTTGATGCGAAGGGGCTTTTGGTAAAGCAGACTTTGTTTGCCTGTGTTTAATAATGTTGCCATGAGACATAATTGAATGTGTCGACTGCAGGTAGTTCATGCTGAAAAGAGGCCTCTTGCTTTGGGGGCAGGAGGGGTGTGGTGGAGGAGAACCTATCCATATCTGGTTATGAGAACTGTCACTCACCCTTACCTCAGAGCGAATGAAATTTGCCTCCAGAAGGATCCTAGACTCTAGGGGTGACAGAGACTAGAGAACACAGAGAACAGCAGGAAGAGGAGGGCAGGAGGCTGGAGAAAGAAGATATCCCCAGAGGAGGCAGCCCTTGTATATGCAGAAAGGCAACTTGATGTAAAAGGAAAGTTTCAACCACTTCTGGATCTTCAATGGCACCTGAATCAGCTAGCCATGAATTTGTTTTCTTTCTCATAATGGACTATACAGCTTTATTTATAGATATTGTGAGTATGAATAAAACCACTGATTAAAATAAGTCATTGAAAATAGTTTCTAAATTTTATTTGAGTCATAAAATTTGTATTACAGTTTATCCTTATTTATTAATGACTCTTTATTATATAGCTCAGCATACCATAAGAAAGCAGAAGCATTGATATAATATATATATATACATATATATATATATATATATATATATATATCCTTTCTAATAAAAGAGTAATATGCAAATTGGCCATACCTCCACTACACCTACAAGCCATGCCCACCAGCCACACCCAAGAGCCAATCAGGAGTGACTATGCAAATAAACCAAACCAAATAAACTGCTGTAATTTCCTGTATCTTCTGAAGGAGGGAGAGACTGGGCCTACATGATATTAAAAATGGCCACCGAGAGCAGCGGGGAGGCTTGGGTTTCCCCGGCGATGGAGGAAGCCAAGCTTTCTGCCTGCCCTTGCCAGCTCAGGCCTCCACTCAATGCTACAAAGTTTCAATGATAGAAGATAAATAAAAATGATGGCAGCCATGGAGCTGGACAGAGCAGGAGGCTTGAGTTGTACCCAGCAATAGAGGAAGCCAAGCTTTTCACCTGCCCTGGCTGGCCCAGGCCTCCACTTAAGGCTACAAAGTTTCAATAATAGAAGATAAATAAAACACAACAGAAATGGCTGTGACCACAGAAGGAACCCAAGGCTTGGCTCCATTCCAGGCTACAAAATTTCAATTATAGAAGATAAATAAATCCCAGATACCAGGGCCTCCTCTTGGGTCGCTGGGGGGCGGGGGTGGGGGGGGGGGGAGGGAGGGGGCATGACCAGCCTGCATAGTGCCACAGACCCCTTGCCCAGTCTACTCCACACCACAAGAGAGCCCCCACCCTGATTTGGGACACCCTTCAGGGCAAACCAACCGGCCCCTTACCTGTGCACCAGGCCTCTATCCTATCTAATAAAAGAATAATATGCAGATTTACCATCACTCCAACACACAAGATGACTGCCCCCATGTGGTCAAAGATCCTGCCTCCATGTGGACACAAGATGGCCACCACAAGATGGCCAGCAGGGGAGGGCAGTTGGGAGGGATCAGGCCTACAAGGGAGGGAAGTTAAGGGTGACCAAGCCTGCAGGGGATGGCAGTTAATGGTGACCAGGCTGGCAGAGGAGAGAAGCTGGGGGTGACTGGGCCTGCAGGGAAGGGCAGTTTGAGGGGACCCAGGCCCTGCAGGGGAGAGTAGTTAGGGGTGACCAGACCTAGGGGGAAGAGCAGTTAGGGGCAAACAGGCTGGCAGGGGAGGAATTAGGCATCAATCAGGCTGGTAGGGAAGTGGTTAGGGGCAATCAGGAAGGCAGTCAGGAGAGCAGTTGGGAGCCAGCAGTCCTGGACTGTGAGAGGTATGTCTGACTGCCTATTTAGGGGTCCCAGATTGGAGAGGGTGCAGGCTGGGCTGAGGGACACTCCCCCTGTCATCCCCCCTGTGCACAAATTTCATGAACCAGGCCTCTAGTGTGTGTATGTGTGTGTGTGTGTGTCTGTGTGTGTGTGTGTGTGTGTGTGTGTGTGTGAGGACTGATGCACGAAGATTCGTGCAAGCAAGCATGGACCTTCCTTCCCCTGGCTGCTGGCACTGCCTTCGCTCCAGCCCACAGCCACCTTTCTGCCTTCCCATGATGCCCAGAGGTCCAGAGTGGCTGGGGTGGTGTTGAACGCCTGTGTCATCACCATGGTGATGACCCAAGCCTCCCACCCTTCCCCCAGCTGCTTGGGCACCCATCTGCATATGCAAATTAACTTGCAATCTTTGTTGGGTTAATTTGCATACCAACTCCTGATTGGCTGGTGGGAATCACAAAGGTAGTCAATTTGCATCTTTCTCTTTTATTAGTGTGTGTGTGTGTGTGTGTGTGTGTGTGTGTGTGTGTGTGTATATGTTGAGTTGGAAGAGGGGAAAGAAAAGAAACTTGGAAGGTCTGACACAGGGCCTGAGTTCTTTTTGTTTTGTCACATGTTTGCAATATTAATCTTCACATCAGTGGTTACAGCCGAATTATTGTCCTACCTCCAAAATTAGACATTCTTTCCACCTGACAATTGGTATAGCTGGGATAGAGCTTTAAACAAATCAAGACTTGAACACATGACAACAAGGAGCATCACAAGATAAAAAGCAAAACTAAAGCGTTCTCCACTGCCTTTGTCAGGTTAGAGCTCAGGTATCTTCTCCATAATTGTTGAGAGTTTGCCAGGATCAATGGGAGAAAGTTAAGAGAAACAGAGAAGTACTGCTTGATGGCTTTTTAATTCTACAGAGAAAGAAAAAGTGACCCTTCCCTGGCCAGTGTGGTTCAGTTGGCTGAGGTCATCCCATCCACCAAAAGGTGGCATGTTCGATCCCCGGGTGCATGTCGGAGGCAACCGATTGATGTTTCTCATCTCTCTCTCTCTCTCTTTCTCTCTCTCTCTCTCTCTCTCTCTCTCTCTCTCTCTCTCTCTCCACCCCCTTTATTTTTCTCTAAAATTAATTTTAAAACTTTTTTAAATGACCCCATAAAGAGGCAGTGATCCTTTCTTTCCTTTTGTCCATGTGTGGTGTTTGTTTGCAAGTTACTATGTCATGAGGGTCAACTTTCTTAATTGTACCTTGGTATTCTCAACTGCCAAATAATAACACACTAATAAAATTTGCTAAATATTTTATTTTCACCTAAAAATTGATATTCTTTGTCTAAGCAATTGCCCATTGAGTAAAAATCATTTATTATGATCATAATTGTTATATAAGCAGATCAATTTTTGAAATTTCTGCTTTAAAAGTATCCTACACACCAATTGTTGTTGGAAGACTGGCTCTTTCATGAGATTGTGAGAAAACCATTTCAAGGATCCAGGCACAGGAGGCTGTAATGTGGATGTGGCAAGATGATTTATTAGTTCCCCTCCTGGCTTCCCAATGTCTCATCTCCCTCCATCCATCATGGAAAAAGTCTAACTATGTTTACAAAATAAAAGCCAGTGCCCAGAGTTTCTGCTTCATATTGAAGTTTAGTCTTTTCAGAGCCCATGGAGTCTGGGGCTCCCATTGCTGGTAGATCCACATAGTTGTGTGATCTTGGGTGAACACACCAACAAGCAGGCTGAGAGATAGATAGAGAGAGAGAGAGAGAGAGAGAGAGAGAGAGAGAGAGAGAGAGAGAGATTGAAAAAGAGAAAGAGAGAAACTTCAGTAAAACCTCAATATGAAGGACCAATTTGGGTGAGGAAATATCTATTAAAGCCAAAAGTCCATTATGTAATAAAGTAGATTTATGCAGTAAAGTAGATTTATGCAGTAAAGTAGATTTTTTGAAATGGGTATGTTTAAAAAACTGTCTCTGGATCCATTCTTGTTCATCAGTCTATGTCATTCATTGTATTCCTCAAATGAGTGAGATCATGTGATATTTGTCTTTCTCTGCCTGGCTAATTTCACTTAGCATAATGCTCTCCAAATCCATCCATGTTGTTACAAATGGTAGGAGCTCCTTATTTTTTCTGCGGCGTAGTATTGCATCGTGTAAATGTACCATAGTTTTTTAATCCACTCATCTGCTGATGGGCACTTAGGCTGTTTCCAAATCTTAGCTATGGTAAATTGTGCTGCTATGAACATAGGGGTACATATATCCTTTCTAATTTGTGTTTCTAGTTTCTTGGGGTATATTCCTAGAAGTGTGATCACTGGTCGAATGGGAGCTCCATTTTTAGTTTTTTGAGGAAACTCCATACTGTTCTCCACAGTGGCTGTACTAGTCTACAATCCCACCAGCAGTGCTCGAGAGTTCCTTTTTCTCCGCATCCTCGCCAGCACTTGTCGTTTGTTGATTTGTTGATGTAGGCCATTCTGACAGGTGTGAGATGGTACCGCATAGTCGTTTTGATTTGCATCTCTTGGATAATTAGTGACTTTGATCAAGTTTTCATATGTCTCTGGGCCTTCCTTTTGTCTTCTTTCGTGAAGATTCTATTTAGGTCTGTTGCCCATTTTTTTATTGGATCATTTGTCCTCCTTTTATTGAGTTGCATGAGTTGCCTGTAGATGCTTGAGATTAAACCTTTATCACTGATAACATTTGCAAATATGTTCTCCCATATAGTGGATTTTCTTGTTGTTTTGTTGATGGTTTCTTTAGCTGTGCAAAGGCTTTTGATTTTGATGTAATCCCATTTGTTTATTTTCTCTTTAGCTTCCATTGCCGTCGGGAGCAGTATCATCAAAGAAGTTCTTTTGGCATATGTCTGAGATGTTTTTCCCTGTAGATTCCTCTAATATTTTTACGGTTTCCTGTCTTACGTTTAAATCCTGTATCCATTTTGAGTTTATTTTTGTGTATGGTGTAAGTTGGTGCTCTAGTTTCATTTTTTTGCATGTATCTGTCCAATTTTCCCAACACCATTTATTGAAGAGACTCTCTTGACTCCATTTTATGTTCATGCCTCCTTTGTCAAATATTAATTGAGCATAGTGGTTTGGGTTGATATCTGGATTTTCTATTCTATTCCATTGATCTATATGTCTGTTCTTGTGCCAGTACCAGGCTGTTTTGAGAACAGTAGCTTTGTAATACAGCTTGAAATCTGGTATGGAAATCCCACCAACTTTGTGCTTCTTTCTCAGGATTGCTGTGGCTATTCGGGGCCTTTTTTTGTTCCAGGTGAATTTTTGGAGAATTCTTTCTAGGTCTGTGAAATATGCCATTGGTATTTTAATGGAGAGTGCATTAAATTTATAGATTGCTTTGGGTAGTATGGACATTTTAATTATGTTGATTCTCCCAATCCATGAGCATGGTATGTTCTTCCACCTGTTTACATCTTCCTCTATCTCTTTTATCAGTGTCCTGTAGTTTTCCACGAATAGGTCTTTTACCTCCTTAGTTAAGCTTATTCCTAGGTATCTTAATTTTTTTGGTGTGATGTTAAATGGGATTCCTTTTTTAGTCTCTCTTTTTGTAAGTTCACTATTAGTGTACAGAAATGCCATAGATTTCTTGGCATTAATTTTGTAGCCTGCTACATTGCTGAACTCGTTTATTAAGTCTACTAACTTTTTTATGGAGTATTTCGGGTTTTTTATGTACAATATCAAGTCATCTGCAAATAAGGATAGCTTAACTTCTTCTTTTCCAATTTGGATGCCTTTTATTTCTTCTTCTTGTCTGATTGCAATGGCTAATACTTCCAGTACTATGTTGAACAGGAGTGGTGAAAGTGGGCAACCCTGTCTTGTTCCTGTTCTTAGGGGAAATGGTTGTAGTTTTTGCCCATTGAGTATGATGTTTGCTGTGGGCTTATCATATATGGCTTTTATTATGTTGAGGTATGATCCTTCTATTCCCACCTTGGTGAGAGTTTTTATCAAGAAAGGATGTTGGATTTTGTCAAATGCTTTTTCTGCATCAATTGATATGATTATGTGATTTTTATCTCTCAGTTTGTTTATGTGATGTATCACATTTATTGATTTGCGGATATTGTACCATCCCTGCATTCCTGGGATAAATCCTACTTGGTCATGCTGTATGATCTTTCTGATGTACTGCTGGATCCGATTTGCTAGATTTTGGCATCTATATTCATGAGGGATATTGGACTGTAATTCTCTTTCATTGTGTCATCTTTATCTGATTTTGGTATTAGGGTGATGCTAGCTTCATAGAAGGAGTTTGGAAGTGTTCTATCCTCTTGAATTTTCTGGAATAGTCTGAGGAGGATACGTTTTAGTTCTTTCTCGAATGTTTGGTAAAACTCCCCTGTGAAGCCGTCTGGCCCTGGGCTTTTGTTTGCTGGAAGCTTTATGATGACTGCTTCAATTTCTTCCACAGTTATTGGTCTATTGAGTTGTTTAGATTCTTCTTGATTGAGTTTTGGGAGGTTATATTTTTCTAGAAATATATCCATTTCCTCCACGTTGTCCAGTTTTTTGGAGTAGAGTTGTTCATAGTATTTTTTAACAATCCTTTGTATTTCAATGGGGTCTGTTGTTATTTCACCTCTTTCATTTCTGATTTTATTTATTAGGGTCCTCTCTCTTTGCTTTTTGGTGAGTCTGGCGAGAGTTTCATCAATCTTGTTTATCCTTTCAAAGAACCAGCTCTTGGTTTTGTTGATCTTCTGTATTGTTTCTTTAGTCTTTATGGCATTTATTTCTGCTCTGATCTTTACTATTTCCTTCCTTCTGCTTACACTGGGCTTTTCTTGTTGCTTTCTTTCTAACTCTTTGAGTTGTTGGGTTAGATAATTTATTGCTGCTGTTTCTAGTTTTCTGTGGTAGGATTGTAGAGCTATGAACTTCCCTCTCAGAACTGCTTTCACTGTGTCCCATAGATTTTGGATTGTTGTACTATCATTGTCATTTGTTTCCATGATGTTTTCTATCTCTTCCTTGATCTCTCTAGTAACCCAGTCATAGTTTAATAGCATGCTGTTTAGTCTCCATGTGTTTGATTTCTTTGGATTGTTTCTATTGTAGTTGATTTCCAGCTTTATGCCACTGTGATCTGAGGATATGTTTGATATGATTTCCATCTTCTTGAATTTGGAGAGACTTTGCCTATGACCCAACACATGGTCTATCTTTGAGAATGACCCATGGGCACTTGAAAAGAATGTATATTCTGTGGCTTTGGGTGAAATGATCTGAAGATGTCAATTAATTCCATCTGGTCTAATGAGTCATTGAGGATTGATGTTTCTTTACTGATTTTTTGTTTAGAGGATTTGTCCAATGGTGATAGTGGGGTATTAAAGTCTCCTACTATGATTGTATTGCTGTCTATCTCTCCCTTGATGTCCTCTAGGAGTTTTTGTATATATTTGGGTGCTCCTGTATTTGGTGCGTATATGTTCAACAGAGTTATTTCTTCTTGTTGGATTGCTCCCTTTTGTATTATGAAGTGGCCTTCTTTATCTCCTGTTATGTTCTTCACTTTGAGATCTAATTTGTCGGATATAAGTATGGCTACCCCAGCTTTCTTTTCATTTACATTTGCCTGAATAACTTTTTTCCAACCTTTCATTCTCAGTCTGTGTGCGTCTTTTTTTCGGAGGTGGGTTTCTTGTAGACAGCAGATAGATAGGTTGTGTTTTCTTATCCAGTCTATTACCCTATGACTTTTGATTGGAGCATTTAAACAATTTACATTTAAAGTTATTATTGATAGGTACTTATATGTTGCCATTTTTGTTCTTTACCCCTGTGTTCCTTCTTCGCTTCCTATTTCTTTTTACAGCAGATCCTTAGCATTTCTTGCATTGCTGCTTTGGTGGTGATGAATTCCCTTAGTCCGTTTTTATCTCTGAAGCTCCTGATTTGACCTTCAATTTTGATTGAAAGCCTTGCTGGGTATAGTACTCTAGGATTCAGACCCTTCCTTTGCATGACTTTGTAAATTTCATTCCACTGCCTTCTGGTCTAATAGGTTTCTGTTGACAGATCACTTGTTAGTCTGATGGGGGTTCCTTTGTAGGTGACTTTTTGTCTCTCTCTGGCAGCTTTTAAGATTCTTACTTTGTCATTGGTGTTTGCCAATTTAATTATAATGTGCCTTGGCATAGGTCTTTTTGGGTTTATTTTGCTTGGGACTCTGTGAGCTTCTTGGATTTTTGTAGGTTTTTTCTTTCCTATATCAGGGAAGTTTTCTGTCATTATTTCTTCTAACAGGTTTTCTATTCCTTGCTCACTTTCCTGTCCTTCTGGAAGCCCAATTATACGGATGTTGTTTTGTTTCATGTTGTCCCAAAGTTCCCTTAGGCTCTCCTCCTGCTTTTTAATTTTTTTTTCTAGAAGCTGCTCTACTTGGTTATTTTTTCCTACCTGGTCTTCTAGCTCACTGATGCGATCCTCTGCTTCTTCTAGTCTACTCTTAATACTTTCTATTGAGTTCTTTACTTCAGCAATGTCACTTTTCATTTCTTCTTGGCTCTTCTTCATTTCTTCTTGTCTCTTCATCATTTCTTCCTGGGTCTTCCTCATTTCTTCTTGGTTCTTACTCATATTATCAAATTTGTCTTCCATTCTTTTCAGCCACCTTATGACCATTACTCTGAATTCTTTCTCTGACAGGTTGTTAACTTCCATTTCATTTACCTCCTTTTCTGGTGAGCCTTGCTTTTCTTTCATATGTGGGCTGTTTCTTTGTCTTCCCATGGTCTCTCTTCTCTGTGTATCTGATTATGTAGTTCTCACTCTCCTGCATTGATTTAAAGGCACAAAATACAACACAACCAGGTGCAATGCACCAGGCACTTAACCGGAATGTAGTCACAGTAATGGTAATTCCAAGTAAAGGTGATCGCCAGAGAAAGGCAAATTCGCTGATAGGTGAGAAAAAAGAAAGAGAACCTCCTCCAGACATACACAGACACTCACACACCCACACTCACAGAAAAAGAAAGAGACCCCACCCCCCCACATGCACACTCACAAAAAAGAAAGACAGGAATGCCAAAATGATAATGGGAAAAGGGGAAGAAGATGAAAAAAAAGGAGTAAATTATAAATGTGGAGTAAAAACTCCTATAGGACAGCCCCTAATCTGAACCCGCAACAAGTACCTGGAGATTGATACAAATTATATAAAACTACTAATATCAAGGGAAGTGAGGGAACATGGAAGCAAAAATCTATCTAAAAAACAATGCAAATGAGGACAACAAAACAAGAAACAACACCAAAAATAAAAATAACCCCCCCTACAAGACAAACCAAAATAAAAGAATAAGCAAATCAATCTCATAAACCTGCTTAAAAAATCGATATAGTCAATAGTCAAGTAAATGACAACAACAGGACAGGGACAAAAATACTTTAAGATAGTGAAGTCAGAGAAGCTAGAGGTATATTTGGACTTGGAGTAGGTGGTTGGAGATTAGATATATAAGTGGGATGAAATTTTAACAGGGGGTAAATAGAAAGAATTAAGGTAAATCTAAAGTAGAAAAAGTGTAAGGGAAACAAGGCACTAAATAGGGAAAGGTTAGCAAGAGAGTGGTGGCATAAAGGTGAAGTTGAGGTAGAGTAAAAGATACTAAAGAGTAGATGAAAATAGTCTGTATTCCCAAGGTTTCAGAGAAAATATATTCAATTCCCTGTGTCACACAAGAGTCAATTTGTGATTTGGCCCCTGGGTGGCAGTGTTTCTAGATTGACTTCTGGGTCTATTGGTCCTCTCTATCCTGAACTAAAATTTTGCTGTCCCTGTGGTGTTCACTACTGCCTCTAATGGTGACTGCTGTTTTAGCAGCCAGGACCCTCCCAAATTCTTCCGGGTCTCCCTCCTCTGTCAGGTCCAAATTGGTTGCACTCCAGGGATTAACTCTGCCACCAGCACCAAGGGCCCTCTCCCACGTTTACCAGCTCCAACAGCCACAGATTTTATTTCAGGTGCAGATCTCCAGGCTTTGAGTTCCAAGGTGCAGATATCCCATTCTGCCAGCCCCCTCAGTTTCGCGCCCAAAGTACCCCCAGGGAAATCTGACCTTTCTGTGCTGGAGTTTAGAGCTCCCTGGACTCTGCACGCATCCGCGCCAACTGGACGCCGGTGTTCCGGGAGTCTCAGCGGTCCAGTCGGTACTGCAGCTGTATATCTTCAGATCCTTCCCCTTCAAGATGTCGTGGTCTGCCTCCGCGCGCCTCCTAGCGCAGTTGGCTCAGGGAGAGAACCCAGCAGTACTTGGGCCACTCAGGCTGGGGAGGCCAGCCCAGCAGTCCCCTATCTTCTCCCGGAGCACAGCTATCCTCCTACTCGCCAACAAACGCTCCCTGCGCGACCTTCAGCTGCTCCCTCCTTCTGCCCTGTGAGCAGATTCAGATCGCATCCCTCAGTTCCACCACCATTTTTTTTTCCTCTATAAGCAAATCTTGCTTAAAAGCATTTTTAAGTTAACAGGATGTTAATTTTCACATATGGCATACAAACCGGAAATTTTGTCTGTGAAAACAAGGTCCGCAAAATACAGGGTTTACTGTTCTTTGGTCACATGGAGTTATATGTTCTCAGGCTTGGGAGGAATCAGAAGTTTTTTTTCAAATAACTAATCAGCTTCTTGGATAACTATCTTTTACCAGGGTTAGACTTACAGTCCTCTATGGGTGAGTACCTACCCCTGTGTCATTTCCACTTCACTGTGCATGTCCTTATCTTCCTTGGACCATCCTCTTTCCCAGTGGGTGCTGAGGTGGGGGCCTTACGATAATTCAAGAAAAAGAAATTCCTGAGACTTGCATAAGAGGATGAGTGATTTTTGATTGAAATTACATCCCTAGGTTTCCAAAACCCCATTCCACTCCTAGAAGAAGTGTGGCTGGGTTTCCAGTAAAGCTAGAAGTAAAGCCAGAGTCTACTGTTCCATGTTGCAGCCAGATCCAGTTCAGCATCAGGCTGGTTGGAGTCCACATGGCCCATTTTGTAGGCAAAATGTTGTGGGGCGACTTCCACTACCAGTTGCAAATGACCATGGAGGCAGTTAAGTTGGTAATAAGCAGGCAGGGAGTTGTTGGAAACTGGCCAGGATGGTTGTGAGGGCTAACACCCAGGGCCGTGCCGCCCCGGGTGCAGGCCGTCCTTTTAAAAGGGTCTGAACCATAAATTTTCATTGTTTTGAATTCTAAGAACAGCTCTCACAACCTTGAATGTTGCTAGTGCACAATGATTGACCTTGTTATCCGCTTTTTAGTCTCTAACCATACCTTCTGCTAGACGTGGGAAAGTGGTCCTATCTTGTAAAAGCAGGTGGTGTAGCTCAACAACTGGCACTGACTGGCCACTCCTCTGAGTTCTGGTCTGGTCTTCAAAGGAAGTTTTTCCCTCCTCCCCCCCGCCAAGGTCTCAACTGAAAGCTAAAGCAATTATCCTTTTGTTTTAAGCAAGCAGGGGTGAACACCGGCCAAAGTGACAGGATCAAAAGTTTCAGGACATCAGTTTTATCCGAGGTGAATGCTATCATATTTTACAAAAGTCAGGAAGTAGGGGTGAAAGAGCCCTACAAGCTCAGAGTCAAGGAAAACACACCAAGAGGAATCAAGCAGAAATAAGACAGTGAACTCTTAAGGAGGAACCAAGATGACAGCATAGGTAAACACCTATCTTGCTGCCCCACACAACAATCCCAAAACTACAACTTAATGACAGAACAAACATCATCTAGAATCACTGGAAAGCTGGCTGAGTGAAAATTCCACAAATAAAAGTAAAGATAAGACACTGTGACTCAGAGGAGTGGTGGAGTGTAGCGTTGAAGATACTCCCGGAGCCAGAGGTTTGGAGCCATGCACGCATGCCAGCGGAGAGGATGGGCGGCTGCAAACCCATCTGGTTTTCTCCAACGGGGAGGGTGGAGGCATCCCACTGCACTGATTCCCCAGTTCCTGGCAAGGTCTAGGGAGCCCACACTCATAAAGGGTGGAACTGGGCAGTGGGAAAGCACGCTGAAGCCCTGCGTGGCGGAGGTCTGTAAGCTTGTGCAGAGGGCGAGCTTGTGGAGAGTGCGCGTGAACTTGGAACAGCAGTTTTTGCATAAACTTGGGAACAGAAGTGAGCGACCACGCAGAGAGGACTCGTGACTTGCTCCCTTGCTCGGGAGACCACCGGACTGCATTGTGTTGCAACCCTGGGCAAGATTTAAGGGTGCGGGCTCATTTGGGGAGAGGCTGAGTTGTCTGGCAGGGGGTGGAGATCAGCGGCGGCTTTCTCTCGGAGGTGCGTGCAGCCATTGCCATCCAGCACAGAGACCCTGGTGCCACATAGGGCGGAGCTGATGCTGCCTGCTCAGCTCGGAGACTCCAAACATCCAACTTGAACACAGCTTATCCTAACAATCAATTGGCCTGGAGGTCAAACCCTCCTAGTGCTAACAACAATAAGCTGGGCTTAACTTCCACAATACTGTACAACCCATAAAGGGCTGCAGCAAGAGTATCCACCTCAGGTAACTGGGGAGGCTGAGCCACTGTCCCATAGAGGACATCTACCACACAAAGCTAATGGACCAACTCAGGAAAGCAGCCACAATGCAGAGACATGGAAAGAAATCAGATTTGAAAGAAATGAAGTAAAAACATGACTAGACATAGAGTTCAAAACCATGGTTATAAGGTTTTTCAAGAGGCTCCTAGAAAAGGCCGAGACCTATAAGGAAATGAACAAGACCTATGAGGAAACGAACAAGACCTACAAAGAAATGAACAAGATCTACGAGGATATGAAAAAGGACCAACTAGACATTAAGCATACACTGACTGAAATAAAAAAATATTACACAAAGTCCTAAAAGCAATCCAGACGACCGGAAGAACCAAGTCAAAGATTTGAAATACAAAGAAACAAAATCCACTCAGCCAGAAAAGCAAGAAGTCAAAAGAGTCCAAAAAATTGAAGATAGTGTAAGGAGCCTCTGGGACAACCTCAAGCATACCAACATCAGAATTATTGGGGTGCCAGAAAAAGAGAGAGAGCAAGACAATGAAAACCTATTTGAAGAAATAGTGACTGAAAGCTTCCTCCAACTGGTGAAAGAAATTGACTTAAAAGCCCAAGAAGTACACAGAACCCCAAAATATAGGAATCTAAAGAGGACCACACCAAGACACATCATAATTAAAATGCCAAGAGCAAAAGATAAAGAGAGAATATTAACAGCAGCAAGAGAAAAACAGTTAGTTACCTATAAGGGAGCACCCATACAATTGTCAGCGGATTTCTCAACAGAAACGATGCAAGCCAGATGGGAGTGGCAAGAAATATTCAAAGTGATGAATAGCAAGAATCTAAAACCAAGATTGCTCTATCCAGCAAAGCTATCATTCAGAATTGAAGGTTAGATAAAGTGCTTCGCAGATAAGAAAAAGCTAAAGGAGTTCATCACCACCAAACTAATATTATATGAAATGCTGATATTCTATAAGAAGAGGAAGAAGAAAAAGGTAAAAATATAAATTATGAACAACAAATACACATCTATCACCAAATGAATCTAAAAATCAAGTGAATTAATAATCTGATGAACAGGATAAACTGGTGAATATAACAGAATCATGGACATAGAGAGAGAATGGACTGACAATTCTTTGGGAGAAAAGGGGTGTGGAGGTGCAGCAAGAGACCGGACAAAAATCAGGCAACTATGGGAGAGGACAGTGTGTGTGTGTGGGGGGGTGAGGTCGGAGGGTGGGATGGGTACCGAGTGAAGGGGAGCTATAGGGGGAATAAAGGAAAATAATGTAATTAATAAACTTAACAATAAAGATTTTTAAAAAAAAGACAGCAAACACTTTTATTTAGGGGAATAGCTATGCCAAATTCTGTGTCCCCACAGTGGCCCTTAACAGACAAGTTCCTTCACTAGCACCCCCAACTTTACTGAGCATGTGCCTAATTTCCCTCTGCCCAGCCTCCTTGGGGCAGAGGGAAGGTGTAAACTTGTAACTTCCTGGTGAAGCTTCCCAAGTGACATGCCTATCATATTTGGCCTACCTTTTACTCCTTTCCTGTTATTAATAGCTAGGTTAATTATAAGGGTAGTACTCCCACACACACAATCCGGTACCAGTGGGGGCGAGGGGAGTAATGGATGTCAATCCCCTTGGAGGGACAATGCTGAGATCTCTTGGGGTGTGAAGAAGTAGCTTCCTGGTGAAGCAAACAGGCCTATGCTTCCCAGCTGATGAAGTTCAGCAATGTCTGATTCTCCCTTTGCTCCCCCCCCCCCTGACAATCAATCATTAGCTGAGGATAGTACACAATCACTCTCTCCTTTCAACATTTCCCTTTGTGACTAATATGTTTCCTTTTCAATTATCACCCTACTTACCTTTCTAAGGGAAACTTAGTGAAAAATGTAAGTGCTATGACAATCTCATAATAATCCTACAATGAAAACCTCAATACTTCTATTTTCCATTAACCTCTTTTATAAGTTTTGTTTTTGTTACTTGGGGACAGGCAAATTTATCCACTAGGAATCACAATAAATGGAGTGATTCCCTATCTTTTTGTGTGTATTCTCAGCTTGGGACAAAACACCACAGACTTCTCTGAGCTGTCCAGCATCTCTGCTCAGTTCAGTACTCAACACCCTACAATTATCTTTAATTCCTTAAGAATGACAAATGCATTCTCCAAGTGGTAAACATTCTTGACAGCTCAGGTAACTTCAGATTTGTGTTACTACCTTTGGCAGGACTCATATCACCTATTGGGGGATTTATCCATTTCTCCTGTCTTCTCTTTTCTTCTACTTGCAACAGCTAGGAAAGATAGGAAGTATTTTTTACTTTCATTCTTGAACTTTCAGTCCTTCACAAATAGTAAAGAGAAAAATGTCTGAAATTAATGAAAGGCAATTTAAAAAAATTATCTTGATTGTTAAAAGGATTACAGATGTCCCCATTTTCCCCATTGACCTCTTCTAGCCCACACAGTTAATCTCTCCTTCTCCCACTGGGGAAATTGAAAATATGACCTTTTCAAGAAACACATAGAGGGGCAGCTTAAAGTCTTATGAAATCTATGTCAAATTTGGTGTTCCCCATTCCATAATTGCCCATCAAGACATTAAACTCAGTGAGAATTACTTAGGATCCAGCCCATCATGTGCAATTTACAAATACTTTCTCCCCTTTTTCCCCATGAATTACCCTTTAGATTCATCCCCATTACTTTTCCCTGTCATTTTTCAGCTTTCACCCATTTGGTGATCAAATTACATATCAGATACCAGTAACCTTGAACACCAATAGCTAGCACAGTAAATTGAAATGAAGAAGTTCAAAGAAATATATTTTTCACCAGAAAAGAGCACCTTCATTTCTATGCTGAGAAGAAAATCTATGTTCTATTCTGGATTTAGATATGACTAGCATTTTAACCTGCAATTAGTCTCTTTTATAAGTTGTGAAATAGGGATGAATAATCTTTTTAGAGTAGTTATGAGAATGGGTAAAGTTCCCTTTATATTATAAATAAAAAGGTTTTGATAAGAATGCTAATACATGAAGCAAATGATTGTCAGTAGTTTCAGCAATGCAAAGGGATTTCACAGGCAAGTTTCATGCATGTGTAATATCTAACTTAACCTCACAACAAACTTGAGAACTAGATAGCTATCAGATATTACAGCTGAGAAAACTTAGAGACTTCAAGCGCCTTCATCAAAGTCATACATTTAGGAGGAATCAAAACCTTGACATCTGATTCCACTCCCCAAACTGTCTTCCTATGCTTTTAAAATAAAAATTAAATTAAACTAAGTCTGGATATCTCCATTTATAAAATAATATTGCTTTGATCATTAAAAGTAGACTCAAAAAACTAGAGAAGTCTCATAGCCCAGTCTTTCATTCCATCCACATATATTTTCCATATCATAGCAGATCCTCTAGATTCCTCTTTTTTCCAGTGTCAGGGAACATTCCACCTTGTATAGGGCAGCCTGTTTTGTGGTTAGTTTGAGTTGTCTTATCTTCTTCCCTCAACTTCAAAGCATCTATAAACTTTGTCCTCTCAATGTACTCTGTCTGGCATTTGGTTATGTTCCACAGATCCTTTTAGCTTAGCCCACTAGGTAACAGCTCTATGATGGCTCTGCATATATTTTAAAATGGATTTACCTTCTATTTTCTCTTCTCTTGGGTAAGTTTTCCCAAGTCCTCATCTGAGACATTTACCTGATTTCTCTTTAGTGCTGATATCTCTCTTTTATACTTTTCTTAATTGTCAAAAGAGGATCCAGAAGAAATCTTAGATTTCTTTCCACTGACATTAGAGGAGTCATTTAGACATTAGGTCTCATCCACTCTCTCCTACCTATTTCTCCAGGGATGAGAAAATCAAGACCAAAGGGCTAAGTGACTTGTCTAAGGACACAAAAGATGTGGCACAGGACTCCTGGATGACCTCTGGTATATCTGATTCTGTTATTGTCATGACACTAATGATTCTCCTTTCTTTGACCTGCAAACATGAAATGCTGAAAAGTCACTAGAATGTTAAAACAATCAATTAAAGAATATTCTCAGTTAATTCTACAGTAAATTGGTCATTTGATGTATCTATTTATTGGACTTAAGTCCTGAACAGTATCAAGGTTGCCACAGAAGCAATGCTTACCCTCCAAAAAAAAATCACTTCCAAGATCACTATAGCTCTAACAGCCTCTGGGTCTATATTAGACGTCAAAGGATATGCATTCTACTTCCAGGAGCTGGAACTTGTAAGGCTATTGTTGAATCTCTGCTGCTTATCTATTGAATAACTGAATGATTTAAGGAAACATCTTGAATATCTCCCAGTTATCAAAAATAGGCTATAGGAAGTACTGTAAAAAAAGAGTATTACATATTTAAAATGCATTTCTAAGCTCTTGTATAAGCAAGTACTAAGTACACAAATATATATTAACTGATAAAGTTGAAGAATAGGTTGTTTTTATTGCTCCTCAAGGTTTCTAGATAATTGAGCATTTATCTCCCTATGTAATAAATTTACTGGGGCAATACAAGGATTTGCCACAGAAATCTTCTTCTATGTCTGTATAATAGCAATTTTTCATTTTAAACAATGTGCTCTTAGAATATGGTAATTTTACATACTAAAATCTGACAGAAATATAGCCAATAACAATGTTGATACATTTTTAATATTTTTATTTTTTATAATAAGAGAGGAAGAGAGGGGGAGAGAGAGATAGGAACTCAATGATGTGGGAGAATCACTGAACTGGCTGCCTCCTGCACTGTGTCCCACACTGGGGATCAAGCCTATAACCTGGGGAGTCTGCCCTGACTGGGAATTGAACTGTGACCTTCTGGTTCATAGGTCAATCCTCAACCACTGAGCCATGCCAGCTGGGCCATGTTAATACATATTTTCATATTTTTAATTTTTTTCAAAAACTATTTTACTACAGATACTGTTGGCATATTATTATGGGTATATCAAAATGTATTTAACCAATTCTCCTATAATGCATTAGGTTTTTCCATTGATTATAATTAAAGTTCTTTCTGATAAACAATATTGCATATGTATATTCTGGGAAGACAAAAGGATATACTTATTTTGAGGTTCTTTGTCTTATAGAATTTAGCTATATTTTTACTCCCACCAGACAAATATGGAATGCCTGTATTTTTCTAAACATTCATTGTTTTAACTTGTTTCTTGTTATTACTATTGAGACTACTGTGGTAGGCAAGATAATGATTCTCAAAAGATGCTATTGTTCTAATTCCTGAAACCTGTCAGTATGTACCCTTTCATGCATGGCCAAAGGGACATTGCAGATGTGATCAAGTTAAGCATTTTGGGATGGGAGATTATCCTGAATAGTCCTAGTGGTCCCCACAATTGCAAAGGTCCTTATAAGAGGAAGGCAGTCAATGTCAAAGAAGGCAGTGGGACAACAGAGACAGAGAAGCAGATGTGGTCACTGACAAAGAGACAGACATTTGAAGATGCAATACAGTTGGCTCTGAAGACAGAAGTAGGAGCCACAACCCCAAAAATTTAAAAATGCAGAGTCTGGAAAGCTCAAAAGGGAAGGAGATGGGTTCTCTTCTGGAGCTTCAGCAGGAATACAGCCCTGCAGACTAGAACAGTAAGGTAATAAATTTGTGTTGTTTTAAATCACTATGGTAACCTATTAAAACACAATAGAGACTAATACAGCTCTTCTAATTGATCGTGATTAAATTTTCATGGTTTGTTTATAGTTTCTGTTTTTTGAATTGCCCAAACTAAGAAATACATAGCTAAATCTTTTAGACTATAAATACATTTGCTTTTTTACTTCTATATGCATGAACATAAAATGCTTGACAGTAGTCACAAACCATCTGGGGTTACCACTCAAGTTAATAAAATCATAGGCCTTACATCAATAGAAGAAATAAATTTCACTTACATACTTGGAGACACATAGACTCAAAGGCTACTAGCTCTCCTAGGAAATTTAGAAATTATATAGTCCCACAAAAACTAAACATGTTTTTCATAAGAAATGTGGTATGTTGATTGATTTGTGTACATTGAACCATCCTTGTGCCCCTGGAATAAACCCCACTTGACTATGATGTACTATTTTTGGATGTATTGTTGCATTTAATTTGTTAGTATTTTGTTTAGAATGTTTGCATCTGTATTCACGAGAGATATTGGTCTGTAGCTTTGTGTGTGTATGTGTTATCTATGCCAGGTTTTGGTATCAGGGTTATACTGGCCTTGTAGAATATGTTAGGAAGTATTGCCTCTTCTTCAATTTTTCGGAAGAGTTTGAGAAGGGCAGTTTTTAAACCTTCGTTGACTATTTGATATAATTCACTGGTGAAGCCATCTATCTGGTCCTGAATTGTTGTTTTGGGGGAGGTTTATTATGGTTGTTTCCATTTCCTCACTGCTGGTTGGTCTATTTAGATTGTCCAATTCTTCGTGATTTAGTCTAGGAAGGTTATATATTTCTAGGAACTTATCTATTTATTCTCAGTTATTGAATTTGATAGCATATAGTCTTTCATAATATTTAGTGTGATCCTTTGTATATCTGTGATGTCTGTGAAGAGTCCTTCTCTCTCATTTCTGATTTTGTGTATATGGTTCTTTTCCCTTAGTGAGTCCAGCCAGGGGTTTGTCAATTTTACTAATCTTTTCAAAGAACCAGCTCTTTGTTTTATTGATTTTTTTAGATATAGCCTTTTTGTTTTCTGTTTCATTTAATTCTGCTCTAATTTTTAATCTTTATTGTTCAGTTTATTAATTACATTGTTCCCCCTTTCTTATCCGCCTATAGCTCCCCTCCACCCTGTACCCATCCCACCCTCCGCCCTAACTTCCCCACCACTGTCCTCTCCCATAGCTGCCTGATTTTTGTCCAGTCTCTTGCTGAACCTCCCACACCCCTTTTCTCCCCAAGAATTGTCAGTCCATTCCCTCTCTATGTCCATGATTCTCTTATGTTCATCAGTTTATCCTGTTCATCAGATTATTAATTCATTTGATTTTTAGATTCATTTGGTGATAGATGTGTATTTGTTGTTCATAATTTATATTTTTATCTTTTCTTCTTCCTCTTCTTAAAGAATATCTTTCAGCATTTCATATAATATTGGATTGGTGTTGATGAACTCCTTTGCTTTTTCTTATCTGCAAAGCATTTTATCTGACCTTCAATTCTGAATGATAGCTTTGCTGGATAGAGTAATCTTGGTTGTAGATTCTTGCTGTTCATCACTTTGAATATTTCTCCACTGACAATCATATGGGTGCTCCCTTGTAGGTAACTAACTGTTTTTCTCTTGCTGCTTTTAATATTCTCTCTTTATCTTTTGCTCTTTGCATTTTAATTATAATGTGTCTTGGTGTGGTCCTCTTTAGATTCCTATATTTGGGGGTTCTGTGCACTTCTTGGGCTTTTAAGTCAGTTTCACCAGGTGGGGGAAGTTTTTGGTCACTATTTCCTCAAGTAGGCTTTCATTACCTTGCTCTCTCTCTTTTTCTGGCACCCCCATAATTCGGATGTTGACATGCTTGAGATTGTCCCAGAGGCCCCTTATACTATCTTCAATTATCTGGATTCGTTTTGTTTCTTGCTTTTCTGGCTGAGTGGATTTTGCTTCTTTGTATTCCAAATCTTTGACTTGGATCTTGTGGTCCTCTAGACTGCTTTTAGGACTTTGTGTAATATTTTTTATTTCAGTCAGTGTATGCTTAATTTCTAATTGGTCCTTTTTCATATCCTCATAGGTCTTGTGCATTTCTTCATAGTTCTCATTAAGTTCATCAGCCTTTTCTAGGAGCCTCTTGAAAAACCTTATAACCATGGTTTTGAACTCTATGTCTAGTCATCTTTTTTCCCCCATTTCTTTCACACCTGATTTCTTTCCATTTCTCTGCATTGTGGCTGCTATCCTGAGTTGGTCCATTAGCTTTGTGTGGTAGATGTCCTCTAAGGGACAGTGGCTCAGCCTCCCCAGTTACCTGAGGTGGATACTCTTACTTCAATCCTTCTTGGGTTGTACAGTATTGTTGAATTTAAGCCCATCTAATTGTTGTTAGCACTAGGAGAGTTGGACCTCCAGGCCAATTGGGTGTGAAGATGAGCTGTATTCAGGTTGGATGTTTGGAGTCTCCAGGCTGAGCAGGCAGCGTCAGCTCCACCCACCCTATGTGGTGTGCAGGTCTCTGTGCTGGGTGGTAACGGCTGCGCACCTCCAAGAGAAAGCCACCGCCGGTCTCCACCCATTGCCAGACAACTCTGCCTCTCCCCAGATGAGTCTACACATCCAAAATCTCGCCCAGGTTTGTAAAACAAAGCATTCCGGTGGTCTCCTGAATGAGGGAGCAAGTCACGAGTCCTCTCTGCATGGTCGTGAAGTTCTGTCCCCAAGTTTATGTGCAAACTGCTATTCCAAGTTTAGCACACTCTCCTCAAACTCGCAGACCTCTGTCGAGCCTGGCTCTTAGCATGCCTACCCCAGACCTTGGACCTTGCCTGGAACTGGGGAATCAGTGCAGTGGGATGTCTCCGCCCTCCCCGTTAGAGAAATCCAGCCAGGTTCGCTGACACCTGCCCTACAGCTTGCGCGCTCACAACTCCGATCCTTTCTCTGGGCATATCTTCAAGGCTGCGCTCCACCGCTCCTCTGAGTCATGGTGTCTTATCTTTACTTTTATTTGTGGAATTTTCACTCAGCCAGCTTTCTGGTGATTCTGGATGATGTTCGTTTTGTTGTTAAGTTGTAGTTTTGGACTTGTTGTGTGGGGCAGCAAAATAGGTGTTTACCTATGCCGCCATCTTGGTTCCTCCTTCTCTGCTCTAATTTTTATTATTTCTTTTCTTCTTTTGACTTTGGGTTGTTTTTGTTCTTTTCCTAGTACTTTAAGATGTGATATTGGGTTATTTACTTGGGATTTCTTTTGTTTCTTGAGATAGGCCTTTAATGATATAAACTCCCCTCTTATTAATGCTTTCACTATATCCCAGAGGTTTTGATATGCTGTATTGTCGTTATTGTTTGTCTATATATACATTTTATCTCATCTTTTATTTCTTATTTGACCCAGTCATTTTTTACTAGTATGCCGTTTAATCTCCATGTACTTGTGGGTTTCTTTACTGCCTTTTTGCAGTTGATTTCTAATTTCAAAGCATTATGGTTAGAAAATATGCTTGATATAATTTCAAACTTATTGAATTTGTTGATTCTAATTCTGTGATCCAACATATGGTTTATCTTTGAGAATGTTCTATGTGCACTAGAGAAGAATGTATTATCTGATGTTCTGGCATGAAATGTTCTGTATTATCTGATGTTCTGGCATGAAATGTCAATTAAGTCCATTTGGTATACTGTTCCATTTAAGATCAATATTTCTTTCTTGATTTTCTGTTTGATTGATCTGTCCAGAGCTGTCAATGGAGTATTAAGGTCTCCAACTATGGTTGTGTTTTGATCTGTTTATTCCTTTAGTTCTGTGAGTAGCTGTTTTATATATTTTGGTGTTCCCTGGTTGGGTGCACATATATTAAGAAGTATTATGTTTTCTTGATGTAGTGTCCCCTTTATCATTATAAAATGTCCATCTTTGTTTCTCATTATCTTGAAATCTATTTTGTTAGATATAAGTATGGCTACACCTGTTTTTCTATGGATGTTATTTGCTTGGAGAATAAATTTCCACCCTTTTACTTTGAATCTACCTTTGTCTTTGCAGCTTAGATGTGTCTCTTGTAGGCAGCATATGTTGGGTTTTGTTTTTTGATCCACTCTAGTACTCTGCTTCTTTACTGGTGAATTCAGACTATTTATATTTAGGGTAATTATTGATGCATGAGGATTTTCTATGGCCATTTTATGTTTAATTTTTTGGTGCCTCAATTGGTTCTTTTCCTTTAGGTTTCTGTCTGTTGATTTTGTTTGGTCATATTCCATACATTTTACCACTCTTTCTTCTTTTTTAAAGCTGTATGTCTTGATTTGTGGATTTCTGTATGTGATTACCATCAGGTTTATAAAAAATGAAGTTTCATATATATCATAGTCTTTTCCCTTTTGAGTGCATCTGATCTTCATCTTCCTTTGACAATTCAGACCTTTTCCCTTGCCCTTATATATATTTGTTGTCACAAATTATCCCTGTTTACCTGTGCTGAGCAGAAACTTCTTTGTTAAATTATAAATGGTTAAATTGTTTAAATGTCATGAAAAGAGGAAAAGATGTGCCCTTACCCTGTCATTCCTCTGACGTCATACCTTCCTTCCTCAAAATCATGAGCAAACACCAACTAACTATGTTAGTCCAGGTTCTCTGAGAAGCAGACATCAAGACAGGATTAAATGTACAAGGGTTGGAATATGGGAAATGAGTGTGAAAAGGAAACACTGAGGATGTTGGAGAAGTTGAAAGAGGCTGAGATCCAAGTTGGACTTCAGGTGAAGAAAGCTCATGTTTCTCCATCCAGCCAGGGACACCATGCTCTAGAAACAGGTTCTAAATCCCAGCTCCACTCCACTATTTAAAAGATGTGTGACTATGGGCAAAGAAACTTCATTTCTTTGGAAATACTAACATTGTTCTCCTGCTATACGTGTGCTAATAATTGAAATAATGCATGTAATTCTACTTTTCAGCATATACTTAACTTTCAATAAATGTAGCTGCTCCAAACATAACTTGATTAGCTCACTTCCCTTCTAGATCAAAATAAATTGGATTTAAAATAATACTTCTTTTTTGAGATGCAGCATAGGATAGTGGAAGGTGCTATAAAGACATTGAAAAACCTTGGGCTTTGTAATCCTAGAGACCAGAATTTGAATCATATTTTAGCTCTAGCCCCTAAAACTTACTGATCTATTCCAAATTAATTAAAATATTCTAGACTTCCCATATATGTAAAAGAAGGGCAATAATATTTATATCACATGGTTGTTTCAAGAATTAAATGAAATAATAAATGTATTCAAAATGCCTACCTGATGCTGAGCACATAATAAGAACTCAGTAAATGTTAGTTATCATTGATTCTTATTCTCTATCATATAACTAGAGGGTCAGAGCACAAAATTTGTGCAAAGGGAGGGGTCCCTCAGCCTGGCCTGTGCCCACTTGCAGGCCAGGACTCCTCAGAGGATGTCCAACTGCTAGTTTAGAGATTAGGAAAAAACCTAGTGAGAGAAAAAAACAAAACAAAACAGAGGCCACTCCAGCGAGGATATGGTCTGTGTAAAGATTATCCAGGCCAGTAAAGAGGGGAGGAAGGAGTGAATGTGTGTGTGTGTGTGTGTGTGTGTGTGTGTGTGTGTGTGAGAGAGAGAGAGAGAGAGAGAGAGAGAGAGACCCCCAAAGACTCCAGACTCTTTTGTTCTAAAGCACAAAACTTTTCTTCCCCCATATTTATCGCATGTCTAAACACAAACCATCGTGTACTTCAAACAACATGAATTAGGGAAGGAGAATGCTCCTCTCATCCCCCAAGCTGAAGCTCCTCGGGGGACCTACTGCTTTGCAAATCCACATATATCTCTTGGCATGTGGGAGGTTAGGGAGCACAGCATTATTCTGGGAGGGGAAGGTCATGGGGACTGCACCCATGACACTCGCCCCAGTTTCCTTTCCTCACTCTCCCAGGTTGTTTTCTATCCACCACTGATCTAGTTAATGGGGTCAGAGGTCTGCAGCTGGATGCCTCCAGATGGAGAGCATGCTGGAGCCCTGGTGGTGGATAGAAAACATCCACCCCACCCCCTCCAGCTTCCTGTCTGTGGGCAATAGCTCAGGTTGTTGTGCCCCACCTTGCGCCAGACTCAATCTGACTGGATGTGGGGAGAGATTGGGCAGCTCTGCAGCAGGTAGCTCCACAGCTAGCACCTTTGAATTGCATGCCACTTGGGGGGGGGGAAGCCTCTCTCGAAAGAGGTTTTTCAAAACCCTTCAGAGACCAGGAGGTTGATTGGCCAGGACCTTCCTTCCCCTGGCTGCGGGCTGCTGGGCCAGCCCCCTGCCTGCACCTGACTTGGCCTGACGCCACCCACATCTGCCGCCACTCAACCCCGGTTCCCTGTTCCCCATCAGGTAATTGACACCTGCTGGCTGGGAAGGAGGGACAGGGAGATTGGCCAGTAGGTCCCAATCAGGTGATTTTGGTGGTCAGTGCATGTCATAGCGACCAGTAGTTCTGGTCATTTTGTCGTTCCACCGTAATAGTTGCTTAGGCTTTTATAAATATAGATAATAGAGGCCCAGTGCATGAATTCATGCATGGATAGGGTCCAGTCAGCCGACCCTAATTGGGGCTGATTGGGTTGGGCCTGCTGAGGGCAGGGACTGTGGGTGGTTAGTTGCCCACCCCCTCTCGTTGAATTCTTGATCGAACTCCTGGTTGAGGGGACAATTTGCATATTAATCTTTTATTATATAGGATACTTTCATATATAAAAAATGACGAGTTAAATAGAGTCATTAGCGCCAAAAGTGAATAACTTCGAATGATTACCCTAAAAGTTTTCATTATCTTTTTCAAAAAGTCTTTAAATATCTTTTCTTGACATGCATCACTCATGTTCAGAGATCACGCTTGTCATTATCACCAGAGTCAACGTGCCCATTTTAGTGTCTTTGTTTCGTATCTTCCTAGATTTTGCTTCTAATCTGTTTAAGTGCTTGGTCACCAGAGATTCAAATGTAATCCAATTGTGTATAAAATAAGAATAAATATATTATGAATGAAGGTTTGAAACACTTCCCTTGTGCAGAGCATCCAGTGTGAGTATCCAGACTTCTTTGAAATGTATTGTGTTTCCCAAAGGTCACATTCACATGCCTCTTGACCTTGATTTTCCCCCCATCAGAACTGAGTCTCAGGTTAAAATTGCTAACTATAGTCCTAAGCACCTAGAAGATGCAAAAAAAAGTTGTTAATGGAATGAAATGGAAATAAGTTGACATTTAATAACATTATGACCTTCTTCTCTGAGTGTGTTGCACAGTGCAATGGACTAAATGGTCTATATGTATCTACATTCTTTTCTTTCTCTCAATCACTTCACTTATGTGGTCATGTGTTGTTAGCAACTTTGACTTCTTATCTTTTATACCAACAGAAGAATGAATGAAAACGTTGCTAGTCTTGTGTTTCTTCTATGAGGGCCACTCCTGTGCCTGATTCCACAAGTATTGGCATATGGGACGGCCTTTAGTCATGGCAATCATTCAATACTTCTCTGCTTATTTGACTTTAAAAAGGTTTGTGAAGTATATGTCTTGGTATTGTCAGCATTTCCTTTTCCTTTTTTTCCCCAAGTGGCATTTATTACTAAACAAAAACTGATCAGAGGTTTAGAATTATTGTTGGCCCATTGTGTTTCCATGGTTACAGGTATGTGTTGTTCATCTTTCAAATTCAGCCTCAATGACTTAGGCAGCCTTTGTGACCCATGCTTATTAAATCTTGATTACTATGATTCATCTATGTTGGCCTCTTATTTATACCCTACAATTACTTCTAAAGGAGGCAGTATTCCTGCATTGTGAACACCAACACCACGTGTTCAATACCTGTCATGATGAAGTTCTCACTAAAATCATTGGCCCCTTTTCAAATTATTCTTCAGGAAAGTAACATTTTTTAAACCTTTGAAAATGTTGTTCCTTTATAATTCTCTCCAGTGTATGATTAATCATCCACTTTTCTACTTTTCCATCTAGCAAAACTATTGTTTGTCTGTGTTGCTACGAGGATAATGAACAGATTAATGTAATATGAAAAACAATGAGGTTTTGCTACCAAATTAACAGAATATTACAATATTAATTAATAGAAAATATTTTGAAAATAAAATGGTAATTCAACTCTGTTGGTGTGCCTGCTGCCCTTTGAGTAAATTTTGGAAACTCTCAGATAAGAATAAAGTAAAATAAAGACAACGTAAATTATCTAAGGGAATTAATTAAAAAATACTGTTAGAATTAGGCACAGATGCATGTAAAGATAGTCAAAAAAATAACACCCTGGGTAATATAGAATTTTATGTGTCTTCTGAAAGGGTTCTAAAAGTAGGAGTCTGTGAAGAGATGGCAGGTCCATGGTCATAAGGGACCAGGCTCCTTTCACTGCCTTAGAATGTTCAGTGACTGATCACGAGCCAGTATGGTTGCTAGAGCTCCAGCTCTTCTATTTACATTCTAGGCAACAAGGTAGAGAAAGGGGAGAAATCTTTGAAACTCTACACATCAGGTATGCTTATGGCCAGAACTTAGTTATATGGTCATGTGTAGTTTGCAAAAGAATGTAGGGACTGAATGCAGTCTCTTAAATAGACTTCAGGGTGACCAGCTCAAAATCAAGATTCTGCTACAGAAGAAGGGGAGAATGAATATTGAGAGCAAGTGGCAGTCTCTATCACAATTTCCAAAAACTATCCTATCCTATCTAATAAAAGAGTAATATGCAAATGGACCGTATCTCCGATCAAGCCATGCCCACCAGCCAATCAGGAGCAAATTATGCAAATAAACCCCAACCAAGATGTTTGCAGCCACTGAGAGCAGGAGGAGGCTTGGGTTTCCTGGGTGATAGAGGAAGCCAAGCTTTCTGCCTGTCCTTGCTGACCTAGGCCTCCACTGAATGCTATAAATTTCAATTATAGAAGCTATATCCCAACAGAAATGGCAGCAGCCACGGAGCAAGCAGAAGGCTTGGCTCTACTCCAGACTACAAAGTTTCAATTGTAGAATGTAAATTAGTCCCAGATCAAAGGGCCTTCGTTTGGGTCACTGGGGGGCATGGCTGGTCTGCAAACCACCATAGGCTCCTTACCCATGCCACCCCACACCTCAAGGGAACCCCCATCCTGATCCATAACACCCTTCAGGGAAAACCAGCTGGCCCCCACTCATGCACCAAGCCTCTATCCTATCTAATAAAAGAGGAATACATAGATTGACGATCACTCCAACACACAAGAGGGCTGCTTCCATGTGGTCAAAGATCCTGCCCCCATGTGGACACAAGAAGGCCACCACAAGATGGCCAGCAGGGGAGGGCCATTGGGAGGTTCCAGGCCTGCAAAGGAGGGCAGTTGGGAGGCACCAGGCCTGCAAGGGAGGGCAGTTGCAGGCAATTAAGCCTGCAGAGGAGGACAGTTAAAGGTGACCAGGCGGGCAGAGAAAGAAAGTTGGGGGCAAACAGCCTGGCAGGGGAGCAGTTAGACATCAATTAGGCTGGCAGGGTAGTGGTTAGGGGTGATCAGGCTGGCAGGCAGAAGCGGTTAGGGGCAATCAGGGAGGCAGGCATGCGAGCAGTTTGGAGCCAGCAGTCCTGAATTGTGAGAAGAATGTCCGACTGCCTGTTTAGGCCCAATCCTACCAGGATCTGCCCTAAATGAGCAGTCGGACATCCCTCAAGGGGTCCCAAATTGGAGAGGGTGCAGGCTGGGCTGAGGGACATCCCTCACTGCCATCCCCCCTCCATGCATGAATTTTGTGCACCAGGCCTCTAGTATAAAATAAAGCACATAAAGAATTAAGTGAACAATGGGCACTACAGACAAAAATCATATTAACCTATGTGCTGTAGCACACACACACACACAAAAAAAAAATCGCCACAAAACAAGTGCTGGTGGCGAGGGGGAGGGGGAATGAGTGGCACATACTTGAGTTTTAGGTTTGCTCCCACCTCAGGTGGGGCGAAAGTGGGAGGCAACCAATCTATCTGTTTCTCTGACATTGATTTTCCCTCTCTCTCTCTTTCTCTTTTCCCCTCCCCCCCTCTCTTCCACTCTCTCTGAAAAGCAATGGAAAAAAATATCCTCATGTGAGAATTATAAAAATATATGTATTTCAAATATTCCTTTGTTTTAGGAATAATTTCATATCTTTCCTGTTTTCATCTCTCACAGCATTACCTGTGTTTTCTGTTGGAAATCCTATCTAATAAAAGGGTAATATGCAAATTAACAATGTCGGTGCCTATAGCCACAAGATGGGAGTGCCCAGTCTTCTCAGCACTGCCAGAGGCCCCCAGTCCTGGGGGAGTGGAAGCTGAGAGTGGGCAGAGTAAACAGCCTGGCAGAATGCTTGCTTCATCGCCACAGCAACGAGACAAGTGTTCCACCCTGGCCAAGGAGGACCTTTGGGCAGTGGGCACGGAGAGGCCAGGCCCCACAGAGAACAACTGGGGCATGGATTCTTGCACAGGGCTACTAGTCCTATCTAATATAAAAGTAATAGGCAAATTGACTGTACCTCTCCTACACCCACAAGCCACTCCCACCAGCTAATCAGGAGTGAGTATGCAAATTAACCCCAACCAAGATGGCTGTGGTCACAGAGAGAGCAGGAAGGAGGTTTGGGTTTCCCTGCCAATGGAGGAAGCCAAGCTTTCTGCACATCCTGGCTGGCCCAGGCCTCTACTCAATGCTACAAAGTTTCAGTTATAGCCGACAAATAAATCCCAACAAAAATGACAGCAGCCATGGAACTGGAGAAAGTAGGAGGCTTGGGCTGCCCCTGGTGATGGAGGAAGCCAAGCTTTCCACAGCCCTGGCCTGCCTTGACCTCTACTTAAGGCTACAAAGTTTCAATTATAGAAGATAAATAAATCTCAACAGAAATGGCTGCAGGCATGGAGCAAGCAGGAGACTTGTCGCTGCTCCAGGCTACAGAGTTTCAGCTGTAGAAGATAAATAAATCCCAGATACCAGGACCTCCACTTGGGTCACAAGGGGGTGTGGCCAGCCTGCAAACCACCACAGGCTCCTCTCCCAAGTAACCCCACACCCCAAGGGAACCCCCACCCTGATCTATAACCCCCACCCTTCAGGGCAAACCAGCTGGCTCCCACCCATGCACCAGGCCTCTATCCTATCTAAGAAAAGAGTAATATGCAGATTGACATCACTCCAACACACAAGAGGGCTGTCCCCATGTGGTCAAAGATCCTGCCCCCATGTGGGCACAAGATGGCCACTACAAGATGGTCAGCAGGGGAGGGCAGTTGGAAAGGACCAGGCCTGCAAGGGAGGGCAGTTGTGGGTGATCAGGCCAGCAGGTGAGGGCAGTTGGGAGGAATCAGGCCTGTAAGGGAGGGCAATTGTGGGTGATCAAGCCTGCAGGGGATAGTAGTTGGGGGGGACCAGGCCTGCAAGGGAGAGCAGTTAGGGGTGACCGAGCCTACAGGGGAGGGCAGTTAGGGGCAAACAGGCTGGCAGGGGAGCAGTTGGACATCAATCAGACTAACAAGGGGGTTGTTAGGTTGTGATAAGGCTGGCAGGCAGAAGCAGTTAGGGGCAATCCGGAAGGCAGGCAGATGAGCAGTTGGGAGCCAGCAGTCCTGGATTTTGAGAGGGAGGTCTGACTGCCTGTTTAGGCCCAATCCTAATAGGATCCCAGATTGGAGAGGGTGCAGGCTGAGCTGAGGGACACCCCCTGACCCTTGTGCACAAATTTCATGCACCAGGCCTCTAGCTTAATAATAAAGATCATGGACATGTATTGAGCATTTACTAAGTTCTAGGCAATGAGCTAATTTCTTTCTTTTTAAAAAAATACCTTTTATTGATTTTTTACAGAGAGGGAGGGAGAGGGATAGAGAGTTAGAAAGATCAATGAGAGAGACATTGATCAGCTGCCTCTTGCATACCTCCTACTGGGGAAGTGTCCACAAACAAGGTGCATGCAATTGACCGGAATCGAACCTGGGACCCTTCAGTCCACAGGCTGATGCTCTAATCCACTAAGCCTGTGGTTGGCAAACTGCGGCTCACAAGCCACATGCTGCTCTTTGGCCCCTCTAGTGTGGCTCTTCCACAAAATACCATGGCCTGGGTGAATCTATTTTGTAGCAGTGATGTTAGAAGAAGTTGAAATTTAAAAATTTTGGCTCTAAAAAGAAATTTTAATCATTGCACTGTTGATATTTGGTTCTGTTGACTAATGAGTTTGCCGACCACTGCACTAAGCCAAACAGGTCAGGGCTGAGCTAATTTCCTAACATGAATTTTTAAACCTGGAGCCAACCTTTTTAGGTGGTTATAATTGCATACCCATTTTACAGAAAACAAATTTAAGGAGGCAAGTAATTTGACCAGTCACAGAACTATTAAGCAGTGAAGCCAGGAAAATCTATTTTCACTATACTGCACTCTTCACTTACTGTGATTATCAGTTGTCTCTTGCACTGTTCCATGTACAATTCTTATTTCTCATTCCTTCTACTTTTACATCCAGTTACATTTTCTACTCATTTTCTATTTAGCACTCAGTAAGTAGCCTGATCACTCTCCTTAAAAGCAGGTTTGTATGTTCATTTTCTTCTTTCCCCTTCACAGTGCCCACTATAGACTTCTGCATAAAGCAGATGCTCACAAAATCATTAGAGGCAAAGATAAGAAGGCCAGGAGATATTAATTGGTAATATATTGGTAAGATCAAACTTCAAGGCAAATAACTGAAGCAGAAATAAATTATAAAGTATTAGCAGGATAAAAAGCAGAAATGTTGAATGAGTCTAAACACTTGAGTTTTGCATTAAAAGATTAGGTGTTGAAGAATGATGGCTGTCAGAGGAAAGGGGACACGTTGAGAATTTTAGTGTCTGTATTCATCAGGGACATTGGCTTATAGTTTTCTTTCTTTGTAGTGTCTTTATATCTTTGTGGAATTAGAATAATGCTGGCCTTGTAAAAAGAGGTTGGAAGTGTTCCTTCCTCTTAAATTTTTTGGAACTGTTTAAGGAGGATAGGTGTTAGTTATTCTTTGAAGGTTTGGTAAACCTCCCCTGTGAAGCCATCTGGACTAGGGCTTTTATTTTCTGGGAGTTTTTTTAATACTGCTTCTCTTTCATCAGGTGTTATTGGTGCAGGGGTGAAATCTTTAACAACCAGATCACCATATTGTATCAGGCACTCTTCATGCCCCAAATAACACTAATGGTCTTCTTTGCTTGTTGAGGTATGAATGAATCAGTTGTCAAACTCTAACTTTTTACCTGATTCCCAGTCAAACCCTGGTACCACTTATGCTTGTTCAGATTTCCTAAAAGCAGACACCAAAGTAGTATTAGATGTGCAAGAGAAATAACTGGAGAAATGCCTACGAAACAAAAAGAGGATGACAGAGCTAGAATTCAAAATGAGATGAGATTTAACCTCCATAAAGGAATGGAGGAAGGAAAAAAGACTAGGTAGGAATATTCTAAGACTGCAGTGCAGTTTTTAGAATATTCTGGTCTGAATGAAAAGAGTGTCCTTGAGCAAAAGGCACACAGTTGAGAAGCCCCCATCTCACAGGAATGGATCTGAACTATCATCACTCCTTTAACACTGCCATGCTCAGTCACTGGGTGGGAAAAGCCCATGGGAAGCGTGGCTCCTATTGCAAATGTGGTTGTGGACCTAGAAGAGCAGAAGCTGGACGATCAATCAGTGATGCTGTCAGCAGCAGGAAATTTGAGCCACACATTTCCATAGCCATAGCTGCCACAGCTCTTTGCAACTGGTCTATGTAAATGCTTCCCTTTAGCGTTCTGCAAGGCACGACCCTTAGAGGTCTCTAACATGTGAATACCTGCTGCAAAAATTCTCCTGTGTTCAAATGTCAACATTTCATTTCTTCCTCATTCTCAGCTCATGCGGACTTCCTTCCAACTTCACTGAAAAAATAGGCACAATAAGAAAGGAACTTCTAACGTGTTATCACCATCTACATGAATAATGTGTGTATTTCTTTTCCTCCTGCTACTAGCGAAAAAAAATTCTTGCATATAGCAAAGACCAAATCCTCTACTTGACTAGAACCCACCACCTCTTGTTAACATGGACAACACTGCAAAGTCTCTCTCTTTCTCTCTCTCTCTCTCTCTCTCTCTCTCTCTCTCTCTCTCCCCTCTCCTCTCCTCTCTTATCCTCTCCTCTCCTTGCCTATCACTTTCTCCTCATTTCCATCATATAAAAACATGTTATTATCCATATTTTTAAAATTTATGAGCATGGTCATTTGAGGGATGGGAACTGGTCCTAGCAGGACAGTGGCATGTGGTTGGCATCTTTATCCCTGAGAAATTATTGTTTCCAAACTCCAGGGATATAGTCCTCCCAGAGCCTTCCATGTCTCTACTAGTATAAAGAGGGTTTAAGTAGCCTGTGAACAAGTCTGGATTCTGAGGAACAGGATAGAGACCAGGAGACATAAGAACTCTTGTCCACTTTCTCCTTATTTCTTACTCCTTTCCTTTTCTTCTTCCTCCTGTCCTTCCTTTTGGCTTTTGTTATTCTTTCCCTTGTTTTTCCTATGCAAATCCTTTGGGTGGTACAGAGCTATCTAAGTCATCCAGGAGGTTTGGCATCGTTGTTTGTACTCAGGGCTGGCTGATAAGTTACTGCTTTTAAAGTTAAGAAAGATACAGAAGGTAACTAATTGAAGGTTTCTCACAGCTCGAAGTAGCCCATCTAACTCTCATTCCAAAACCTCTCCCTAACAGTATACTGAAAATGCCCCAAAATTAAACAAGGACATTTTCACAATGGGACACTATTTATTAAAAACAAAAATCTCCCTTCTTTTATATGTTGAGAGCCTCTCAGTCTCTCAACCTTGGTCCAAGGTTGGGTCTTCCATTGGAGTCTGATGAACCTATTAACAACGGTAAAGCTACAGGCTGTAGAAACAATCATCCCAAGGCTAGAAGAGACCAGACATGATGTGATTTTCAAGCTTTATTATACATCAAAATCACCTAGAAGGCTTGTTAAAATTCAGATTATTGGGTCTCACTCCTAGAAGTTTTGATTCAGTAGGTCTGGGTAGGGCCCAGCAGTTTGCACTTTCTAACTATTTTCCAGGAGGTGCTGATGCTGCTAATACACAGGAGATAGATTGCAATAGATTCCGTAAGAGAGGACTGCCTCTGGAGGCTAGTGTTTATCATTCTGCCCCAAGCCTTTCCAGCCTCATGGACTTATACTATGTCCTAGGCAGTGATTTTCAACCTGTGTGCAGCATGAATTTTTAAAACATGTAATACCTGACTATTTAGTCTGGGGCACTGATCATTTTCCCTTAGATTGTCAAATAAAAAAAAATTTGACAATAGTCAACACAACAATAGCCATCTGGTGGGAATGCCCTGTCTTGAACCATAAATATATAGGTCATATAATAGAGTTGCATCTCATTGGTCATGTCAAATAATAAGTTTGTGTCTGACTTGTTAATTCTTGGTATCAGAAATCCTTATATACCAGTACAGGCACCTGATATTTTAAAAATCACTTTGCAGTAAAAAAAAGTAGGTAATTATTGTTATTATTTTTTTTTGTCAGATTGGCAAAATTATTTATCTTGGTGTGCTGCAAAATTTTAGTAATTAGCTTATGTATGCCATGAGGTGAAAAAGGTTGAAAATCACTGTCTTAGGGAGGGAGACAAAGTCAGTAAAACATGTCTGAGGCTCTGGGGTGTGTCTGTGGCTTTGGTACCCCTGTAATTGAACATGTAATGGAAGGTGATGTGGGGGAGTTATTCTCTTCTACACTGGTACATACAGATCACCAGAAGTTCTGCACCAGGAGTGTTTAAATGTCCTAGGGCATCAGGAATAATTCCTGGTAAATAAGATGAAAAAAGAGATAGTTCCTAGTGGAGTTACTAGTGTCACCTAAAAAACAAATAGTTTTGTTGATGATGACTCCTTTTAACTCTTTTTGTTCAAAGTTTTACCTAAAGCCTATGGTTGTTTTAATTTTAGTATTAAATTGTAGTTTTGTATTATCTATATATAACTAGGGGCCCGGTGCACAAAATTCGTGCACTGGGGAGGGGTCCCTCAGCCCAGCCTGCCCCCTCTCATAATACTGGGAGCCCTCAAGGGATGTCCTACTGATGGCTTAGGCCTGCTCCCCATTTGGAGTGGACCTAAGTCTCAGTCTGGCCTCCCTTTGCAGGAGGTAACTGGGCTGTTCAGGGCAAGGCAGCAGCCACATAACCCCACCGCTACAGCCACTGCCAGTCACTGCAGCCACCAAGGTATTTTCATCAACACGGACTCCAGTCCATTCCTTCACCATGAAAAAATGACAACTTTCTTTAGACATTTTCAAGATGTCTTTCATAAGATATGACATTTATTTCTTTACTTTTTTTTATCCTCACCTGAGAATGTTTCTGTTGATTTTTCCCCCTTCCTTCCAATCCCAGGCTTGGCCCCTGCCCAAGCCTAAAGCCTCCACCCCAGGCTGTAGGCTAGGGAAGCGATTCACCCCCTGACACCTCTAATTGCAGGCTTGGACCCTTCCCAAGCCTAAAGCCTCTACCCCAGGCTTCA
Source organism: Antrozous pallidus (assembly GCA_027563665.1). Taxonomy (NCBI): domain Eukaryota; kingdom Metazoa; phylum Chordata; class Mammalia; order Chiroptera; family Vespertilionidae; genus Antrozous; species Antrozous pallidus. The sequence continues at coordinate 16,159,968 of CM050521.1, read as the reverse complement.
GGCTGCTCATCCGATGGCTGGCTGGGAGTGACTTGAGTACTGAGGAGGTTCCCGGGGGCCCCAGGTATGTATGAAAATTAAGTGCCATCTTTGTTGTGTTAATTTGCATACTCACTCTGATTGACTGTGGGCGTAGCAGAGGTACAATCAATAACCATGTTTCTCTATTATTAGGTAAGACTAGAGGCCTGGTGCATGAAAATCATGCATGGGGGGGGGGATGGTCCCTCAGCCTAGCCTGCACCCTCTCCAATGTGGGACCCTTCAGACATCCCTCTTGCAATCCAGGACTGCTGGCTCCTAACCACTCACCTGCCCGATCACCCCTAACCACTCTCCCCTGCTGGCCTGATTGCCCCTAACTGTTCTGCCTGCCAGCCTAATTGCCCCTAACTGCCTCTGCCTCAGCCCCACCATTGTGGTTTTGTCTGGAAGGATGTCCAGAAGATGTCCAATCTATCCAGTCTAATTAGCAAAATTACCCTTTTATTAATATAGACTAGCAACTTGCCTGTTGAATACATACATGAGCCCAGGGTTTTAGCAATGTGTACACTCAATAAGTTGCATACTGAACAAATTCATGCTATGAGTCTTATCTAAAGAATAAAACTTTTAAAAATTATTTTAGGCTACATAGGTTGGTGACAGAATTAGAAACAGGAAAGAGAATACCCTCTGCTTCTGTGCTTGGACTGCATTAGTTATTGTCAGAGATTCTTTTTTATAAAATAATGACCGTTTGGGTGTTGTTGCTGCATGAAAAAGGACAATTCTGTCATTGAATATTTGTAACCGAAGGAAGAAATGTGTTTGATTAATTGGGAAACATCTGAACCCACTGTTGTTTTTTACTTTAACAAGGGTCAAAGGCTCAAAGCTCCAAGACAAATTGTGGGGAAGGGATTCTATTTTTCAGGAAAGGAACTTACAAAGGGAAAGGCAGGTAAGCAAACCATGCTGCTCATTTTGTGGTGAGGTTAAAAGTCTTCAAAAATGGATGCCATCTTCCTCCACAAAACAAATATATACCAGAGAAAGCGAGACTGAGTCACAGACTGAGAAGAATCTTCATTGTAGGAAGCAAGAGCAGGCTGTTATCTCCAAAGCTGAATTATCTCCAGATTTATAGAACACTGAGAGAAAAGAGGGACCTGGAGCACAGGTCTTACAAGCCCTTTAGCAAAGAAGACTTTGTTTAGAGGCCCTAGATATTGCCGAATGTGCAGGTTCAAATGCTATTAGATAATTATAACACATATAGGGTTGGTGAATGCTTTGAAATAGTAAAATATATGTGGTAAACATTTCATTTGTGTTTACAGAAAAGTTGTGGCTTTTCTAGCCATAACCAATACATCAGAGTTGGTAATATATCAGAAGAACCTTATGCATGTTCACAAATTTGGGAACAAAGAAAGCTCCAGCAAGTTTCATGTTGTATGAATGCATGAAGGGGTAGAAGAACTACATTGAAAGAGGGCTATTCTCATAGCATGGTTGACAAAAATATGTCCTGGAGAAGAGAACACTTCTGTCCTTTTCCAACTGCTAGCTGCTTGTGAACTTAAAGAGCTCACTTCCCTTCTCACTGATGATTTGCAAAGTAAAATATTTTGTGGTTTTGTTATCCTCACTACCCATGCAGTTGGCTTCTCCACAGGTGGCTCTAAAGCAGAGGATGCAAAACTGAGCTGCACTTAGAATTAGATGGAGTGATTTTTAAAAATCCTGATACCCAGGCTACACCCCAGGCAATTGAATCACAAGATTTAGCTTCAGTTATTGTTTTCATTTTAATTTTACTTTTAAAGCTTTAACAAGGTATAATTAATATACAAAGCAAGATATACATTTAATGCACACCATGTGATGATTTTAGACATATACAAATACTGGTGATACATTATCAAAGTAACAGACATAAGCAACACCTCCCAGAACTTCTCTCTCTCCCTGATTTTTGTTTTGTTTTATCTTTGTGTGAAATACAGCATAAGATTTGCCCTCCTTTTTTTTTTTTTAATCCTCACTTGAAGATAGTTTTCCATTGATTTTTAGAGGGAAGGAAATACCAATGAGAGAGAAACATTGATTGGTTGCCCCCTGCATGCACCTTGACCACGGCTCGGGCAGGAGAGGAGCCTGCAACTGAGGTACGTGCCTTTGACCAGAATCTAACCCGGGCCTCTTAGGTCCACAGGTCGAAATTCTATTCCTTGAGCCAAACTGGCTAGGGCAAGATGTGCCCTCTTGATAAAGTTTAAATGCATGATACCATATTGTTAACATAGGCATCATGTTGTATAGCAGACCTCTAGAATGTATTTCTCCAGCATAACTGACAATTTGCACCCTGAATAAAATTTCCAGTTTCCTCCACCAAACAACCACTATTGCATTCTTTGCTTCTATGCATTTGACTATTTTGGGGAACTCGTTTAAGTGAAATCATGCCCCATTCCTCTTACCGTGACTAGCTTATTTCATTTAGCATAATGTCCTTAAGGTTCTCACAAATAGGATTTTCTTCCTTTCTAAAACTGGGTAATATTCCATTGTATGTACACAGTAGCCCCCCTTCTCTGAGGCTTCACTTTCCAAGGTTTTACTTGTTGTAAATTGCAGTCCAAATGATTAAGTGGAAAAGTGCAGAGGTAAATAATAAGTGTGCATGCCATCATTATATGCCTCTCTGAGTAACTGGATAAAACCTCTCTATGTCTGCCTCCGGGGGCCCCAGGACGTGACACATCCCTTTGTCTTCACATCCATGCTGTGTGGCTGTGTGTGCTCCTGCTCTTCAGTCACTTAGTAGCCACCACCTTGGTTATCAGATCCACTGAATGGTAGTTGTGCTTGTGTTCAAGTGACCCCTATTTTTACTTCATACTGACCCCAACATTTTAGAGTTGTAATGCTGCCAATTAGAATATGGAGCCGTGAAGTACTTCCTTTATGTGAAAAGGTGAAAGTTATCCAGTTAAGTAGAAAAAAAAATTGTATGCTGAAGTTGCTAAACTCTACCGTAAGAATGAATCTTCTATCTGAGTTTGTGAAGAAGGAGAATTCTGACTAGTGTTGCTGTTACACCTCAGACTGCAAGAGTGACAGCCCCAGTGCATGATAAGTGTGTAGATAATATGGAAAAGGCATTTAATTTGTGGGTGGAAGACATGACATCATCATGGCTTCATGATCCTCCTTCTGAATTATTGCCAGAAGGTCAATAGCAGCCTGACACTACATCACAATGCCTACGTCATTCACTTCAATTCATCTCATAGAGGCCTTGTATACTCACAAGAAGGGTGACTATAGTTCCTTAACATATTTTGAGAGGAGGGAGACTTTCATATAACTTTTTTACTGTTTATTGTTATAATCTATTTTATTATTAGTTATTGTTGTTCATCACTTACTGTGCCTAATTTGTAAGTTAAATTTTATCATTGGTATGTATGTATAAGAAAAAATACATACATCTGCCTGGGGTCTTGGAAAGTATCCTCCACAGATGTGCAGAGAGTACAACTGTATACCAAATTTATTATCTTAAAGTTTTGAAGGTCAAAATCTTAAGTGGGTCTTATGGGTCTAAATCAAGGTATCGGTGGAGCTGTGTTTCTTCTCCAGAATCTGTTCCTTGCTTTCCCTGTTTTTGGATGCTGTCTGAATTCCTTGGCTCACGACTCTTATCTCTGCTTTCATCATTTCATTTCCCTCTGACCCTTACCTCCCTGCCTCCTTCTTATAAGGACTTTGGTTGATAACATTGGACCCACCCAGATTTTCCCATTTCAAGATCCTTAACTTAATTATTTATCTGCAAATCCCTTTGCCATATAAGGTAAGATATTCAAAGGTTTGTGGTATTATTATGTGAATGTTTTGGACCCATTATTTTACCTACAACAATGTAAATAAACTACTGTGTCATGGAGGCATGACCAAGCATTATTGAATTTACATTTTATTAACTTGGACCAGTTTCCCATTGGTCCAAATACTGATCCATAATGCATGTTCACAGTATAGATCATCGAAATCACTCTCTACAATGGGCACATATGATGGGGGTCGGGGGAGAGAATAGTAATTACCATTTGTGTCATTCAGTTTCAATGCATTTGTTCAAAGGAAATATCTAAGACACATGTTTTTTCCTAAAAAAAATAGCTATCAATTTGGCACACTTATACTTTAGCATATTTGCCAATTTCTGTTATTTGAATGACATAGGAATAGAACCACCTGCAATCACATTGTGTATTTCTCTACTGTGCCAGAGTGCTGGTTTTATGATTTCCAAGGTCTTTACACATGCAGTATAGTAGGACACCTGCCTCTCCGGCCTGCTCTCCCTATTCACCTCAATCAGTCCACAGATATTTTCTAAATACCTCCTGGGTGTTGCAGTGTTCCAGTTTCTGAATCAAGTGCCCTCAGAGATGGCTCTGCAGGATTCACATGCACACACAATAGAAGAGCCAGCTTTTGAACTCCTCACCCCAGGGAATATCAACCACCAGTCTAGGGACGCATTTTGAACGTTTCCCCAATTCTCCCGAAGAGAGTGTCTGGGTTATATAGTCAGTCACTAACACATAGAGAGCACCCCTCTGCAGCAGAGTAGTGTTGGGCCATTTCTCAGGCTACAGGCCCAGGCAGGAGAGGTTGCTTTGGGCATATGCTGATTCTTAGTCAAACTGCTGTGTCTGGTATCCAGTCATGGGGGCTTCAGCATGGAGGCTGCATTCAAAGACCCTCAGATGGATGTTTAGAGCATCACAAGCTTTCTGGGGTTTCTCGGAATGAAGCATATAGTTAGGAGGCAACATGCTTAGTGCATCCAGGGGGAAAAAGCAACTGTTAATACTATTATTGCATATTTTCCTACTTACCATCATTTCTTATCTTTCTCCCTTCTTATTATGTCTAGATACGTTTCAACTGATTCACCGATCAATTGAAAACCGTGGTTTTGTTATCTTGTTTTTTAATTTCCTGATTCTTACATTTTATTGAGAATGCAAAACAGATGCTTTTCTAACATTCTGATTTCTAGTGTGATTTTTTAAATCCTCACCTAAGGATATTTTTTTAATTGATTTTGAGAGAAAGAGTGTGTGTGGGGGAAGCCACCCACTGCTGATACTATCATGAGAGTGCACCAAAGAATGTGGAAGGCCGATGGACTTTGGGTATTGGCAGGACTGATGCTAAGCACCTCATCTGTTGAGATAGTGGTAGCTCAAGGGTACCCTTAACCTGACAGTCCTTTTACCGTTTACCAAACTTTACCTTTGATATGCCTATATGCATTGCTAAAAGACAAATGTGTATTCAAGTAAATAAATAGCAGACCAGGCCAGAAGTTAGTATGCCTCTTCAAGAAAGAGTTCTCTACCTGCCCCCCAATATCTTCTAAATTCATATTCCTTGTATAGTATTTTCACTTGTGTATCAGCCCCTCCTTCAGATCCTGAACTCTACCTCAAAGGTCCCAATAAAAGAAGAAGGGAGAGGGATAGAGAGAGAAACATTGATTAATTGCCCCCCTCCCCCCATTCGCTGAGACTGGAGGTCGGTCCTGCAACCTAGGTATGTGTCCTGACCAGGAATTGAACCAATAGCCTTTTGGTATATTGGATGAAGTTCCAACCAACTAAGCCACCTGGACAGGGCCTAGTGTAATATTTCAAAGCTATAGTTTACCTTTGCATCATGAGTTCAGTGGTTTATTGTTTTATGTTCAAGAATTCTAAACTTCATGTTAGATTACTTCTGTTTTACCTTCCTTGAATAATTGAAGTCCACCCAGACTTGGTGCTTGTCACACATAGAGTCAATGACTCACTCTGTCTTTCTACCAAGTAACAATTATTAGAATTATCCTCTCATTTTGGAAGCCACTAATTCAATATTTGGTGTCTATCTGGTATAGTTTTTCTGAATTCATTTCTTGAATTTATTCTCTAGCCTGCCTAGGTAGCTGTGAATTAATTTCTAGATATTTAGAAGTAGTGTGTAGTTTGTCCACTGCCCAAAACAACACTTGAAGTCTGCAGATTCACAAGTTCCCTACTTATAGGGATTCTTTTGCCTCTGAGCCTTTTAATTCTCAGCTTTATGTTTACAATCTACCACACAACAGTGTTTACTTCCTCACCAGCAACAATGGATACTCAAGAATGTGGTCCCAGAATCAAGATAGAAAAACACCCGGTTTCATGAAGGTGCTATTGTAGTTTTTTTGGGCAACTACAAACCCAATTTTCCTCTGCTGAGATTACAAAGGCTAGAAGGACAAGCTGCCTCAAACAGCTCAGTGTGAACACAGGGCTTCACCACAGACCACTGGCTGCTTAGCTCAGGCTCACGGCCTGTAGGATGGGCTTTGAGCAGCACAAGCACTTGGCAGACGGTGCAGCAAATGCCACACTATGCTGCTGGGGAAGGAAGCATCCGGCAGGAGCAGTGATTTCAGCAGGTGCCTAATAGATCAGATCATCCTTCATCCACTGGTGTCAGACTTCCTTGTGAGCCCACAGATTCTTCCAGAAATATCTAATGGACACTTTCCAGAAGAGTGCAATTTTACAACCAGATTACACCATAGTCCATGGCATTTTATGTTAACACCATCAGTGATCCATTTGTCTCCACAATCTGGTCAGAGAAAGGGAAGCACAAAGATAAGAAATTGAAGGAAATAAAAGTGAGCAAGGCTTCTAGGTATTTCTATTCAATAGGCTTAATTTTAAAAAATTGTTTACTTTTTTATTTTGAGCAATGTGAACAGTAACTGAAAGAGCTTGGCTATGTAAGGAGAAAACAAATCAAAGCAGTGATATTAATGGGACAAGAACAATTCCAAAAGATATAAAAAGGTCAATGCTACTGGACTGGAAGATTAATAGCAAAGGATGCCACACCTTGACAATGAGAGTGCAATGGGGTGTGTGTGGTAGTTTCTGGAGTTGAAGAATTTGACAGGCAGCTATGAAGTGGTCTGTATTGGAGGGTGATACTTGAAGATCTGGGGTTCCAGCAATTTTGTGGGTAGAATCTCAGAGTAAGGACTTTTCTTTATTATTTTTATTGACACTTTTACTTTGGTTGCAGCATCTACCCCCAGCTCCTGTGGACGCTGGGGAGACAGAAATTCTGAAGTTTTCATGATTACAGCACTCAGTTAGCAGAATATCTATTTATTATATTATCACCCAGGACATGAAGGATCAGTGAAGGATTTGTCTTTCCTGCGGTTCAAATTGTAGGTTAAAAGAATGAAACTATCATTTAAAGAAGATGGGGAAATAAGTTAAAGACACCTCACAGAGATAAAAAGGAAATGAATGGCATGGTTATGAAACAGGCATTTTGTTTATGGGAATAATCAAGTAACCTGTGCAGCAAAAATCCATATTCAAATAACATTTTCCTGCATCCCAGGTCTGATAACAAACCAGCAAGCAAAGCATAAGCAAATTCTGCAGATGGGAACATGCAAAATAAAAAATGAGCTAGGAAAGATTTGCATCCATAGAGAGGTATTTTCTTGCATGAGACAATAGTGAGACCAGGAATGTATTTTCTACTTGGAAATGATTGCAGGTATTCTCGGTCTGTGTGCAGGAACATACTTTGAAGTGGAAGAATGATTTCCAACCAACTCACTGTTTTCTTCATGATCATCTATCTGCTCGAATCCTTGACAATAATTGTGCAGAGTAGCTTAATTGTTGCAGTGCTGAGCAGAGAGTGGGTGCAGGTCACAAGGCTGTCACCTGTGGACAAGATTCTCATCAGCCTGGGCGTCTGCCGCTTCTGTCTACAGTGTTCATCAGTGCTGCACAACTTTTGCTCCTATTTCAACCCTGATGATGAACTTTGGTACATAGGAATCATCTGGGAATTTACTAATACTCTTACATTCTGGTTAACCAGCTTGCTTGCTGTCGTCTACTGTGTCAAAGTCTCTTCCTTCACCTATGCAATCTTCCTCTGGCTGAGATGGAGAATTTTGAGGTTGATTCCCCGGCTGTTGCTGGGCTCTCTGATGATTTCCTGTGTGACAATCATTGTTTCAGCTATTAGACATTACATCAAGCGTCAGTTAATGGTGCAATTGCCTGGAAACAACACGAAAACTGAGACACTTAAGATATTTTTGGAGAAATATTACATAGGTCAGCATCTGACAGTGCTCCTCATTCCTTTCCTCCTGTTCCTGACCGCCATCATCTTGCTCATAGCCTCATTGTTCCAACACTTGAGGCAGATACGACATCACAGTGCTGGCCACAGCAACTCCAGCATGACAGCTCATGCCACTGCCCTGAGGTTCTTTGCCTTCTTCCTCATCTTCTTCACCTCTTACTTTTTGACCATAATCATCTCCACTAAAAACATCCTAAGACATAAGAGTGCCTGGTTCTGGGCCTGGGAAACTATCATCTATGCTACAGTCTCTATTCATTTAACTTTACTCATGCTAAGCAGCTCTACTTTGAAAAAGAGTTTAAAGGTAAGCTGCAATGGCCCAAAGCTGTCTGAGGCTCCGGGTACAACAAGACTTTGAGCAAATGGGAGCTTGCATTGATGCAACTAATACCAACAACCAGCTTTACTCTTCACAATCCTATGTGACAGTAATGTATCATAAATGCAAGCAAGCCCAAGAAAGCCTCATTCTCTTCCATTCTGACAGCCATTCATCACTAAGCAACCAGTCTTTCTCTATTCTATGCCACTCCTATCGTCTCCTCTCCACAGTCCCAGGTTGGTCCCAACTTTCTCATGACTTCCCCATCTCTCCTTAGTCTTCTCTGTCTCTGGAGTTTTACTTCCAGTGTATTCTACCCAAGAGAGCCAAAATCATGGTGTCTATACAATATATTTATTTTATCTTTTTCATGACTGCAAATTACTTCATTCATTAATAAAAATAGCTTCCCTACAATAATTTATTGTCTACACCCTGAAGGTTCTCCATGCTGAGGTCTCAATTAATCAACTTTTCTAAATTTAGTTAAGAAAATGTCTGACCATCTTTCTTTTTCTGATTTTTTTCTGGACATTTATCCGATGGCATAACTTTTCTTATTTGTGTCTCTCCCACACAATATGCCTCTGTTTATTTAAAACTCAAGTCAAAACTTAACTCTTCTTTTATTTTCATTTGTCAAGACATTATATTCTCCCTAGAACAGCAAACTACATACCTAATCAAGATTCTTCCTGGAACATCTCCAAATATTGGCAACTTAACTGGGTCAATTGCATATGGTTTCCATTGGCAAGATTCTTGCCTCTCAATTGTACTGCAGTTTGAAATAAACTTTCTAGAAAGATTCCCAGATTGACACTTAGCTGGTTTTCTTCCAGATATAACCCAGATGTCATCTGGGAACTCTTCTTACTTCATAAAAGCTGAGTGACATTGACTTAAACTCTATACTCTACTATGTCTTCCTCTGTAATAGTTTAAAACCCTCCCAAATTGGCAAGAATATATGAATCATATAGTAATCAGTTAAAAATCACCTATGGGACTTCACTGTTCTTCATAAGTTCTTTTTTGCTTCCCCAATTCCTTTTTCCCTTCAGCTTATCTCAAACCCTTTTTCTTGTGGGACTCTACCCATGGCATCTCTCTCATCATTTCTGTCCTCTTTACTAGCAACAAAGTATCTTGGTGACAGCCAACTCCAAGGCTTTTGGGTCTCAGCTTCCATCTGCTTCAGACATTTATTAGGGTGTTTTTTCCTAAAGACAGCTTCATCTCCAGGTACCAGCAGTTAAGAATATACTTTTTATTCACCTTTCATATATGTATTGGGCATATCTGGTAAACTGAATTTTTGGATCTGCCATTAGAAGACTGAAACACCTCCGGAGAGAAAACCATCCTATGGGGGAAAGAATGCAGGGATTTCAAGCTTGACTATGAAAGAAGCACGTAGGCCCTGGAGTGGAAATTTCTGATATGGTCTTGGGTCTATTACTTTGATTTGTCTCCCAGTCAAATCATCCCTTGAGTTAATATTTTAAACTGAGTGTGTGAAATATAAGTACAAACTGAAAGACCACCTTAACCAACGACACTGTGCCAACTGGCACATCTCAGCAGCATCTTTACCATTGCACAAAAGGGGCGTAAAGCCTATTTTTCCATTTTGCAGCAGCTCGCCATGAAGCCTTGACATCTCCCAAGCTCCAATGGTTCAACTACAGTAGACGGTGGGATGGAACCTGGTGGATGCAGTGATGTCTGTGGAGCAGAATCATAACTAGATGATGTGGGACTGAGGAGAAATAAAAGGTAGATATCAGAATGGTGTTACCTGTCCAGAGACTTCTGGGAATGCTTAGGAGGCTGGTGAGGCCGTGGGTTGCAAGAGTTTAGTATTCTGCAGATTAAGTGGATCAGAGGCCAGTGAAATTTGAGTTACTGCTATTGATCATTTGCATCCACATTGTGCATGTTCTAAAATCTCAGATAGCTGGAAGAAATGATTTCCTTTATATCAGTAGAGAATGGGGAAAGTATGAACCTCCTTCCTTACACTACCACACACAAAGAGAGACATTCTTTCAGAATCTGTTAAATATTTATAATACTCTGTATTCTTTTCCATAAAGTGCAAGGGAAAAATACTTATCCTGAATGAGTATTAGAGGAATTTGGGAAAATCAAGAAATTAAAAAAACCCCACAGAAATAATATCTATCTCTTATCTTTGGGATACCTAATAATTCATAAAGAGCTTTTATATACATTTTCAACTAAAAGGGCAGGTCAAGATTATTCAATCCAACTTAACTGGAAAAAAGACCTAAGACGGTCAAGTGAATTACTTACATTTATAAGATTGGTTAATATCATTCCTAAGAACCAAAGAAAAAAGAGAGGAAACCAGGAGATACATTTTAAAGGAGCAGAGTTTAAATTTGGGAAAGGTGGTTAGGATTTAAATGGAGTTGGGTTTAGAAAGATGAACAGCAACTCCAATGCTTGGACCAAGAACAAGGACATTCTTTTGAGTTTGAGTAGCTTGATATGAATTTCAGGAACCAAGAGGCTATGCACTGTGTTGTCTAATCAGTAATTATGCTGCCCTGTAACATTTATTTTTTAAATATATTTTATTGATTTTTTACAGAGAGGAAGAGAGAGGGATAGCAAGTCAGAAACATTGATGGGAGAGAAACATCGGTCAGCTGCTTCCTGCACACCTCCAACTGGGGATGTGCCCGCAGCCAAGGTACATGCCCTTGACCGGAATCGAACCTGGGACCTTTCAGTCTGCAGGCCGACTATCTACTGAACCAAACCAGTTCGGCTGCACCGTAACATTTATTAACACTCATGCAAAAAGTGTGCTGCATGATAACTCAGAATATACAGGGACCAGAAGATAAAGATGGCGTTGTCCCTGGGTTTTAGGAGCAAATGTCGGGACACCTGTGAATGGCGATATTAAATTTAGTAGAAGTTATGTGACTTCTATAGCCCAGCATCTATATACAAACATATATAGATCATATATACATCAAACCATTGACAACTGGAAAGTAAACCCCTGTCCTTCACACAATGCCCCATGTGGAGGAGACTGGCAAAAATGGTGAATTCTTGGTAGCACCTGACATGAAGTTTGTTCCTTATTAGACACACCACAACATTTATTTAGAGGATATTTGTATGCCCCTCCCATGCCTACTGTTCATGTTACATGGGTTAGAAAACTTCAGTTGCACCATTTGCTTATTTAGGAGCCTGGTATCAAGGATTCTCAAGGTCTGCCTTTGAACTATTGGCTCAGCCTTAACTTCCAGTTATGTTCAACATAAACCCAAGTGCATCTGCTCCTTGTTTCCTGAATATCAATGCATAGCTCTACTTCCTCACATTTGCCGATGCCATCTACCTTACTTTGCATAATGTAAGCTCTATCACACTAGTAAATTTCTCTTTCTTTTACCTCTTTTTTAAATTACAACATAATGGGTATGCAACACTGTGTAAGTTTAAGGCATACAGTGTGTTGATTTGATATTCTTATATATTGAATCATGATTCCCACCATAGTGTTAGGTAGCACCTCCATCACATCACACAGTTATCATTTCTTTTTTGTGGTGAGAACAGTTAAGATATAGTCACATGACATTATCTCAGTCATATGTGGAATCTAATGAACAAAATAAACTGATGAGCAAAATAGATCCAGAAACACAGAGGCATGGAACAAATTGTCTACTCTCAGAAGGAAGGCATGGGAGGATGGGAAGGTGGGAAGAGATCAACCAAAGTCAACCAAAGAACTTGTATACATATATGCTTAATCCATGGTCACTGGCAATAGGGTGGTGAAAGCTTGGACTGGAGGGCAGGAGTGAGCTAGAAGAGGTCAAAGGAAAAATGGGAACATCTGTAATAATTTCAACAAAAAGATATTTAAAAAGATATAGTCACTTAGTAATTTGCAAGTATATAATACAGTATTGTTAGCTATAATCACAGTGCTGTTCATTAGATTCCCAGAACCTATTTATCTTCTTAACTACAAGTTTGTACCCTTTGACCAATAAATTCCAAATTTCCCCCATGTTCCAGCCCCTGGTGACCAGCATTCTACTCTGTTTGTACAAGTTTGGCTTTGTAATATTCCAATTCTAAGTGATATCATATAGTATTTGTCTTTGTCTGACATACTTCACTTAGCATAATATCTTCAGGCCCATTCATATTGTTGCAAATAACAAGATTCATTCCTTTTTTCCTCATGGCTGAATATTTGTGTGTGTGTGTGTGTGTGTGTGTGTGTGTGTGTGTGTGTGTGAGCATGCTCACTGGAGAGAGAGAGGAGAGAGAGAGAGAGAGAGAGAGAGAGAGAGAGAGAGATCTTCATTAAGTAGAGAATAGGAAAAGAACAAATTTTGGTAGGGATTGCATTGAATCTATAGATGGCTTTGGGTAGTATGGGCATTTTAGCGATATTAACTCTTCCAGTTCATGTACACAATGTATACAGAGCCCAGTTTTTTTTTGTATCTTCTTCCATTTTTTCATAAAAATCTTGTAGTTTTGGTATACAGATCGTTCATCTCCTTGGTTAAATATATTCTAAGTATTTTATTGGTTTTGGTGCTATTAGGAATGGGATTATTTTCTTTATTTCTCATTAAAATAGTTCATTGTTAGTGTACAGAGTCATAACTGATTCCTGTAGGCTACATGTGCATCCTACAACTTCACCAAATTCATTGCTTTGTTCCAACAGTTTTTTGATTAAGCCTTTAGGATTTTTCTATTTATAAAATTATAGCATCTGCAAATAAAGACAATTGTACTTCTTCCTTTTAAGTTTAATTGCCTTTTATTTCTTTATCTCATCTTTATCTTATCCCAGTTCTATGTTGACTAATAGTAATAAAAGTGACCATCCTTATCTTGTTTCTGATCTTAGAGGAAAAATTTTCAATCTTTTACTGTTGATCATGATGTTAGCTGTGGGCTTGTCACATATAACCTTTATTATATTGAGGTACGTTCCTTATATACACATTTTGCTGAGCGTGTTTATCATAAAAAAGATGGTGAATGTTGTTAAATGCTTGATCTGCATCTATTGAGATAATATTTTGATTTTTATATTACATTATATTAATATGGTTTATCACATTTATTGATTTGTATATATTGAGTCATCTTTGCATCCCAGGAATAAATCCCACTTGATCTTGGTGTGTGATCCTTTTAATATGTTGATGAAGTTGGTTTGCCAGTATTTTGCTGAGGATTTTTGGCATCCATATTCAGCAATGTTCTTGTCTGGTTTTAGTATCAGGGTAATGTTGGTCTCATAAAATAAGTTTGGAAGCATTTCCTCCTCTTCAATTTATTGGAAGTGTTTGAAAAGATTGGTGTTAATTCTTCTTTAAATGTTTGGCAGAATTCACCAGTAAAACTACCTGGTCTTGGGCTTTTCTTTCTTGGGATTTATTTATTTATTTATTTATTACTGACTTAATCTCCTTACTCATTATTGATCTGTTCATATGCTCTTCATGACTCAGTCTTGGTAACTTTCATGTTTCTAGGAATTTCTCCCTTACTTCTAGGTAACCATTTATTAGCATATAATTGTTTGTAATAGTTTCAGATGATCCTATATATATTTCTGTGGTGTCAGTTGTAGTGTCTCCTATTTCATTTCTGATTTTGTCTTCACTCTTTTTTCGTAGTCTAAAGATTTGTCAATTTTATCTATTAAAAAAAGCACTCGGTTTTGTTGCTCTTTCCTATTTTAATTCTAGTTTCTCTTTCATTTATTTTTGCTGTGATCTTTGTTGTCTTTCCTTCTGCTTATTCTGGCCTTATTTTGTTCTTCTTTTCCTAGTTCTTTGAGGTGTAAAGATAGGTTGAGATCTTTCTTTTCTTAATATGTACATTTATAACTTTAAATTTCCCTGTAAGAAAGAGGCCATGGGTTGCACAGTGGGACAAGAGCTGAGAGGAGTTTGGCAGAGAAGCGCCCCTTCCTTACCAATGAATGATTGAGTTCCGGAGTCCTCTCAAGCTCCCGAAGAACAGAAGCAACCTGCATTTGGATTCCTTTCCCAACAGAGGGCACCGATGGCCAGATTACAATGGCATCAGTCAACTAACACTAAAATTTTATTTCTTCCACCTCCTCAACTCCATGGTCCTATAAAGGCAAGAAGAGGAGTGAAAAACTGAATTCTCACTTTCTTCCCTGCTAGTCCCCAACCTTTATGCTAGTTACGGTAGGGGAAAGACGAAGACTTTAATTAGATATAACATTAACGTTTGATTTAGACTCTTTATCAGCTGCACACAGCAAACCTGTGGGATCTATAATGCCATCAAGAGATGGGAAAGAATGAACGATCTCTGAAATACGTTTGAAGGCATTGGTTAAAGAAAAACTTTTTCCATCAGAGCTCAGTCTATCCAATAAATGTATTACATAATACATAAAAGTCAGTAAGATGCTAAATACTTCCACGTTTTCTCTGAGTTTTCTTGTCAGATACTGTGTATTACATTCCCCTTATAAAATGACCCTGAGATAAATTCCTTTCTCAGGAGCTAAACCAAAGACTAAGGTAAGAGCTTACCTCTGATGATCCTTAGTTTTCCAGCCACAATGGCCCTTATGATTCTCTCTACCTAAATCCAGACAGAGCAGCCTTAAATCACAATACCTTTGCACATAGTGATGGGGAACACACACAAGAAGTTACAAATTTTCTAGCTTTAGATACATAGTTGATAGGCTTGGTAATGAATGCCTGTAGAAAGATATTGTTCCAGTGATTGAATAAACCTGCCTGACTTCAGGAGACCCCCAAGCAATTCAGCCTTTGTGCCCCAAGAGGACTGCAAGTGACCAAGACATTATCTGAGCCATTGTGCTCCCGGGAGAAAACATCAGCTGTCCGGGATGCAGACAAAGAATCACCCATCAGAAGATGAAGATTTGCTCAGAAAAGTGCCAACTGCAGCTTTTGTCTGATTAACCTTTTTCCCTAAATTCCAAACCATTTACCTACACTTTTCTTCTCCTTATAAAAAAAGGCTGGCTTGAGATGAGATGTAAGACAGTCTTTTAAGACACATAACCGCCATCTGAATAAAGAGCCCATAAAGATTCGACCCTTGTCCCTACTCATGGGCTCTAGTAGAGACAGGAAGCACAAACTCTGACTTTTCTGGTTTCAGTAGGATTTCAGGAGCAAAACACTGAATTCTGATGTTTGTGCTTCTGTTTTGTTAATAATGTTGTTTTGTGTCAATGGTCCTCATTGTTCATGCATTTCTATGATAAATTGTGGTAAATTCATTCTGAAAATTGGTCTTAGGGAAGATAAAGAAAGCATGAAAAGAAAAAAAGGCTCCAAAGATAATAGTATAAGTAGCATTGTAGCAATAAAACAATCATGACATAACTGTAATTGTAAACTAATTTTTAAAAGTTATCCAGGTTTACTTTTATTCCAGAAATGCACCTTAAAGAAAAGAGGTCAGAAACTCTTTCATATGAACCCTAAACAATTATCTACTTATAATCAGTAGATAAATAAAATAATTTGTTCCTGTGACTATTATAATCTCAAAAAGCTTCGTAATGCATCTTCTTTTGCCTTTCTAGACAGAGCTTTTAATAAACCCTTTGAAACTCATTTATAATCTATTTGACGTGTTTCAAACTCCAAAAACATTTTTTAAAATTATTTATTTTTTTAATAAATCATACAAAAATTTTTCCTAAGCATGAATTCACTTTTCGCAAGTTTTGGTGACAAAGGTATATTGTTGTAGAAACTATGCTGCAGTGCCAAGTTTCTTCAAATACTATTTTAGATAAAATACATCAAAATGAAAGATTACATTGGTTAGATAGGAGAGAAATTCCTATTTATTTATTTATTTATTTATCTTTATTGTTCAGTTTATTAATTACATTGTTCCCTTTTTTTTTTTCACCCTATAGTTCCCCTCCACCTGGTACGCATCCTACCCTCCGCCCTTACCCCCTCCACTGTCCTCTCCCATAGTTGCATGATTTTTGTCCGGTCTCTTGCTGCACTTCCCACACCCCCTTTCTCCTCAAGAGTTGTCAGATCATTCCCTCTCTATGTCCGTGATTCTGTTACATTCACCAGTTTATCCTGTTCATCAGCTTATTAATTCACTTGATTTTTAGATTCATTTGTTGATAGATGTGTATTTG
Organism: Antrozous pallidus; assembly: GCA_027563665.1. Lineage (NCBI taxonomy): Eukaryota > Metazoa > Chordata > Mammalia > Chiroptera > Vespertilionidae > Antrozous > Antrozous pallidus. Next base: position 16,143,196 of record CM050521.1, on the reverse strand, counting down.
TTTGTTGTTCCTAATTTACACTTTTATCTTTTTCTTCTTCCTCTTCTTAAAGAATATCTTTCAGCATTTCATATAGTATTGGTTTGGTGGTGATAAACTCCTTTAGCTTTTTCTTATCTGCGAAGCACTTTATCTGACCTTCAATTCTGCATGATAGCTTTGCTGGATAGAGTAATCTTGGTTGTAGATTCTTGCTGTTCATCACTTTGAATATTTCTTGCCACTCCCGTCTGGCCTGCATCGTTTCTGTTGAGAAATCCACTGACAATCATATGGGTGCTCCCTTATAGGTAACCAACTGTTTCTCTCTTGCTGCTTTTAATATTCTCTCCTTGTCTTTTGCTCTTGGCATTTTAATTATGATGTGCCTTGGTGTGGTCCTCTTAGGGTTCCTATATATTGGAGTTCGGTGTGCTTCTTCGACTCCTAAGTCAATTTCTTTCACCAAGTGTGGGAAGTTTTCGGTCACTATTTCTTCAAATAGGTTTTCATTGTCTTGCTCTCTCTCTTTTCCTGGCACCCCTATAATTTGGATGTTAGTATGCTTGAGGTTGTCCCAGAGGCCCCTTACACTATCTTCAATTTTTTGGATTCTTTTGGTTTCTTGCTTTTTCAGCTGAGTGGATTTTACCTCTTTGTATTTCAAATCTTTAACTTGGTTCTTGGGGTACTCCAGAGCACTTTTAAGTCTTTGTATAATATTTTTTATTTCAGTCAGTGTATGCTTAATTTTTGGTTGGTCCTTTTTAATATCCTTGAGAGTCTCCTTTATATCCTTGAGGGTCTCCTTCATTTCCTTGTAGGACTCATTCATTTCCACGTTGGTCTTGATCATTTCCTTGCAGGTCTCATTCATATCTTTGAGGGTCTCATTCATTTCCTTTTCGGTCTTGCTTATTTCCTTACAGGTCTCGACCTTTTGTAGGAGCCTCTTGAGAAGCCCTATAACTGTGGTTTTGAATTCCATGTCCAGTCGTTTTTTTTCCTCCATTTCTTTCACATCTGATTTCTTTCCATGTCTCTGCATGGTGGCTGCTTCCCTGAGTTGGTCAATTAGCTTTGTGTGGTAGACCTCCTACAAGGGACAGTGGGTCAGCCTCCCCAGTTACCTGAGGTGGATATGGGTTGTACAGTCTTGCTGAAGTTAAGCTCAGGTTAATTGTTGTTAGCACTTGGAGGGGTTGACCTCCAGGGCAATTGTCTGTGAGGCCCAGCTGTGCTCAGGTTGGATGGGCGGAGTCTCCGGGCCAAGCAGACAGCGTTAGCTCTGCCCTATGTGGCCGCAGGGAGTCTGTGTCGGTGGCAATGGCCGCCAGCACCTGTGAGAGAGAGCCACTGCCAAGCTCCACCGGCTGCTGGGGAATTCAGACTCTCCCCAAATGAGTCTGCACACCCAATATCTCACCTAGGGTCATAAAACAAAGCAGTCTGACGGTTTCCCAAATGAGATAGCAAGTCGCAGAGCACTCTCTACGCAGTCACGCAGCTGCACTGTTTCCAAGTTCAGGCGAAATCCGCACAAGCTCACCTTCTCCACAAGCCGGCAAACCTCTGCAGTACCTGAGCTTCGGCGTGCCCTCCCCCTGTCCAGTTTTTACCTCGTATGATAGTGGGTTCCCTGGACTTTGCCCAGAGCTGGAGAATCAGTCCAGTGGGATGTCTTTGTCTCTCCGTTCGAGAAAACTGGCTGGTTTTCAGCCGCCTGCCCTATTCGCTGGCCCGCGTGCTCCGAACCTCTCTCCGCGTGTCTTTTCAACACTGTCCTCAGCCGCTCCTCCGAGTCACAGTGTCTTATCTTCTCTTTTATTTGTGAAATTTTCACTCGGCGAGCTTTCTGGTGATTCTGGAAGGTGTTTGTTCTTTCCTTAAGTTGTAGTTTTAAAATTGCTGAGTATGATGACAAGATAGGTGTTTTACCTATGCCGCCATCTTGGTTCTCTCGAGAAATCTCTTATTGTAAGTTAACTTTTTTTTTTTTTAATTTTAACCTAACTGCTAGAGGTTTTACTTTAAAATTAACTTTTATTAAAATATGCTAGATTTAAGAGATGTAACTGAAACACAGCCAACTTACAATCAAAATGACTGGGCATAATCACTTGCATTTTCAGTGGAAAATAGATTTTAACGTTTAAGTTTAAAATTAGAAGAAAGATACATTTCACACACCTTCATTCTTTAAAGATGAAATGTGTTGGTCGATAGTTCTTGAGAATATTGGCAGCTGGATTTTGTCAGACTGGACAGTTTGAATGAAGTCCACTCCAAGAACTTGGAAATGATATTGTCTTCTGAAAGGTAAATCAACTTTCTTCCTACCTCCACTCTAAATGCAATCACCTAAGAATTAACCAGCAAACAGGTGTGTAAATGTCTTCAAATCAATCTAGGTAGAGTCCAGATTGTAACATGTTACACAAAAGGAGCTAAAACAGGTCTTGAAATGAACTAATAACAAAAAGATAAATTTGAATGCCATTATGTTTATCCCAGTCTGCCCAGGTTTGGGGAGCTCACTGAGAAGCAATATGGCTCCAGCAGCAAAGGTGTCTGGGAAATGTTGTACTCAATTCTCTGTAGCCTCAGGCTTGGCTGACTACCCAGAAAACTGAAATTCCAATCAAAGACAAACACTGTGCCCCCAGGAGGGAGGTTAATGAATGTATAGAGTGCGACAGTTGCCTGATGCATTGCTCTCTCTGGTGGTCTACGTGACTACCCACCATATGGTTTTGATATTAACCCCTTGTAAAAAAGAGACTCTGTCCAGAGAGGGGTACGGATTCTTCCTAGCCATCCACCACTGAGAGCAGCTGCTTTGCCAGACTTTGAAAGTGTCTCCTATTAAAACTGTTATTAATTTGAATAAAGCTACAAATTAGTTCTTTGGAATGATTCTGACTTTGGGGGCTTTCCACCAACACTATGTTAACGGGATGTTTGGTCAAACAATGTAAAGCTTTCTAGAAAGTTTTATTGACAAGTCCTTCAAACTATTATCTGATATATTTGTCATAAGGTCATATGAATCCTTCCAGTTTTTGTTCTGTATGCTCTCACATCATTATGATTTGGCATTGTATGATATGACAATCTAAGACTGTATCCCTAAGTAGACATAAAAGGAAAATTCCTACCTTGGCCAGTATATCCTTGTAGTTAGATCATTAACCTGTGTACCTAAGGGTCATGTCGATTCCTGGTCAAGGGCATGTAGTATCTGGGTTGCAGGTTTGATCTCCAGCACCTGGTTGGGGTATGTGTGGGAGGTAGCTAATCAATGTGTGTCTCTCACATTGGTGTTTCTCTCTCTCTCTCTCTCTCTCTCTCTCTCTCTCTCTCTCTCTCTCTCTCTCTCTCTCCCCCTCTATCCCTTCCATCTAGTCTCACTAAAAAAACAATGGAAATAATATATTTTGGTGAGGAATAACAAAGAAAAACAAAAAGAAAAATTTTAGCTCCTAAAATATTGGCATTGGTAAAAAGAGAATGTGTAATATACATGAGTATGGCACAGCAAGACTTTCAGGACCCAGGTCCCATACATTAAGACAGGTGGCTGAGCCTGGCCAGCATGGATTAGTGGTTGCACATTGACCTGTGAACCAGGTCACAGTTTGATTCCCAGTCAGGGCACATGCGCATGTTGTGAGCTCCATTCCCAGTGCGGGGTGGGCAGAAGGCAGCCGATCAATGATTCTCTCTCATCGTTGATGTTTATATATATCTCTCTCTCCCTCTCCCTTCTCTGAAGCCAATAAAAACCTACTTAAAAAAAGACAGGTGGCTGGTTCTATAACCAAACAAAATATTCATCCATTCAGCACCAGCTGAGTCAAACATTGAACATCGAGAATTGCAGTATAGAAATGATATTTGTTTTATTGGTAGTGCTACACAAAGAAGCTACACAAGCTTAAAAGCCCAAAATTGGTCTTAAAGGGTGAAAATGGGGGTAAAGTTTTTCAAAAAATGGTCAGTTTATGAGTATCTTCTTATTGGTTGGAGCTGGAGTAACAAAGAGATATTTTAGGAGTTCGCGTAATCAAATATCCAGCACCAGCTAGTCTGGGGTTTATGTGACTGTGGTCAGTACCAGTAAGTACTAGCAGTTTTCTATCTAGTGGAGGTTTTGCAAAAACATTTCAAGGTAGGCATCAATGTTTTCTGTGATTCCAGTGCCCCCAAATCCTGATTTATGTCTGAAAAATTGACTTAAGTAAATGTAAGGAAAAGAGACTCAGGTTTGGTTTTTTTTCAAGCAAGAAATTTGGGGGAGAGAGGTCATGAAAGGATTCCAGCTGAGTTTCAGTACTCCACACAGACTGCTCACCACTCTGAGCATCCCCTGAGAAACACAAGAGAAAGCTACACTCACACTGTCTCTGATGTTGTCATCGTGTTTTTGATACTTGACAAATATTGATATATTGGTATCTGTGAAGTTCATTTCTGCCATCTTCATACTCAGTTTCAGATTTTTTACCTAGACTTACGATCATACCTAACTTGAATATAGGCAGAAATTCCCCTAACATCTTGTCATTTAACATACAGGTATGAGTTAGTTTCTCAACTTGACCACACCAGAGAACTGACAGGGATGGGTTCCTGAACCCATTAAAATAAGCAGTATCCTGAAGATGATAACCTCACTAAGATATTATTTTGAGAATAATTTCTGCCATACTTAGGATTATTACTATCACTGTCTAGGTTACTTCTTTGTTATAGGCAACAAAATTTATTCTAGATAGTTTAAGGAGGAGGAATTTCTAAGATTTTAGGAAGCAGATAGATTCAGGGAGGTCTAGAAAAATGGTCAGAAGCAATGCAACCAGAAGAAATGCCAAACCATGCAACAGAATTGTTCCAACAGCACCATCTGCCACTTGGCATCCATGACATCAGAGAACAGGCAACAGAGCCTGCATCACAGCTGCCCCAGGAGCCTTAGATACCTCTGAGCCAAAATGAAATCTGGCCTACACAGCCACTATCTTACATAATTTATTTCCTTCTTGTAGGATTCTGGTGGGTGCCTCCGCTGACTGAACATGGGTCACATATAGAGCCCTACCTGCAAAGAGTCTGGAAAAGGTCATGTTTTCCAGACTTCGCCAGAGGCTCACAGGAAGGGATCTCTAGGTGGAGAAGAGTAAGGCTAAGCAGTCTCTTTACACTTTTCTTACATAAATAACTATAATCTGTAATTTATAGTCTTCACTTATTTATAACCACTTTTCACTAATAAAAATTTGTTATCGTCAAAATTGTTTTTATACCTAAAATGGATATGAAAATAAATCATGAACTTTTTCAAGCAATTGATGCCAGAAAATATATATATATATCTAAAACAAACAAGGATAACTAACTATGGCTACCTTGGCAGTTGTTAAAATCAAGAATCCCGAATTCAAATGATTTCAGGGCTGGTAGCACAAATATGTGAAGTGCATGTAAGATGATGGTAAGGTTTGCAGTACATGCTTTACACCCTCCCCGTGTTGGCTTTCTATTTAAATGAGGGGGAGGGGACCTTGAACTTACTGGTAGGGGAAGGGAAGGAGACATTATTATCTGTAGTCAATGGTCTTCATTTCCCTCCCTGACCCACTTTACCAAAAGTCCATGCACTTATCTCCTAACTGTTGTCGGTGTGGGCTGCTACAAGCTCACAGGGGCTCCCTTCTTGAGAAACTTGTCAATAAGCAACAACAGAAATGGCCTCCCACAGGAGGCTATTTCCAACCCACAAATTGCAGCCACAGATAATGACCAACTCCCCTGGGTCAGATTACCTCTAGGGTGTTAGTCCTGCTCAGAATTCCCCCTGGACTTCCACATCCCTCATTATCCAGCTTTTTCCCGCCCTGACTCATCCAGCATCCCTCACTCATTTCCTCCTGAGAACATTCTTTCAATATATCACTCGAACGAGATGCTGCTCAAGTTTTGTTTCCAGGAATATGAACTAAGAAACAGCTAATATAAATATTATTGTAGAAGAAAACAAGGAGAAAATAGCAAATTATTTGTCCCTCCTAGGTAAAAATAGGAGGGACAAATAATCAGTGAAGAGAAATGTTTAAGAGCTAAACAGTACTAAAAGTAAGGTAGTCAAATGTTAAACTCTTAACAACAGAGTATATACTTTTGTTTTAATTGTGCATATAGCATGTTATAAAAATTAACCATACATTAGACCAAAATGAAAAAAATCAAGACATTACAAAATGGAAATAATATTAATAGCATTTGACATAATGCAATAAACCTAGATATTAATAATAAAACTATAAGGATTCCTTCAAATAAAAGTTGGAAAACATTCTAATAAAAACAACTTGGGCCCAGCCAGCATGGCTCAGTGTTTGACAATTGACCTATGAGCCAAAAGGTCATGGTTCGATTTCCCGTCGGGCACATGCCTGGGTTGTAGGCTCGATCCCCAGTGTGGGGCAAACAGGGCAGCCAATCGATAATTCTCTCTCATCATGGACGTTTCTCTCTCTCCCTCTCCCTTTCTGTCTAAAATCAATAAAAAATATATATTAAAAATATCTTACCTCAAGAGACAACAAAAATCAAGATTTCATAGTTTATTAACAATATGAAATAGAAAAATACAACACATAAAATCTGAGATAAACTAAAGTATTTTTAGTTTATACAAATAATACACAAAATGAAAATTAATTAAAAACCCAACTCAAAAAGCTATAAAAGGAAAACTAAAGAAGCAAGAGGAAATTAATACAGATAAAAGCAAAAATTAATTAATTCAAAATATAAAAAAGTAAAATAAAATCAAAGTGTTAATTGAAAATTTTAACAGAGTAGACAGATTGCTAGCTAACTTAATCCAGAAGTAAAGGATAAAAACAAAATTATAATTGAGAAAAGAGTAGTAAACCTTTTAAACAGAAGGACTTTAAAAAACATCATGAGACTACTTTGCAAAATTCTAAGCAAGCCAATTGTAATACATAGATCAAATAAATAATTTTCTAGAATAATACGACAAAGAATCCTAGTTTTCTATTCCACATGTAAAGAGTTTTGAAGTTGCCATTCAATCCTCACAGCAAATAAAAAGCAGGACAGACTGAACCCTGACAAATATGATCAAGTCCATGTGATCAAGGTTAACCCATCAGGGATATGTCATGTTGATAGCATGGGCCGGTGGTATAATGTAATGAGAATGATACTTACCTCTGTGGTATTCCTCCTAAAAACCCAGTCTAAACATGAAAAATAAATCAGACAAACCAAAAATTGGGAACATTCTACAAAATATCTGACCAGTACTCTCAAAACTGTCCAGTGTATCAGAAGTTTTGGGAAACAGTCAAAGGCCAGAGGAGGCTAAGGCAGCCTGATAACCACATGCAGGGTGATGGCTTGGGAAAGATCCTAGAATAGAACAAAAGAAATCAGGGGAAAGCTAGTGAAATCTGAATAAACTTCAGAATGGGATTAATAGCAATGTCTCAAAGTTAGATCTTTATTTGTGACAAATGTACTACAGGCACCCTATGTACCCTAATTAACAATCAGGGAAAGCAGGCATTAGCACTCTTTGTCCTCCTATCTCTACAACTCTTCTGTATACCTGTGTATCTTAATATTTAAAGAGGAATTAAATTGATTACATAATACTTCCAACATTTGGGTCATTTCTTTGTCTCTTGAGAGTGATTCCATCATTCTTATTTGCATGTTTTATAATTTTTTATTGAATGTCCGACATCTTAGGAGGAATAGTGAGTGGAGGTAAATAATATTTGTTCCTAGATACAGGCATTCTTGCCTTCTGTTAGAGTATAATTTCTCTCCCCACAGGAGTTTGTTCCTCCATGGGTTTCAGATTGTGTCCGAAGCCCTCTCATGGGTTCAGGTAAAGTTATAATTTTGTCATTTATCCAGCTCATTCTCATTGATAGATGGGAGCATGTTCTTTTCATCTTTCTACATCCTAAGAGTAAGCAGAAATTCAGGGTGCTTTTTCTCTTGTTGGAATAGATTCAAATCAAGCATCTCTATTCCCTTACTAGAGGCAGAAATCCATGTGAAGGAGAAATCAGGGGCATATACAATGTGAGGCCTGAACAACAGAGTTCATCTTCTCTTTCTGTCATTTTTCAATGCTGAAGAAAAAAAAGCATTACTATTGATGAGTAATTATTGAGAATAATTACCATAGATGAATAAAATCTAACCTTGTAACAGTGTTCCCTCACTTTCATCCTAAGAATTATCTGTGTTCTTATTAAAAATAAAGATTCTTCAGGACCATTCTAGATGAACAATTCAGACTCTTCAGGAGAGGTTCTTCAGAACCCTAGAACCTCAAAGCCAAAGCCAAGGGATTCCCTGGATGAGAATTATTTGGAAAATAGTCTTAGAACACAGTCTCTTCACAATGTCTTGCTGTAAACCACATTTTGTGTTACTAGCGAATCATTTTTTATGATCAAGTCATGATAATCCTTATGCTTAACACTTAACTATGAAATACTAGGAGCTGGATGTGTGCTTCTTAAACTATAATTTCCTTTCTAGAGCTATGAAGAGAAGAAACTCAATATTGAATTTACCTTACAGTAAATTTTAGGGAAAAGCTGGTAGCAAACTAAGCCCAGTGTTTCATTTACTTTTGTTTGAATAATTTCCTTTAGAAAAGTATTTAAGGACAAGAGATAACCTTTTAAACAAATTATTCCAATCCATGTAGAAGTATATGTGCAGGGACAAATCAAAATATGTTCATGAAAAACATGTGACTGACAGAGAGTAGAATCATTGCTCCAAACCTCAGGAGAGTATGTCTCAAACTGAAGCTCCTTTGAGAAGCTCTTAGTGAAATATCCAGAGCTTTATGCTTCGGTGGAGAAGGGAGAGTTTCTAATGAGGAAAACTTTGTCTTTTATGAAAAAGACAAAGAGCATGAAGGCTTGATTTTAATTTAGGGGAAAGAGATGAAAATTAGGGGGAGAGCTCTTTGAATTTTTCTGCGAACTACCTCCTAAACTTTTATTCTTGCCCCTTAGAAAGTTTTTCCTTTTTAAAATTTATTCTTTATTAAAGTATAGTGCACATATAGTATATTAGTTTCAGATGTACAACATAGTGATTTAACATTTATATACCTTCCAATGTGATCACAACAATAAGTCTAGTAACCATCTATCACTGTACAAAAACAATTATTACGATATTATTGATTATTTTCCTTATGTTGTATATCACATCCCATGAGTTATTTATTTGATAACTGGACATTTGTACCTCCTTATCTCCTTCACCATTTTCATCTACCTCCACCCATCTAACCTTCTGGGAGCCATTAATTTGCTCTCTGTATCTATAAATCTGTTTCTGTTTTGTTTGTTTATTTTCTGTTTAATCATATAGTATTTGTCATTTTCTGTCTGACTTATTTCACTTAGCATAATTACATCTAGGTCTATCCATTTTGTAGTAAATAAAATTTTTCACTCTTTTATTTAAATCTTTTCCATTGCTTTTCAGAAATAGTGGCGGGGAGAGAGGGTGGGGGAAGAGAGAGAGAAACATCAGTGTGAGAGAGATACAACTGGTTGCCTCCCTCACATACCCTGAGCAGATGGGGGAAGAGAACCTGTAATCCAGGTACATAACCTTGACCGGAAGTCAAACCTGTGATTCTTCATTACTAGAATGGACACTCTAACCATTGAACTACATAGCTAAGGCTCATTCTTTCTTGTGTCTGCGTAATATCCCATTGTCTATATCTACATCTATATCTATATATCTATATCTATATTTATATCTATACTGACACATTTTCTTCATCAACTCATCTATTGATGGACACTTAGGTTGTTTCCATATTTTGATTATTGTAAATAATGCTGCAATAGACATAGAGGTGCATATATCTTTTTATTTAGTGTTTTTTAATAACTATTAAGGAATGCAATTACTGGATTTTGTGGTAGTTCTATTTTTAATATTTTTTGAAGACCTTATATAAACAACTCATACAACTCAACATAAAAAATAATCCATTCAAAAATGGTCTGAGAATTTGAATAAACATTTCTCTAAAGAGAATATACATTTTAAAACTGACATATAAAACTGATCAACATCACTAGTCATCAGGGAAATGCAAGTCAAAACTATAATAAGCTATCACCTTACACATGTCAGAGTAATAATTATCAAAAAGTCAACAAATACCAAGTGTTGGTGAGGATGTGAAGAAAAGGGGACTGTTGGTGACCATGTAAATTAGGCAGTGTTTCTTAAAGTTTGGCTCATTGAAGTAAGTATTTAAATGCTCATTCCTAGGCCTCTACTATATTACTAAATTACTAATTTAAGAATGGAACTTGGGAAGGTATATTTTAAAAAAATATTCCAAATCATTTAGATAAACATTGAAATATAGAAATTGGTGCCATAAAATAGGGGTCAGCATATCTTTTCTGGAAAAAGCCAAATGCAGGCAGACCTTGTTTTCTTGTGCTTCACAAATGGTGCATTAAAAAAAAATTTTTTTTTTTACAAATAGAAAGCCAGAGCTTTCACCAGCAAAAAGAGTATGAAACTAGACCACCAACTTACACTATCACAAGAATAAACTCAAAATGGTTAAAAGACTTAAATGTAAGGCATGAAATCATAAAAATCTTAGAAGAAATCATGGACAATTAAATCTCAGACATCTCACATAGCAGAATTTTTGCTGATAAATCTGCTAGGGCAAGAGAAACAAATAAAAAAATAAACAAATGGGACTACATAAAAATAAAAATCTTCTGCACAGCAAAAGAAACCAGTATTTAAATATAAAAGGAACCCACTGTGTGGTAGAACATATTTGGCAATGATAGATTTGATAAGGGGTTAATTTCCAAAATATATATATAGCACTCGTACAACTCAACAAAAGGAAGATAAACAATCCAATTAAAAAATGGGCAGAAGACCTGAATAAACATTTATCCAAAGAAAACATATAAATGGCCAAGAGAGACATGAAAAAAAATGCTCAAAATCACTAATCATCAGAAAAATGCAAATTAAAACCACAATGAACTATCATTTCACACCTGTCAGAATGGCTACCATCAAAAAATCAATGAACAACACGTGCTGGCAAGTATGAGGGGAAAATGGAACACTTGTTAATTACTGGTGGGAAGGCAGATTGGTGCACCTACTCTGGAAAACAGTATGGAGTTTCCTCAAAAAACTAAAAATGGAACTTCCGTTTCATCCAGCAACCCCACTTCTGAGAATATACCCTAAAAATCCCAAAACACCAATCAGAAAGAATATATCCACCCCTATGTTCATAGCAGCATTATTTACAATGACTGAGATTTGGAAACAGCCCCAGTGCCCATCAATACATGGAATACTATTCATCTGTAAAAAAGAAGAACTCTTACCCTTTGGGACAGCATGGATAGACCTGGAGACTATTATGCTAAGTGAAATAAGCCAATCTGAATAAAACAATTAGCGCATAATATCACTTATTTGTGGTATGTAATGAACAAAATGAATTGACCAACAAAATAAGACCTGAAGTAAGGAGGCATGGAACAGACTGACATACTTTGATGTGGGGATTGGGGAGAAGAGAACAGATAAACAAAAAAACTTATATATTTTATACATAGCTTGTGGACACAAGCAATAGGGGGAATTACAACATGGAGGTGGGTAGGGACTGGAAAAAGGAGGGGGAGGGGGAAATGGGAAACATCTGTAATACTATCCAATTAATAAAAGATTGATATGCAAATAGACCATCACTCCAACACACAAGATGGCTGCCTCCAAGTGATCAAAGATAGCTGCCTCCATGTGGACAAAAGATGGCTGCCACAAAATGGCCAGCAGAGGAGGGCAGTTGGGAGGGATGAGCCCTGCAAGGAAGAGCAGTTGGGAGCAATCAAGGCTGCAGGGGAGGGCAGTTAGGGGTGACCAGGCTGGCAGAGGAGGAAGGTGGGGGTGATCGGGCCTGCAGGGGAAGGCAGTTGGGCAGGGACCCAGGCCTATAAGGGAGAGCAGTTGGGGGAAACCAGGACTGCAGGGGAGAGCAGGTAGGGGTGACTAGACCTTCAGGGGAGGGCAGTTAGGGGCAATCAGACTGGCAGGGGAGCAGTTAGGCATCAATCAGGCTGGCAGGGGAGTGGTTAGGGGGTGATCAGGCTGGCAGGCAGAAGCAGTTAGGGACAATCAGGAAGGCAGGCAGATGAGCAGTTGGGAGCCAGCAGTCCTGGATTGTGAGAGGGATATCCGACTGCCCATTTAGTTGGACATCCCTCAAAGGGTCCCAGATTGGAGAGGGTGCAGGCTGGGCCGAGGGACACACACCCCTGTGCATGAATTTCATGCCCCAGGCCTCTGGTCAACAATAAAAAAAAACTATATGTATTTTTAAAAATTATGACTCACTTTATTGCAGTGGTCTGGAATTGAACACAGAATATATCAAAGGTATGTATGTACTGAGTATTTTATATTTGTAAACCACTTTTTTGAGATATGATTGATGTAAAAAATGTACATACACAGTCAATGAATTAGCAGTTAAGTATACACCCATAAAACCCTCACCACCTGTAAATTCATATCCATCACTTTCAAAAGTTTCCTCCTGCTTCTTTTATTATCATTGTTTTTTCTTTTTGTGATAATAACACTTTACATAAGATCTACCCTCATACCAATATTTAAGTACACAATACAGTATTGGTAGGTATTATGCCATATAGTAGGCCTCCAGAACTTATTATCTTGCATAATTGAAATTTTGTAGCCTTTGACAATCACCTTCCCCATTTTTCATTCCTCACAGGCTCTGGCAACCACTTTTCAACTCTGTTTCTGTGAGTTTGAGTTTTTTTTTCTCTCACATATAAATTAAATCATACAGAATTTGACTTTCTGCGTTTGCTTATTTAACTTAACATAATGTCCTCCAGCTCTATCCATGTTATCACTAATGGCAGAATTTTCTTTTTTTTCAAGACTGAATTATACACACACACACACACACACACACACACACACACACACATATATATATATATATATATATATATATATATATATATATATATTCTTTATTCATATAATACATCTGTCATGAACAGTTAGGTAGTTTCCATATCTTGACTATTGTGGACAATGCTACTATGAACATTGGAGTACAGGTAAGTATCTCATCAAGATCCTGATTTTAATCCCTTTGGATAAATACAAAGAAGTGGAATTGCTCGGGAAAATGAGAGTTTTATTTTTAATTTTTTGAGGAGTTAACATAGTTTTAGAATGCATATAGCTAGAAGGATAAACAAAACTGTACTTTTATCCAGAATGTTTTTTGTTGTCTACTTAAAAAACACACAAACTCTTAATAATTCTAATTGCATTTTTAACAAAAACCTCACTTAGAAACTTTAGTCATAATTAAGTGCTTCATTTATTTTTAGCTTATTTAGAAAATGACTATGACTTTTGGAGCTCTGGGGACAAATTATGATTTGAATCGCCACCAGAAGCCTTTTGGCTTAATATCTTTAACTTTCTTTCTTTCTTTCTTTCTTTCTTTCTTTCTTTCTTTCTTTCTTTCTTCCTTTATTTCTTTATTTCTTTGTAATAGAGAGACAAATGTACTTTTATGTCTACAAAATTGATTTCATACCAAATTTCTATAATTTTCTAGATTCACTATCTAACCTAGCATCAGCTTTGTTTTTATTTCATATTAAAAAATTACTATGTCCATGAGGCATATATTTCTTTTCAAAGCTAATCTTTGAAGGCTTTCCTAAATATTACAGGTTCCCAATCATCATATATTCTCTTCCTGCCTTTGCTATTCCCATCCCCTAATCCCCATATCCACTGTGTTCACACAAAACACAGATACACATTTTACATCCTCTTGGCCACAGACATCCAAACATTGTTACCTGGACTTTTCTGAGTTACTAAAAAATCCTTTTGCAGGTAAAAATTTGACTAATGATAATAGAAAAATATGAATAGAACTAAAAAGAATGGAGTAAATTAAGTATTGTTTGGGGGAAGTAACTGTATAAGAAAGGGAGTTGCATGTAAGTCCCTTCCTCTATGATCCTATATAATAAATGGGTAATATGCAAATTTTCCCCTTAGGAGTTCAATCGACCGGGAGTTCAACCATTTGCTATGATGTGTACTGACCACTAGGGGGTGGCATGGAATGAAAGAAGACCCTGGCCAGCAGCGGGCAGCTGGGAAACAAAGGCAGGCCCAGGCCAACAGCCAGCAGCCAGGGGAAGGAAGACCCCAATCAGCCCTGATCGTTGGCCAGGCATAGGGACCCTACCTGTGCATGAATTTTGTGCACCAGGCCTCTACTCTTGAAATAGTCTTATGACATGTTGATACAGAACTTGAGAACTAGGAGAGATCTTTTATTCCTTTAGTACATAGCCCTTCATTAACAGACTTTTCAAAAAGAAATTAATAATAGGTGACTTGCTTCAGGAATTAAGTAGCAGGGAAACTAAAGTTTATAACTATCTTCCAGTTTTCAATTGAGATGCTATTTTTCTTTCTGTTCATGCATTCTTAGCAGAGTGCACTCATCCTAACCAATGTAAGACAAGACTAATATTTTCAGGTCCTCTCTTTCAGAATTGTTATCCTCACAGTAATAGTGGCAGTACATTCACCATTGCTCAGGATTACAGGGACCTAGTTACTTTCAGATTGCACAAGAACAGAACTGTGATTAGTTTAGACTAATTAATCTGGACTTATCAGATAGGTATATGAGGAAGTAAATGATATAGTAAACAGTATCTCCAATCCCATAACCAGACTTCATAGAACTCTAGAACATTAGTACAAAGCAATTTAGTGTCCCAATTTTTTCATTCCCAATAGGCACACTTTGTTCTCTACTTCAGTGTTCTGATATGAGGTTGATTTAGCTCATCTCTAAATGTAATGCTCTTGTTTTTACTAATAATAGACTTCTTTTTCTGTGTGTTTTTTTAGTACCAACATCTTAGGAAAATGGCAGTCACCATTCAAAATGGAATAACACATACAAGACAGAGCACTGGTGTGTGGCCAGTTCAACCAACAGATTTTGTTCCTTGGAACAGATGCTCATCCTTACTTCAGTGAGCTCTGGTGACTTTGGGGGCACAAAACATGGCATCATGACCTAACAATTCCTCAGTGAAACCATAGCACTATGGTTTCCAAAAGGGTCATTGTAACTGTTAGCATTTCACTTGGCCTAGTTTCTATTGAAACAAACTTTGAAAAATATATACAGTGAACTAATATATAATACTAGAGGCCTAGTGCATGAAATTAGTGCACTCAGGGGGGTCCCTCAGCTAGCCTGCACTCTCTTGCAATGGGAAGCGGGCCTAAGCCAGCAGGTGGATATACCCGAGGGAACCTTAGTGCTGCTGTGGAGGCAAGAGAGGCTCTCGCTACCACCACTGTGGTCACTGGCTATGAGCCCATCTTCTGGCTGAGGGTCACTCCCCCTGTGGGAGCACACTGACCATTAGGGACTAACTCCTATGTTAAGCATCTGCCCCTTGGTATTCAGTGCATGTCATAGCAACTGGTCGTTCGTCCGTTAAGTCTATTTGCATATTAGCCTTTTAATATATAGGACTACAGTCCTGGTGCATGAAATTTGTGCACTGGTGGGGTATCCTTCAGCCCATCCTGCACCCTCTCCAATCTGAGATTCCTCAGGGGATGTCCGACTGCCGGTTTAGGCCCAATCGGGCCTAAACCGGCAGTCGAACATCCCTCTCACAATCTGGAACCACTGATTCCTAACTGCTTCCCTGCCTGCCAGCCTGATCATCCCATAACTGCTCTCCCGTCAACCTGACTGATGC
Organism: Antrozous pallidus; assembly: GCA_027563665.1. NCBI lineage: Eukaryota > Metazoa > Chordata > Mammalia > Chiroptera > Vespertilionidae > Antrozous > Antrozous pallidus. The sequence goes on along the minus strand of CM050521.1, from coordinate 16,127,258 downwards.
CTAACTGCTCCCCTGCCAGCCTTATTGCCCCCAACTGCTCTCCCCTGCTGACCCAATCACTCCCAACTTCCCTCTCCTGCTGGCCTGATCACCCACACTGCCTTCCCCTGCCAGCCCAATTTCCCACAACTGCTCTCCCCTGCTGGCCATCTTGTGGCAGCCATCTTGTGATGATATGGGGGCCGCCATCTTGTGATGACACAAGAGCAAGATGCCACCTAGGCTTTTATTAGTATAGATATGTGTAGTATGCATAAAGCAGTGACATTTCTGATTAAAGTTGAATGTACTCAGTAGTTACACCTGAAACTACATTAATAATGTTGATAAAAGTATGGATTGGGGGGAGCCGAAATAAACCTATAAAGAGAAAGGAAGAAGAGAGAACAAAAAGAAGATTTCGGAAGCTGGAGAGATGTTTGGTAACTGACAGCATTACTGAAAAATTTGAATTGTAAACTGGTAATATGGAAATCCAAGAAGCAAACCAATTACACCACACAAACCAAAGGAAGAAAGGAAGGCACCAGGCACCTCTGGGAGTAAGAATAAAAGTGGGATAAAAACAAGAGAATGTGCTGAAATCTATTGAACAGTGGGATCCGCATTTCTCTGCCCACCCTGGCAGAACCCTGTAGGGTTATTCTCTAGAAAGGCTCACACAGAAGGTGCCTGCAACCAACGGGACCGTGACATAGCTGAGACAGAGCACCATACTGCAAACAGCCTTCTAACAGGATTCAGGACAGAGCACCCCAGCCAGCAAGTTTCTCCCTTCCAGGCAGGGACTTGGAACACTGTCCTGGGGAATTTGACTAATAGGGGTTCCCCAAACAAAAGGCCCAGTCAAGTCGCCCAGTGGTGCATCCCACATCCAACACTCCCTGATCCTGTGCACAGAGCTTGCCATCAACATTTTAAGTGTCATATCCTTCAATATGATTGAACAGATTCTCCAGATAATTCAAGAAAAGCAGAGAAACAAGAATACAGGAAACAGTAACTTGGTGGGAACAAAAATTAAGGAGTGTTTTTTTATTGTGGCCCCATCCTTTGCAAAGTTGTACTGCTGCTCCTCCTGGAAACAGAGTCCACTTTTCCACCCTCTTGAATCTGGGCTGACTTGTGATGGGCTTTGACTAATTGACTAATGGTGGGGAGTATGCATCTAGGAAGTCTAGAAGCCACTGCTATTGCCCTCTTAGTACACGGAAACTGCCCAGCCAACCACAGAATCATGAAGTTATAAACTGAAATGTTACTTTAAATTTGACATATGTTCATTTTAAGATTGCATAAGAATCATGATGGTATTAGCTTTTTAAAAATTATACTTAACCAACAGCTAGGTTCTCACCTCTCTTATGTTAAGAGATAATGTCTAAAATTAAAAAACAAAATAAACATGTTACTTAGAGTAATGGGGGTTAATATCAAAAGAATACATTTAAACTTGAAATTTCTGCTTTTCCTAACAAACATTGAAGAACTTTTGTTCTCTTAAAGCCTTGTGCACGTGAAACTTGGACAAAAACTAAAACTACATTTCAAAACATAAAAGACAAATAACTAAGAAGAAAACATACCAAAACATTCATGATGTTATTTGCTTATCTGAATGGAAGATTGCAAGAGATTTTTTTATTATACTTACTATATAGTTCTCCATTTTCTAAATTTTCAACATTGAGTATATATTGCTTACATAATAAGAAAGAAAAAAAAAACACCTATGAGAGATAAAGAAAGCAATAAGATAGAAAGCTCTCTTAACCATGTTTAATGGATTATACTATACTTAATTCAGGCTTTCCCAGTCCCCACATCCCTTCCCAGTCCCTTTCTGATGTCTGTACGTTTTCATCTCTTTCCTGCTTTCACATATAATGAGAAAATTAGCTCCTGTACAAAAGTTCAATTTATTTTAGGATCTTAGTTCTTCCTGAACACAAGGCTTCTCTTGCCTGCATATTTCAGTTTTCTTTGATCTCTAACAATCCTCTGCACTTCTCCATAACTTTTTGTCCCTACTGTGTCCTAACACTAAGACTCCTGGCTCTGCCTACATATTCTGTCCTCCCTCTCCCCCATCAGAAGACACAAACTCACATTATTTGGTTAGCAGACTAAATAGTGATTCAATATATCTGTGTTGAATTATGATCCACTTTCCCGGACTATTTTTCTTACCATCTGGGCTAAGGTCAGCCAGAAGAATGACACAAGTTACGCTGGTCTCTGGTTTCACTCCCTGTGAGATTTATTTATTCATTTAATCTTTATTGTCAAGCCAAAACCGGTTTGGCTCAGTGGATAGAGCGTCGGCCTGCAGACTTAAGGGTCCTGGGTTTGATTCCGGTCAAGGGCATGTACCTTGGCTATGGGCACATCTGCAGTGGGAGGTGTGCAGGAGGCAGCAGATCGATGTTTCTCTCTCATCGATGTTTCTGACTTTCTATCCCTCTCCCTTCCTCTCTGTAAAAAAATCAATAAAATATATATTTTTAAAAAAGTATTGCATATGTCTCCTTCCCCCTAATCCCCATTGATCCACCCCAAACCCCACCCTGGGCCTTCACCACCCTATTGTTTTTGCCCATGGGTTATGCATATAAGCATACAAGTTCTTTGATTGATCTCTTCCAACCCACCCCCACCTTCTCTCTGAGATTCCACAGTCTGTCCCATGATTCTATATCTCTGGATCTATTTTATTCATCAGTGTATATTGTTCATTAGATTCCACATGAGTGAGATCATGTGATACTTGTCTTTCTCTGACTGGCTTATTTCGTTAGCATAATACTCACCAGGTCCCTCCAGACTGTATCAAAGGATAAAAGATCTTTCTTTTTTATAGCTGCATAGTATTCCATGGTGTAAATGTCTATTGATGGGTACTTAGGCTGTTTCCAGATCTTAACTATTGTAACTTGCACTGCTATGAAAATAAAGGTGCATACATTCTTTCTGATTGGTGTTTTGAGTTTCCTAGAATATATTTCTAATAGTGGGATTACTGGGTCAAATGGCAGTTCCATATTTAATTTTTTGAGGAAACTTCATATTGTTTCCCATAATGACTACACCAGTTTGCATTCCCACCAGCAGTGTACTAGGGTTCTCTTTTCCCTACATCCTTGCCTGCACATGTCATTTGTTGATTTATTGATGACAATCATTCTGACAGGTGTGAGGTGATACCTCATTATCATTTTAAATTGCATCTCTCTGATAACCAGTGACTTTGAGCATTTTTTCATACATCTCTTGGCCATCTGTATGTCCACTTCAGAGAAGTGTTTATTTGTGTTCTTTGCCCATTTTTAAATTGGATTGTTTGTCTTCCTTTTGTTAAGTTGTAAGAGTTCCTTATAAATTTTGTTCATTAACCCTTTATCAGCTGCATTATTGCCAAATATGGCTCCCTTTTTATTTTGTTGATGATTTTTTTGTGCAAAAGCTTTTTATTTTTATATAATCCCATTTGTTTATTTTCTCCTTAATTTCCTTTCCCTTAGGAGATATATCCACAAATATATTACTACCAGAGATGTCTGAGATTTTGCTACCTATGGTTCATTTTTATGGTTTCATGGTTTACATTTAAGTCTTTTATCCATTTTTAGTTTATTATTGTGTATGGTATAAGTTGGTGGTCTAGTTTCAGTTTTTGCATGTATCTGTCCAATTTTCCCAACACCATTTATTGAAGAGACTATCTTGACTCCATTGTATGCTCTTGCCTCATTTGTCAAATATTAATTGATCATAATGACTTGGGTCAATTTCTGGGATCTCTGTTCTATTCCATTGATCTATATGCCTGTTCTTGTAACAGTATCAGGCTGTTTTGATTACAGTGGCTTTGTACTAGAATTTGATATCTGGTATTGTGATCCCTCCAATTTTGTTCTTTCTCAAGATTGTTGCGACTATATGGGGTTTTTTAGGTTCCATATAAATTTTTGAAGTATTTGTTCTAGATCTATGTTAGTATTTTAATGGGGATTGCATTGAATCATTGAATCTACAGATTGCTTTGAGTAGTATACTTGTAGACACTTTAATAATGTTAATTCTACCAATACATGAACACAGTATATTCTTCCACTTGATTATATCATCCTTTATCTCTTTTTTCAGTATCCTGTAATTTTCCAAGCCTGTGAGATCTTTGACATTGAATGTCAATGTTCACCATATAATAGCACAGCCCAGTCTGTCTACATTATTGCCCAGGTCACAGATTGATCTGCATAAAACATAATCTCCAGAACATAAGTTAGGGTCCTACAGAGCTGATCATTTAAGACTAACCGTTTGATAAAGATTTTTATAGAGTATTAGTTCTTGTTTTCAGAAGGAAGGCTAATTTCACAAATAAAATATTATGGAGACAGGGAAGGCCAGGAGGAAGGGCAGATAAGAATTTGCCTTTCACCAAAACAAATATTTTATATGTGAAAGCTGAGATTAGCTTTTGCTCTGGTGTTTGGATTTTATTCTCCAGCTAGAATTTGCTTTTTCAAACTGTAGCAGGAATATTATAATACAACAGTATTTCCTAACTTTACCACTATGCTGCCCTCAACTTTCCAGGTCACCTCTTTAAATTTTGCTTCAGATTACACATATAAGTAATACTTTTATAAAGCACATATTCTTAATGGAAAAGCAAATCTCCCTCATCCTCTTTCTCCACCTACATGAGGGATAAGTGGAGGAAAAGGGAGAAAATGATTAAAAGCTAAGGGCTGGGCATGAGTAAAGTATTTGTTCTCACCTGAAAATTTATCAGTCAATGGTTTGAATAAGCAACTCTAAGAGCATGTGAAGATCCTTGTGTTTACATGGAACACAGCTTGTATTTACATACAGTGCAAGGTCTTCATGTGTAAACACTACGTGTGGCTGCGGCCTCTCCCTAAGGAAATAATACCCACTTCCTTTGTATTGGGGGACTAAGAAGCTCTCCACTGTGTCAAGGAAACCATCCAAGGGAAAAAAGAAGGAACCAACTCTAATACATGAAGAATTTTGAGAAAGACTAATTTATAGCAAGAAAAACATTTTTAATTTACTATTAAAGGGGGGGGCAGTGATGTCTGGTCACATAAAAAAGGGGACATTAAATTCTGTCCTATTGTGAGCAATAACAATCTGTAATGAGACTTTTTATGTAAAGGCACTGTTGATGGTAGGAGTCAGGTTCTTGCAATATCTCAAGAAAAAGCATTTTTGGAACCTGCAAAGAAGGATGAGGTCTGGTGGCACTATTTATATGTGAGGCAAAATCAGAAGGATGTCCCTCTGATGGTCCGACTCCGTCTGCTCCACCATGGAAAATCAGGGCCAGAAACAGATTCAATGTCGAGATTCTGTGCCATGGTAAAGCTTAGACCCGAGCCAGCACTGGCTAATTTAGCTTGTGTTCCCAGCTGTAGTCCATCGCTTTACTGCTGTAACCAGGCTTCTTCCTGGAGCCAGTGTTTGGCCCACAGCTGTGTGGCTAGTGGGGCCACCTGGCTACTATGGAGAGAACAGGCAAGTGCAGGGAGTACAAGCAAGCAAGAGAGAGCTTCTTTGCTCCCCTGGCATTATGTATTCTTGGGCTTGGGAGGAACCAAGTGTTTTTTTCAAAATAACCAATCAACTTGCCAAGCTTTGAGGACTTCTAATGGGGTCCACCCCTCTAACCAATGATCTTTTTCCCAGGTTCTATGGTCCAGCATCCCGCACCTCCCCTCCTCCCACTCCATGCCATTTTCATTTTATTGTGCATATCCCTATATTCTCCTGTCATCACTCCCCATCCCCTGACAATCCAGAGGGGAAGGGAGGAGTGTTCATCCTTGGCAGGGCGATGCTCTGATCCCCCAGAGTGTGTGTGAAGCTATAGCTTCCAGATAAGCAAACAGGCCAAGCTGAATATGCTCAACAATGCCTAACTCCTTCATTCTCTTTTCCTCATTAATATCTAGCTAGCTATGGTAACAGTACCATAAAAAGTAAAAAGAGTGAAAAAAGGTGAGTTCTGTGGATGAAAAAAAGGCCACACCCAACCTGACTAGCTCAGGGAAAGCCTGCATGGCAGTTTTGCAAACTCAAAGTTCTAAAGTGACCACATAGGATAGTCTAAAATGAAAACTTTAAACCCTAACCAGTTTGGCTCAGTGGCTAGAGCATTGGCCTTCAGACTGAAGGATCCCAGGTTTGATTCCGGTCAAAGACATGTACCTTGGTTGCAGGCACATCCCCAGTGGGGAGTGTGCAGGAGGCAGCTGATCGATGTTTCTAACTCTCTAGCCCTCTCCCTTCCTCTCTATAAAAAATTAATAAAATATATTTTTAAAACTCTTTAACTATTAAAGCAGTTCATAGTGGGTAGTCGTGTCCTAGGCCAGTGTCTTCCCTGACAAAGATCAATCTTTACCTTCAGTGAGCCTATTGTCTTTTTGTATCTAAGATAACATCCTTGTGAAATGTCAGGGTGACTTGTAACTTCCCTTTTTCCAGACCCCTCAGGGCACGACCAAATGTGCCTGGGCACCAGGAAAGAGATCATAAATTCCTTCATTGTTATTGTTATTTTATTGACTGTACTATCCTATACCCACCTGGGTAAAAAAAGTATGTGTCTTAAGATTTTACTTTTTATCTAATCCCATAGGCTCCCCCACCACACTTCGCTTTCTCCCACCTCCCTATTCGATCACCAATGGATTTCATGGAACCCACTTATGTCTCCTCAACTTGATTTGTAACGTAGAAAACAAGGTGAAGAACTGCCATTCTCCGGAGCATTATCCTAATCCATTGAGATTCTGCTTCCTGCAACTTTTAACAGTTGACTCAAATAAACACACAAAAATTATTTTCAGGTTTGGATGTTTTTATGTTAACATTTCTTATATCTCCCTGAGTCTATGGACACAGCTTACAGTGCCTTGTGTAGTAGGGGGACTGGAATCGAAGGGTATAGGGGCCTCCATAGGACATGTAGGTCACATACCTGGATTTAGAGAGCTTTTGAAGGATGACAGTCTGGTTTGTTTGTTTTCATTTGTTAGGGTGTATTAACAAGTCAGAGAGATAGAGAACTGTGATAGAGATTAAAATATTAAAGTCTACAGAGAATGAGGGTGGGATAGGAAAGTTAATTACTAACATCCATTCTGATTCTTTCACCTGTATTTTATCAGAGTTCTTGCATCTCACTTTAAATAAAACCTTTATCTTTTTCTTGAACCTCATTTCATTTTTTCTTTCTCTTATCTCCAAATGTCCATATTTATTGCTTCACTCTTCTTAATTTCCTGCACTTGTCTTTCCTCCTCTACTTTCTATTTTTATTTCCCTAATAGCAAGAGAATACAAAATATAGAACAAAATGGCATTTTTATAAGATGGGAAAAATTTCACAGAAACATGGAACATTTGGGAGATTTGTTTAATTCTAATTCTCCTCTCTTCTGTAAAAGCAAAGAAGAGGAAAAGAAGGAGTGGGGAGCAGGAGGAGGGGTTTCCACAGATAATTTGCAGTGACTTGGTGTGCAATTGAACCCACCCTTGAAGCACTAAGGAGTGACCCAGTCAAAACACGGGGAATAAGAGAGTGCCAGTGAGGGGCAGGGATTGGGATTAGTGGTGAGTACAAAACAGAGAAATGTGTGAATTTGTTAAAATTTATAGCCAATACTTTCAGTGGTGTCATTGTAGGAAATATCTAAACCTATAAGAACTTTTGTGAATTTATTTCAGCCAAACGGAGGACAACTGCTGGGAAGCAAAAATCTCAACAAATTGAGGAAATGTTCCAAAGAATAGCAGTTTTGCACTTTATTTTATTACATTCCAAGTGGGAGAATTTAAGGGGGTTACATGAAGTCCACTAGTGATAAATAAGGGCTGCTGGAGAAAGCAAAACTGGGAAATCTCTGGGACTGGATAAAACGTGAATGGAACAGACATATACTTCTTTTACATAGGTGGGCATACCATAGTGAACAGTTATCAATGAACAGGATAACAATACCAGTGAAGGGCTCTATGGTCTCCTGCTTTGGTGGGAAGTTGTGTCCTGAGGGGTCTGGAAAAAGTAAATTACCTTGAAATTACCCAAAGGTGTGTTACTGTTGATGCAAAAAGACAATAAGACAGGTAAAGCTTGACTTTTGTGAAGAAAGATATCTGCCCAGGACAGAAGTAGAAAGTTTTGATTTCACACCATCCTATGTGGTTCCTTTTAGTCTCTGAGTTTGAAAGGCCACCATGTAGTCCTCCTCTGAGTGTCTCAGGTTTTAGCTTTTCAGGCCATTTCACTATGACATTCCCTTTGCTGAGACCACATTTCACTTGTGGTGACCACATTCCATTCTCTCCCTTCTGGGTATGCATAAAGAAGTCTCCACCCAGAAAAAGCCCACAGAAGTCCTTTAAAAGCCACTGACTCCTGTCACTGGGGGCTGGAGCCATCCAGGCTCAGCCGCCTGTGTGTGGATGATTGAATAAATTTGTAACCCCTCACCATTCTGGCCTTGTGCATGCATTCCTCCTTCAGTGACCTAATAGTTCCAGTAATATCATATAGCATACACATTAAGTATATTATTTTTAAAAACCATGAATGCTTTCATGTATACTTTAATAGTTCAACATTACAATAGGAGAACATATATGGGAGAGATTAAAATAATAATGGGAAGAGCTAAAAAAAAAAATTCCCATGAACAAGTGAGAAGATGGCAGTCTATTCCACAGATATCACAGGGAAAGGAAGTTTGGAGGTGAAAAATAAGCACTAAAACCCAGAGGTAGGCATGCTCTTATGTCTGAAGTTTCTTCACTGTATCACTCTGAAATCAGTTCCTCTGTGATTTCAGCCCACCTATATTTCTCCTGTTCCCAGGATCACACACACTAAAAGTATTCATTCCTGAAAAGAAGCCTTTTAATAATGATTTGGGTTGTTTTAGTAAGCAGGATGATTTGCTTTCCTCGGGGTTCTTGTCCAGACAGATTTGAAGAGTGAAGCCACTGACAAAAGGTGATAGGTGAAAAGTACAGAACTTTTAGTGCAAGCAAGCACTACCTCTAAAATCTAAATTCTAAGCCTAAGACTTTGTTCCTGCTGGAAGGACAGAGGGGCCTCTAAGAAAGGTGACCACTACTTTCTTTGTCCTGAGGCATCAAATAGGCTGGAGACCCTTCTTTTCTACGGTGGGACCTAGCCCTATAATCAGCTTTCATGATCCCCACATTTGCACTTTTCCTCGTGAAGTCATTTGTTTATATTGGAGTCACTTTTGATGTATCTTATAGCTCTTTCTATTGTGCTGGCAAAGAAAGTCTTATAGCCTCCCAGCTACTCATGTCAGGGCTTCTTTTAGCCTAACTTATGGTCATTTTAATTGCTCAGGACAGAAATATTTCTATTTGTGCATTTCTCTATCCTCTGTACAAGTAAGATAAACACACTGTTGTCTTCAAGTCTCCATTATGTATTCCTCTCCCGTAGACCCTCCTTATCTCTAAGACTCCCTAAATCTGCCTAATTAAGCTAGATAGCTAACCCTTTCAATCATTGCTGATTCTGTGTGAGTCTTCTGTAAAGATGGACCTTCTGTTTTTTCTTAAATGAAAATTTTAAGTGTTTCATAACTGTCATATTCTCTCCATTGTTTTCTTCTAAATCAGTTCCATATTGGTCACAGGCTTTCAAATGTGTTGACAAAGTCATTTTGATGATGATAAAGCAAAACTGGGTTGTAAGATCTTCTACTTCTAAATGCAAATTAAATAAAGAACAATCCAAAATGACGAATATGTTGCAATCATAGAAAACCTGGGGGCTTCTGTATGTAAGAATTTCTGAATTCCCAAAAAGTTTTATTGAATGAAAAACTGAATGACTAAATCCTAAGAATTTTCACAGTGCCACTACACAGGGAAATATACTCTATGGTGAATAGTTAACACAGGAAAATCTTGAGCATGGAAGCCACTAAAATTTACCTCTAGCTCTTAGAAGCTCAGCAGAGGCAGAAAAATGTTAAGATCACCATTGTACAGGGGTTAATTCCAAAGTAAGGGAATAATCCACAGCCTGAAGCCAGTGCCTTGAGAATACGATATACCTTGCACTAAATAATGTAGACCCTATGCAGTCAAGTGGGCCACTAACAAAATATTAAGTAGGAACTCAGCATTCAAGTCCTATGCCTTCAGCTCCAGCTCTCACATGTATTTTAAATTTCAGAAAGGAAGATAAAATATAGTCACCAATCTTCAAAAGATAAACCAGTCTTAAGGCTATCAAAAAGAACTTAACCATTTTACAACAAAACATTGAGCATATCTAGATGAAATTGTCCACATTAAAAAAGAGCAAGAGGGGAGGAGGAAGGCAAAAAACATAACCAAGAAAAGATAAGCAGAAGAAGAAGGAGAAAGAGAGAGATGAGAAATAAGCATGCAAAATCAGATGACAATGCTTTATGAAAGAAAACCTTATTCAAGATAAAGAAAAGTCCCCCAAAGTGCCTTGAGCCACAAAAAAAATTATGAACGAAATTCAATAAAACACAAACTGAAAGAGAAGATGATGAAAGCAACTATAAATGGCTAAAGAAACAAATGGAGAAAAAACACATTGTTTTGGAACTAAACAATGGTTTAGAATTAGGAAGGAAATGTTGATAATCCCATAAAGAAAAGGCTTGAGATAATCTCTATAATACAGGAAATGAAAAACAGATTAAAATGATTGGGTGTACCATTATATATATACTAGGGGCCCAGTGCACAAAATTTGTGCACTGGGGGTGGGTGGTCCCTCAACCCAACCTGCCCCCTCTCACATACTGGGAGCCTTCAAGGGATGTTCAACTGATGGCTCACCGCCAGCCTGCCCAAGGCCTAAAGCCTCTGGTGAGGCTTCAGGCCTTGAGCACCCAGCCATCGCCCTGCTCAGCCCCAGCTGCCTGCTACCACCCTGCCCCAGGGGCTGGGCGCTCACTGCCACTTCTGTTCACAGGCCCAGGGGCCGGGCGCTCCCTGCCTCCGACACCACCACCACTGATACAGCTGCCGCTTCCCCGCAAAGCGCCCAGGGGCTGGGCACTTGCCACCACTGCCTTTCATCTCCAGCCCCAGGCCTGGTGTTTATGCCGCTTGGCCCCAACCCTGCTCCTGATTGGCTGGTAGCATAGGTACAGTCAAATTTGCATGTTTCTCTTTTATTGTATAGGACTAGAGTTCAGTGCATGAATTCCTGCACCTTGAAAGGAACTGTGGGCCACGAGGCTGCAGTGGGCACAGGGGTGGGTCTTGGCCCATCCTCCATGCCCTTGCCCAGCCCCTATGCCGTGGCCCCCCAGTTCCCTGTTTGATGGCAGTCCTGCTCCCACTGCCGCCACTCCTAGCTCTGCTCAGACCTGCTGGCAGCACGAAGCAATTGGGGCCAGTGCCAGCAGCAGGTGTGAGCTGGGCCAGCTCTATCAGTGGGTGTGAGCAGTGGCTGCTGCCCTAATCACCCCTCAGGAGCAGGGGGAGGTGGAGAAACCCTGAGGGGTGATTGGGGCTGGCAGCTGGAGCTGCCACCTACTGATGGCACCAAGCAATCAGACTGGTGCCAGGCACCAGCAGTGGGTGCAAGCAGCAGCTCAGATGCCAGCAGCAGGTACAAGCACCAAGTGGGACCACTGCATGCTAGAGCAACAAATTTTCAGTAACCACCAGAAGCTTACCCCAATGACAGCAACTGACACCCCGCTTTGGTCTGGCACTCCCACTCATCTGTTCCACCATTTTCTTGCTCAGCCGCCTGCTGCTGATGCCTGCTATATTCTCCACATGCCCCCTGGTGGTCAGCGCATGTTATAATGACCAGTTGTTCGATTGTTCAGTTATTCCGCTGTGATCTATTTGCATATTAGCCTTTTATTATATAGAACTAGAGGCCTGGTGCATAAAATTTGTGCACTCAATGGGGGTCGAGGGCAATCTTTTAGCCAGGCCTGAGCCCTCTGACAGTTTGGAGCCCTCAGTCAACAGTTGGACTTCCTTCGCACTCCACTGCACTCACCAGCCATGAGCCTGGCTTCTGGCTGAGCGGCACTTTTCCTGAGGGAGTGCACTGACCACCAGGAGGCAGTTCCTGCATTGAGCATCTGCGCCCTCATGGTCCATGCATGTTATAGCAACCAGTCAATCAGTTGTCCAGTCACTTAGGCTTTTATATATATAGATTTTTTTATATTATGTTACTGAATGTAATTAGAGGTCTGAAAAACAATTTCTCTGAAATGAAGACAATTTAAATATATAGACCAAATGGGCACATTGTGATCCAAGGAAAATGAATATAGAATTATCTATGTAAACATAGATAATTAAATTGTTAAACTTTAAAGACAAAGTTTAGAGATTTTCTCATGTATGGGGCCAGGTATGGAAAATATCTGTACCTTACTTTTAATTTTGTTTTGAAGCTCTAAAAAAATTAAGTTATTAAAATGAAAATAGCAAAAGGACATTCTCAGTTATTTCACAGGAAAAGAAAAATCACTATAAAGGGAAAAAGTTATTCTGACAAAAGAAGTCAGTAATATAAAATAAAAAATACATAGCCACATACTTTATGCCCAACCTAGTTGCCTGCTCTTCAGGTATATGAAATTACTTCCATATAACTTGATATCTATGAATCTATCCCTTCATAAATATTTTAATGTTTTAATTCACTTTTTTTCCCCTAGTTACATGTTTACTGTTTGAGTGATATTCACCTAAGGTTAAAATGCTTATTTCTGAGTCATGGGTAAAGACAATAGTTTTTCTTTTTTTCTTCTTTGTGCTTCCCTGTATTACTTGAGTATTTTTAACATGTATGTTCACAAAGTGATAACACCTAAAAGGATTCTAGAAAAAGTAGTTTCAGTTTAACCAAGGTGACCTGGTTGGTAAACCAACACATTAGCAAACCCGCTGAGCAAACCGGAATGAACCAGGCTGTATGATGAGCATTATCATGAGAAAATACAGTGAGCAGTAAATAAATCCAATTTTTATATTTTATTTATTATGCACTAGAAATGCTCTAAACTATAGTAATTCATTTAATCTCTATTGTAAGGTAAGCACTAATTTATACAGATAGATAGATGATAGATAGATAGATAGATAGATAGATACTGATTTCAGAGAGGAAGGGAGAGAGAGAGATAGAAACATCAATAATGAGAGGGACTCATTGATCAGCTGCCTCTGCAGGCCTCCTACTGAGAACTGAGCTCACAAACCAGGCATGTGCCCTGACCGGGAATCAAACCATGACCTGCTGGTTCCTAGGTCAACCCTCAACCACTGAGTCACGTGGGCTAGGCGGTAGAAACTATCCAAATTTTACAGGTTGGGCAACTGAGACACACAAAAGTTCAGTAATTTAAGACCCTACAACTCGTTAATGATAGAGTCAAGATTTGAATCCAGAGAGAGTAGCTCCTTTTTAACCATTAAACTACATAGAATATTCACTATTTACCTATTGCTATAAAACAAATTACAACAGAATTTAGCTGCTTAAAACAACCATCATTAATTCAAGCAGAACTCAGCTGGGCAATTCTTCTGCTTGGTGTAGCCACAACTGAAGTAAAGCTTGGTTTTTCTGCTGATAAGTGGAGTCCAAGGCAGCTTCCCTTGCATGGCTGGCCTGTTGGCAGGGATGGTTGGAAAGCTGAGCTCAGCTGGAACAGTTGGCTGGAGGTCCTACACATGACATTACAGCTGACAGGCTCAAGAGTGTCAAAAGAGAGAGTCAGAAGCCCCATAAAAGTGTTCCAAAGGAATCTGATAGAAACGTCAAGGCTTTTTATGACTTACTCTGAAAAATCCCTTCTGCTACATTCTATTGGTGAAACAACTTACAAAACCTTACCCAATTCAAAGGGAGGATATTTAGACTCCCAGTGGAGAAATAGCTAAGAATTTGAGACCATTTTTAATCTACCACAGATATTTACTTAATTTAAGAACTAGTTCCTCAAACTTTGTAAGCCTTTAACTATCCTGACATACATCAGAATAGTAATGTTCTTAATGACCTGTACATATGCATTACCTGAGCTACAAATTAGAGGACTAACTTTTACCCTCTTGTTTGATGACAAAGTAATCTTGAACAAATTATTTAAACTCTTGCTCAGGTTTTTCATCTACAAAATAAAGATTTTTGGACTATTTTTTAAAAGTCTTTTCTCTCAAAATCTTAAAATTACAGGCTGGAGAGATGATGCTAACATCTGGAACAGATTGCAGAGAGGATTGCTCTCCTTCCTGTTTGCTGTCTACAATGGGAGGTGGTTGTGTGTTGCATAAGGATCTAGCAGGAAGGCACATGGGGTGAGATATTTTACAGGTCTGTTTCAACTTTAAATTTATCATCTGTTATCTAATACTTTTAATCATATCAACCGCATTTGATATGATTAGATGTGTTTAGCAACAACCTCAAAATATTAGGGGTTGAATACAATTAAAATTTATAATCAATGAAGTTACCCAAGGACAGAGGGACTTTAAATACTGTAGCCCTACCATCTCCTATGACCTCATTTGAATTCTCCAAACCCAGTTGGCTGGCAGAGGAAGAGAGAAAGCCAGGAAAATCACACAATTGCCCCTACGCCTATGAATTAACCTGAAAGCGGTTAAGCCCTTCTGCATTCCATTGTCCAGAGTTATATAGCAACCTTGGAAATAAAAAGTGGAGTCTATCTGTGAGCCCAGAAGAAAAGGAAATATATTAGGCCCATGGTCAGCAAATTGTGGCTCACAAGCCACATTCAGCTCTTTAGCTCTTTGGCCCCTTGAGTGTGGCTCTTCCACAAAATACCACGGCCTGGGTGAGTCTATTTTGAAGAAATGGCATTAGAAGAAGTTTAAGTTTTAAAAAATTTCTCAAAAGAAATTTCAATCATTGTACTGTTGATATTTGGCTCTGTTGACTAATGAGTTTGCCAACCACTGGATTAGGTGAATATACAGCTATCTGACACACGGTCTAATCTTTAAAGCATGGATGCTTCATGGTGTTGAGTAAATCCAAATGAATCTTACATAATAAAAGCCTAATATGCTAAGTGTCTGGTTGTGCTAAGGTCACTCAACCATTCACTATGATGTGCACTGACCACCAGGGACTGACGCTTCAACCAGTAGGTGAGCTTGCTGCTGGGGTCCAGCAGATCAGGACTGAGCAAGACAGGCCAGATATGCCCTGTCCATCCCCAGGTGGCCAACCTCCTGTATCCATCCCCAGCCCTGATTGTGCACCAGTGGGGTCCTTCTGCCTGGCCTGTGCCCTCTTGCAATCCAGGACCCATTGGGGGATATTGGAGAGCTGGTTTTGGCCCGATCCTGTAGGCTAGGCCAAGGGACCCCATGGGTGCACAAATTCATGCTTCAGGCCTCTAGTTTAGAATGAAGACAGAAGAAACTTTTTTTTTTGGTTTCTTGCCTAAAGGAAACCTAATAGCAAGTGCTGAATGGAGAACCTGAACAAATAAAACTCCACTTGTTCAACAAACACTATGAAAGAAAAAGCTTGTGTGTGTGTGTGTGTGTGTGTGTGTGTGTGTGTGTGTATGAATGCAAAATTTTGATATACAACTAGAAATGTCTATAAGATGTACTGTGGATATTTAAAATGCTTCGGAATGTGCTCAATTTCCTATTAATGGTAAATTGATGCCAATCAAGTCATCAACCCTTTCTTGAGGACCCAGAGCATAAGAGAATCCCTGTTGAAAGGCTCCTAGAACATTGGCCCCACTGTGTTCTTTTGTACAATCAGTACTCTTAAGCCCCCATTTTTTAAGGCAATACATTTACACACCATTTTAGCAAATCACATCATTGTGTTCTCTCAGTTTCTAAACAAAAACCTCAAAATCTTGGAAAGATTGCTCTGTAATAAGAAACCATTCAAATTAAACAAATCTATAATTGTTTGAAAAATGGTCCACTTTCTTTTCATCTTGTTCTTTAATGATATGTATTATTTTCATGTCCAAGGTTAAATGTTCATTCAAGTTTAACTAGCTTGTTTCTTATGTTCATTTCAGGCACATACCACAATTAAGTCATTATTTTGCTCTTGGTATAACATATTGGTAAACTAAAGTTACTTTAAAAAATTATTTAATGTGTGGCTTAAAAGAAAATATATGAGAAGAAATAACAAGTAGCAAGGACTCCTAATGGTAAGTAGTTGACTATCTTCCCATCTCATTTCAGAACAAGGGATTACATAGAAGCAGAGTGAAACTACACTCCATACTGAAATACACCTCACCCCCAACTACTCAACATCTTTTCTGATATTATGATCTCTTATTTATGTATGAAAAACAGAATCAAAGAGCAGCATTTCTGAAGTACAAAATGAATACTTCTGATTGATTTTAAGTTTCATGCAGCATTATATAAAATTTAGTCACATAGAAATAAATATTTTTCTCTTTTTTAAACTTCATTGTTGGCTATATTATTAATGCCTTCCCCCTCTCCTTCCCCCCATGATTCCCTCCATCCTGCTCTTATCCCTTTCCCAGGCCTTCCCTACACTATTATGTGTCCATGGGCTATGCATATATGCATATACATTCTTTGTTTACTTTCTTCCTATCCCCAACCCTTCTGAAATATGTCAGTCTGTTGCATGTTTCAATGTCTCTGGATCTGTTTTGTTCATCAGTTTATTTTCTTCATTAGATTCCACATATAAGTGAGGTTATATGATACTTGTCCTTCTCTGAGTGGTTTATTTCACTTAGCATAATACTGTCCAGGTTTTGCCATGCTGTCTCTTGTATCCCGCAAGCAGCTGCAGTTCAAACGCCTCACCATCCTGCCTGCATCTTGTGTAGCAGGATGAAGGAAGAGTCCAAAGAAGGAAAGTTCTGTCCTTTTAAGTGCCATCTTGGTAAGGATTAGTCCTATGTCCACATCCTATCTAATAAAGAGGAATATCCTATTGACCCTCAGGCCATTGCAAAGATGGCAGTGCCCACAGCCAGTAAGGAGAGAATATGCTAATTGACTGCCCCACACTCAAATATGGTGGTGCCCACAGCCACAAGATGGCGGCACCCACTCCCCACAGCCCCACTGGGGTGGCTGCCTCCAGAGTCTCCCCCCCCCCCCAGTCACCTCAGCCCCCCAGCTGCCCAGGGCCAGCCTGAGGCACAGGAAATCCTTGGACATTGGCTGCCCAGCTGCCCAGGACTGCCCAAGGCTCAGGTAACCGAGGCTTGTGCTGTCAGCAGTGGCAGCAGCAGCAGCAGAAGTGTGATGGGCCACTGCCTTCCCCTGATTGCTGGGTTGCCTCCCACCCCTGAGGGCTCCCAGACTATAAAAGGGGGCAGACAGGGCTGAGGGACAGCCCCCTTCCAGTGCATGAGTTTTCATGCACTGGGCCTCTATTTTAAATATAAGGAAGATTGGTTGGTTGGTAATGTGGTCCACTGAAAATTCCATTTCTATAGAGAAAGAAGAGAATGGGTCCTAATGAACACATTGCAGTCTGTTTGAAGATTCAAGGGATTTCTCAATGCTTAGCGATATTTCTCAATATTTAGCATTATTTCTTTATTATAACATTTTATAGTATCTTACTGTTCCATTTCATCCCAAATTAAACACAAATCCCTTGGGTCCTGGCTGGTTTGGCTCAATAGATAGAGCATTGCTCTGCACACTGAAGGGTCCTGGGTTTGATTCCTTGGATGCAGTTCCTCCCTGGCCCAGGCCCTTATCTGGGCAACCAGTCGATGTGTTTCTCTCACATTGATGTTTCTCTCTGTTTTCCCTCTCTCTTCCACTCTCCGTAAAAAGATCAATGGAAAAATATCCTTGGGTGAGGATTAACAGCAACAGCAACAACAACAACAACAAAAAACAAACCAAAACAACGAAATACAAATCCTTTGGCCTAAAGTTCAAATGCTTTCACAATTGTCTACAACATAAAAATATGGCAATAAATGGGTTAGTTTGAAGTCGATATATTAGAGCTGCATCTTTTAAAATACTGAATTTACCTGGGTAGGAATTAAGCAAGATGAGAATTTGAGCATTTAAGAGCATGTGAAAGCCTAAAAAGGTGTTTTTGATATTTTCAGCTCTGCTCAAAGACCAGCAGGTCACAGAAGGTAAACTTTGGGCTCCCACAGAAGAGGCTGACACTGACAAATGAAAATGAGGTTAAACTGAATCGTTTTTAAAATCCCTCTGGTAAAACTTCAGAAAATAAAAGTAAAGGCCAGATGCTTCTATTACCCAGCCCATTCAATTTACATCTGCCCAAGAATTGAAAATTTCTATTCTGAAACTTCATAGAAAATGCTCAAGTTGTGAGGAATAGCAGGAGGGTTGATTAGCAGTTGCCAATGCTGGAATACTTTGTAGGAGCCCCCAAAACTCTATAACGAATTAAGGGAAGTCCTGGAAATCTCTCCTAGATATAAGGATTTAAATAATATTCATCATTATGATACCACCATTAGGAAAATAACTTCAAAACTTTCAATTTCCTGGAAATAATTGTGTCATGTGAGAAGCAAAAAACTTAGCGGAATCCCCTAAAAAGTAGCAAGATTGCATTCTAATACAAAAATGAAAACAGGGTGAAAACAATCATTAATAAAATAGAATAATATTATTATTACTTACTATTCAAATGAAATTAGAATACAAAAATTCATTTATATATCAGACAATCATGTACTCATTCAGATATATATGATCAAACACGATTTTTCTTTCAGATCTTAGAATATTTTAAAAATGTAAACGATTATGTCTAGTGCTCACTTTGACAGCAAATATACTAAAAAAAAAAACACGAGTGTGTCTACTATACTCAAAAATTAATGCTACATTGGATATGAGTAAATTCACATAAGTATTATTAGGAATAGTTCTATACAAAATTGCAGAGAAGTCAGAGCCTCTGTCTTCACTCCAGCCTAGCTATTGTGTAATTTCCTCTTTTGATCTCTTCTAATCTTTCAAGCATGTGGTCTCCTTACTTTCTCTTTTGCCCGATCCTATGTTCTAACCTGGTGGTCGGCAAAGTCATTAGTCAACAGAGCCAAATATCAACAGTGCAACGATTGAAATTTCTTTTGAGAGCCGAAAACTGACTTCTGCGCATGGGCCACGAAGTTTCAATCACACTGTACGTGCACAACCGCATGTGGTATTTTGTGGAAGAGCCACACTCAAGGTGCCAAAGAGCCACACGTGGCTCACAAGCCGCAGTTTGCCAACCACTGTTCTATCCCAACATACACCATTGTAGTCTTGTTCTCAGAGGTGGATCTTCTAAATAACGGCATTACGTTTTATACTCAATTTTGGAGAGAAAAGACTGACTAAGAACAGGGTGGTTGGGTATTTATCTGTTCTTACATTTTTACTCTCTCCCACTAAGAGTACCATGGTTTCTCATGAAAGAATCACTCCCTACTTATTCTTGGTTTGGATAAACCCCATTTTAAGCTCTATAGGTGAGCTATAGGATTACTTTTTGTCATGTAGAGAAGGCCAGGTTTTTAGTGGAAATAGAGTATAAAGTTGTGGGTTTGTTCGACTGCTTCTGGAAACTTGGGGAAAAAAGAAAATAATGACCTTAAATCTTTAAATTCCCAGCCCAAGATCTAGGAAATGAACCAGAAAGCCTCCTTGTACCATATAGCTGAATGGTTGAGATTTCTGAAAACAAACCTAAGGTCTAATTCCACAGGTGGCTTAATTAAAATGTACATAGAATTCGAAGCCACAGATTTGTTAAAGTTATAGCATTGATTGGAAAAGAGTTTGAACCAGAAAAATTGGAGTGAAGTTCCAAAGAAGCTGGGGACTTTAACTCTCTGGATAGATTCTGCTTGCTTTTTTGACAGTAGTAACAGCCCATTCTCTCTGGGTATGGAGGTTAGACTTCTCTTGCCTAAAGAACCTGTAATGACTTTGCAAAAGTATTGCCTTACAGGAAAATCTTAATAATCTTCTTGTTACTCCTGATCTATAACTATATTAAAATCCAAGGTTTTGGGTAGAAAGTGTGTTCTCAGAGCAAATAGCATATACAATATCCCAAGATATTGCCAATGTACAAAAACACAAAAAATACTAGAGGCCTGATGCACGAAATTTGTGTAAGGGGCTTGGCCCTCGCAGCAGCGGTGTCTGCTCTCAGCCCTTGTGGCCCTGGCTTCGTCCATAAGGTTGCCCAGAAGATTGTCCAGATGGTCATTCTGCTGTTTGGCTGTCCTGTCTAATTAGCTTATTATGCTTTTTATTATTATAGACTAGAGACTCGGTGTACGAAATTTGTGCACAGGGGGCGGGGGATGTTCCTTAGCCCAGTCTGTACCCTCTCCAATCTGGGACCCCTCAAGGGATGTCTGACTGCCCTTTTAGGCCTGATTCTCCTGGGATCGGGCCTAAACAGGCAATCGGACATCCTTCTCACAATCCAGGACTGCTGGGTCCAAACTGCTCACCTGCCTGCCTCCCTGCCTCCTTGATTGCCCCTAATTGCTTCTACCTGCCAGCCTGATCATCCACTAACCACTACCCTGGCAGCCTAATTGATGTCTGATTGTTCCCCTGCCAGCCTGTTTGCCCCCAACTTCCCTCCACTGCCGGCCTGGTCACCCCTAACTGCCCTCCCCTGCAGGCTTGATCACCCCCAACTGCCCTCCCTTGCAGGCCTGGTCCTTCCCAATGGCCCTCCCCTGCTGGCCATCTTGTGTCCACATGGGGGCAGGATCTTTGACCACATGGGGGCAGCCCTCTTGTGTGTTGGAGTGATGGTGAATCTGCAAATTGCTCTTTTATTAGATAGGATAGAGGCCTGGTGCATGGGTGGGGGCCAGCTGGCTTGCCCTGAAGAGTGTCCCAGATCAGGGTGGGGGTTCCCTTGGGGTGAGGGGCAGCCTGGGCGAGGTGCCTGTGGTGGTTTGCAGGCCGGCCATGCTCCCCAGTGACCCAAGCAGAGGTTCTGATATCTGGGATTAATCTATGTCTACAATTTAAATTTTGTAACCTAGAGTGGAGGTTTAGGCAGGCAACAGCAGGCTGAAAGCTTGGCTTCCTCCATTGCCAGGGAAACCCAAGCCTCTGTTCTCTTTAGCTCAGTGGCTGCCGCCATTTCTGTATCTTTTATAATTGAAACTTTATAACATTGAGTGGAGGCCTAGGCAGGCAATGGCAGGCAGAAAGGTTGGCTTTCTATGTTGCTGGGGAAACCCAAGCCTTCCTCCTGCTCTCAGTGGTGGCAGCCATCTTGGTTGGGTTTTATTTGCACAATCTGCTCCTGATTGGCTGGTGGGCATGGCTGTGGGCGTGGCTTGTGGGTGTGGCAAAGGTATGGTCAAATTTGCATATTACTCTTTTATTAGATAGGGTTATTATAATGGAGTCCAAGAGTTTGAATCTGTTAAGGTAAAAACATTCAAACCTGAAGAATTTGTGTGAGTTTATTTGAGCTAAACTGTCAACAAATAATGGAAAGCAGAATCTCAACCAATTGGGATAAAGCTCCAGAAAATGGCAGTCTTTCATCTTGTTTTATACATTACAATCAAAGGAGGAGACATAGGTGGGTTACATTAAATCCATTGGTGATAGATAAGGGAGATGGAGAAAACAAAGGGGCAAGGGAACCTCTTGGGTTGGATAAAAAGTAAAATGATAGACCTGACATTTCACAAGAATGTTATCTTAGGTGCAAAAAGACAATAGGCTCAGTTAGGGTAAAGATTGACTTTTATCAGGAAAGATAATATAAACTGCTTTTGGTTAAAGTTTTAATTTCAGGCCATCCTTTGTGGTTACTTTAGGTCTTTGTGTTTGCAAAACTGCCACACAGGCCTTCCTAGAGCTAGTCAAGTTAGCATGTGGCCTTTTTTTAGGTCACAGATCAGACAGAAGGAATGCAGTATTGAGTGAGGCCAAATTTATTGATACTGAGAAATTAATCAGATTTTAAAAATTTAATGCGTGAATTTGGATTGGCTCTGTGCTTTTGACTGGATTAATTCCATGGGTTCAATTACTAGACCGAATTAAGAATCAGATGTGGTTTATGCTAATTAAAGTTGAAAAAAACCACAATTACTCTGGCATTTTGTAGAGAAAGATATCAAATATTTAAGGAAATTGGGATGATTTAGTGACTTTATAATCATCCTTCTTATAATTGTGTCCCCAGAAAATGTCTGGGAGACACTTCTTTTATAAAGGTTTTGGAAAGTGCTCTAGTGAAGGGTGCACCAGCATCCCTGAGGCCTCTGGCATAGCTATTCTCTCGAAGCCAGGAGTAGCAGTGGGAAATGCTCCTATTGAAAAAGGTTCTCTGAATTCATGTGGTATAATGCAATCCCAGTGTACTAAGAAAGTGTATCTGAGAAGCTTGCTCATTCTGCAGGGTCTATAGTAGACAGAGTTCTAGAAATGGCTTTCAAGCCCAGTCAGTGTGGCTCAGTGGTTGAGTGTCAGCATAGGAACAAGAGGTCATAGTTTGATTCCCAGTCAGGGCACATGCCCAGATTGTGGGCTCAATCCCCGGTGTGTAGGAGGCAGCTGATCAATATTTCTCTCTCATCGCTGTTTCTCTCTCTCTCTCCTTTCCTATCTCTCTAAAATAAATGAAAACATATTTTAAACGAATAAAATAAAAATGGCTTTCAAGATTTCATGCACTTACACTAGAAACTGTGATTTTGAGAAAATATCATACCAATGATATGCCATATTGCATAGCAAGAGGGGTTTTGCAGATGTAATTAAGGTTACTAATTAGTTGCCCTTGGTTAATAATAAGTTGACCTGAATATAGGTAGATTGTCCTAGATTATACAGGTCCTAGTCTAATTGTATCATCCCATAAGAGCAGGAGAGGAAGACAGAATGAAACAAACTTGGCATGTCATTGCTGGTTTGAAGATAGAGGGGGGTCACATGAGAAAGAGAGTTGAAAAGATTGAGTTGAAAAAAGTCCCCTGGCCAATAGCTAGTAAGGAAGCATGAACCTCAGTTCTACAGCTGCAAGGCATTGAATTCTTCCAACAACTGATTCTTCCCCAGAACCTCCCTATAAGAGCTCAGTTTGGTAAATATCTTGATTTCAGCCTGTGAGACCTCTCCCTTTCCCCTCGCCCCCAGCAGAGAATCCAGCGGTGCTTTGACCAGCCTTCTGAGCTGTGAGCTATACGTGGATATTGTTTTAAGTCTCCACGTTTTACAAGTAATGTAGGGGCCATGCCTAAGTCCAAATGCCAAGCAGTAAAAGTACTAGAAGAAATAATTAGTTCCTTATTTACTCCATACATGTTGTGTTTTCTGCTGCCATTGCTTCTACTGAATTTTTTTGCATATTGCTGTTGAAAACAACTCATCTTGCATGGTTAACATATTCTTGCCTACCAAGGAAAACTTCGGCTCACAGCTTACAGCTAAATAATTACAAATAAAGATTGTGCTTACTGCCTCATACTTTGTTTTCAAAGTATACCACTGCACTAAGATAGCTTGATCCAGGAGTACTTCTAACTTCAGACACAACTGTGCTGGAATTATTCTTCTTTGATGACAGATTAGACCAGTGGTAAGAAACTTTTAGTCACATAATATGTAGGATGGTTTTGATTTGCCATCACTCTTGAAAAGGAAGAAATAAAACTATCATTATTTGCAGATGACATGATATGTATGTAGAGACTCTAAAGATTCCACCAAAAAAGATGCTAATTCATTCCACTAATAAATGAATTCAGTAAAGTAACACAATATAAAATAAATATTCAAAAATCAGTTGCATTTTTACCCACCAATGATAAAGTCTCAGAGAAACTAAGAAAACAATCCCATTTACAACTGCAGCAAAATATAAAATAAAATAGGATACTTCAAAAGAATTTTAATCAAGGATGTAAAAGACCTATACTCAGAAAATTATGGGATACTGAATAAAGAAATTGAGGAACATGCAAATAAGTGAAGCATATACTGTGTTCATGGGTATAAAGAACTTACATTATTAAAATGTCCATACTACACATAGCAATCTTATTCAATGCAATTCTTATCAAGATAACAATGGCATATTTCATACAAGTAGGATTAATATTCCAAAAATTTCTAGGGAATTGTTGTATTGCAGATCAGCAAGCTAGACAAGACTCCTTAATGAGCCAATTACTTAGAAGTCATCTTTTTTAAATATTTTAATCTTTATTGTTCATTTTATTAATTGCATTGTTCCCCCTTTTTCTTCCCCCCTATAATTCCCCACCAACCAGTACCCATCCCACCCTCCGCCCTCACCCCCCCAACTGTCCTCTCCCATATGTGCATGATTTTTGTCCAGTCTCTTGCTGCACCTCCCACACCCCTTTTCTCCCCAAGAATTGTCAGTCCATTCCCTCTCTATGCCCATGATTCTACTGCACCCAGGTTCAGAGCACATTACCTCTGTCAAATTGAGAACAAACACAGGAAGGAGTATTTCCTTTTTATATCCTTCTAGTTCTTTACGTAAGTTATTTTTGTAGACAGCTCGCAACCTTATACATATCTTATCTATACAGACACCTGTAACCTTGAGTACATATCTATATAGATATCTGTAACCTTGGACACATAATGAACAAACACTTGGCATGAGAATATGGGAATTATTATCAGTATCAGTCCCTTTAGATGGCCAGCTTGCAAGGTCAGACAATTAAATTTATCTTTTCTATTATTCAAGCTAAAAAAAACAAAGTTATTTTACAGTCTAAAAATAATAGAGGGACTAGCAAAAAATAGCAGAGAATTTCAAAACAGCAGAGAATTTTAAAACAGCAGTTTCAAACAGCATTTTTCCAAAGGAGGGATTACTAATATGTTTCAGAACCACAAAAGTCACTGAATAGTAACAGAGATCTTGAAAAAGAAGGACAACATTGGAGGAATCATATCATATCAAACTAGACTTTGAAACCACAGTAATCAAAACAGCATGATACTGATGTGTGTCAGGTGGATGGGGTCAATGGAGGGGGAAAGGATGTCATCTGTAATACTTTCAACACTAAAGATACATTTAAAAAATAAGTTAAAAATAAAACAACAAAAACAGCCTGGTAATGACATAAAGATCAATAGAACAGAATAGGGAGCCCAGAAATAAACCCTCCCTTTATAGGCAAAAATATACAATGGGGTAAAGATGGTCTATTCAATTAATAGTGTTTGAAAAATTGGACAGACAGTGCAGAAAAAAATGAAGCTAGAGTGCCCTCATATACAAGAATAAACTCAGAGTGTATTAAAGACTTACTATATAAAGAAAATCCAGGTACTGATGTTTTCTAGGTGTGCTCTGCTTTCTCCCAAGTCCCTTGAAGTTATTCAAGGTTTTGCCTGGCCACATAATCTTGAATCAAGTTTTCTTAAAGTCTAAATATTTCAGAATTGGGCCAACATACCCACAGAATTAGAAAAGAGCTCATGAGAGGAAAATGACAGTTTTAATGCTATCTATTACATCAAAATAAGAGAAAAATGCTGTAGTAGAAATGATTCCACGGAAAATGGCTGTAATTCGCCCCATCACTTCTACACTGTGAGACACTGTTAGAAGAAGGGCATTAGAAGACTCCACGCAGCTGGGCTTGGAAACTGGAGGTCATAGCCCAGTGGCAGATGGTAGCAGAGAAGATAATACAAAGCACAACTAAATGATAGCAGGAGATGAGGATGCATGTTGGGAGGGAGGGCACCATAATCTTTAACTTACTAATGAGAAATTAAGTTCAGTTACATAAGCTTGTCTAAGACTGCAGTATTATGCAGTGTGAGGTTTTAGGAAAAATCATTGCCAAACAAGAATAGACATAGTATTTTACAGAGAACTTAAACACAATCATTTCTCTTCTTATATAAGTAGATATTTTCATTACCAAGCTTTCCTTAAAAATTTTCCAGTTGATTTCTATTGTTTAACAGTTAAGGGTTTATGAATAAGATTAGAAAGGCACATAAATTATCACTGGGACATTTTTCCTTGCAATGGGAAAGTTATAAACTACTTTGTTGGGAAGCATTAGACAAAACTTTCTTCTACATGTAACTCCCCTGAAAGGATTAAATGGGTAATACTTCTAAAATAGTATGAGAGATTTAATTAAAACTATATGATTTAGCATTTAGAATTTGGACATTCAGTGCGAATCAGCACGTCTGGGAAGATGTACTCTGGAGGAAAGATCAGGAAGGCTAAGCATGAAAGAATCTGGGATAGGCTAAGAACTAAGGCAGCACAAGGGACAGCAAGATATAAATAATGGAAATGGTTGAAAGCATGAAATTTTTTCTCTCTTTTTTTTTTGGCCTGGATTTGTAATCTTAACTCTTCCCTATCTGTAAAGCAGGAATACTAACAATATCTGTCTCAAAAGACTATTGCAAAGGGTCAATGAGCTAGTGAAGGACTTAGAACAGCGGCTGACAGGGGGTAAGTTTCAAGTAGTTCTGATTAACTGCAGGAGATCCATGCTATTCAAAATTAGAAGGGCTTAAATAATTAAACTTTTCCCATAGGTAAGCCAAATCCCATCTTTTCTTTCAATTTAAACTCATGTTCTCTTATTCTGTCATTCATGGCAATAGGGAATAGGCAGACATCCTTATCTGCAGGATGACCCTTCACATACTGAATGATTTCATGTAATTGGAAACATTTGTGGATGGATAGCTCTTCAGGGAAAAGTGTGTCCCAATCTTATTTCCCATAATGTCAGGAAGGAAAAAATGAAGTTACTCAAAATCAAGGTCTTTTAGAGAAAGTCATTTAATCCACAGTAAAGAATGGAGAGAGAATCACTGATGTCCAAAAGATGTATAAGAAAGGGTTTCTTACATCTATACTTTAGAGGTTAAAATTAAAGATAGAGGAAAGATATAAATAAATCTGAGTAGTTTAGTGTCTGATTAGGATATCAGAGAATTTATTTTGAATCTTGAGTTTTTTATACATAATTTGGTTTTCCTAACCTTGGTTTTAGGTAATAACTTGAAGGTTAAGGGGCCCATTTACACATAGTTAGACCCTCACAAAACCTAGTATATGTTCCACCTATGACAAGTGTTCACTAAGCATTAGTGCTCAATGGGTTCACAGTGGTAGATTAGAAATGTTGAAACTAATAATTTCTGAGTTACATTTACTGAAAATAATGGAAACTGGTGAACATCAAGCAGTGATATAATTTCTCAATAAATATGTGTTTTTCCAAACAGTGCAGACAAATATTAAATTGAATGTAAGCCTCATCTTCTTCAATGAGCACCCAGGGTGTTCCCAGGCCAGTTGGGAATTCCACAGGTGAGGTGTCCCCTGTATCTCATGAGAGGGGTTCTTGATGGAGTTAGTAACACCGTTAGTAGGATCCACGTCCCTTTAATGCCCTCTGAGTGTCCTCTTCTCTCAGCCTCTTCCCTCTCTCCAGTCATGCTGCTCATGACTCAGAACTCTGCACAGGGCGAGACAGAAACGGCCCTCTTGGGAGCTGGGTTCTCATTCCTATGCACTCACTTTTCCCCACCTAACGAATCACAGGCCAGTAAGCTCTCAATTGGGACAGAGCTGTGTCACTTTGGGGGAGGGATGACACAGGTAAAGTCAAATTGTTCTTACTCTCTCTCTAATGCATTCAAACTTGTATTTTTTGTTAGAATGGTGTGCTGGAACCTCCCCATAACCTGGACTTTCCCAAAGGCCCTCTCACCCATAGGTGATTGTCTAAAAGTGTTCTTCCGGGCTGCTCAGACTGAAGCCACAAGGGGCTGGAGCCAGTTCCCAGGCCCCTGCAGAGTCCACACACAGGACCAAGGTTGGTGTGCCTACTATTACTCAACACACAGGTGAGTAAGGCAGCTCCCAGGGTCTTTGGTATATTGTGTTGGATCCCATAGCTCCCACAAAGGCACTTTTGTCTTTGGATGCCAAACTGTTATTGTTAAGAGGGAATACGATGAGGGACATGTTATCCATCCAGGTCGCTGACATCATTCTTGAAATATACTTAACATGTACAGATCCTTCTCTATTTGAGAAATGTACTTTATTTTCTGTGTTATGTTGTCACATGTCTCCATTGACGTACCCCCCCTTAGGCTTGTCCAGACTTCTTTTCATTCTCATTAAGTTCTGAGTTTGTTTCATAGACTACTCTAAACCCTATAAGAAGATAAGACAGAGCTTTTGACACTACAGAACCAGAGTTTTTCCTTTCAAGTAGTATCTGGATATGTTTTATGTGTTAAACATAAATACATATAATTCTTCTGCTGTTTCTTACAAGACAGAATGAAAAGACATGTGACAAAAGAAAATCAGGCCTGGCCAGTGTTGCTCAATGGTTGAGCATTGAATTATGAACCAGGAAGTCACAGCTCGATTCCCAGTTAGTCCACATGCCAAGGTTACTGGCTTGATCCCCAGTAGGAGATGTACAGGAGGCCGCCACATTGATTTTTTCTGTTTCTCTCTCTCTCCCTTCTTCTCTGAAATCAATTTTTAAAAAACTTAAAAAAACAATATTTTAAAAAATCAGAATGTTTTAGTGATGTTTTGTTTTTCCTTAGAAATCTAGAATATTTTTCAATGCTTTTTATTGTTCATATCACCTCTCCCATTTATACTTGGGAAATGGGCAAAGAGCTTCAAGTCACTCAAGATTATCCAATGTCAAGCTAGAAATTATAATACAACTAGTAGCCCATCACATGATATCACGTGCAGTAGGCCGCTCGCCACTTCCACAGGAGCCCACAGGAACGGCAGACACCAGCAGGAGCTGTGCTGCTTCCACAGGAGCCATGCTGCTTCTGCGAGAGGTGGAAGCCAGCTATGCCACTTCTGCAAGAGCCAGGAGGGACCCACACTGATTCCGCGGGAGCAGGGAGGGAACCACACTGCTTCCATGGGAGATGGGCCTGCCATCTCCTCTCCAGGCCTGCACTCAGCCATGGAGGCTGTTGGCCGACCCCCCATCCCCAAGAGGCCCTGGCCACTCCACTCTCACTGCCCAGAGGCCCTCCGTTGCTGGGCTGAATGCTTGCCTTGTCACTGCACAGACAAAGCAAACATTCCTCCAGGCCACTCACACTACCTGCTCTCAGTGGCCATCCCCCCAGGACTGAGGAAGTTCTGTGGGGCTGAGGATACTGGGCACCGCCATCCTGTGGCTATGGGAACTGCCATCTTTGTGACAGAGTGACAATTAATTTGCATATTACCCTTTTATTAGATTATTAGATAGGATAACTACCGACCTTTCCAGTAATTGCATGAGCTTAAGATGTCTCTCTCATGTTTTGAATTCTTTTACATATAAGCTTAATTTTATGCTCAGGTTCTATAGGAGTTTACTTTGTTTTTACTTATAATTGTTTTCATCTTCTGCATTTCAAGTTTAGTCGGTTTCTCACTGAATTGTCATCTCCAGGGAAAGTTGGTGTGATTCCTGATGGTGTTTGAATTGTGGGGAATATAGAAGTGCTCAAAATATTTCTCATTTGCATAAACTTTCCACTCTTTTAAAATTAAAATATTAGAAGTCAGAGACATTGGATCACCTACAGACACTGGTAGGCTACAATAAAGATGTTGTTCTTATTCCGAATCAGGAGCACCATGGACATTTCTAAGCAGAGGAGTAACAGGAGCCCATGTATGTTTTTAAAAATTAAGGCTTGCACTTTTGTGGAAAATAGATTGAGGAGAGGCAGGTAAGAATGAAAGTAGGGAGAATAGTTAGGAGGCCACTAGTAAACCAGGTGAGAGAGGATAGTGACTGGGACCAGACTGATAGTAGTGAGAGTGATGAAGAACAGATAGGTTTGGGTCTATTATGAACAAAGATATGAGACAGCCTATTTCTAGATATTTTTTTATGAAAAATAATATCTGAGAGAGAAACCAAGATGGCAGCATAGGTAAACACCTGAACTTGCTGCCTTGCACAACAACTTCAAAACCAGAACTAAAAGACAAAACGGAAATCATCCAGAGCCACAGGAAGACTGGCTGAGTGGAAATTCTACCACTAGAAGGAAAGATAAAAGCACACTGATACTGAGAAGGTGCAGAAGGCAGAGGTACAGATGTGCAAGCGCATGGAGAGGGCTGGCAACTGAGTACATAGCTGGCTTTTTTAAGCTGGAGGGAGACACAAGCTCCAGACACTCTGAACTCCAGTTCTGGGTGAGACTCTGGGGACCCAGACTCGTATAGGGAGAAACTGGTTTGTCTGGCAGTGAGCGGAACTATAGGGCAGCTTTTTCTCAGAGGTGCTTGCAGCAATTACCACGGGACACTGAGACTCGGAGACCTCTTAGCGCAGAGCTAACAGGAAGCCATTGCTGTTTGCTTCCCCCTGAAACTGCCCCACCCAAGCTGTGCACAGAGGCTTTTGCATATGAATGGCCTGGTCCTTTGAAATCTAAACTTACCTATCAAACTGCAGCTGAGTCAGAGAGACTCAGAACATCCAAAAGAAGGTCCAAGGTCCCACAGCAGCTTGCATTGCTTCACAGCTGGGCCTCATCTGGGCATCTCCAAAATCCAAACAAAGAAGAGGAATCTGTAGATCTTTCTGTAGCTCCTGCTGGGTGGCCTCAGGCAGAGGCTAACTTAGCACCTCCTTGGAGATCCAAGAGCCAGTGTACCCAGGGGTCAGAGTAGGACCATCCAGATTACAACTCCTAAGATCCATAAGGGACACACTCAGGGAGCAGACCCAGTGAGCACCAAAGCCCCACTGAAGCAAGTCTTGCCTCATAAGGGTGACTCCAGCACAGAAGTTCTCTCAGGGTAGATATAGCTGATCCTCACAGCCAGTTGTCCTGGAGGTCAATTCCTCCCAATGATAGCAACTACAATTAAGACTGTGCACACAACCCACAAAGGGGTGCACCAAGAGTGTATACCACAGGTAACTCGGGGGGGGGGGGGGGAGCTGAGTCACTGGGTGCTATAGGACACCTAGCATGCAAACCCATTCTATCAACTCAGGAAAGCAGCCAAAATGCAGAGACAAAGAAACAGGTCACATATGAAAGAATAGGAGAAAGCAAATGACTGGATATAGAGTTCAAAACCACAGTTATACGGTTTTTAAAGTATTTTCTAGAAAAGGCCAATAAATTTAGCCAGACCCTCCAGGATATGAAAAAGGACCAAGTAGAAATTAAGCACACACTGACTGAAATAAAGAATAATATACAGAGATCCAACAGCAGATTAGAGGATTGCAAGAATCAAGTCAAAGACTTGAAATGCAAAGAAGCAAAAAATACCCAACTGGAAAAGCAAAAAGAATCCAAAAATATGAAGGTAGTGTAAGTAGCTTTTGGGACAACTTTAAGTGTACCAACATTCAAATTATTGGGGTGCCAGAAGAAGAGAGAGAGCAAGATACTGAAAACCTATTTGAAGAAATAATGTCTGAAAACTTCCCCCACCTGGTGAAAGAAATAGACTTACAAGTCCAGGAAGCACATAGAACTCCAAACAAAAGGAACCTAAAGAGGACCACACCAAGACATATTATAATTAAAATGCCCACAGCAAAAGTCAAAGAGAGAATATTAAAAGCAGCAAGAGAAAAACACTTAATTACCTACAAGGGGGCACCCATACGCTTGTCAGCTGATTTCTCAACAGAAGCTATGCAGGCCAGATGGGAGTGGCAAGAAATATTCAAAGTAATGAATAACAAGAACCTACAATCAAGATTACTCTACCCAGCAAAGCTATCATTCAGAATTGAAAGTCAGATAAAAAGCTTCACAGATTAAAAAAAAGCTCAAGGAATTCATCACCGCCAAACCAACATTATATGAAATGCTGAAAGGTATTATGTAAGAAGAGGAAGAAGAAGAAAAAGGTAAAGATAAAAATTAAGAACAAAAAATATATATCTTTCAACAAGTGAATCTAAAAATTAAGTGAATAAAAAATTTGATGAACAGAATAATCTGGTGAATATAATAGAATCAAAGGAATAGAAAGGGAGTGGACTGACAATCCTCAGGGGAAAAGGGATGTCAGGGGTGTGGGAAAAGATGGGACAAAATCATACACCTATGGATGAGGACAGTGGGGGGGTGGTAAAGGCATGGGGTGGGGTATGAACTGGCTGGAAGGGAGCTATGAGGGGATAAAAGAGGAACAACTGTAATAATTTGACAATAAAGATTTTTTAAAAAGAAAAATAATATCTATATTACTTACGCCAACATTATTTTGAGTTTTTCCATTATATGTAGCTGTGAATGAAAATAAGACCACATAGTAACCTGACAAGCTCAGGGAAGGCCTGTCTGGTGGTTTTGCAAACTTAAAGGCCTAAAGTAACCACATAGGATGATCTGAAATTAAAACTGTAACTAAAAGCAGTTTATAGTGGGTAGTCATATCCTAAGTGAGTATGTTGTCTGACAAAGTTCAATTTTTACCTTAACTGAGCCTATTGTTTTTTTGCACCTCAAATAACATCCATGTGAAATATCAGGGTAACTTGTAATTTTCCTTTTTCCGGACCACTTAGGACAGAAAGCATAAATTTCTTCATTGTTATTGCTATCATATTAATTGTTGACCTTTGACTATCCTATACCCACCTGAGTAAAAGAAGTATGTGTGTATCATGTTACTTTTTATCCAATCTAAGAGATCCTACTCCCTCCCCACCTCAGCTTTGCTTTCTCCCAACCCCCTAATCTACACCAATGGATTTCTTGTAACCCACTTATGTCTCCTTCTTTCATTGTAATGTATAAAACACGGTGAAGAGCTGCCATTCTTCAGAGCATTATCCCAATCCATTGAGATTCTGCTTCCCGGAAATTGTCGACAGTTTGGCTCAAATAAAACCATAAAAATTCTTTACAGATTTCAATATTTTTACATTAATATAGCCAAACTTAACCAACCCATTTTACTCGTCCCCAACCCTTAAACCAATTCCTTTCCCATCTCAGTAAATGTCAGTTTCCGTCTGCCAACTGCTCAGGCTAAAAACCTTGGAGTCAATATTAATGACCTGCTTTCATTCATATTCCACAAACATTCCACCAACAATTATCAGGAATATTATCAGGGATTCAGGCTCACTCTATATAAGCTCTCTACTTAACTGATACCCCCAAGGTGTGGTCCTTATTCTCATGGCCCCACATGGCTGCTAGAACTAGAGCCATCATGTCTGCATTCCAAGCAACAAGAATGAAGAAGAGAAAGGAGAATGATGTCCCTTCTCCCTTTTTCAGGAGGCTTCCTAAAAGTCCTCACACTTATCCTTGTATGTCATTGGCTGAAGTGTAGTCATATGGCCACATCCTATCTAATAAAAGAGTAACATGCAAATGTGACCATACCTGGGCTCCTGACCAGCCAGTCGGAGCAAGGGGTGGGGTGGAGAGGCGTGAGATAAAGTGGTGAAGTCATCAAGCGCAGGGCCAGGGCGCGGACACCAAGGGAAGGCAGCTGCGGCGGCCAGGGGCATGGAGAACGGCGGCAGGAGGGGTGGCGGCTGGAGCAGTGGCGGTGGGGGTGGCAGCGGTGGCTGCAAGAACTCACCGCAGCTGCGTCTGAGGCCCCTGCATTGCTAATATTACGTGTAGCTTCAGCTGTTTGCCAGCAAAAACGAAAGGCAACCGCCAGAGGGAAGGCCCCTGAGTCCCGGCTTCAGCATCCCAGCTGAAACTGACAACAGAGAGGAGGAGTCCCACCCCCACAGAATCTGTCCAAATCAGCCTTTGGTCACACTCCTGAAAGGCCTGTGATTCTCCTCTATCTCAGAACGTGGCAATAGAGGTGGGACTATGTCCAAAGAAAAACTGTTGAAGTTTGCTCAACTCTATATTTTGGATACAGCCGAAGCTACACATAAAAGATTAGCAATCCCAGCAAACCAGGCCTGCTCAGAAAGACTCATAATCAACAACCTCAGGCATGAAATAAATGAATTAACAAAATCGTACAAGATGCTACGTGAGGTAGAAAAGGAAGCCCAATCTGAAGCAGCAGCAAAAGGTATAGCTCCCACAGAAGTAACTATGGCAATTAAATATGGTCATAATAGTGACCCAGGTAGATATAATTCTCCCCATGTAACCGAGGTTGCTGTCATATTCAGAAACGAAGTTGGAGAACCTTCTTTTGAAAGGGACTTGCTCATTCATTGTAAACCAGATCCCAATAATCCAAATGCCACTAAAATGAAACGAATCAGTATCCTGTTTCCCACATTAGATGCAATGACATATCCTATTCTTTTCCCACATGGTGAAAAAGATTGGGGAACAGATATTGCATTAAGATTCAGAGACAACAATGTACTCAACAATAATACTAGCCAAAATGTAAGAACACGAGTCACCCAAATGTAGTATTATGGATTTCATCTCTCTGTGAGGGACATGTTCAATCCTATTTTAAATGCAGGAAAGTTAACAGTTTATTATGGATTCGTATTAAAAAATGGAGGCCAATCAGATAAATTTTATTAAAGCAAACCAATCTAAGTTGAGAGTTGAAAAATATAGCGGTTTGATAGATTATCTCAAATCTAGATCTGAAAATCACAAAATGTACCCATTGGTAAAATGGCCCTGGGGCCTTCTCTAGCGGTAGGCCCCACAGCTGTGTTTGTAATGGCTTAAGTTGGTATTGCCAGGTGTGGACACTTGTGCAAACAAGGGCGCTAAGAGCCTCTGTCTCCTTACCTGGAACTGGAATTCAGTTTGACTAGTGAGCATTATTTGAACTAAAAACAAATTCACCAGAGCTATGAGGTCCTACAATAAAAGAATAGAGAAAATTGGTCTACTGAGCAAGATATAGAGAAAGTAAGGAAAGAATAGAGAAGATGGGACACTAGAATACCAGAGAGACAAAAAGAAATAATCAGGCTTTTTTTTCAAAGTTTACCAGGCCTTCTTGTCCCAAGATTCCAAGAGAAATCTATATTGTATGATAAAATCTGTTTTCTTCTTAACCTAGTTTTTAAGTAAATTTTTGGTTTTGCACAGAAAACACATAGATTAAGAATTTTTTTTATCAGTTAAGAAAGAGAAATCAGACTGTTTTTATAAGTTTATTTTTCATCGTCATGGATGGGGTTCCCTGGGTGGCCTGCAAGGATCAGGCTGAAACCCACAGTCCAACGTCACTCCCACTTATCCTGGTCTCACTGTGCCTGCTGTGGGCTTGCGCCCAATCAGTCCTGATGAGGAGAGGCTTGTGCTGCCGCGGCAGCCATGAGCCCTGCATCTGGCGCCCTCCGGAGAGGAGTGACCTGCAGGATCTGGCTGAAACTGGCTCTCTGACATCCCCCAAGGGGTCTTGGATTGCAAGAGAGCAAAGGCCAGTCTGAGAGACCCCACCGGTGCACAATCCGGCTGGGGAGGGATTGCAGGAGGGCCCCAGATTGTGTCTGGCCCATCTTGCTCTGTCCCAATCCACCAGACCCAGAAGCAAGCTAACCTACCAGTCGGAGCATCTGCCCCCTGGTGGTAAGTGCACATCATAGCAACTGCTCAACCAATTGACTCCCCCTGATGGTCAGTCCACGTCTTATCTAGCAGTTGAGCAGCCTTAGCATTAATTAGCATATTATGCTTTGATTAGTTGTTTGGTTGTTCTGCTGTCCTGTCTATTTGCATTTTACCCTTTTATTATATAGGGTAACTGATGTCCCCTATATTCTCCCCTTCCTGCCTTCATCCCCTCACCCTACTTCAGGCCTTCATGACACTATTATCTCACCAACTTTGTTAACAAGAGAATTTAATAAGGGAATTGATTTAATGGGATCATGGAGCTAGGTACTGCAGTAGGAAGCTATCACCAGTAGTGGAATACTAAAAAACTAGTAGTCCTCAACCTACTTGGAGTGCTTGTACTCCAGGTCTCATTGGAGAGGTCCCAGGGAGCAGGGACTCAGATATCTAAGGATGGGATACCAGCTGATGCAGAATCTCTGAGAAGGTAAAGTGAGACTGGTGGTAGAAGTTTGAGGGAAAGAAGCAGAAATAGAACCAACTGCTCCTGTTATCTATTTCCGCTTCCAGGATGCAAAATCACTGCTCAGGTGATGATAGTCACAGGAAGCAAAGCAGGAGAGAGCGTGTCTCTTTGTCTTTCTCAAGGCCTTCAATCTTAACTTAGAATCCTCTGCTGTCGAAGTCTATCATTGAGGCAACGGTCAAGGTCAAGGCAGCAATGTGGTTTGCAGAGTCCCAGACCTAGAAAGACAAGGCATAAACTAGAAGGGTAAGTTTGAAACAGGAAGAAAATAGCTAAGAACAAGCCAATATGGTAAAAGTAAATGTTATGATACTTTTTAATTATATGTTTTATGCCAACTTTATTCTTGCAAAATGAATGAAAAACACTATTGTGAAGCCATAGAAATCACTCAATAGATAACTTACATTCAGGGGAAATTTGCTATTTTGGCAGCTAGTGTTCTACTAAAACAGTCTCTTAAGTATTTTTTGTTTAGTCCTAAATATAATTAAGTTTATAAATTTAGAAGCAATTTTATATTTCAGTTGAACAAAAATGAAAAAGGTAGTACCTTTATTGTTTAAACATATTGAATTTCCACAATACTAAATACTAATACAACAAAAAATAGACAAATAAATGGTAACTATGTGAGGTGATGGATATGTTAATTTTGCTTAATTGTGGTGATCATTTCACAGTGTATACATATATTAGAACATCATATTGTTCACCTTAATTATATACAATTATTTGTTCAAAAAAAGAAAAGAAAAGAAAGAAATATTCCTCAATCTATTGGAGAAATGGAAACAATTATTTTTATAAAACAAAGAGAAGCACATTCTCCAAAAGCTTCACTAGTGAAAATTTCTTAACATTTGGGTGAAAAATAATACCATACCTGCTCAAAGAATAGGTTGGGTACTTCTCATTTCATTTTATCTTAACATAAATATAACAAGAAAGAGAATTTATAGACCACCAATTTTGCAGACGCAAAATCCTTTTTAAAAGTTGTCAGTTCACCCTAGCTGGTTTGACTCAGTGAGTAAAGGCCTGTGGACTGAAGGGTTCTGGGTTCGATTCTGGTCCAGGGCACATGCCCAGATTGCGGGCTTCATTCCCAGTAGGGGTTATACAGAAGGCAACCAATCAGTGCTTTCCTCTATCATTGATGTTTCTCTCCTTTCCTTTTCCTTCCTCTCTGAAATCAATAAAAAAATTTTCTTAAAGTTGTCAATTCAAATAAATATATGTATATAAGATGGATAATGCATCAACACTAACTGGGGTTCAATCCCAGGAATGCAGGAATGGCTAAGCATTCAAAATTTGATCAGTATAATTTTCTACATTAACAGAATAAAGAAGGGTCATTTCAATAGGTACAAAAATATTTGACAAAATTCAACACCTACTCATGTTTAAAAAAACACAAAACACCAGAAAGGAATGTTTATAATCTTATAATGGTTGTTTATGGTAAACCTGTAGTTAGCATTATGCTTAATGATGAAAGAGTAAATGATTGCATGCTGAAATCAGAAACAAGACTCAAATGTCCACTCCACCATTAATATTCAACATTTTCCCAAAAGTCCTAGCATGTGTAATAAGACAAGTAAAATAAATAAAAGGTATAAAGATCAGAAAGAAAGAAGCAAAACTGTTTATTTGTACATGACATGTGTGTATGTATTTTTTAAGATCCAAAAAAGGTATACAGAAATACTAGTAGAACTAATGAATAAATTTGGCAAAGTTGCAAATTTAATAAGATTCATTTACAACAAATCAATATTTTCTGTATACGGGCAATAAATAAGTAGAAAGTAAAATTCTAAATCAATGTCATTTGCAGTAACATTAAGATAATCAAATACTTAAAACTGAATCAAATAAAAGATGTACAATGTATCCACAATGAAAATTTCAAAACTTTATTAAGAAAAATCAAGTAAATAAAAGTAGTATTCATCGTATTTACAATTTGGAAGTCTCAATTTTTTTGAGGTGTCAATTATCCCCAAATAAACTTCTGGTTTCAATACAATCTTAACCAAAAATCCCAAGGTGTGTTTTTGTGAGTTTGTAAATTGGCACGATGTTTCTAAGAATTACTTAAAAATCGAAGCAACTTGAATAGCCAAGATAATCTTGAAGAAAAACAAACGTGGAGGACCTAGCATATATCATGATTCATTATATTGCCAAACATTAAAACTGTGGCATCGGTGCAAGGATAGATGATACATGGAACAATGGAACCAAATGGCAAAAATACCATGGCAATTCAGTAGGAAATGAATTGTTGTTTAATAAATGGTTCTGCAGTAGTTCTCTCTATAAAATAAAAAAAGACATTAACTTCCTACTTCATACATTTTACAAAAATTAATTTGACGTATAGAAAAGGCAAATGTGAAAGGTAAGTAAATAATGTAAATAGAAAAACTTAGGAAATATTTTTGTTATTTGGAGATAGGCAAATATTTATTATACTAGAGGCCCAGTGCACAAAATTTGTGCATGGGGGAGGGGTGTCCCTCAGCCCAGCCTGCACCCTCTCTAATCTGGGACCCCTTGAGGGAGGTCTGACACCAGGATCAGGCCTAAACAAGCAGTTGCACATCCCTCTCACAATCCAAGACTGCTGGCTCCAAACTGCTCACCTGCCTGCCTTCCTGCTTGCCCCTAACTGCTTCCGCCTGCCAGCCTGATCATCCCCTAACCACTCCCCTGCCAGTCTGATTGATGTCTAACTGCTCCCCTGCCAGCCTGTTTGCCTCCAACTTCCCTCCTCTGCTGGCCTGGTCATCCCTAACTGCCCTCCCCTGCAGGCTTGAGCACCCCCAACTGCCCTCCCCTATAGGACTAGTCCTCCCCACAAAAGCCCTCCCCTGCAGGCCTGGTCACCCTAACTGCCCTCCGCTGAAGGTCTGGTTCCCCCAACTGTTCTCCCCTGCAGGCCTGGGTCTCTCCCAACTGCCCTCCCCTGCTGGCCTGATTGCCCACAACTGCCCTCCCTTGCAGGCTTGGTCCCTTCCAACTGCTCTCCCCTGCCAGCCATCTTGTGGTAGCCATCTTGTGTCCACATCGGGGCAGGATCTTTGACCACATGGGGGCAGCCATCTTGTGTGTTGGAGTGATAGTCAAGCTGCATATTATTCTTTTATTAGATAGGATAGAGACCTGGTGCATGGGAGGGGGCCAGCTGGTTTGCCCTGAAGGGTATCCCAGATCAGGGTGGGGGTTCCCTTGACGGGGGGGTGGCCTGGGCGAGGGGCCTATGTTGGTTTGCAGGCCAGCCATGCCTCCCGGAGACCCTGGTATCTGGGATTTATTTATCTTTTACAATTAAAACTTTGTAGCCTGGAGTGGAGGCCTAGGCTGGCCAGGGCTACAGAAGTTTGGCTTCCTTTATTGCCAGGGGCAACCCTAGCCTCTGCTCTCTCCAGCTCTGTGGCTGCCACCATTTCTGTTGGGATTTATGTATCTTCAATAATTGAAACTTTGTAGCATTGAGTGGAGACCTAGGCTGGCAAGGGCAGGTGGAAAGCTTGGCTTCCTCTATTGCCAGGGAAACCCAAGCCTCCCTCCTGCTCTCAGTGGCTACAGCCATCTTGGTTGGAGTTTATCTGAATATTCTCTCCTGATTAGCTGGTGAGCGTGGCTTGTGGGCATGACTTGTGGATGTAGTGGAGGTAGATTCAATTTTCATATTGCTCTTTTATTAGATAGGATGAGACACAAAAAGCAATAGTAAAACAATGGATATGTTAGATTGCATTAAATTTTAAAACTTCTATTCATTAAAAAAACAATTATAGAGTATGAAAACATGAATGGGAATGACATTTTCTTTTTTTATCTTTATTGTTCAGTTTATTAATTACATTGTTTCCCCTTTTTATCCCCCTATTGCTCCCCTCCACCTGTACCTATCCCACCCTCCACCCTCACCTCCCCCTCCCCACTGTCATCTCCCATTGTTGCTAGATTTTTGTCCAGTCTCTTGCTGCACTTCCCACACCCCTTTTCTCCCCAAGAATTGTCAGTCCATTCCCTCTCTATGTCCATGTCTCTGTTATATTCACCAGTCTATCCTGTTCAACAGCCTATCAATTCACTTGATTTTTATGTTCATTTGTTGATAGATATGTATTTGTTCTTCATAATTTTCATCTTTACCTTTTTCTTCTTCCTCTTCTTAAAGAATATCTTTCAGCATTTCATATAATGTTGGTTTGGTGGTGATGAACTCCTTTAGCTTTTTCTTATCTGCGAAGCACTTCATCTGACCTTCAATTCTGAATGATAGCTTTGCTGGATAGAGTAATCTTGGTTGTAGATTCTTGCTGTTCATCACTTTGAATATTTCTTGCCACTCCCGTCTGGCCTGCATCGTTTCTGTTGAGAAATCCGCTGACAATCGTATAGGTGCTCCCTTATAGGTAACCAACTGTTTCTCTCTTGCTGCTTTTATTATTCTCTCTTTGTCTTTTGCTCTTGGCATTTTGATTATGATGTGCCTTGATGTGGTCCTCTTAGGGTTCCTATATATTAGGATTCGGTGCACTTCTTGGACTCCTAAGTCAATTTCTTTTACCAGGTGTGGGAAGTTTTCGGTCACTATTTCTTCAAATAGGTTTTCATTGTCTTGGCCTCTCTCTTTTTCTGGCACCCCTATAATTCGGATGTTGGTATGCTTGAGGTTGTCCCAGAGGCCCCTTACACTATCTTCAATTTTTTGGATTCTTTTGGTTTCTTGCTTTTTCAGCTGAGTGGATTTTACCTCTTTGTATTTCACATCTTTAACTTGGTTCTTGGGGTGCTCCAGAGCACTTTTAGGTCTTTGTATAATATTCTTTATTTCAGTCAGTGTATGCTTAATTTCTGGTTGGTCCTTTTTCATATCCTTGAGAGTCTCCTTTATATCCTTGAGGGTTCCTTTCATTTCCTTGTAGGACTCATTCATTTCCACGTTGGTCTTGATCATTTCTTTGCAGCTCTCGTTTATATCCTTGAGGGTGTTGTTCATTTTCTTGTAGGACTCATTCATTTCCTTTGTGGTCTTGCTTATTTCCTTATAGGCCTCGATCTTTTGTTGGAGCCTCTTAAAAAACCCTATAACCGTGGTTTTGAATTCCATGTCCAGTCGTTTTTTTCCCTCCATTTCTTTCACATCTGATTTCTTTCCATGTTGCTGCATGGTGGCTGCTTCCCTGAGTTGGTCAATTAGCTTTGTGTGGTAGACTTCCTACTAGGGATAGTGGCTCAGCCTCCCCGGTTACCTGAGGTGGATATGGGCTGCACAGTCTTGCTGAAGTTAAGCTCAGTTAATCGTTGTTAGCACTTGGAGGGTTGACCTCCAGGCCAATTGTCTGTGAAGCTCAGCTGTGCTCAGGTTGGGTGGGCGGAGTCTCCGGGCCAAGCAGACAGTGTTAGCTCCGCCCTATGCGGCCCCAGGGACTCTGTGCCGGGGGCAATGGCCACCAGCACCTCTGAGAGAGAGCTGCTGTGGAGCTCCACCGGCTGCCGGGGAATTCAGACTCTCCCCAAATGAGTCTGCACACCCAATGTCTCACCCAGGGTCATAAAACAAAGCAGTCTGACGGTTTTCCGAATGAGAGGCAAGTCGCAGAGAGCTCTCTGCGCAGTCTCGCGGCCGAGCTGTTTGCGCGAGAGCTGCCTTCTCCACAAGCCGGGAGACCCGGCAGCACCCGAGCTTCAGCGTGCCCTCCCACTGTCCAGTTTTCACCCCGTGTGATAGTGGGTTCTCTGGACTTCGCCCAGAGCTGGAGAATCAGCCCAGTAGGACGCCTTTGTCTCCCCGTTCGAGAAACTGGCCGGTTTCCAGCCGCCCGCCCTCTCCGCGGCGCGCACTCCAAACCTCTCTCCGCGCGAATCTTTCAACGCTGTTCGCCGCCGCTCCTCCGAGTCACAGTGTCTTATCTTCACTTTTATTTGTGGAGTTTTCACTCGGCAAGCTTTCTGGTGATTCTGGAAGGTGTTTGTTCTTTCGTTAAGTTGTAGTATTAAAATTGCTGATTATGACGGCAAGATAGGTGTTTTACCTTCGCCGCCATCTTAGTTCTCCAGGGAATGACATTTTCAATTATATAATTGTCAAGGTCTTATATGCAGGATATTTAAGAACTAGCACAAATCCATAAAAAAGACAACCTAAGTGAAAACTGAGCCAAAACTGTAAACAGGCATTGTGGTAAAGAGGAAATTGAAATGGCTAATAGATATATAAAAATGTGTTCAGTTTTAC
Organism: Antrozous pallidus; assembly: GCA_027563665.1. Classification (NCBI taxonomy): domain Eukaryota; kingdom Metazoa; phylum Chordata; class Mammalia; order Chiroptera; family Vespertilionidae; genus Antrozous; species Antrozous pallidus. Next base: position 16,084,836 of record CM050521.1, on the reverse strand, counting down.
TGTACTACCATCGCCACAGAAGTGTCAAAATGAAAACAACAGGCAAGAGTGACAAAGATGTGGAACAATTGAGACTGTCAGACACTGTAGTAGACATTTACAATGGTTTTATCACCTAGAAAAATTGTTAGGCATATCTAATAATGTGGAGTACACATACCTTATCAAACTTCTCCTTGCTTCACACTCAAGAGAAATGCATATAAGTATTAGTAAATATTAATAAGGACATCCAAGAATATTCATAGCAGTGTTGTTTTAATTGCTCAAAACTGGACAAATGTAAATGCCTACTTACAGTAAAATTGATGAATTGTGGCATGCTTTAAAAAACAATACTTGAGAGCAGCAATTTTCAATCTTTTTCTAAGTTATGACACACATAAACTACTAAAATTCTGCAACACAACAAAAAATATATTTTTGTCCATTTAATAGAAAAAAGGTATAATTTTGATTCAATCACACCAGATGGTTATTATTGTGTTGGCTGTTGTCATTTGTTTTAATTTGACAATCTAAGGGAAAGAGGTCCATGTCCCTGACTAAGTAGTCAGATATTGCATGCTTTAAATTTGTTTGTGTCACAGCAATATGCTGGAGCAAGCAGGTTGAAAATCACTGCTATAGAGCAATGACAAGGATCAAACTACAATTTCATGCAACAACACAAATATACTGTTGGAAGAAAGAATCCATAACCAAAAGAGATGATACTCTAAGATTCGTTCATAGAAAGAAAAACAGGCCAAACTAACCAATTCTATTATGTCAGGATTCTGGTTACCCTTGGAATTGGAGGAGGCCCTATATGCAACATTAAAAAGCCTTCTGAGGTGCTAGTAATGTGCAGGTTAAGTGGGTATGTTCACTTTGTTAAAATACATTAAGCTATTCTTATGATTTGTGTACTTTTAAAATTCTATATAATAAAAGCTTAATATGCTAAGTGTCCAGTTGTCTGGTTAGCCATTCAATCAATCAATGTGTAATACACTAATGATATGCTAAGGCTGCTCAACCACTAATTATGACGTGCACTGACCACCAGGGGGCAGATGCTCCTACTGGTAGATTAGCTTGCTTCTGGGGTCTGGCAAATCGAGACTGAGGGAGACAGGCTGAGCATGCCCTGGAGCCCTCCCGCAGTCCCTACCCAGCTGACCATCCCTCCACAGCCCTGATTGTACACTGGTGGGGTCCATCAGCCTACCCTGCACCCTCTCGAAATCCTGGACCCTTCAGGGGATGTCAGAAAGCCAGTTTCAGCCTGATCTTGCAGGCCAGGCTGAAGGACCCCACTGGAGCATAAATTTGCATACCTGGCCTCTAGTGTATATTATAATCTAAGAAAGTTTACATGACCAAATATGAATGGAAGGATTAATAAGCTAAGGATAGATTGGAGAGAGTCAGGGAAAATGAATATTGAAAAAGATAATAGTTAATTATTTCCTAGAACTGATGAAAAATTAGAATGTTCAGTTTGAAGACTCACAGGAAATAAAAAAAGATAAATAAAAATCAATACACATGTAGAAATAGTGTAGTGGAATACAAAATGTCAACACACACACACAAATACACACATGCACATACACATACTACTGAAAAACAAGAATGAAAAAAAAATTTATCTGAAAGAAGGAATGATAATTATCCTGGAATCCAGGAAAGTGTCTTTAAATATCTTCAAAATACAAAGAGAAAATATTTTTTTAACCCAGATTTGTACGCCACATGCCTGCATCCTAGATGGACATAAAGTTGTAAACTTTCTTGGTTTCTTAGGAGGGCTGAGTTTATGAAGCAGAAAATTACTAACACATCAGAGGAATGTTTAAACTGATTGGACAGTTCCATCTGATGAATATCTTCTATATCCCATCTCTTGATTGCCCAGCACAACATGATACTTCTTCCAAACTTAAATATTCAAATATCCTAAATATCCTCATCCATTTGGAAGAATGCTGCTTCTACAAAAGCAAAGCACAATGAAGTGTGCTTCCTAAAAGAAATAATCCGTAAAGCTCATCAGTTACTGCCTCCAACTCCAGTTGCAATATTTATTTTAAGTACTGATGTGCTCTCTTCCGCTAGGTTACTCTCAGGCTCTTTTGGGGTTTAAAATAAATTTTTATTGAGATTTTTAAAAATTACAGTAGTTTTATACGTATGACATAACAATTGATATTGGTACAATTGAAAAATGATCACCGTAATATCCATCACCATATAGTTATTGAGCTATTTTGGTATTCTATAATTTATCAACTAAATTATGAAAATAACCACTGAACAGAAGTCCTATTAACCAGTAGATGAAGTGGGGGAAATAAAATGTAGCTAATACTTTAAATACCACCTTCATTTCTAAAGATGACTCATATGTATGATTTCCTTCCATATTAGCCATTTAGCATTGTCTTTGCCTTCAGCCACCACTTCAACTGACTAAGGTTCTTTTGACTGGCAAGGAGGATCAAATTTCATTCCTTGGACAAGTAAATCTTTGATGATCCTGCTTGGGTAGACTTGCTTTAGTGTTCCATTCATTCTAGTTAACGTGATAGTACCAGGGGATTCTAGGGAGCCCCCAGGATCATGTCTCCTCCAACCAACCTTCATTGTTTACTTTATACAAAATTCTCTGCAAAATGTCTCCTGCTGCTTTTCATTATCTTGAGAATAGCTACCAGTTGTATGACACCTTAGCTGAGAACCTTTGGGAAATTTCAGCCAAAAATATATCTACACACCCTAAATTGTCTTTAGGCAGTGAACATACTATGCCTTTCTCGTCGATGTATTGTTATTTTTAAAATGGGTAGATGTGTCTGATCAATAAAATACAGTTTGCTTCATTATTTCACTAATTTAACAAGTATTTATTAAGATAAAGCTACAATGGACCATGAGTAGGGATAGAGTGGATGCTTACAGAAAATCAATTATTTCTATTACCAGAAGAAAGGCTACACATTTTGAGCAAAACCAAGAAATAGTCATGTCACTGTTTATTTTCAAAATCTATGCAGGATGGAAAGATGGGAATGAAAAATAAAGGTTTGAAAACTTGCCAATTCTTATATCTTCTTCTTGATGCTCTATGTCCAAACACATAATGAAGAAAATAGTAATTATAGTTACCCATGATACAATAGAGAGTAAGGAACCTGAGCTTTGGTCTTAGCAATATCACAATGACATTATTTTAGATATCTGAATAATGTTTCTTGTTTGAAAAAGGTAGGGGGAGGTGAGGGAGTGAGATAATTGAATAAGGTGAACTCTAAAGTTCTACGGCTCTATAAATAACAAAATTCTATGCTTCTTGATTTTTTATTTTAAGAATCTTGAGTAGACAAAAGCCTAATTTTTCTTTAATATTTCTAAATCTATCATTCTTCATAGTTATTATTCAAATGGATGTGATGAGAATAACCTTACTGTCTGGCATTAGGTTTTGAGTAAAAACAAAGCTGCAATATTCAATAACAAATATTTAAGAAAGATTTTATCTGGAAGCCTGGATACATATTTTCCTGAAATTTGTTTTCCTTATCTAACAGGATTTGGATGTTCTTGAAGGAAAAGAATAATGTGTTAGCAATAGATTAAAGCTCATTAGGAAAACATGTTGCACTAATCTCAGGTACAGAAATTCTGCATGTTCAGGAGAATAGTGCCAAGCAAATTATAATTGTCATTTTTCAGTGATCTCTAAATAGGATGTTATAGAACCTTGGAGAGGAAGATAATTACAGCTACCCTTTACTGAATATCTGCTGTGTGCTGCCTGTTTTGTGTTCTCCATAAATGCTCTTTCATAAACCATACTAGTGGCCTGGGGCATGAATTCATGCACATCAAAAGGAAATTAATTAGAAGAAATATTTTAATATCGCTATTCACCCTTCTCTATAATAGAAGTGTCAGAGATGAAAGAAAATTAGTAAAATGTACATGAAAATAATAAATTGATTGATAAATAAACAATAATAACATGATATAACAACACAGACATGATATAAAAACAACAAAACATGATATAAAAACAATGACTGATAAATTGATTAAACTTATTCTAATATCTCCCTGTATACCACATTAAGAATAAAAACACTTTCGAAGTGCTTAACTAATTTTCCTTGTGATGAAGTATTTACAACTGTAACTTGAACATCACTTGCTCTTCAAACTCAAAAAAGCAACATATAAATGATCGGAAAACGGGTTCAGACAGGAATATTCCAACTCTGTCTAGAGTTTGTCCTTGTGATTTATTAATAGTCATTGCAAATGCTAGCATCACGAGAAACTTTCTCTGAATTAATTTAAATGGGAGGCCAGTGTCAGACAGGGACAAATATCACACATACTCGAGTCAATATTCATTTTTAAAGTGCCAATCCACATCATATGTACCAGTCAGTTGTTTGGTCAGAGGACTGGATGGACAAAATTTGTGCGCGGGGGTGTGTGTGTGGGGGGGGTGTTCCTTCATCCTTCACTCCAGCCTCTAGCCAGAGGTTCCTCTCCTTCTCCCGCACAACCTCTGGGGAGATGCTTGTCCTAGGGCCTCCTCAGGACACCAGCACATGAAGCCCTGTTGAGTACTTGGGGGCTTGGGCTTTCAGATCTGGCTTCCCCGCCTGGCATTTGCTGCCCGGGGCCTGTTCTCTCCATCCAGGCAGTGGGAGAGGGCGGGTGCCTGGCTGGCCTAGGGTGTAGACGGCCCACCCTCTCCTGCCATGCATGGCCCACTCTCTCCCGCCATGCACGGCCCACCCACTCCTGCCACAAGACCACCCTCTCCCACCATGCTGGCTAGGGGCGCTGAGGGCCGCCCTCTCCTGCTGCACCAACCAGGGGCAGTAAAGGCCGCCTTCTCCTGCTGCAGGCCCTGCCTCTCCCACTGCAAGCCCTCCCTTTCCCACCATGACCCCCCTCTGCCTCGCACTGCTCGGCCTCGCCTCCTGCTCCTGATTGGCTAGTAGCATAGCGAAGGTACGGGCAAATTTGCATATTACTCTTTTATTAGATAGATAGACTAGTGGCCCAGTGCATGAAATTTGTGCACGGGGGAGGAAGGGTGTCTCTCAGCCCGGCCTATACCTTCTCCAATCTGGGACCCCTTAGGGGATGTTCCACTGCCAGCAGTCAAACATCCCTCTCGCAGTCTGGGACTGCTGGCTCATAACTGCTCACCTGCCTGCCTGATCACCCCTAACTACTCTACCTGCCAGCCTCATCAACCCCAACTGGCCCCCCCTTCTGGCCTGATCACCCCTAACTGCTCACCCCCGCTGGCCTGATTGCCCTCAACTGTGTCCCCTACTGGCCTCCCCCCCCCCCGACTGCCTCCCCCCACCAACCTGCTTACTCCCAACTGCCCACCCCCCTGCCAGCCTGCTCATCCCTACCTGCTCTCCCTTGCAGCCTGCTCACCCCCAACTACCTCTTCTGCCAGCCTGATTACCCCAAACTGCCCTCCCGCTGGCCTGATCACCCCAACTGCTTCCCCTGCCCTCTGCCAGCCTGCTCACCCCCAACTGCTTCCTCCACCAGTCTGATTGCCCCTAACTACCTCTGCCTTGGACCTGCCTCCATGGCTTTGTCCAGAAGGATGTCTGGAAGGTCTCTGAAAGGTCTTCCAGTCTAATTAGCATATTATTATTTTATTAGTATTAGTTGTATATAGTGATCATGAGGTAAAATCTATGTATGAGGGAATGATGAGAGGATAAGGGCTCAAGGAGATTAATAATTTACTTAAACTCACAGATTTGGTAATTGCAAGAGATGGACCCATTCTTGGGTCATTTGGATTTCAGGAGACCTTTGCTTTCCCACATTGAGACCATTATTTTTTGTGATTTCCCAAAAGAGAGAGTGCCATGTATTCTTTCCTCATTTCAGAAAAACTGTTTCCTATTAAACTATTCTGCCATTTTTTAATGTCAGCCGAATATATACCAAATGAGGGAAAATGTAAAAAAAAAACTGCAGAGATAATATTGAAGAATTATGTTTTTTTTATAAATTAGTATTTATTTTGTGGAAAACACAAAATCTTGATATTTAAAAAAAAAGTTTTGTAGAAGCTCTTACTGGAATGTCTTGCAGAAACACATTTTGTTACTAATTTAGAAGATATTTAATAATTACAATGTTAATTTCTCTTTGTTTTTTGTGTTATCCAGAATAAATTATCTTATTTTGAAGAAGATGCCTCTGAAGCAAGAAACACAACTGACATGCAGCTAAAAATTTCTAACTTTTAAGAATGATTGTTCCTTACTAAATCTGTTCACATAGGTCAGCAGAGCAGCCTCTGAAGGTAATTTCAGCTGAATCAATCCTTAAGGGAATCAAGGCAAAGGTTTCCTACACGCATATTAATTTGAGTACCTCTCACAGTTCTAAAGGCAGTAACAGAGCCCAAGGGAATAGGCATGCTAATAAAGTAGCCAGATGTAGTATCAGGAAAGAGAAGTTGAATAGGTTACATTCCTACTTCAGTGGCAAGATTTCTTCACATTTCACACCAAAATGGTTATACAAGCTCAGGTAAATCTCAAGAGGCTGAACAATGCCTCACAAGACACTTGGAATGTTTCCATTTTGGATGTAGTCATTATTTCGGTAATGTCATTGCTTCATTCTGCTAGCTTCTTTAACAGCAAAGGGAAATGGAAACCATTCCTGTAATTGCCAATTGGAAACTTTACACAGGAACCAGTTGAACTGGAAGGAAAGCCATGCTGGTCTTTCAGTTAATGAGGTTTCTCAATCAATCAGCAATAGTTGCTGAGTACCTGCTGTAGAGGTATGTTATTCCAGGTAAGCCCTGTGTTGTAAGATTTTCTAGGTAGAGTTATAAGTGCCTCTCAAAAAACTTGAAAGAAGCAGAATGAATTTACTTTAAGAGACAAACTTTGGAATCAACATATAAAACAGCAATAAGAAAATGTGTCTCAAAAACATTCAATGGCTCCCTTGGCTAATTTATGTAACCTAATTGAATGGAATAGCAACATATTTAAAGGAAGAACATGTTAATGAATGTAGAAATGAAAGGGAGAGAAAGAGGCAAAGGTAGGAATTGAAAATCAAAGCATATAAAGAAAAAGGAGCCCTGGCTGGTTTTGCTCATTGGATAGAGCATCAGCCTGCAGACTGAAGGGTCTCAGGTTCAATTCCCATCAAGTGCACATGCCTGAGTTGTGGGCTCAATCTCCAGTGGGAGGCATGCAGAAGGCAGCCGATCAATACTTCTCTCTCATCATTGATGTTTCTCTCTCTCTCTCTCTCTCTCTCTCTCTCTCTCTCTCTCTCTCTCTCTCTCTCCTCTCTTCCTCCCTGAAAGCAATATATATAACAATGAAAGAAAGAAAAAAGAATCTGTTCAACAGCAGTCTGAAGCAAATTAGACACTGGCATAGCATACCTCTAAGGGCAAATACAAATTAAACACAACAGGCTTCATTCTCCCTGTTGAAAATAAGGGAACTTCTCTCTCCCTTCGCTTTCTTAGAATATTTACTTTAGAAAGTGTGAGCTCTTTCTCTCCTCTTTGAAATACATATGTCTTTTTATTTTATTAAATTTAGATATAATGGAGGTTGTGTGAATGCGGCATCTAGGAACTGGGACTTCTAGGTCCTAGGAAGGAGGAGGCTGAAGGTCAGAACTCCTGGGTCCTAGGCAAGGAGCTGCTAGGCTTCCAGACTCTTGTGGGATAGGGCCTGGACTCCTAGGTCTGAAGGTGGGAATGGGGTCTGGACCTCTGGATCTCTGAGGGGCTAGGGGACTATTCATTCATGGTTCCTCCAGGAGAGGGAATGGGGGATACCTGGTTTCCCAAGGAAAGAGTATTAGGGAGCTTCTTGGCAGACAGATGTTGGGAAACTGGATGTGCCTGTCCAAGTGAGATGCCAGGCAACCCCCTCAGGGATGAGAGATGTAGTCCTGACTTAGATGCCCAATAGCTGTGTACAAAATGGGCCTCTGTAATCCATCTCCACAATGGTAGGCTCCTGATGGAATTTGCTGAATGACCCCAGGGCAAGCAGAATGTGGGGAGGAGGGAAGAGGATGTAGGAACAAAGAGCTGTGCACCTGGGCCAGGGGAAACCCCCGAGGCACCTGCCTCCGCCAGAAGGGGGACGAGGAGACAGCTAGAGAAGACTCAGCCCAATATTTTAAATGACCTAATAGGAGACAGCAAGACAGAGGCCACGTATTAGGAAACAGGTGACCAAATAGTCCTCAGCCAATGAGGAGCCAGAGGAGGAACTAAATAAATAGGTTATGTTCCCTGCTCCACGCGTGTTGCTGTACAATAGGCATTCTTTGCTGCCCAATAGTCTATGTACAGTCCTATGGTGTTCTTAGGCTCTCAATCCCTCAGCATTCTGGGAGTCCAGGTCCCAGAGGCTAACCTTCCAATCTCGTGGTTTCCCAGAATTTTATGTCCAAGAAGTATAGCTTTCAGGACCTTGGCGATTCCAGACCCTCACACAGGTCTCTGGACTTGGCTATAACTTCGATAACTCTGGTAACCAGGCCCACCCCTGCTCCTCTTCTCACATGCAGGCCACACCCACTTCCAGTCCACCAGGAGAGTATAGATTCTGTCCAGTACATAGGCTTTCCATACTCGAGCCCCTACTACTTTTGCTGCTGAAGGTTTCCTAACTGTTGACTTCTGCCCACCCTTGGACACAGGACAGCCATATCATTTCCCCTGGGGATGAAGGCAAAAAAGAACAAAAATTAGTTATAACTCATATGTAACATGATATTATTCACAGATATACAAACAATATAATGATTTGATATTTGCATATATTGTGAAATGATCAATACTTTTTAGATCTACTCTTCACAACTTTAAAATATACACTACAGTATTATTTACTACTAGAGGCCCAGTGCATGAAATTTATGCATTTGGGGGATCCCTCAGCCCAGCCTGTGCCCTCTCTCAGTCGAGGTGCCCTTGGGGGATGTCTGACTGACAGCTTAGGCCTGCTCCCTGCAGACATCCTTAGTGCTGCCGCAGAGGCAGGAGAAGCTCCTGCCAACATTAGCAGCTGTGATCCTGGCTCAGGGCTTCTGGCTAAGCAGTGATTCCCTTGTGGGAGTGCACTGACCACCAGGGGGCAGCTGCTGCATTGAGTGTCTGCCCCTTGATGATCAGTGTGCGTCACAGTGACTGGTTGCTCAGTTGTTCAGTCAATTTGCATATTCACCTTTTATTATATAAGACTAGAGGCCCAGTGCACAAAATTCATGCATTGTGGGGGAGGGGGCACGAAGGATGTCGCTCAGCCCAGCCTGTACTTTCTCCAATCTGGGACCCCTTCTCACACTCCAGGACTGCTGGCTACAAACTGCTCTCCTGTCTGCCTCCCTGATTGCCCCTAACCGCTTCTGTCTGCCAGCCTGATCACTTGCTAACCACTACCCTGCCAGCCTAATTGATGTCTTAACTGCTCCCCTGCCAGCTTGTTTGTCCCCAACTTCCCTCCTCTGCTGGTCTGGTAACTCCTAACTGCCTTCCCCTGCAGGCTTCATTGCCCCCAAATGCCCTCCCTTGCAGGCCTGGGACCTCCCAACGGCCCTCCCCTGCTGGCCATCTTGTGGTGGCCATATTGTATCCACATGGGGACAGGATCTTTGACCACATGGGGGCAGCCATCTTGTGAGTTGGAGTGATGGTCAATCTTTGTATTACTCTTTTATTAGATAGGATAGAGACCTGGTGCATGGGTGGGGCCAGCTGTTTTGAAGAGTGTCCTGGATCAGGGTGGGGGTTACCGTGGGGTATGGGACAGCCTGGGTGAGGGGTCTGTGGTGGTTTGCAGGCTGACCACGCCCCCCAGCGACCCAAGTGGAGGCCCTGGGATCTGGGATTAATTTGTGTTCTACAATTGAAACTTTGTTGCCTGGAGCAGAGCCAAGCCTTCTGCTTGTTCCATGGCAACAGCCATTTCTGTTTGGTTTTATTTAAATTCTATAATTGAAACTTTGTAGCCTAGAGTGGCCTAGGTTAGGGCTGCAGAAGTTTGGCTTCCTCCATCGCCCCGGCAACCCTAACCTCTTCTCTCTCCAGCTCTGTGGCTGCCGCCATTTCTGTTGGGATTATGTATCTTTTATAATTGAAACTTTGTAGCATTGAGTGGAGGCTTAGGCCACCAAGGGCAGGTGGAAAGCTTGGCTTCCTCCATTGTCGGGGAAACCCAAGCCTCTTTCCTGCTCTCAGTGGCAGCAGCCATCTTGGTTGGGGTTTATTTGCATAATTTGCTCCTGATTGGCTGATGGGCATGGCTGTGGGCGTAGGTACAGTCAATTTGCATATTACTCTTTTATTAGATAGGATAGTTCTCATGCTGTACATTATATTGCCATGACTTTTTTTCTTTATAACTGGAAGTTGATACTTTTTTAATCCCCACCCCTTCACCCATTTTGCCCTCCCTCTAACCTTGCCTCTGGTAAACCACCTATCTGTTTTCTGTCTTCACAAGTTAGGATTTTGGTTTGGCTAGCTTTGTGGGTTTTGTTTGTTTGCTTGGTTAGATTCTTTGAATAAGTGAAATCATAAAGTATGTGTTCTTAAAAGTTAATAAGCTTAAACGATTCAGGAATGTCTTTCTCAATGATCTAGGAACCATCTTTTGAAATGTAAGTATCGAGGAAGGTAACATTTTTATTTTCCAGGTTCTATGGGACCATAGCGGTCTAACTTCAGTAAAAGTTTCATTCCAAGTTTCAAAAGTACCTCCTTTCATAAAGGTATAAGATTTTATTTTTCTTTTGGGTAAGACCATTAGCTAGCACAGATAATCACCCCAATTTCCAAGTGAATTGAGAATGAACTATGTGTGACAAAGGGTGCTGTTAGGTTCTATTAGTTAAAAGCTTAACTAGTTACTAGTTCTCACCATGAAAACATATATGCAATGGGATGTATCTGATTGGCTATACAAAAGGGTGAGTCTTTTTAGTTGACTGCCTACAATGCACACCACATTGTGGTTTAATGCTTATTCCAAAGTAAAATTGTTTTCTTTCTCTCCTACTTTTGTGGTGACGTTTACTGAGTCTGGAGGAGATTTGTTTCTAATTATATTTCTCCAACACAACTCTCTTTGTTCTGATTCCATGCTCATTCCCAATTCTTGATTATAAATGGTTTTCCCTAAAAAGTCCAAAGCATTAAATAGGTGCAAGAATTTTGATTTGCATAATTCTTCTTCTCATTGTAAAATAATAAGTATTTGATTATACACATCAGTCTATGAATTTGATTATTATTATATTTTCATATAAGAGCTCATTCTTAATCTGTTATTATGTTTTTGTTTGCTTTTTTAAGCTTGTAAATCTGAGAACCAACCACTACTAATACCTGATTAATTATCAAGATTAATGCTATTCTGTGAGAACTCTGAACAAACAGCCCACAGACCTTCTCTAGTGAATTAATTCAGACATGCACATTTTTATGCAAAATTTCTTCAGAAACAAGAAGATATTAGATTGGGAAAAAAACTGTCTCAACAAGACTTGCTAAGTGTTAAAATAGATGTTGTCTGTTCAGATTTTGCTTTTATCTTTGGACTAAAAAGTGGTATGTATTAGGGAGCTTTCAAATTTCTTTCTGGGATAGCCAACTGACTTTATCAAGGTAGAAAGAAGTGTGTATTCTACTATGGAATAAAGAATAAAAAATATTGTTTTGCAGTGTCTCTCTCCTAACATCACTCAGACACAGAGCTTCATAAACAGCAGATGGAGGACACCAAGGAACAGTATTTTAACATTAGCATTAGGGTAGAGCTTTCTTTTTTTGTTTTTTAAATCAACCACCTCCCCATTTGAAGAACCTAATACGTTATGATTTATAGAGGTTATATTGCATGTATCTCTGAGAATTTTAGTTCTTAAAAGTTATTATTAGGTTTACATATGCTAGGTAATATTGAAATAGAAAGAAACACAAATTTTCTTGGAAATTTCAGGATATCATTGATTGTCTGAAGCTGACATTTTAACTTGATATCTTACTTGGGTTCCTGGTTCTTCACTTGAAGTATTAATAAAAAGCTCTAATTTCTGCTTACTCTTTCTATGCTTATTTTATCATCCAGCATCTTAATGCACTGACACATTTTTATCCAAAGCAGCTAGTCTTTACTGTGTCAGTTTTTCAGTATTAACCTAATACTATGGATATACTCCACCTCACTACACCCACGCTGGATATCTATAAACTACTTAAGATGAACAATCACTGAGATTTATATTCATTTGAAGTTTGAGGCACTTGATTTTGATTCTGGACTGTTTTACTCTCCAGCTTTTTAAGAAAAGCCTTTTAGTTTGTGAGGTCATGATTTTTAATATAGCTTTTTTTTTTTATTGATTTCAGAGCAGAAGAGAGAGGAGAGAGAGAGCTAGAAACATCAATGATGAGAATCATTAATCGGCTGCCTCCTGCACGTCCCCTATTAGGGATCAAGTCTGCAACCCAGGCAGCTGCTTTTGATCAGATTCAAACCAAGGACCCTACAGTCCACAGTCCCATGCTCTGTCCACTGAGCCAGATCAGATAGGGCATGATTTTCAGATAGGGCATTATTTTTAGATTAACTTGGATTTTGGTTATGATACATTTTATTGGTGTGCCATGAACTAAATTTTATTTTTCAAGCTAATGATTCATCTCAAACTCATCTAAAAACTGAAAATATTTGTGAATATAATGGCTAGTTACATTTTTATCTCATCCCTACTTTTCATGATTGTAAGAAAAAGGGTACTAGTCTCAAAGCCTATTCCAATTTCAATCCCCAATTGCATAAAATATATACTATAATCATTGTCACATTCATAAACAGTGTAAAACAGCAAATATAGTAAAAAGGCATTTGATAATAGGAAGAATAACTAATCTGTAGGCTTTCTTCAAAGTCTTCCACATTTTTTTCATGGAAATTAGAAAGAGAATGAAAGAGAATCTACACTAATAAAAGTGAAACATGCAAATTGACCATCACTCTGCTATGCCCACCAGCCAATTGGAGCCAGTATGCAAATTATTCCAACAAAGATGGTGATGGCCACAGAGCTAGAGCGAGCAGGAAGCTTCGGTTGCCCCTGGTGATGGAGGAAGCCAGGCTTCCTGCCTGCCCTTGCCTCCACTCAAAGCTTCAAAGTTTAAATTAGAGAAGATAGATAAATCCCAGATACCTGCTTTTCAGCCAGCCCTGGCCTCTGCTCAAGGAGGCACTGAAAAAAAAAAGAAAAGAAAAGAAAAGAAAGAGGGGTTGGGAACCTGGATCTCCAGGGGTCATGGCCAACTTGAAAACAGCCCTCAGCTCCTCACCCAGGGTGGGCACACTCCCATGGGGTGAGTGTCCCCGCTGGGGGGCTTGACCAGCCTGCAAACAGCCATCAGCTCCTCACCCAGGCTGGCCAGGCACCCCAGTGTGATCCCCAACCCTAAAGGGGCTATGGACAGCTTGAAAACAGCCCTTAGCCCCTCACCCAGGCTGACCATATCCCCCCAATGGGGACCCTCATCCCATGGGTACATGGTTAGCCTGCAAATCACCACAGGCCCCTTGCCCAGGCTCTCCCATGCCCCAAGGGAACCCCCACCTTGATTCAGGACATCCTTAAGGGCAAACCAGCTGGCCCCCACCCATGCACCAGGCTTCTATCTGTATTAATAAAAATAATATGCTAATTAGACTGGGAGATCTTCCAGGAGACCTTCGGGATGTTCTTCTGGACAAAGCCATGGTGGTGGGGCTGAGGTAGAGGTGGTTAGAGGCCAAGAGGGGAGGGCAGTTGTAGGTGATCAGGCCAGGATGGGACAGCAGTTGTGGGTGATCAGGCTGGTTGAGGGTAGGGCCGTTGGGAGTAAGCAGACCAGAAGGGGGCCAGTTGGGAACAAGAAGGCCATCAGTGGAGTCAGCTAAAGGTGATTATGACAGCGGGGGGCCAGGGGGGGCAGGGAGGGGGAGGGTTTCAGGTTGAAGTGAGCAGGCCAGCAGAGGACAGTTGGGGTTGAGCAGGCCAGCAGGGGAGGTACTTGGGGGTGACCACACTGGCCAGGGGGGCATTTGGGGTGAGCTGGCTGATGGTGGGGGGCAATTGGGAGTGAGTAGACCAGTAGGTAGAGTGGTTAGGGGTAATCAGGCAGGCTGGCAGGCAGTGAGCAGTTAGGAGCCAGCAATCTCATATTGTGATAGGGATGTCCAACTGCCAGTTAGGCCTGATCCCTGTAAACCAGCAGTGGAGCATCCTTCAAGGAGTCCCAGATTGGAGAGGGTGCAGGCTGGGCTGAGGGACACCATCCCATGCATGAATTTTATGCACTGGACCTCTAGTAGAGACTATTGAAAACTCATATATTTCAAGATACAACTTAAACAGTGCTTTTGAACTTAACCACAGATATCATACACACATATCCTATCTAATAAAGAAGGAATATGCTAATTGACCATCATGCCCTCACAAAGATGGAAGTGCCTGCAGCCAATAAGGAGGGAATATGCTAATTAACTTTCACCCCCTCAAAGATGGAAGCACCCACAGCCACAAGGTGGTGGCGCCCAGTCCGTTCAGCCCCACTGGGACAGCAGGACCGCAGCATGGCTGGGCCTGCCTCCAGTCAGGTTGGCTGCTCCTTGCACCTGCCTCCAGAGTCCCCTAATCCCCTCAGCCCCCCAGCCGCCCAGGGCCAGCCCAAGGTGCAGTAAAGCCTTGGATGGCAGCTGCCAAGCCGTGCAGGGCCAGCCCAGAGGATGACCAAACAACTGAATAAGCCTGGCAGGGGAGCCATACTGAGTGACTAGGCCATCAGTGGAGCAGTAAGAAGTGAACAGGCTGGTGGTGGAGGGGGGCAGTTGGGGTGACCAGACTGGTGGGGGGCAGTTAGGGGCTATTAGGCTGGTGGGGGGGGCAGTGAGGGGTGACTAGGATGGCAGGGGGCAGTTGGGGGTGACCAAGCCAACAGTGGGGGGCAGTTAGGAGTCATCAGAACAGTGTGTGTGTGTGGGGGGGAGACAGTTAGTAGAGACCAGGCCAGCAGGGAGAGGGCAACCTGGATGGCAGCAGGCGTAAGTTAGGAGCAACAAGGCTGTCAGAGGGGACAGTTAGGGATGATCAGGCCAGCACACAAAGGCAGTGAGGGGTGATCAGGCCAGCAGGCAGGGGGCAGTTAAGAGCCAGTGGTCCAAGGTTGTGAGAGGGATGTCCGACTACTGATCTTGACCAGCAGTTGGACATCCCCCAAGGGGTCCTGGATTGGAGTGTGCAGGCTGGCTGAGGGGATCCTGCCCCCCATGCACAAATTTCATGCACTGGGCCTCTAGTACACATCTACACACACACACACACACACACACACACACACACACGTATATATAATATGTAAACACACGATTTCCCCTTTATTTTCTGAATTCCCAATAATATTTTGCACCTCTCTTATGACTGAGATCAGTATCTTAAGTTTTCTTCCTACAGTTTTTTTCGAAACTCTTAATAGTGTCTTCTCCTTATTACTAAATGTCCTATTTCGTTATATGTTATACATATTGGGTTACTAAGTAGCTTTTTGCTTTACCATTTAAAGTCCCATTTAAAGTAAATCCCATTTAAAGTAAAATATATATTTATCCCCATCTTCAAACAAATCCAGCTGATTTTTAGTTACTCTTCAAGTGTAAAAACTTTCAATAACAGTGTTTATGTCCAGCCAGTGTGGGTCAGCAGTTAAGCATCAAGCCATGACTCAGGAAATCATGGTTTGATTCCTGGTTAGGGCACATACCTAGGTTGCAGGCTTGATCCCCTATAGGTGGCATGCAGGAGGCAGCCAATGCATATGTTTCTCTCTCACTGATGTTTCTATCTTTCTACCATCCTCTTTCTATCTATCTTCCTTCCTCTTTCTGAAAATCAATTAAAAACGTATTTTTAAAAAATAGCCTTTATCATCTACTTTGTCTAACCATTTTCAGTGCTAATCAGGAAAATTATGTATGGCAACATGACTCTTCTAATCTGATATTTATAATATTGCATCATAAAGAATATAATTGCTTCAAAAAAGTATAATAAATTTGCGTGATTTAAATGACTGCATTATAATTAGCAGTTAAATGTCATTTTATTTCATATTGCTCTAGAGAGTGTTGACATGCTAAATTTAATATCAAAACAAGCCCCAGCCGGTTTGGCTCTGTGGATAGAGCTGCAAACTGCGGACCAAAGGGTCTCAGGTTCGATTCCGGTCACGGGCACGCACCTCGGCTGCAGGCTCCTCCCCAGCCTGGGCCCTGCTCAGGGCTTGTGCAGGAAGCAACCAACTGATGTGTTTCTTTCGCATCAATGTTTCTCTCGTCTTTCCCTCTCTCTTTTACTCTCTAAAAATCAATAGAAAAATATCCTTGGGTAAAAATTACAAAACAAACAAATGTATATTTAAATATCAAGACAAGGTTTGGCTCAGTGGATAGAGCGTTGGCCTGCGGACTCCAGGGTCTCAGGTTCTATTCTGGTCAAGGACATGTGCCTTGGTTGCAGGAACATACCCATTAGGGAGTGTGCAGGAGGCAGCTGATCAATGTTTCTCTCTCGTCGATGTTTCTAACTCTCTATCCTTCTCCCTTTCCCTCTGTAAAAAAATAATAAAATATATTTTAAAAAAACACAAGAGGTGGTATTTGGGTTAAATAGATAAATGACAAAACTCTAATCTGTAGCAAGATTCACTGACACTCAGTAGAAGCTGTGGTGCCATGAAAACTAAAAAGTCAAAGTATCTTCTTTTACTTAGTATATCTAGTTTTCATTTGCAAAGAATTTAAGTAATCTTTCTGATTACTTCCATTTTTTTCCCCATGCTAGCTGAATAATGTCAGAAAAAGTTTGCTAAAGTACATAGGAACATCAATGTGGTCTTTCTTGGGACCAGGGCATATGATTGGTCAGGAACAGCTCTAATTGTGTGATTTCATCCACAGTTGCCCCATGGCCTTGTAGATATTTTTTTTTACCATGGTTGTTTGTTGGCCGGCTGTTTGTGTCTTGAGGGAGAGAAGGTTTTCCCCTAATATGAACAAAAGCTCCATTCCAGCTGCAGCTGTAAAGTTGGTACAATAATAGAACCTACTTCATAGAGGGGGTGGGTTGTAAAAATCCAGTGAAAAAAAATTACCTGAACTCTTAGTAGTCGGCTGGCTTCTGATACACATTTCACCTTTAAACAGATGGCAATGCTTCTGGGGTTTCACATTAGCTGTTATTATTACTATTGTTATTAACTACTTAAATATTTTACTTCCATGTAATTAGATAATTATGTTTCAAATAATAATAAAATTTTGTTATGGGAAGGAAGGACTTAAGGTAGCTTTGGAAAAATTATAGGTAAATTTTACAGCTGAAAATTCACAGTATCAAAAGGTATTCATGCCAAAACCGGTTTGGCTCATTGGATAGAGTATCGGCCTATGGACTGAAAGGTCCTGGGTTCAATTCCAGTCAAGGGCATGTACCTTGGCTGTGGGACATCCCCAGTAGGGGGTGTGCAAGAGGCAGCTGATTGATATCTCTCATCAATGTTTCTGACTTTCTATCTTCTCCCTTCCTCTCTGTAAAAAATCAATAGAATATATATTTTTTAAAAAGGTATTCATGCCAGTATTATATTTTTAGTGTTAATAGACTATCTTTTGGGGGAGGAGAGAAGCTTCTAGGAAAGCTATTTATTTATTTTTTTAATTTATTGAATTTATTGGGGTGCATTGGCTAATAAAATTATATAAGTTTAAGGTGTATGATTTTATTATACATGAACTGTATATTGTATTGTGTGTTCACCACCCCAAGGCAAGTCTTCTTCCATTACCATTTATCCTCTCTTTACTCAGTTGTACCTCCTCCCACACTCCTTTCCCTCTGATAATCACCGTGCTGTTATCTATGAGGCGTTTTTGTATGTGTGTTGTTGTTTTGGGGGGGGGTTGTTGTTGTTGTTGTTTAATCTCGTCATCTTTTTCACCAGACTCCCAAACCCTCCTTCCTTCTGACAGCTGTCAGTCTGCTCTCTGTATCTATAAGTCTGTTTCTATTTTGTTCGTTAATTTTGTTCATAAAAGTAAAAATCCTATACTTGTTTCCTCTGACCAACTCACTTCACTTAACATAATGCTCTCCAGGTCCATCCATGCTGTCACTAATGTAAGATTTCCTTCTTTTTTACGGCTGACTAGTATTCCGTTGTGTAACGGTACCACAGCTTTTTAATCCATTCATCTACTGATGGGCTTTTGGGCTGCTTCCAAATGTTGGCTATTGTACATAATCCTTCAATGAACACAGGGGTGCATCTATTATTTCAAATTAGTGTTTTGGGTTTCTTTGGATAAATTCCCAGAAGTGGAATCTCTGGGTTAAAGGTAGTTCCATTTTTAATTTTTTTGAGGTGACTCCACCAATCTGCATTCTTGCAAATAGTGCACAAGGTTCTCTTTTCTCCACAGCCTCACCTACACTTGTTGTTTGTTGATTTACTGATGAGAGCTACTGTGATAGGTGAGAAGTGATATCTCACTGTGGTTTTAATTTTCAATTTTCTGATTATTAGTGATGTTGAACATTTTTTCATGTCTATTGGCTATCTGTATGTCCTCCTTAGTATGGGCCCTCTTTTTGTTCTAGTCCAAGTTTTCAACCCATCATTTGAATGCACTGGTGGTTATCTTCAGGGTATTAGCATGTGGATATCTTACTATAGAAACTCTAGAATTCAAATAAACAGTTGATAGTGATGGTTTTAAAAATGTGAATAGTACAGTATTTTGCTGCATATTCAAAATGCTTCAAATTTCTCATAGTTCCATGTATGACATATTCTGAACAAGTCTAAATTATGAAATATTTGAAAAATGGACCAGTCACTAAAACTTTTGATTATTTAATACTATCCCTAACCTCTTTATTTTTTCCTTCCCAATCCAGCTCTTGAAGATTTGAGAGTGTAATGGAAATATATGTAAGTATACATTTACCAAGGAAAATTTGTTATGTATATAACAATGCTTCTAGGTGAAAAATCCGCAAATATGCAGATTCTATTAGAATTCCAAAGAATCTCATCAAAATGCTTCTTTAATATTAGTCTTTGAAATTACGTTAAAACTTAAATCAATTGGAACATACAGAGACTGTACTGTTAAAAACTTAACTGCAATTTTTAGTTGAATTACAGCAAAATTAAATTTATTTTGGAAACAAACCCTTAAACTCTACTATTCTTTGTAAACTTCATATGTAGGAAAGAAAAACAAAACAAATATAAGATCAACTTGTAGTTTGAAAGCAACTGGAAACCAGCAACAGTCTCCTGAGAGATGCACTAAATCAGGGTTGGATTTCATGAGCTATTGTCAGCTCTATATGTCACTGAGAGGTTGGGAGCCCTTTCTCTGAGTTCTGGAGACTGCATATGAAATGTTCAATTTATTTTTGTCAATACTTCCAATTGTTTGAATGGGAATAATGTACTATCTCTGGTATTTTAATTTTACACCTAAAATTCTTTCTCAAATTAAAAAAAATCAATTATTTTGTATACTCTGCAGTGCATAAAATAATAGACCTTTTTCAATATGTGGAGCGAAGGGGATATAGACAGAGGGGAAGATGGAAGGGAAGTGATGTCCACCTGTCCAACTATGGAATTGGTAGAGATGAGGTGAGGCAGGAATAAGAATAGATTGAATCAGATCATATGGATAATAAACTCTTATATTTGATTATGTTATTCTTCATCTTCTATACAATGCTAATTTTAAGCACTAACGAAAGTATTTTTTACAAGTGTTTAGCTGTATTACTTTTTTGTATTTTGCAATACATAATTATCTGCCAATAAAATGTTAATTTTCTATAGGTCATTTCATTCCAAGCCTTTAGAAATCTGTATTTCTTTAAATCAACTTTACTGAGGTATAATTTACAAAGAATGAACTGCATCCATATTAACTATACAACTTGTTGAGTTTTGTCAGATGCATACACCTGCGGAACTACTGATTCTTGTCAAGATATAGAAGTTTTCATAACACCCACATTATTCCCCATGGCCCTTTCAATCCATCTCACTCTGCTCCCAGTGCTAGGCAACTACTGACTTGCCTTCTGTCATAGATCAGATTGAAATTTCTACAATTTTAAAACAATAGAATTATACCTATGTAATTTTTGGGTCTTCCTTATTTCACTTATCATGATATTTTTGAGATTCATTCATGTTGCATGTATCAGTAGTTCATTCTTTTTTATTGCTGAGTAGTACTTAACTGTACAAATTTACCACATCAAAAAATCCATTCACCTGTTGATGAGCATTTGGATAGCTTCGAGGTTGTGGCTATTGTGAATAATACTGATCTGAGCATTCATATACAAGTCTTTGTGGACATAGGTTCTCATGGTAAGTATATGTATATCTAACTGTATTGAAACTGTCAAATAATTTTCCAGAGTGACTGTATTATTTTATATTCCTACCAGCAGAGGGGAATTTCCAGCTGTTTCACATTTTCACCAATAATTGGTATTGTTAATCTTTTTCATTTTAATTCAAATGAGTATTCAGTATTGTCTCGTGTTTTGAATCTGCATTTTTCCCTGCTGGCTAATGATGTTGACCATCTTTGTGTGTGTTCACTGGCCATTTGCATATCTGCTGTGAAGTACCTATTGAAATCTTTTGCCTATCATTAAGTTGAGTTATTTAACTTCTCATTAATGAATTGCATGAATTCATTATGTATTCTAAAAACAAGTACTTTTCCAGGTATTTGTAGCAAATAGTTTCTTCCAGTCTGAAGCTTGCCTTCTTATTTGCTTAATAGTGTCTTTTTATGAGGAAAAAAGGTTTAAAATTTGATAGAGACCTACTTTTTCTTTTTTCTTCATTTTACATGCTATCTAACAAAAGAGTAATATGCAAATTGACCATACCTCTGATCAAGCCATGCCCATAAGCCAATCAGGAGCAAATAAACCCCAACCAAGATGGCTGTGGCCACTGAAAGCAGGGGGGAGGCATGGGTTTCCCTGGCAATGGAAGAAGCCAAGTTTTCCACCTGCCCTTGACGGCCTAGGCCTCCACTCCTAACAGAAATGGCAGCAGCCATGGAGCTGGAGAGAGAAGAGGATAGGGTTGCCTGGGCGATGGAGGAAGCCAAGCTTCTGCAGCCCTAGTGCCTAGGCCTCTACTCTAGGCTACAAAGTTTCAATTATTATTGGGTTTATTTAAATAAACCCAAACAGAAATGGCTGTCACCACGGAGTGAGCAGAAGGCTTTGCTTCGCTCCAGGCTACAAAGTTTGAAATTGTGGAACATAAATTAATCCCAGATCCCGGGGCCTCCACTTGGGTTGCTGGGGGGCATGGCCGGCCTGCAAACCACTACAGGCCCCTAGCCCAGGCTGCCCCACACCCCAAGGAAACCCCCACCCTAATCTGGGACACTCTTCAGGGCAAACCAGCTGGCCCCCACCCATGCACCAGGCCTCTATCTTATCTAGTAAAAGAGCAATTTTCAGATTTACCATCACTCCAACACACAAGAGGGCTGCCCCCATGTGATCAAAGATCTTTCCCCCATGTGAACACAAGATGGCCACCACAAGATGGCCAGCAGGGGAGGGCCATTGGGAGATTCTAGGCCTGCAAGGAAGGGCAGTTGTGGGTGATCAGGTCAGCAGGGGAGGGCAGTTGGGAGGGACCAGGCCTGCAAGGGAGGGCAGTTGCAGGCAATCAAGCCTGCAGGGGAGGGCAGTTAGGGGTGACCAGGCTGGCAGAGGAGGGAAGTTAGGGACAAACAGGCTGGCAAGGAAGCAGTTAGACATCAATTAGGCTGGCAGGGTAGTGGTTAGGGGGTGATCAGGCTAGCAGGCAGAAGGGGTTAGGTGCATTCATGAAGGCAGGCAGGTGAGCAGTTTGGAGCCAGCAGTCCTGAATTGTGAGAGGATGTCTGATTGCCCGTTTAGGCCAAATCTTACCAGGATCAGGCCTAAACGGGCAGTTGGAAATCCCTTGAGGGGTCCCAGATTGGAGAGGGTGCAGGCTGGGCCGATGGACATCCCCCGCCTACTGTGCACAAATTTTTCATGCACTGAGCTTCTAGTTTTTTGCAATTATTAAAGAAATCTTTGGATAATCCAATGCCAGAAAGATTTTCTGTAATGTTTTCTTCTAGAAATTTTATAAATTTAGCTTTTCCATTAGGTCTGTCATCAATTTTATGTTAATTTTTGAGTATATGAGATGATGATTCATACCTATATTTTTGTGTGGCTATCTAGTTGTTCCAGCACCATTTGTTGAAAATACTGCTTTTATACTATCCTCCATATTTTGTACAATGTAGTACTAACCAAAACTCAATTTTAAAAACATTGGGCAATATTATTTTATATTCCTTTTTCAATAAATATCATTATCTGCCAGTAAAAAAGTAATGGTCATATGGCATTGATCATTTGTCTTTGGGAACATTAAAAAAGACTTTATTGAAGTATATTTTACAAGCAGCAAACTGTGTTTTTTAGTGAACGTTACTTTTAATATTTAATAATCTGTTGTTAGGTTACATTTTCATCTTCTCCCTAATTCTAGCCAATAAATATTTTTGATTATCTACCTTGTATCATGTTAGGAGAGAGACAAGAATAAGAAACCATTTCCTAGATGATTTCACTTTGGTATACAGAAATAACATTTCCTATACATTCCAGTTGTAAGGAAAAATGATATTGACCATTACAGAGGAAGGAAGTTGGAAATGTCACTTGAAGTAAATTATCTTTATTATAATTCCTTTTGTCTTCTTTAGGAAAGAAAACACATATAACAGAGAATTTGGAAAAGAAAAATAAGGATATTTCAATATCCTTAATCTCAATTTTGGATTAATCTCATCTGGATCAAATAATTAAATGAGATGTGGCTTAAATGAAAAAGGCACATCTGTGTGGCCTGCCTCATAGACCTTCCTTTCAGGTGAGTCATTTATTATGGTCACTAGAACTAGCCTCCCCTAAGTGCAAATTTTTTGTGTTGGGCCAAACAAATGTGCTTCTTTGGGAAAAATAAATGAGTATGAGTTGAAATGGAATGGCTATGAGAGACCTGGAGGTGGGAATAGTATAAATAAGCAGAAACATATAGAAACATGGTTCTCCTATTTACCTAGCACTTACCATCTGCCAAGCATACTAAGTGCTTTGTTGAATTGTCACAGCAACCTTAGAAAGGCTTTACACACAGAGAAATTGAGGCAAGAGATGTTAAAGCCATCGTGGCAGATTAGGTTGTTGTTCAAAAATAGTCACTCTTCCCCACCCTCACTTCCCCATTCCACTGATGTTTGATTTGTTTATGTGACTGGATATCATGAATTTCTTGCATCAGACCTCTAATATAGGATAGTCCTGGAAGTCCTACCCACAGAAATTAGATAAGAAGAAAAAATAAAAGGCAAGCAAATTGGAAAAGGAGGAAGTAAAACTGTAATTATTCACAGATGACATGATATTGTACATTGATAACCCTAAAAACTACTCCACCAAAAAACTACTAGATTTAATAAATGAATTCATCAAAGTGGCAGGATACAAAATTAACATATAGAAATCAATGACAATTTTTATACACCAATAATGAACTTTCAGAAAGAGAAGCTCCCCCGCCCCCCCCAAAAAATAAAATAAAAATACAATCCCACTTAACCACTGACACAAACAAAAAAATTAAGATACTTAGGAATAGACTTAACCAAAGAGATAAAAAACCTATACTTGGAAAACTACAGGACATTGAAAAAAGAGATAGAGAAGATATAAATAAGTGGAAGCATATACTATGTTTATGGATTGGAAGAATTAACATCATGAAAATGTCCATACTACCCCTAGCACTCTATAGATTCAATGCAATTCCTGTTAAAATACCAAAGGCATATTTCATAGATCTAGAAAACACTCCAAAAATTTATATGGAACAAAAGAAGACCCCAAATAGCCACAGCAATCTTGAGAAAAAAGAACAGAGTTGGAAGGATCATAATACCTGATATCAAGTTATACTACAAAGCTATTGTAATCAAAACAGCTTGGTACTGGCCCAAAAACAGACATCACCCATGGACAATCAGGATAGGATGTTGAAGGACTGGGTGAGGCTGGAACCAGGTGGAGGGGGGCAATGTGGGAAAAAAGAAGACATCTGTAATATGCTCAATAATAAAAAGCATATATATTAATTGAATTAATTAAACTGTGGAGATTTCTGTAGTAGAATCCTGGCTGTTGCTGCTATCTCAGTATTTTTCATGTTTTTTTGACTGATGTGGAAAGATTTTCTGCACATAGTCCCTGTCCTGTTGTACTTTTAATCTTTACAAACAGATTCTTATCATCTCTTTGATTTCTTCCAAAGGAGTTGATATTATTTTTCCTTCAGATGCAGTCTTAATTTCAAAATGAATGTACAGTGAAACTTATAATTAATATTTATCTTCTTAATCTTTTAAATTCACATGAACTATTTCTTATATATCATAATACTGTTTTTCCCACTGAATACAGAACATTGTTCTAGAAAACAGTGTATGGGAAGGTACCATTGACATGAATGTTCATTATGTATCATTGCATAACCAACAGCATAATCAAGTGGAAAAATAATTTATTACTTGTTTTTAGCTCCTTAATTTTAATATTTTATTTTAAATCACACAAATATGAATTTTGCTATATTACTTTATTTAAAGAAATTTCACTATTATTTAGACTTTCTATTTCAGGACAAAAATAAAAATGATTATTAAGAAAAAGAAATTTAAGTTCCTAGAAATTTTGAGAAGGTAAAAATGTCCTCACAAATATGGTATCATATATTTCCTAGAATTTGTTTATAACTTTTTAGAATATCATTTGGTATTTTCTGACAAAAAAATGTATATATTCTTAATAATAACCATTCACTAGGATTTGATATTTTGCAGTGCAATGTTGCATAGGATTCTCCATTCATTAGAACCTCATAATACTAAGCTATTCAAAGATTTCTACAAAACTATAGCATTATATTACACCTTTTAAAGTTGTAATGATGGTGTCATTCAGAAGATGGCACTGTTGGTAGGGGAGAAAAAATTCTGAGCAATTGATAGAAAAACAAATCCATAAAATTAAATATGTTTCCAATCATAGCAGTAAATATTTTGAGATTTTTATGCAGTTATGTGATGGAGTCCTGGTTCCAGACTTGGATATTATTACCAATATAGGTATTATTGCCCTTTGTAACTCCAAATATTTTCTTTCATGAACATATTTTTTCTTATTACCTCCACTATTCCTTTTGGCATAGGATTGCTTATCTTAAAAAATAAAGGATTCTATAATGAATTTTAAGTACTCTACTTTTTAAATATGTTTATGAGTGATAACTGCATGGAATAGGAAATATTATTCCTCCTAGATTGTAAAACCCTAAATAAAAAATAATTTTGTACAACTGGAATATCTTAAATTACCTTTCTCTCACTAGGTAAATAATTTTGCTAGGTATATAAAACTATTGAGTTAATTTCTCCACAGTTATACTTTTGAAAGGAAGTGATGGCATGCAATATATTTTCTAATTTTCAGCAAATTGGAAGTTTCAAAGGACTTTTTAAGACTATTATTGACCTTGGTGGAAATTGATATGGTATATAATTTAACTGCTTTATCTAATATGTGCAAAGTGGCTATATTTCAGAAAATGTCAGTGTCAATAAGAATTTCAATTATTTTTTTCATCTATAATTGGCAACTAAATCTGGGGCAAAGATACCTTAGCAATTGTGTAAGATATGAAAAATAAATTATATAAAGATTCTGATTACAGTTTATCAACATCTCTATATCATAAGGCTTATTAAAGATTGAACTCTAACCTACTTTAAAAACACATTTGTAATAGATATATTTTAGCATTCAAGTATCTGACCAAATTAACTTAAAGATACAGCACCATCTTATGGATATTTCTATATTTGTAAAATGTAGAAATGTAAAAGTTTTTCTGAGTTTGGGAATGGAAAAGCTTAATTTATAAGTAAAAAAATCATAGAAGGAGAATTTTTAATATAACAAGAAAGTATGCAGCACTGAATAATTTAAATGTGTGTGTATGTGTGTGAATGTGTGTTTGTGATGGCATGATAAAGGCACAAACTGAGATTTGTAATTCTTTCTTCTTTCAAAATTAAAATTCTAATAAAAGGGAACATAAACAACTGTTATTACAATAAAATACATAACTTTGTGAAAGAAGACATGTATATTATCAGTCTTTAAATGACACTGGGGCATCAACAATTATCAACCTGCAAAGATGTTTTAAGTAGAACTTTCTTATGAGTCAGGAGCTACACTTCCTAAAGAGTGCTGAAAAAATTAGGCATGCTAACAAACCTATTTAACTGTCTGCGGATACTATATAACTGGTAATAAATTCTCCTTATATTTATTTAGCATTTAAATATTTTTATAAGTGATTTATGCCCACTATTTTGTTTAAATATAGATATAGATATTTTTGAATGAACACTTCCTAATAATCCTTCTTATTATTTTAATGTAGAGGCCATACCCAATTTAAGGAAATTTCAGAAAAATTGATGAACAAAACTTCACTCATTATTAAGGCATAGTTACACATGTATGGTATAGTTTAAAAAAATATATATATATAGACTTCAGAGAAGAAGAAAGAGGGAGAGAGAAATAGAAACATCAATGATGAGAAAGAATCATTGATCAGCTGCCTCCGGTACATCCCCTACTGCGGGGATTGAGCCCGCAACCAAGGCATTGTCCCTGACAGGAATCGAACCCAGGTCCCTTCAGTCCACAGACCAATGCTCTATCCACTGAGTCAAACCAACTAGGGCTGTATGGTATAGTTTTAATATTTAGTTCACCTTAGTTATTATATATGGACTTCAGGCATTATATAATTTACCCAGTTCACTCAATGCAAAACATAGATTCAGTGGTTCTTTGCTTTTTTGGTATCTTGAATTCCATGAAATAAGTTTTGGAACCTCTCCTAAGGAAGAAGTCCATTAGCAAAATATACTTTGCATATAATTTTAGAGGCTTCTGGATTTCCTGGGTTCCTCCATGCTCTATGATTTTAAGTAGTATTATATTTATTTTAACATTTATTTCTTTTAGGTCCTAATTTTGAGTATTAAAAGCCGGGAGCTTAATTATGAAGCCTTTTTGTTGTAGAGAAGCTCTATTTACACACACACACACACACACACACACACACACACACACACACTCTATTTGGTTTTAACTCATTCTCCCCCTTCTCCAACTAAATTATATGAAAGTATCACTGTAAATAAAGGGGTTATCATATAGATTTTGTCTTCATGTTATTTACTTTAGAGTGATGTTGGCTACAAACAACATAAAGTTTTTGGCTTTATCCTCACAGAATAGCACAGGTTCTAATAATGTCCTATTAGGAATCATTTTGTGTATATGTATAATGTAGACTCTTGACTCTAAACTTATAAATTTTGTTTCAAATGTAAGCTTGTCATTGATTTAATAAAAGTAAGTTATTCATAGATGTGTATATTGATAGAAAAAATTTAAAAAGTTGTAAAATGTCATCCATAGCTCATACATATTTTTATGTTCACTTCTTAATGTGGCTAGGTATTTTCTAGCTTAATAGAAAACCCAGGGAAATTTAATAGATTTATTTTAATAGCATGACGTTTAAATTCAGATCCAAGACACTATATTAGATGTTAATTTTTTTCCTATTATCAAATTGAAGATTTATCTTAATTTAAAAAATATTTCATTTATTAATATTCTAGAACAATTTTGTTAATTTATTGGGTAGAATTGAAAGGGATCATAAAACAACATCAAGTGGGAAAATAAAGATATGTCTTTATTAACTATTTACTATCACTTTTGTCTGTTGCAGTAATTAACACTACAGCAACAGGACCCATTTACATTATTAAAAGTTATTAAGGACCCCAATGATCTTTTGGTTATGTGGGTTAATTTAATACAATGCTTTCATTTTTTAGTGATGGAAGGAGACGTGACTTGGGAGTGGTGAACACACAGTAAATATATAGATAATTATAGAATTGAACCCCTGAAACCTATGTAATTTTATTAATCAATGTCACCTCAATAAATATAATTAAAAAACCCACTATACTTTAATTTTTAAGAGCATCAAAATTTATGAAAAATTTAGATTATCTAATCATTTAAAATAGGAATGAAGATGTTTTCACAATCTATATCTTTAGCTATAATAAGATTCACAGGATATATTTGTTCAACAAAGTATAATACCTGGTTTATCTTATAATCAGGCAAAGAGAAGAATATCTGAGAGTGAATATTTGCTGAGTTAGTTGTGCAATAATGAAATTAGAGACCTAACCCTGAAGACTGAGGATTCTCAAAATGTGGTCCTCAAACCATAGGTGGATCCCTGAGATTTTACTTGGGAAATCAGTGATGCTGAAACTTTTCCATATGAATACTAAAGCATTCCATTTCTTTTTCACTGTGCTAACAATTCAGGGGTTGTGCAGACCAAAGGTGGATTCAAGTGGAGCTTTATCAAGATAACCAGGACAAGGCACCCAAATCTACTAATAACCACTGTGTTCTCCATGGCATACGCTCACAGAAAAAAGTGCCCGTTTCATGTAATCATACTTCTGGTTGGGCAGTAAAAAGTATTAATTTTGTTAAATCTGAATCCTTCACGTTAACAAATATTCTGAAATGGGAAGAGTACATAAAACACTTCTGCACAGTGACTTGAAGAGAAGCACAGGTTTGAGCTGGAAGCTTTTTCCTAGAACACCATTCCCACCTGAAAGAACAAGTTGATAAATTATAATTATTCATACTTGGATATTTGGCAGATACTTTGTCAGATGGTAGTGAAGTAAGGTTGTTACTTTAACGAAAACAACTGACAATATCATTGCCAGTGATAAAATTCAAGCATTCAAAAAATTAATGTTTTATAAAGTTTGTGTCTGTCCCTATAAGCTTAATAGTCTTCCACTGCTTTTTTTTATGAGATTGGTGGTGTTGAAAAATGTAATTTTTAAAATAGTATATGATAAAATTAAAAGTGTCAACTTTTAACCTGTATTAGCCAATGAACCAGTGTTTTCCAAATGAGCAATGAATGACGTCACAAAACCAGCAATTCAAGGTGCAAGATAGAGTAATGATTTTTTAATATCATAAAGTAAAAAAGTTTATTAATGTGATTTTAATTTCGCATTGCAACTAAACTGAAAGAATTTACCACTTATTAGTTTTGGTGTAATATGAAAAAAGAATATCTACAATTATATAAAAAGGTCACTAAAACACTCCTATTTTCAATGACATATCTATGTGTGACTGGATTTTCTCCACCTATTTCAAACAAAAAATATATTGCAACAGATTTAATGTAGAAGCAGATATGAGAATCCTGGTAACATGAATACCAAGCCAGACAATAAAGATATTTGCATAGCATAAAATAATGTTACTCTTCTTACTCAATTTTTTATTTTGAAAATATAATTCTTTAAAAAAATAAATATATGTAATTTATGTTATAGCACAAATTATTTATTTTAAATGAATTAATAAATAGCTATTCCTAAATTGTCTTAGTCTTATTTTTCTTTTATTAGAAATACTAATACATGTAACCCATATAACCAAAAGATCTTTGGGGTCCCAATAACTTTCAAAATGTGAATGGGTTCTGAGAACAAGTTGATTAATTATTGCTACAGATCAACATAATAGTAAATAGTTATAGACATATCTTTACTTTTTGCACTTGATGTTATTTGACTATCACTTATCATTTTGTCGAGTAAAATCTCTACTTCAATTTAATTTAATTTTCTAGAGCATTATTGTTGAAATGTGTGTTTATAGCAGTATTATTTTCATCTCTTAAGACACTGGTTGAATTACTTGTCAATCAATGCAATGTCCTCTTTACAGAGTCCTAGTATAGTGCTTTATATAGAACAGGCACTCAATTCATGTTATTGACTGACTGGCAGAAAATGTATTTAACAAGTCAATAAAACTGTGAAAGCTGGGGGGCGGGGGAAGCTCTGACTATTGCTTTATCCATTATGAGCATCATTCTTAGATTTTTTTCCATTTCCACAAAAAGTTCACATAGTTTGTGTTTCTGTTGACATTTAAAATACAAACATCCTCTTCTAGGCTATATACCTGCTTCACTGGGCAATCATAATAATTACCACATACATTATATATTTTGAATTAACATAAGACTTTTCTCATGATATTTCGAGCACATAGGTCACAATATACGTCTACTTTTTTTCCTCCCTGTACTTCTCAACCAACTCAAATTTCTGTTACTTCCTTCCAATTTCTCACAAAATGGAAAAGTAAAGAACAGAACTGGAATCAGTCTTTAATGCGAATACTCACAGATTGAAAGGACTAGAAGTAAAGTAACTTCTTATTGTGAGGTTTACCTTATAAAAATTACAAAATTTTTGGTACCTTAGTAACCTTAACCTAACCTATATTGGGGTATTTCCTAGGTCTGATTGTTTCAAGGCAAATAATTGAGAAATACAAATTCTAATTTATGTAAAACCCAGTAAGTAAATGCATTTTGATTCATTTACTAATTTGTCTCTATTTAAAAAAAAACATAGTGTTTTTTAAAATAAATATATGTAATTTATACAATAGCACTAGTTCTATGGTTAGAAGTGATCTAAGTGATAAAGCCATTACTAGTACAAAAGCAGTAAAATACTTGGCCCATAACTGAGAATTCACTCTAACAGATGTCTTTCAGCACTTTGCAAGCATTGTTTTCTTTAATCTTCACAACAATCATGTGTCTGTGTGTCTGCATATTAGTGTGGACCATTCATTTATTGGTCAGTTTGTGCTGATCATCTGCATATATTTTTACCCATTATCTGTAAAGATTAGGGTACCAGAATAATTCTCTGCTAGCACTCAAATTATGACTAGAGAGGAGAAAAAGAAAAGGCTGAGAAAAGGGAAGAAGGGGTTGCCAGGAGGATTATTGCCTCATAAGATAAAAGTACTCCCTTAAAGTTTCAAAAATTTGTTGTTTTTATGTTACTTTTGTAAAAGCATACTCCTCTTATTAGCTGGGTTTGTGAGTTGACAATTTTCTGGTACATATTTGGAAACCGGGTCTTTCCAACTGACCTGAAATGATTCTTCTCTCTGTTGTAGTATAGTTTTAACTGTAACTTCCAAAAACAGTTAAGGAGTATTTTGTAAATTTTGTTCTCTATTTCCACAAGAGCATGTATTACCATAATTTTTTATTTTGCTCATGTCTGTTTCATATGCATCCCATCAAGGACAAACTTTCTTTTGGTTAATACTCACCCTAGGATATTTTCCCACTGACTTTTAGAGAGAGTGGAGGGAGGAGGAGAGACACGCAGAGAGAAACATGGAGGTGAGAGAAACGTATGGGTTGGTTGCCTCCTGCACACACCCCAGTTGGGGAGAGGATTGAGCCTACAGCTGAGGTACAGGAACTTGACCAGAATTGAAACCTGGGCCCCTCAGGCCTCTGGCCCATGCTCTATCCACTGAGCCAAACCAACGAGGGTCAAACTTTTATTTATTTTTTATCTACTCAGAATACTGTATAACCTAGAGTGGGTGCACAATGTCCGTTCAAATGAAAGAATGATTTAATCTGTGACTTGAAAGAGTTAATAGCTTCCTTTCAGGTCAAATGCACAAATCACTTCTCAACCAGCAAACAGACCAACCACCTCTAGCTATTTGGGTCACACACCTATTTTTTAAATATCATTGCTACAACATATTTATATTCTATTTTATTACTGTGCATCCATCTGTTACCAGCATTAGAGGTGTTTCATTAAAAAGCAGTTTAACTTCAATTTGTTTTTATGCTCCCCTTTACAAAAGTTAAAATGATTCACTGACTAAATTCCAGTGTGTTTCTTGAATTTATGAAATGGCACAAACAAATAGCAATTTTATGTTTGGTATCATTTATTCAATTATTCCAGAGCATCACATCGGCTAATGTTAAATTACTTTAAAAGCTAACATTGTTCATAGAAATTTGCTAAGAACATTGGTGTACCTGCAAAGTTGAAAATGTTAATTAGAAATTATTAGGACTTAAATAATTTTTAATTGTCAGGTTTTCTTTTCAGATTTCTTTTCTTCCATCCACCCTTTAATTGGAGGGGAGGTGGAGAGGATTCCCCAGAGACCCGTTATTCTCCCTCTTCTCACCTGGATCTCTGGACTTTATGATCATCCATATCTATAACTTCAACTACCCCCTACATGCTCATGATCTCCTTATCTAGATCTGAGTATCACATTTGTATTTCCAACAAAGATTAGGATCTCTCTGAAATGCTCCTCAAAACTCCATGTTTCTCCAAATCTAGTCATCTTCTAGAAGTCCATATCTCATCCATTATCAGTCGTTATTCTATCTTTGACCCTCTCCCTCAGTTGCTCATACATATGGTATTAATACCTTTGTTCATCTTCTAAGATTTCCTTCTCTCTTTGTCTCTTGTCTTATATTCAAGCCCTCATTGTTTCCCTCTCAGATTTCCTTAATAATCTCTTAGTAACTTGCCTCTAATTTCACTGCCTTTACATTACTCCAGGTTGACTCTTAAGAGTTACAGATCATAAACTGATGAACAAAAACAGATCCAAAGACAGAGAAATATCGATCAGACGACAAAACTCAGAGGGGAGGGTGGGGAGGAGGGGAAGAGATCAACCAAAGGACTTGTATGTATGCATATAAGCCTAACCAATGGACACAGGCAGTAGGGTGGTGAGGGCACGAGCAATGGGGGGTAGGAGGAGAGGTGTGCAATGGGGGGATAAGGACACATATGTAATACCTTAATTAATAAATAAAATAAGCACAACCACAACAACAAAAAAAGAATCACAGATCACCTTATGTCTTACCTTACTTAAACCTTTAAGTGTTTCCCTGTTTTCTTCAGGATATGGTTTAGATTTCAAAGCATGGCATACAAGGCCGTGGATGCCTGCCTGCTATTCTTCTGCTCAATGCTGATTTTTTCTCCGCTTGTTTTCTAGTTTCATCTCCCCCATCTTCATAGGTACCCTTCACTGCTGGTAGACCAGTTTACCTGCAGTTGTCCAACGAAGCAAATAATTTAATGCCTTTGCAAAGGCAGTTCCTCCCGCCTAATGTGCCCTTGCCCAGCAGCTCCAAATCATTCTTCAAAATGCACGGCAAGCATCCTGGAAGCCCCCCCTTACTCTCTCCTCAGTGAAGTATTTTTTCTCTGTACTGCCATTACCTCCTGGTTTATTAAAATGACCATCAGATTGCAATACCAATGTTTATTTTCTGATTTGTATTTTCAAATAAACATTTATGTTAAATAAATGTTTTCTCATTTGCCATTCTTTAACTTTATTAAGGCCAGAGTCTGTATCTTGTTCTAAGTATGCCCAGCATCATTTTAATGTATGTTAGTTTCTTAACACTGTACAGTATGTTTAATTAATGAAATCCTTAGACATTCTCTTTTCTGAAATTTTTATTTATTTGAGAGAGAGAGAGAGGGGGGAGAGAGAGAGAGAGAGAGAGAAACATGATTTGGTGTTTCACTTATTTATGCATTCATAGGTTGGTTCTTGAAAATGACCTGACCGGGAATTGAACAGGCAATTTCGGCATATTGGGTGGATGTTCTAACCAACTGACCTACCCAGCCGACCTACCCAGCCAGTAGGTCATTCTCTTGGTTGTCTTTAGGATATTTCCTTATGTTCTTTGAAACATTTTCATCTTCATAGAGAAAACTATATAACTTATTCTAAAAATTATTAGTGGGGTCCCCAAGGCTTGGAGAATCTTTAACTTGATAACCATTTTCAATAGGAAGAGAACAAATAACAAGCCATCACGCCAAATACTATTAACTAATTAATAAAGGAAAATGAAAAATATACCCTTCCTTGGCAAGAAAGGGAAGTGCAATAAAGATGTTATATTTCGAATGGACTTTTATGTCCCTAGGAATGGAATTATTTTAGTTATCAGTTTAATAAGCATTACACATTTAGTATATACTGATTTGTAATTAGACAAATTGTAGTAGTAGAAGCTACTATTTGGAACAAGAAGTAATTTACTATATTGAGTCCCTGTTCCATTAGTTAGTTCTGTAGAAAAGAAGGTTCTTTAAGTCTCAGGTTCATTATCTGTACAATGGAAATAAAAACAAATGAGATTATATAAAGGGATTAGTGCTGTACCTGGAACACAGCATGTAAATGGTAATTGTCATCATCATCATCATCACCTTTCTCAAAGGGTTACTTTGGTGACATTCACAAAACTTTGCAAATTATGAATATAAGCACTAGATACTATGACTTACGGGAATAAGTTTGTTATTTATTGTTCACTTTGCCAGAAGTGAAACACTGTCTTTAAATGTACTAGTATCAGGTTTTGAGATTTTCTATTCCTTGGCATTTGGCGATCAGGCATGCCTTCAGGGAACCACTTTTATCGCCGTGAGCACCCATTAAAGGCTGATAAATTGACAAGGAGTAATGGCATCCTGGCCTTTTTACCCCATCTAGGTAGAATGTCACTCAATGCAGAAGGAACGCCTCTCTCTTGCTTACCTAACTGTTGACAGTGGCTTGAAAAACGTACAACTGCTGTTTGACCGCGAGACAGACAGACTCAGAGGCAGTCATTTCACCTGCTCAGTGACACCACCCCTGGCTTTATCACCTCCCCGCCAGCGTGGCCAGGGCGCGCTGCTCCGTGTGCTCAGTGCCCCGGGTCCTGATTTCCCCGCTCTGTCGGTTTGAAGAACATAAACAAAATCTCAGACTCTTCCAGGTGGTTCCGGCTTTGGGACTGAGCCATCTGCGCAGATAAGACAGGCTTCTGGGGCAGCTGGGAGACGCCCCCGGGAGGCCAGAACCCACAGCGACCCGGGGCTGCGTGCCCCGGTGCGCGCGGCCCGGCCAGACACTCGCAGAGCCGGCGCAGGGCGTGCCCTCACCGCTTCCCCAGGAAAGGTTTGCACCGCCCGCTCCCTGCCTGCGGCCGCCCGCATCCCAATCCAGAAAATAACCGAGCTACGAGAGCTGAATAGGTATGCAATTTAGCCAATAGAGAACCTATCTTGTCTCATGCGTGCACGGGAATAAAAAGTTATTATTTTTTAAGCCTCACGTGGTTTGCCTTTTGCTTTTTAAGAACGTCCCCCTCTGACTTTTACAATTTGAAGTTCACCAGGGTGATCAAACAAGCAGCCGAGCAAGAGACTTTGTAAAGTCTCTTCCCAACGTAAAATATTTGGAGAACAGCAAAGGCCCGCTTTTCCAGGTTCAAATCTGGGTATCGGTTTCGGGTCCCAGAGAGTTTCTGGCAGCTCCCCTACCTGGGCCGGGGGGAGGGGGGGGAGGGGGAGAGGGGCGGTGGGTTCAAATCGCCCATCTCCCGCCCCTCAGGAAGGAAGCTCGGGAGAGAAAAAGGGATGGGGCGGGGCGGTCACGGCCGTCCAGGCCACCCCGGTGTTTGCACACACAGCTACCGCTCGCTCTGCGGCTCCCCGCCTTCGCCAGCCGCGCGCCCGGGCCCGGCGCCGGGGCAGCCGGGCTGGCAGCCCGGGCAGCGCGCGCACGCGCACTCCGCGGCCCCGCGCCGGCCCGGGCGCTGCAGCCCACGTGTTGCTCGTTGTGGGCGCCACAGGTTCCCCACCTGCGCGCGGGCGCTCGGGCCGCTCCGCCCGGGCCGGCCGGCTCCAGAGGACCGCGGGGAGGGCGGGCCCGGGCCCGGCGCGCCGGCTCCCCCCCGCGCCGTCCCCCACGCCCCACGCTAACTCCGCCTATTTCGTCCCGGCGGCTCCCCCTCTCCCGCCCGCGTCCTCCTCCCGGCGCCTGCCCGCCCCTTGCGCCCGGCTGGTAGGAAACACTCCCGAGTCTAACTCGACGTGTCCGGAAAGCCCTGGCCAGTTTCCCTTTCATTCCGCGGCCGTTTCTGCCAGCCGCGCGGCTCCCCGAGCCCCAAGGGGGGCGCCGCCGCCGGGGGTGAGGCACCTGGGGCCGCGGGCAGGGCGGCCGGGCGGCTGGAGCACCATGCTGGACCCTTCTTCCAGCGAAGAGGAGTCGGACGAGGGGCTGGAAGAGGAGAGCCGCGCGGTGCCGGCGGCGGCCGGCGGTCCGCAGCGAGCGCTGCCCGCCCCGGCTCGGGAAGGGCGGCGGGACGCGCCGGGGCGCGCGGGCGGCGGCGGCGGCGCGGTCAGAGCCGGGAGCCCGAGCCCCTCGGTGGTCAGTGAGGGGCGAGACGAGCCCGAGAGGCAGCTGGATGAGGAGCAGGAGCGGAGGATCCGCCTGCAGCTCTACGTCCTCGTGGTGCGATGCATCGCGTACCCCTTCAACGCCAAGCAGCCCACGGACATGGCCCGGAGGCAGCAGAAGGTGAGTCGCGGGCAGGACCGCGCGCCTCCCGGACTCCCTCCTGCCCGCCCGGGGCGGGCCGCGCTCCGGCCGCGGTTCCTCTGCTCCGCACAGGACGCTGTGTTTTTGTTAGTCTTTTGAGGGCAGGGGGACCTTTGCGGGGAGCACGGTGTCCCAGCCAGCTGGGAATCGGTGGCAGCGGACGCGTCTTCGCCCCGGGCTTGGCAGAATCTGTCAGTTTGGCGTCCGTGAGACCCAGAGGGACCGGGCAGCGCAGCGCCGGGTCTGCAGCGGGGGCACCCGGCGGGCTGGGCTCTGGCCCGGTTAGGACGCAACCCCTAATCAACTTGAATTTCCCAGGGTGGCGGTGCCTCCTGCTCGCCTCGCCCGGCTGGAGCTGGCCCTGGCCCGAGGTCGGAGTGAGTGTGTAGCCGGGCGAAACAGGTGGAACCCGGACACTTGGATTGTTTGGAGGGAAGTCTTCAGTAGGGCAAAGGGGTGGGAATGTTCCTCGGGGACTGAAAAAGTAAAACTGACAAGCTTCCTGTACTGCTTTATAAACTAGGACCTCAAATCCAAACGCTGCGAAAGGCACGCAGCTTTGGGGAGGTACTGTGAGTTAGTAATTCCTGGGCCAGACAGGCCCAGCGAAACGCACTGTTGAGAAAAATAAAGGATTGGCTCACAACCACTTCAAAACAAATGTCCCCTTCCCCGCTCCGCCGACCCTTCTTTTCCCCCAAGAGGTAGGAGTTTGTTTCAGGTGAAATGCATGCCAGAGACCCCAGGGATTTAATGTTCTGTAGCAGACAAAAGTAATGGCTCAAATTGCCTGAACTGAACCGGTGTAGACAGTCTCTCAAAGGAATGCTGAACCTAGAAGGTTCTGTAGAAATATATAGCAGTCTCCTTGGTTTGGGACCAGATGGGGAGACCTAAAGAGATTGCCCAAGGCATGCATACCTACATGCACATGTGTTTGTTTCCTGGAGTATTAACTTTGGCATATGAGGCACTTAGAAATTTGGAGAGCTTTCGAATTGAATTTTGAAAACCTGCACTTCGGTATGAATGCAGTCTCAACACTCCATCCTAACCCTCCCTGTGTACCCATCCTGTTAAAAGAGGCCCAAGCTATGCAGCTATTCTGAATCATTCATTTTCAGGGCATACTTATAAGATGCTTCCCTGTAGCTGGAAGCTAATTACACACATCCTTCAAAAATACCTAACCCTCTTCAGAGTCACAACCCCAGAGATGGAAAAGAGGGAGGGATACCCTGGTTTTGGGAGGAGAGAAAGGTGTCAGAGTAGCATTTCAAATCCCAGACCAGTGTATTGTATATTTTTATACTGTCTTCAAGTAGGCAGAAATCCCATAAAAGGATTTAATAGCTTAAATTGGTGTAATTGAGGACCCCATTCCTCAAGTCACGATTTGAGTGTAGGGGGAGTTTTGTGAGCCTTCCATTCACCCTTAGACCAGTACCATCCTTTCCTGTCTGTAGCTTGCTGTGGAGATCCAGTCACCTCTTCCCTCTTCTCAATTCTGTAGGTCAAGTGACTTTCAATTTTAGTAGTCATTCTTAAACCAAGCGTAACTTTTGGCAAATATAGGTATACACACACTTTGGATAATTATAAAGGCAGTGCTTATTAAAATATGTTTCATTTCCAAAATTGAGCTATCAGCTGTTAAAATGTGTGTACATTTTTGGGGGCAACCTGTGATAAATGGTCATGTCAAGTTCGTGAATATCATCCAGTCTCCAGTGTTTTTCACCCATATTGCATTAGCACTTGCTTTGTTGCGTTCAAGTCTTAAAACACACACACACAAGTTTGGTGACATTAAGATGCTGTCCCATTTGAAATATTATCTTTGAAAATATATTTTGCAACTTAGTAGCTGATTTATTCTGTGTGTACTTGTGGGATTTTGGTGATGAAACACGTTCTCCCTTGCTGGTTCAGCTAGGGCAGACCTCTCTGACACCACCTGTTCAATTACTGGCACGCCTCAGATGTTGCGGGTTCCCTTCCAGACCAATTCAAGAAAGTGAGTCTTACGCTTTTTGCTAGTGGAGAGTCTTGCCTTCAGTTTGCACCACCTCCTCCCCCAAAACAAAAATGCCCCAAACCCACACATCTGTGAAGCACAATAAAGCGAAGTGCAGTAAAATGCGATATGCCCTGTAGAGTATGTTTCTCCAGAAATTGTGTTGGCAAACAGGTGCGTTCCCACATATGTTCTGTTCAAAAATAATTTGAAATACTTGGAAATTTTCCTAAATGTGGAGAGCATTGAGTGCGGTCAGATTAACTTTTATGATTTTTTTTTTTAAGGAGGAAACCCCACAATAACCTAAGTAGTTCTACCATCATTAGTCAAACTTATTCAAAAGACACCTCATACCTATATTTTTTTATTAACATGTTTGCTAAGGGGAGCTGGAGCAATTCTTAACAGGTAGATTTCTTCCTGGACAAAACGAAATGGGAATAAACTATATTTTTGCGAATTTGATGCACAAGCCAGTCTTGAATACAGTTGGGTTATTCAGAGGAAATAACAGGATAATTATAAAATCACAACCTAGTGTATATTTTTATACTGTCTTCAAGTAGGCAGAAATCCCATAAAAGGATTTAATAGCTTAAATTGTTGTCATTGAAATGCATATTGCTACTCCTTTCTTTTTTTATATATATAATTGGTTAATAAAATTAAACAGGTTTCAGGTATACAATTCTACAATACATCATCTGTATATTTTGTGTGTTTCCCACCCCCAAGTCACTTATTTCAGTTTGGTGAATTTAGAACTCAGAAACTGGGATCTGAAAGGGCCCTCACTTTATAAATGAAGGAAATTAATGGGAGATAAGAGCCTTACCTTGCCAGTCAGAGCCTTCTCACTGTCAGGGCTGATGGCCTCCAAGGAGCCGCAGTGTTGTTTTTCACTTGGCTCCAATGGCCCACAAAGCTAGTGCAGGGCTCACCCAGGAGTTGTTTGAGAAAGCTTAACAGCTTTGAACTCAGCGTTGACTGAAACATGTCTGTCTTTCATTCTGGCTGGGGAATTTCAGCACTGAGGAACAACAGTTGTCACCCTATGCTAGTTAAGCCCTCTGACTGACTTTACCGGAAATTCTGGGGGTGGGGGGTGGCGGCCGGGCACTGATAAGGCTCTGCACCAGTGGGCACACTTCCTAAGTGGACATACGTAATAAGTGTGAAGTAAATTGCCAATGGCAAAACAGCTCTGTCTGAGCCATGGGGTAAGCCTGTGATGCTGATTTACCTCGATTACCTTGGCACTGTCACACTGCTAAGGAGGGTAAAGATGAACTTTGGGTGGTTCTATAGCATTGATTAAAGGGGGAATCAGAGTTGAAACTGGGAAACAATGACACAGATAAAGCAAGTCAGGTATTGCTTTAAGCAATTTGTTTGTTGAATCTTTGGAAAACATTGAGATCCAGGAGAAAAAAAGTGATAAAAGCAGTTCATGGTGGTTAGAAGGTAGAGAGACTCAGGCAAACATGTTACCCACAGAAGCGATTTAGTACATTCACTCACATAGCTGTAGGTTTACAAACTATAATTCTCAAATTATAATTCTTTTTCATATGTGCTTGACTTAACGTGGTAATCGTTTTGGTTAGTTTTCTATTTGGTGGTTGGTCTGTTCATTATTTTTGTTTTTATTAAGTTGAAGTCAGATGTTGAGGAGCCAAACTATTTTGTAAACTAGAAATAATAAAGAGGG
Organism: Antrozous pallidus; assembly: GCA_027563665.1. Lineage (NCBI taxonomy): Eukaryota > Metazoa > Chordata > Mammalia > Chiroptera > Vespertilionidae > Antrozous > Antrozous pallidus. The sequence continues at coordinate 16,044,367 of CM050521.1, read as the reverse complement.
AATTAAAAAAGGTTGAAAGGATACCTCATAACTACCCACATGCTTCATATACCCACGTTCTTTGCACTTGTATGTGCATTGTCACTGTAATCACACTAAATTGTGCCTTATTAAACATTTTTATATAATTACTCCCACCATTTCACACAATTTTTCTTGTTAATTCTAAATTTGACTAATGTATACAAATAATACTGTGAAATTGCAGATAGGGGGGGGGGGGGCGTAAGCTCCTTAACTAAAATTGATCAGGAAGAGAGCATTGTGGGGAACACATCCAACCTGGGACATCCCTCTCACAATCCGGGACTGCTGGCTCCCAACTGCCTGCACATCCAACCTGGGACATCCCTCTCACAATCTAGGACTGCTGGCTCCCAACTGCCTGCACATCCAACCTGGGACATCCCTCTCACAATCTAGGACTGCTGGCTCCCAACTGCCTGCACATCCAACCTGGGACATCCCTCACACAATCCAGGACTGCTGGCTCCCAACTGCCTGCACATCCAACCTGGGACATCCCTCTCACAATCCAGGACTGCTGGCTCCCAACTGCCTGCACATCCAACCTGGGACATCCCTCTCACAATCCAGGACTGCTGGCTCCCAACTGCTTGCCTGCCTGCCTTCCTGATGACCTCTAATAGATTCTGCCTGCCAGCCTGATCACTCCCTAACCACTCCTCTGCCAGCCTGATTGAAGCCTAACTACTCCCCTGCCAGCCTGTTTGCCCTTAACTGCCCTCCCTTGCAGGCCTGGGTCCCCCCCCCCCCCCAACTGTCCTTCCCTGCAGCCCTGGTCACCCCCAACTTCCCTCCTCTGCCAGCTTGGTCACTGCTAACTGCTCTCCTCTGCAGGCTTGATTGCCTCCAACTGTCCTCCCTTGCAGGCCTGGTCCCTCCCAACTGCCCTCCCCTGATCGCCCACAACTGCCCTCCCTTGCTGGCCATCTTGTGATGGCCAACTTGTGCCCACTTGGGGCGGCCATCTTGTGTGTTGAAGTGATGGTCAGTTGCACATTACTCTTTTATTAGATAGAACTAGATGCCTGGTGCACAAAATTCGTGCATTCGGAGGGGTGTCCCTTAGCATGACCTGTGCTCTCTTGCAATCTGGGAGCCTTGCGATCAATCGCCCTGTGTAGGGGGGCCCCACCTACCCACCACAGTCTGCCTGTCAGTGGTCTGGGCCTCCCTCTGCAATGTGATTGATTGTGGAGCCCCTTAGTCCCCCCGATCCATCACCTTGCAGAGTGTGGCCTGGGCCTCCCTCTTTAAGGCGATTATGGAGCCCTCTCTGCCCCCGATTGATTGCCCTGCCAGCTAATAGCTTGGGTTTCCATCTGTGGGTTGATCATGGGGTGATGGCAGGGCCCCCCAACTAATTGCATCACACCGGCATTGGCTGCCCTGGCACCAGTGTGTGTCATAGCGTCATCTGGATGGTCATTCTGCCCTTCGGACATTTGGTTGATTTGATATTATGCTTTTATTATTATAGATTAGGGGCCCGGTGCACGAAATTTGTGCACTGGGGTTGGGTGATATCTCAACCCAACCTGCCCTTCACACATACTAGGAGTCCTCAGGGGATGTCCTACTGACCCCTCACCCCTGGCTGAAGCTTTAGGCCTTGGGCACCCAGCCATCACCCTGCAATGGGGCTGATGGTTGGCTCTGCCCCGGCCGCCCCGGCCCCGCCCACCCAGGTCCTGGCCTTAGCCCCAGTGGCAGCTGCCCAGCCCCGGGGGCACCCGCACTCGGCAGCCGCACACGCTGGCCTCGCCTGCCTCCCGTCCACGCAGCTCCCATCCACGCAGCATGCCAGCCGGCCCCTCCCATCTTGCGCAGCTCTCATCCTGCACAGCTCCCATCCCACCTAATGCACCGGCTGGCCCCTCCCATCCCGCGTGGCTCTCGTCCTGCCCAGTGCACAGGCTGGCCCCTCTCATCGCCAGCTGGGCCCTCCTGTCCCACGTGACTCCTGTCCCAAGCAGCATGCAGGCTGGCCCCTCCTGTCCCAAGTGTAGCACTGGCCGGCCTCCAGTCACACACGCCACTCCTCCCCCACCCCCCCCCCAGCCTCCTGCGCACCTCGGCCCTGCCCCCCACTCCTGATTGGCTGGTAGCGTAGCAAAGGTACGGTCACATTTGCATGTTTCTCTTTTATATGGGATTAGCTACAGATTTACGAAGATGGAGAATCACTTACCTTATGGCAGGAGTCATTGTGCTTCAGTGTTTATGCTATTGTTCCATCTTTCGGGACTGAAATACAATGGTGGCCTGATACATTCTCAGCGCAGTGCGTGGAGTCTAAGAAATGAGTAAATGTCTGGATATGTGGAAGGGTCCCATTTAGTCCATCTCAAAGAACTAGTGACATATAGGATGGAGGGAGGATACCATGAAGGCAAAAGAGGAGTCTTATAGTTTGCTGTCGAAACTAGTGTTCCATAAATGTGTTCTGAGACCACCAGGACTCACCCCCACCCTTTAAAGAAAGCCATAAAAAGTGGTAGTGCTTTGTGGTGTGCAAGTAATACCTTCAAAGTGACCCTTTCCCACTACCAATTCCAAGAGGCATGCAGTGCTCGTAGGAGCCCTACAGTATCCTTGCTTTCTTGCTTGCAGGGTTCCAGCAGATCTGGGGATAGTATAAAAATCCATCCTTTGTGCTCTCTGGGGTTTTAAAATGTTATAGTGCAAATACAGAAGAGATAGGTTTTGTTGTTTGCTGTTGTCCTGAGGAGAGTGCATTGGAAAACACACATAAAAATAAAACTTGAGACTGGTCTTAAATAGTATCTCGAGGAAAATGATTGTTGCTTCAAATGATCCATCTAACCCTCCATCAGGGTGTCTTGAGACCACAGGACTTAATTTGGTGAAATGAGTTGCATTAATGAGAACTCAAACAGATTAAGTAATATTGGCATTTGCTTTTCTCTTTCAAAAATCAGCTGTAATTTTAATACACAGTGACTGCCATGTTGTGGTTTCTCTTCAGTTTTTTGTAGGTCTATTAATGAAAACAGTCCGCTTTTGTACATTCACAAGATAAAAAGCACAGTTTGTAAGACCTTCAAAGCAAACAAAAGGAAGCCAATTGCCAGGTTATGAAATATAGGCATTCTGAATGGAAAATCCTACCAGTTATTGGTTGTGAGGCAGGTCTTTTTTGATTTATTGTGTTCCTTTATATGCATTTCAAATTAATTTAGGCCTTTCTTTGGGAAGGAAGAGGTGGGTGGCATAGTCACATGTTGTTTCAGTTTTTAGGCTAAAAAAGACCTGATGGTTGTAAATAGTGGATGCATTATTGAAACAAATGACACCTTTTCCAGGGTTTCAGGAATATTTAAGAATCAAGTTATGGAACTATTGTTGTAAATATATAACGTTTCATTTTATGATCACTGTTTAAAATACCTAACGGTTTGGTTATGATTTTCTTTTTGAAAAGAAAAACACCTGTGATTCTTATCCTTAGCTGCACATTAGAAACACCTTGGGGGCCTTTAAATGCCATTATCCAGGTTGTGCCCCAGATTAATTAAATCAATCTCTGGGTAGTCTTAAAGCTTCCCAGGTGATCCCAGTCTACAACCAAGGTTGAAAACCAATGTTTCAGATTGGGAAACTACAGGGAAATTATTTTCACCAAAGCAAGATGAACGTATTTGATTAAGATTACTGAGTAATTAAACAAGTATTCCATATTAATATTTCATATTAGGAAAAAGGCAATAGGGACGTTCACATAAGGAACAAAGAACCCCACACATCTTAATAATCTAGTAACCACAGAAGACCCTGAATAGCCACCACAGTCTTGAAAAAGAATAAAGTGGGAGGTATCACACTACCTGATATAAACTATACTACAAGGCTGTAATAATCAAAACAGCATAGTACTTGTATAAAAAACAGAAACCTGAAGAGATCAAACAGAATATGTTTGATAGAACAGAATAGCACAGAAAATAATACCTACACCTAGACGGTTATTTATTCTATGACAGTGGAGGAAAGCATATACATTAGGGTAAATACAGTCTCTTCAGTAAATTGCATTGAGGAAACTGGGCAGATACATGCAAAAAATCCCCCCTTGAAACTAGACCACTTTTTCACATTATATATAAGAATAAACTCAAAATGGAAGACAGTATGAAGGTTCCTAAAAAATTTTGTTTTTTAGAAGTGAAAAAGAAATTATTAGTGATAAGCATAGACTTCAAATCTGGTAGAACTGAGACAAAGACCACAAAATATGCTTATTAAATTTAGCTGTTTTTCATTTCATTTGTGAATGAAACAATCAGACTCGAAGAACTTGTACAAATACATAAATTGAAAAGTGGAATGCAACCAGGTTTTGTGATACGCTTTTATCTCAGTGGAAATGTGTGTCTCCCCTCCTACATTGTCCCCCTTTTCTCTGTTTGGCTTTCCCACTCTCAGTGTTCTGTGTCGTTTGTGCAACCTGTGTGTAGGAGAGTAGGGCTCTACCCTTCGCTGTGCTCTATACATTGCTGTCACCTCATTCGTCAAATGACTAAAACTTCAACAAGATGCCATGAAGATCATGTAGATTTCTGAACAGCAGCTAGCATAGTGTCTGGCATGGAGTAGATCTCCAGAGTTTTTTATTTTTTTCTCATAATATTCCTTCAGAAAATAAATTTTTCATTCTATAAAGCATATTGTATTTAACAAAAACACTTGAACAGATTGCATATATATGCTAGACAGTATTTTAAACACTGGGAATGGAGAAGTGGACAAGGCGGCCCTCAGGAATGTATATTCTGGCAGAGGGAACGGGCGATCAACAACTATATGGGTTTACGTAATAAGGGATATCTAGTGCCTGTGAGCGGGAGTTGGGCACCATTAGCTGTTTCAAGGAGGGTGGTCAGGGAAAGCCTCTGAAGAGCAGGTAGTGGTTGAGCAGAACTTGAAATTAAGTTGAGGGAGCTTATATGAATTCTTCAGGTGATAGTAAGATAAAAATTTAAGTGTGATGAGAAGCTATTGACAAGTTTTAAGGAAGTTCAAGAAAGGATCTGGTTAAGACTCTGAAAAGATTTCTTTGAGATGAGAATAGATAGTGCCACTACATTGCAGAATCTAGGGTATACCAGTCACGTGGACTTTAAAGCACTGCCTTGAAGGTGGACAGCTGTGAGAACTGACTAAAGGGGCAAGAGTAGAAGTAGGAAGTTGGGAGTTAGGAGGTTGTGGTAATGATTCAGGTTTAAATAGGGTTGTAGACTAAAAGGTAATATGGAATGTAGTTAGTATTTATGCAACATTATTTAACTGAGTTCATTGATACATTATAATGAGCAATATGCTAAAATACTGTTAGTTTGAAATTATAACATGCTAAAATATTTAAGTGTTCTGTTAAAATAATGTATTCAAGTGGTTAAAAAGACAAGTCTTGAAGGTCTTAACAGTAAAAAGCAGTAGAGCCAAAGGTGTGGCTCAGGTGGTTGATATCGTCCCATGCACATTAGGGCTCATACCCAGGTCGGGTGTTTGATCCCTTTGGGGTGCATGTGGGAGCCTGATGATTGATGCTTCTCTCTCACATAAATGTTGTTTTAGTTTTTTTAAAAATTGTTTTATTAAAGTATTACACATGTGTCCTATTCCTCCGTTACCCCCACATCCCTACTCATGCCCCTACCCCCCTGTTCTCTGTGTCTATTGACTAGGCTTATATGCATTCATATAAGTCCTTTGGTTGATCTCTCCCCTTTACCCTCACCGTCCCCTACTTTCCCTGAGGTTTGATATTCTCTGATTGATGTTTCTCTGTCTCTGGATCTGTTTTTGTTCATCAGTTTATGTTGCTCATTATATGAGTGAGATCACTGATATTTATCTTCCTCTGCCTGGCTTATTTCACTTAGCATAATGCTCGCCAGCTCTATCCATGTTGTTGCAAATGATGAGAACGCCTTCTTTTTTACCACAGCATAATATTCCATTGTGTAGATGTACCACAGTTTTTAATCCACTCATCTGCTGATGGGCACTTAGGCTGTTTCCAAATCTTAGCTATGGTGAATTGTGCCGCTATGAATATAGGGGTACATATATCTTTTTGGATTCGTGTTTCTAGTTTCTTGGGATATATTCTTAGAAGTGGGATCACTGGGTCAAATGGGAGTTCCATTTTTAGTTTTTTGAGAAAACTCCATACTGCTCTCCACAGAGGCTGCACCAGTCTGCATTCCCACCAGCAGTGCACGAGAGTTCCTTTTTCTCTGCATCCTCTCCAGCACTTGTCATTTGTTGATGATTGCCATTCTGACAGGTGTGAGATGGTACCGCATTGTTGTTTTATTTGCATCTCTTGGATGATTAGTGACTTTGAGCATGTTTTTATTTGTCTCTTGGCCTCTCTTCTGTCTTCTTTCGAAAAGTATTTAGGTCAGTTGCCCATTTTTTGATTGGGTTGTTTATCTTCCTTTTGTTAAGTTGTATGAGTTCTCTGTAAATGTTGGAGATTAAACTCTTATCATTGATATTATTGGCCAGTATGTTCTCCCATGCAGTGGGCTTTCTTGTTGTTTTATTGATGGTTTCCTTTGCTATGAAAAGCTTTTTATTTTGATGTAGTCCCATTTGTTTATTTTCTCTTTAGTTTCCATTGTCCTAGGACAGTGGTCGGCAAACTCATTAGTCAACAGAGCCAAATATCAACAGTACAACGATTGAAATTTCTTTTGAGAACCAAATTTTTTAAACTTCTTCTAACACCCCTTCTTCAAAATAGACTCATCTAGGCCGTGGTATTTTGTGGAAAAGCCACCCTCAGGGGTGCCAAAGAGCCACTTGTGGCTCGCGAGCTGCAGTTTGCTGACCATGGCCCTAGGAGCAGTATCAGTGAAGAAATTCTTCAGCATATGTCTGAGATTTCACTGTCTGTGGATACCTCTAGTATTTTTATGGTTTCCTGTCATATGTTTAAGTTCTTGATCCATTTTAAGTTTATCTTTGTGTATGGTGTAAGTTGTTGGTCTAGATTTGTTTTTTTGCATGTATCTGTCCAATTTTCCCAACACCTTTTATTGAAGAGACTGTCTTGACTCCATTGTATGTTCATGCCTCCTTTGTCAAATATAGTTGAGCATAGTGGTTTGGGTCGATTTCTGGGTTCTCTGTTCTATTCTTTTGATCTATATGTCCTTGTGCCAGTACCAGGCCGTTTTGAGAACAGTGGCTTTGTAATATAGCTTGAAATTTATTGAGACATCAATAAATGTGATACATCACATAAACAAATTGAGAGATAAAAATCACATAGTCATATCAATTGATACAGAAAAAGCATTTGACAAAACCCAACAACCTTTCTTGATAAAAATTCTCAGCAAGGTGGGAAAAGAAGGATCATACCTCAATATAATAAAAGCCATATATGACAAACCCTCAGCCAACATCATACTCAATGGGCAAATACTAAAACCGTTTCCCCTAGGAACAGGAAAAAGACAGGAATTCCCACTCTCTCCACTCCTGTTCAACATAGTGCTTGAATTGAAGTACTAGCCATTGCGATCAGACAAGAAGAAATAAAGGCATCCAAATTGGAAAAGAAGTAAAACTGTCCTTATTCACAGATGACATGATACTGTACACCGAAAACCCTAAAGACTTCATAAATTATTAGACTTAATGAATTCAGCAATGTAGCAGGATACAAAATTAACTCCTGCCGAGACCGGTTTGGCTCAGTGGATAGAGCGTTGTACTGCGGACTGAAGGGTCCCAGGTTCGATTCCGGCAAGGGCATGTACCTTGGCTGCGGGCACTTCCCCAGTAGGGGGCATGCAAGAGGCAGCTGATCGATGTATCTCTCATTGATGTTTCTGACTTTCCCTCTCCCTTCCTTTCTGTAAAAAAAATCAATAAAACATATAAAAACAAAACAAACAAAAAAAACAAAATTAACTCTAAGAAATCTATGGCATTTGTATACATCAATCATGAACTTACAGAAAGAGAGACTTAAAAAGCAATCCTATTTACCATCACACCAAAAAAATTAAAATACCTAGGAATAAACTTAACTAAGGAGGTAAAAGACCTATATATGGAAAACTATAGGACACTGAAAAAAGAGAGGAAGACATAAACAGATGGAAGAGTATACTGTGTTCGTGGATTGGTAGAATCAACATCATCAGAATGTCCATACTACCTAAAGCAATCTATAAATCCAGTGCATTTCCCATTAAAATACCAACAGCATATTTCATAGACCTAGAAGGAAATTTCCAAAAATTCATCTGGAATAAAAAAAGATCCCAAATAGCTGCAGCAACCCTGAGAAAGAAGATCGCATAAATGTTTTTATCCCTCTCCATCTCAAAAATCAATAAAATATCCTTACTAATAAAAGCCTAAGTGGTGTCATGCTGTTATGCCATCACACCCTCACAAGATGGCTGCACACACAGCAGGTACATGCAGGTGGCAGGGCTTGGCTTGATGCTGTGTGCATAACATGGAACCTGCCTGGTTGTCCCGCCTCCTCCTGGCTATATGGAGCTGGGAGGAGGTGGGTCCCCCAGCTCTAAGAGCAAGGCCTGCTTGGGGATCTGGTGAGGCCTGCCTGGGGGTCTCCCGGCTCTATAAGCAAGGCCTGCCTGGGTGTCTAACATAACCTACCTGGGTGTCCCCTGGCTCTGCATGGCAAGGCCTGTGTAGGGGTCCCTCAACTCCACATGGCAAGGCCTTCCTGGGGGTGTCCCTTGGCTCTATTAATTGCAGGGCTCCTGCATTGTGACAGGCCACAGGCCGGGCTGGGGGACCTGTCCCCCCACTGAGTGCACAAATTTTGTGCACCAGGCCTCTTTATATATATATATATATATATATATATATATATATATATGTGTGTGTGTGTATATATATGTGTGTGTGTGTGTGTGTATATGTGTATATATGTATATATATGTGTATATATGTATATATATGTATGTATATATATATATGTGTGTGTGTGTGTGTGTGTGTGTGTGTATATATATATATATATATATATATATTTAAAAAAGCAATAGTCCCCTGTCCCATTTCTCTCCCTTCCTAGTCACATGCCCTGAAGGAACCCTTTTTTACTCTTAACTAGTAATGTTTTAAATGTTTCGTAAATTGATGTAAGATGCTCACCCTACTTTTCCTCAGACTTGAGCCATTATTTCCTATAGAAGGGTCAGGGTGGGATGATTTAACTCATGCACACAAGCAACTGGCTTCCTTTCTTCTACTTGGAATTATTTGTTCCTACTAGTGACTCCAATATGTTCTTCCCTTCTTAAAAGCAATAGACTTTTTAGTTGAGCTCATGCTGCCTGGCTGAAGACAACAGTTCTCATCTTGCCCTCCCCCCTTTTTTGTTAACCATGGGACTGAGCATGATTGACCCAGAGAATGTGGGTCAAGAACACAGCCCTGAGGGATGCCAACTTTATATCTCCCACGTTAGAGATAGCAGGACCAGGTTCCATAAGACCCTGGGCTTTCATGAAGAATTGTATAAGGCAATATCTTTGTCTTCTTTGTTTCAGGAGGACAGGCCATAGACTGCTGAGATTTCCCTGAGGGCAGAAAATGAGTCTTACCAGAATAGGAGCATATATGTGGTTTACAAGTTTTAGCTTTTATATTGTTATAAATTGTTGCTGTCTAGGAGCAGTCAAGGTCTGATATCTGTACAGCTTCTCTTGCAGCTAGATGTAGCCAAAAGACTAAATTCAGGCTTGTGGGCTATAAATGGAAGTGATGTGGGCAAATTCTATGTGCCATTCCCCCAAAGGGGAGGGACATCTCCTCCCTAGTCCCTTTCCCCTTCTCACTGGATGGAATATTATCATCCAGTGTGGCAATAGTTAGAGCAGCCATTCAGACTGAGAGATGGTTGCCACTTATTAAGGATAGCAAAGCAGCACGTTTGAAGGAGCCTGGAACACCCTGATAGTTTTACAGAGGAGGGCTGTCACACGCTTCAGACTGCTAAGGGAGAGAAATGAACTTCTGTCATGTTTATGCTAACCTTTTGAAGCTAAAGGATTTGACTTTAGTTGTTATAAGAGGTCTGTTTACAAGAGGTCTGTTATGTCTATCTATAATTAGCTTTATAATTTAAGTAATACACTTTTTTATTTATTGCTTCATTCTCTGTAGACCTTATGGCCATAGTTTTCCTGCTATTGGTGTTACTTGATGTTCACATCCCCTCCTTTCTGGATACTTCCCGACTCCTATCTTCCCTTGCAGCTACAGGTGGCCACATGACACAGTTCTGCTATATGAGACAGAAGACAATCGTCTTGTGACTCCGAGGGAAATACTTAAGGGAATTTCGGATGTGCTGGCTGGGTCAGACACACATGATTCTGAAGCGATTGCCAATAGCACCTGCATTTATGAGAAAAATATTCTCCCCATATTTTGCCAATATATTGCTAATTTACTTTGTTCTTTAAGAATCATTAGGATCTCTGCACTTTGTTGTAGTTGAGTCTAGAAATTCAAAGTAAATGGAGTTTACATTATCAAGACTTTTTCACTTCAGTACCACATGGTATGCTTAGTTGCATTCCTTTTCTTACAAAACTTTGTATTTTTCTTGGAGTTTTGATTTTTCTTCTCCACTCATCTTGTCTCTTTCATTGCCTCCTCACAGTGGATAATATTATAAGCTAGTGGTTCTCAAGGGGAATGGTAGTACCCTTTAGCAGATGTTTAAAATAAGTGTGGCCCTAGCTGGTTTGGCTTACTGGATAGGTGTCGTCAGCCTGCAGACTGAAGGGTCCTAGGTTTGATTCCCATCAGGGGCACATGTCTGGGTTGTGAGCTCAGTCCTCAGTGGGGGGCGTGTGGGAGGCAGCTGATCGGTGATTCACTCTTATCGCTGACTAGAGGCCTGGTGCATGAAACTCATGCACAGGGGGTGGGGGTCACCTCAACCCAGCCTGCACCCTCTCCAATCCAGGAGCCCTCGGGGATGTCCAACTGCTGGTTTAGGCCTGATCCCCAGTGATTTGCCTGCCAGGGCAGCAGGAAGTCTTCACTGAAAGGATCAAGCCTAAACCAGCAGTCAGACATTCTGTCACAATCCAGGACCACTGGTTACTAATTGCTCACCTGCCTGCCTACCTGATCACCCCTACCTGCCCCCCCTCCTGGTCAGGTCACCCCAAACTGCCTCCTGTTGGCCTGGTCGCCCCTGCCACTTCTGCCAGCCTGGTGACCCCCAACTGCCCTCCCCCCTCCCCCGTTGGCCTGGTCGCCCCATGCAGCCTGCTGTTTGGTTACTTGGTCACCCCTCACTGACCCCCCTGCCAGCCTGGTTGCCACATGCAACCTGCTGCTCAGTCATTTGGTCACTCCTCACTAACCCCCTGTTGGCCTGGTTACCCCACACGGCCTGTTTGGTCATTCTTTCTGTGTGATGATCACTTAGGCATATATATATATATATATATATATATATATACACACACACACATACATACATAGATGTTTCTCTTTTCTCCCTCTCTGAAATCAATAAAAATATATTAAAAATAAATAAATAGAAATAATAGTTAAAAACTTAAAAAAATAATTTTGGGGTGTTTTTGGTTTTCTCAGTGATTAGGGTTTTTTACTACTGGTATTTAGTAGAGATCCAGGAATTCTACACATCATGAAATGCATGATGAACTGTCCATCATACATGGCATTTGCATGTCCACATGAACACTTACATTTTTAAAGATAGTTTATAATTATTTGAGTCACAGGATTTAATATGTAATTGTTATTTTTTTCTAAAAATACAACTCTTGGGTAAATGGAGGGAAGACTGCACTTCATTTTGTTAGGAACTTTTCTGAGAATTGCTCATCGTTTTTGAAAATAATGTCACCAACAGCAATGATGCTTGTGACATTTGTGTTATCGAAGCAGGATGCTTGTGTCAACTTCACTTACAGTTGTCACATTCTCCTTGATTTCATAGATATATACAAAAACGATTTAGTCCTTATGTCAGAGTGTCAAAAGTATAGTGTTGACAACAGTTTAATATTTTCTAACTTTCCTTAAGTTTAGATTCCTTCATTATAAGAGGCTCTAGGCATCTAGTTTATGTTCTAGACCAGCTATGCCTAAGCATTTACATACTAAGATACATGTTATTTCACTTTTTTATTTCTACTAGAGGCCCAATGCATGAAATTCATGCAAGGGGCTTGGCCCTCACAGCCGCGGCTGCTTGCCTCAGCCCTCATAGCCCCGGCCTTGTCTGAAAGGTTGTCTGGAAGGATGTCGGAAGGATGTCTGGAAGGTTGTTAGGCTGTCCAGTCTAATTAGCATATTATGCTTTTATTATTATAGATTCCAGTTAGGATCATATATTTATAATTTTTAAAACATCTGTGCAGATAATATAACCTGGTAATAGATGTTATTTCTGTGTAGCAAAAGGGTTATTTTGTATTCTTTTAAAATTAAAAAGGGTCCGAAACTGGTTTGGCTCAGTGGATAGAGTGTTGGCCTGAGGACTGAAAGGTCCCAGGTTCGATTCCGGTCAAGGGCATGTACCTTGGCTGTGGGCACATCCCCAGTAGGGGGCGTGCAAGAGGCAGCTGATCGATGCTTCCCTCTCATCGATGTTTCTGACTTGCTATCCCTCTCTCTTCCTCTGTGAAAAATCAATAAAATATATTTAAATAAATAAATAAATAGATAGATAGATAGATAGATAGATAAATAAATAAAATAAAAGGGGGCTTAGTAGGGCCCAGTAGGAAATAGCTGTCATACTCCAAGGGGGTCAATTCACAAACTACTGAGGTTCTGATAGGTTTAATGGAATGTTGAAGCACTCAATAGTAGGCTGCAGAGGAATTCCCTTACCCCTCAGCCTCTATGGGCAAAAGGAGAGATCTGTGGCCTGGGCTGGATGGGAACTAAAGCTATGGGAGAAAGAAGCTCAGGTCTCCAGCTGAAGAACTAGTCACTGACCAACTGGGCATGGCAGGGAGGGAGTGAAGGGAGTAAGTCTCTTGCCCTTCCTTCTCTCCCTCTGGTTTCCTGCCGAGTCTTCATCAAAAGGGAAACCCTATGAGAAGTTGGGGAACAAAAAATACTTGGCTGTTGCCATTCATTAGCCTTCCAAGGCAGAGAGTAGTGTAGACAATAGGGGCGAATGGATCTGGAGGGCAAAGGTGGAGGGGCTTCCCAGCAGATGGGATGTTGTGTCTGATTAGATTTGAGAGTCAGTATTCTAAAGGGTAGTACCAATTTCTTTTTACCTTTCTCGCCCAGATATGTTCCTCCTGACTTAACTCATTTTTGAGTCTGTGTTCGGACAGCAGGCTGAGAGCTGTCATTCTCATAGTTACTTTTGAGTTGGAGACGCTGTTCTATACCCTAATTTTTGAAACTGTTTTTTTATTAATTTCAGAGAGGAAGGGAGAGAGAGAAACATCAATGATGACAGGGAATCATAGATTGGCTGCCTCCTGCACGCCCCCTACTGGGGATCAAGCCCACAACCTGGGCATGAGCCCTTGACTGGCAATGAATTCGGGACCCTTCAGTCCACAGGCTGGCGCTCTATCCACTGAGCCAAACCAGCTGGGGTAATTCCCTCGCTTTGTTTGAACTTTTTCACATGCACCTTTGTAAGAAAGTGTGATAAATCGTCTGAATCCATGCAGGTCTGAGAGTTTCTTTATTCTGATGGGAAAAGTTGACTGGGCATGGAAGTCTGGGTTGAACTCATTCTCCCTGGGAACTTTGAAGGCATGATTACTCCATAGTGTTGTTCTAGCTTCCAGTGTTGCTAATGAAAAGCTGGAAATGTGGTTTCACTTTTAAATGACCTTTTTCCCCCTTTCTCAAATGATTTTATAGTCTTTGTCTTTAGGGGGTTCTAAAATGCTACAGTAATCCTTTCAGTTTTAAAAGTATTTGTTGTGCAACCAACTTGTTTCCATTCAATCTGCCTACAGGATCATGTCTTTCAACTCTTGGAAATGTTTGTGTGAAGTTGGATTGGAAGGCCAGGTGGTAAAGAATGGTGTTTGCTTTCTTTAAGGTGATACAGCTTGTTGGGATCATCCTACTGGTTATTAGCACACATTCTATTTGGATGAAGTTTCATCAATTTGGATGAATTTTCATCATACTGAAGATTGTCATTAACAAACAGGTGTTTTCTCTTTGCTTTCCTCGTGGCTTTATATAAGTACACAGAGTAATATATTAGTAAAATTTGCTTAGGAGAATCAAAGAACATGACAACAGGGTACTTATGTGTGTGTAATGAAAATATTCCCTATTTTTTATGTTTTAGTTTCATATATGACTTTATGGTTTTATCATTGACTCCCCTGTGTATTAATGGAGCTATTAACTGGAGTAAAGCTCATAGATTTTAAAATGATCTTGATATGATGAAATGTAAGCTTCTGGTTGGAGAAAGAAACTTAAAAAGAAATGTTTGCTCATTCAGCATTATGCTTGCCTAGAGGCATTAGCCAGTGTTGGTTATAGGTTTATTATAATTGTAAATCCACTTGTTTATAACCTAAATTGTTTTAATCTACTTATGACAAAGGGGAGAGAAAAAGAGTTGCTTTGATTCAAATGTGAAGTTGTGGCAGGATGTCGTCATTCCACATTTTTTGATATAAGAATGAACGTAAGCAGGGCCAGAATGTCATCATTCTAAATCTGTTGTCCTCCATAAGCAGTCAGCAACCCATCAGGCCCTCAGCCTGATGGAGCGTCGGGAGGTTGGGGTGGAGGGTCTTATTCATAAGAGTTTGTGGTAGAAGCAACTATGACATTTAAAAAACTATATATAAATTCTGAGAGTTTGTGAGGACTGCTTAAGAGTTTCAGCTTAGGTGAGGTGACTCTTTGCTAACAGAAACTCTCCAGGGGTCTTTGGAGCATATAGTTTCTGCTGTGGTCAAGGTGACTTTGGTTGGCCCTGATGATAAGCCAGCCCTGATGTGGCCCCTTGGAAGAGATCAGTCCGCCCATCAACACCGACATCTGTATTCCCTAGCGGTGGAGCCTAGCAGCATGGAATGTTTACTTGGGTGTTTGCAGCTGGAAAACAATTCCTGGTTGGGTACTAACTCTCCTGAGTGTCTTCTCATCTAAATGGTGCACCTCCCTTTGCCTGGGACAATAGTGTCATTAATCTGCCATTGTTTAGAATATGTTATTTCTTTATTTTGCTTACTGAGATAATCCTGTATATTATTGGCTTGTGAAATATATTTCTGACAGAAAAAATGGGCTAATTTGCTGGCAAAAACAACTCAGATCCTGAGCATAACTTTTGCTGCTTCCCACAAAACAAAATAACCAGTTATTATAAACATTAAGATAAGGATAAAAATGAAAAGGTTCTTATCTAATTAGTTATTCAGTACATGTATATTGAAACTCTCTCTCTCTCTCTGAGTGGCCAGATTATTATGATCTCTGAATGCACAATAATCTGGCTACTCAGGTTATATTCTTATCTAATGAAAGAGTAATATGCAAATCACCCTCACCTTCGCTACACTAACCAGCCATGCCCTCTAGCCAATCAGGAGAGAATATGCAAATAAACCCAACCAAGATGGCTGCAGCCACTGAGAGGAAGAGGGAAGCTTGGGTTTCCCCAGGGATGGAGGAAGCCAAGCTTTCTGCCTGCTCTTATTGGCCTAGGCCTCCACTCAATGCACAAAGTTTCAATTATAGAAGATACATAAATCCCAACAGAAATGGCAGCAGCCACCGAGCTGGAGAGTGCAGAAGGCTCAGGTTGTTCCTGGTGATGGAGGAAACCAAGCTTTCCACACACCCTGGCCTGGCTTGGCCTCTGCTTAAGGCTACAAAGTTTTAATTATAGAAGATAAATAAATTGCAACAGAAATAGCTGCTGCCACTGAGCAAGCAGAAGGTTTGGTTCTGCTCCAGGCTACAAAGTTTCAATTGTAGAAGATAAATAAATCCCAGATAACCAGGGCCTCTGCTTGGGTCACTGGTGGTGTGACTGGCCTGCAAACCACCACAGGCCCTTTGCCCAGGCTGCCCCATGCCCCAAGAGAACCTCCATCCTGACCTGGGACACCCTTCAGGGCAAATCAGCTGGCCCCACTCATGCACCAGGCCTTTATCCTATCTAATAATCCTTCTAATAAAAGAATAATATGCAGCTTGACCATCACTTCAACACACAAGATGGCTGTCCCCATGTAGTCAAAGATCCTGCCTTAATGTGGACACAAGATGGCCACCACAAGTTGGCCAGCAGGGAAGGGCAGTTGGGGGAGGGGGGGACCCAGGCCTGAAAGGTAGAGCAGTTGTGGGAAACCAGGTTTGCAGGGATGGGCAGTTAGGGTTGACCAGGCTGGTAGGGAGGGCTGTTGGGGGGGGGGGGCAGGCCTACAGGGGAGGGCAGTTGGGAGGGACCAGACCAGCAGAGAAGGGAAGTTGGGACAAATAGGCTGGCAGTGCATGCTAGTACCACTGTAAAACTGGAGTTCTCATGTTCTGTTGTTTTAATTAAAATTGTTTTTTCAACTTTTTGATGGACAGTTTTATTTCCAAACATATCAAAATTTATTGGAGTTTCATCCATATTTCCAATACTACTTAACACATAGCCATGTTTAGTGCACTGTTGCATTACGTATTGATGGAAACTATTTACTTTGCTATCAAGATCTGCAGGTAATTTTTGGGCAATTTTCGTCTTTTGCCTCAGTACCTATTATGCCTTCCCATGAATCTAGTACACCAGGATACAGTGGCCTTAAACCTGTTGCTGTGATCTGGGTTAGATTCGGCCCGCTGAAGTGCAAACAAACGTATTTTATTTCCTGTCACCACATAACCGTTTAGGCGATGCTCACTCACCATGTCTGCT
This sequence comes from Antrozous pallidus, assembly GCA_027563665.1. NCBI lineage: Eukaryota > Metazoa > Chordata > Mammalia > Chiroptera > Vespertilionidae > Antrozous > Antrozous pallidus. The sequence continues at coordinate 16,027,407 of CM050521.1, read as the reverse complement.
ACAGGTTTTTCGAGTTCTGGCCTATGTGGGGTGCCTCTTCTTAACGTACACTTACCCCTTGGCATACATACTCTTTAATGCTTTTTCATTTGCTTTCCGGTCCCCGAACCATCTTTTCTGTTACTCCATATTGTCTTGCAGCAGCGCAGATCTTATGTTCCATGGCAAAGTTGACAACTGTAAGTTTGAAACTGGCTTCGTATTTCTTTCTTCTTGCTGGTGGAGCCACGATGGGGTTTTGACTGTTGGACATTTGTGTACTGCACTGTATGTAGTGCTGCTATACTGTACGAACAGGTACTGGTGCTGATTTGTATGTGGTACCCAGTATACAACAACCAGCCAATCACAGCAAGACATGTACCTTACCTGCGATTGGCTGGGTATTATATACAAAGCCAGCTTGGATTGGTCAGCTCTCCCTGCCTGCCCAGCCCGCCCTGTCAACAGAGCTGTGGTACAAATATGCCTCTTTCACCCTGTCTGGCCCGCCCTTGTATTCTGTTACCTCCTTCTCTGTTTCTCAGATCTCGCACATGCGTGCCTGCACCGCTTCACTGCAGTCCTCAGGAGCGAGACCTGAGAGGCAGAGAAGGAGGTATGGTTATAGGATACAAGGGCGGGCCAGATGGGTGAAAGAGGCGTGTTTTTCTGGGCACAGCACCCCTCTATCTCTTTTTTCCATACCCGGACGCGGACTCCTACAGCTTGCTTTGCTCTTCACTTACACCTCCCCAGTGAGGTCTCCCCTCACCTTGTCATCGGGACCGCGTTAAGACACTTCTTTCCATGAATCCTGGTGAGTGGATTTTCTTCTACCTTACTTGTACAGCGCCGCCCTTCTGCTTTTATACGGTTGCCGCATATGGCTTTTTTAAGCTCCTCCCACCATATGCGGTGACTGCATATTCTCCAGTCCGGCTCTGAAGTTTCAGCACCCGCCTTATAAGATGACATCTGGTATATAAGATGACCCCCGACTTTTGAGAAGATTTTCCTGGGTTTAAAAGTCATCTTATATGCTGAAAATACAGTATACGTGTGTGTGTGTGTGTGTGTGTGTGTGTGTGTGTGTATTTGTATAGACTCACAGGCTCAGTCAGTCCTATCTAATAAAAGAGTAATATGCAAATTGATTGAACCTCCCTACACCCACAACCCACGCCCACCAGCCAATCAGGAGCGAGTATACAAATTACCCAACTAAGATGGTGGCCACTGAGAACAGTAGGGAGGCTTGGATTTCCCCAGTGATGTAGGAAGCTAAGCTTTCTGTAAACCCTGGCTAGCCCAGGCTTCTGCTTAAGGCTATAACGTTTCAATTATAGAAGATAAATAAATCCCAATAAAAAAATCGGCAGCCAATGAGCTGGAGTGAGCAAGAGGCTAGGGTTGCCCTGACGATGGAAGTCAAGCTTCTGCAGCCCTGGCCTGCTTTGGCCTCTGCTTCAGACTACAAAGTTTCAATTACAGAAGATAAATAAATCCCAACAGAAATGGCTGCCACTATGGAGAGAGCAGAAGTTTTGGCTCCGCTCCAGGCTACAAAATTTTAATTTTAGAAGATAAATCCCAGATACCAGGGCCTCCACTTGGGTCACCGAGGGGCATGGCCTGCATGCAAACCACCACAGGCCTCTTGCCTGGGCCACCCTATGCCCTAAGGGAACCCCACCATGATCTGGGACACCCTTCAGGGCAAACCAGCTGGCCCCTACCCATGCACCAGGCCTCTATCCTATCTAATAAACGAGTAATATGCAAATTTACCATCACTTCAACACACAAGACGGCTGCCCCCTGTGGTCAAAGATGGATGCCCCCATGTGGACACAAGATGGCCACCACAAGATGGCCAGCAGGGAAGGGCAATTGGGAGGGACCAGGCCTGCAAGGGAGGGCAGTTGAGGGTGATCAGGCCTGCAGGGGAGGGTAGTTAGTGGTTAGCAGGCTTGCAGAGGTGGGAAGTTGGGGGCAAATAGGCTGGCAGGGGAGCAGTTAGACATCAATAAGGCTGGCATGGGAGTGGTTAGGGGGTGATCAGGCTGGCAGGCAGAAGCAGTTAGGGGCAATCAGGAAGGCAGGCAGGTGAGCAGTTGAGAGCCAGCAGTTCTGGATTGGGACCCCAGATCAGAGAGGGTATAGGTTGGGTTGGGACACCCTTTCCCCACATCCCCCATGCACGAATTTTGTGCACCAGGCCTCTAGTAATTTATAAAATTTTATAGGAGTCTTTTGGGAGAGTTTTTTTTTACTGTGCAATAGTATAAAATTTTAATTAACCAACACCCAATTGAATTTAATGTTTTAAGCAGTTTTAGGAGCAAACCCATAAAGGGAGTAAGTAGTCAAGGGGAATTAGAAGCATATTCCAAAAAACAACTGGTGAGGTATGTGTTAGGGTCAGGGAGAGACCTGGATTCCATTAGTAACTTTTTGGCAGGAGTTACTCAGTCTTTTTATAGTGAAAGGTCTTATGGCCCTGTTCCCTGACTATCCTGTATAATAAAAGGCTAATATGCAAATTGACCAAACAGAAAAATGACTGTTCACTATGACATACACTGACCACCGGAGGGAAGAAGCGCAACACAGGAGCTGGGTCATTATGCTCCCACAGGGGGAGTGTCACTCGGCCCGAAGCTGGGCTCACAGCTGGTGAGGACAGTGGTGGTGACGAGAGCTCCTCCTGCCTCCATAGCAGCACTAAGGATGTCTGACTGATGGCTCTCAGACTGCGAGAGGGCGCAGGCTGTGCTGAGAGGACCCCTCCCCCCAGTGCTTGAGTTTTGTGCACCGAGCCTCTAGTCTCAATGTGTAATTGTTTCATCAGTGCCATCTGTTGTACCCTCTCCAGCCCCCCTCACAAGAACCAACTCTATGACAGTGACAACATTTTAACTTATTATGAAACATATTCTCTTTAAAGGCAGCTCTCTTCATATTTGCTTAAATATTGAACTTTTTACTTGTTTTTTTTTTTCTTGCCAGTGACTTCATTCAGTAGGCCCTCAGTATTTTCAATAATTTTGGAATTATATATTGCTGTTCTGAGGCCTCACGGCAGAATGGTCTCAATATCTTCACAAAAAATGTATAGTCTAAAATGTCAACTCTACATGATGTGCCAGATATATTAATGTTTACTAGGTGCTGAGCATGAAGGTTAAAAAAACAATGGGTAAAACAATAATGACTTTTTAAAAAAGTGGGTAGGATTAAATGACATTTTTAAGTCTTAGAATTTTGAGGTCATCCTATTTCTATTTCAGTATTTTCTCAGGGATTATAGCAATGTGCCTAAGGTCATTCTATTTGTAAGTGGACTTTATGTTCTAACTCAGACCTTTGTGTCTCCAAACCCTTGGATCTTTCCTTTAGGTGCTTACCGAGGTGTTTTGCTTTGTTTTGTTTTGTTTTTCAAAATTACAACTACTCTGTTTCTGCTACAAGAGCCCTTATTTGAAATAGTTTTATTAGATTGCACTGAAGTCAAATTGCGGAGAAATCATGTGCCACTAACATATTACAACACCCCGGTAAAGCCTGACAGAAGGTGACTTGAATATTTTGTGGTCTTCATGCCAGCTTTATAAAGGGAGTTAGGACTGTGTGGGGAACTGTTTGAATAAGAAATCTTAAAATGTCAGGACCTCATAATTGGAATTCTGAATTCTCATAAAGTCTAATAGAGTCTGTCAAACTACTGAGGGGGTTATTGATCTTGATTCCAAGTGCCTGCCCTTGGGGCATTTGTATTCAGGGCTTCTAATTCCCTTCCCCAAAGCAATGTGGAATCTGGTTTTGGGAAGCTGTCATTACTTAATAAATAGTCTAACCTCAGTTTCTTCCTTCCTTTCTTCCTTCCTTCCTTTCTTTCTTCCTTCCTTTCTTCCTTCCTTCCTTTCTTTCTTTCTTTCTTTCTTTCTTTCTTTCTTTCTTTCTTTCATTTATTTTTCAGTTTTTACTATCTTTATTACTCATAAATCTCTAGAATTATGTATTTTTTTCTGAATGTAGAAATAATATGTGCTTGTAGTAATGTCCAGAAACATGCAGAGAAGGAGCAAACCAATAAAGGGAGTAGTGAAGGGGAATCGAGCATATGTGGAAAAACAGCTGGTGAGGTATGTGTTAGGGTCAGGGAGAGACCTGGAGAATATTTACCATCTGACCAGAGGTTAATAGCAGCGAGTGCTGAGCAGTTCATCCTTACTGTTGTTTCCATGATTGTTTCCCCCTGTTGGTCACCTAAGAATACAATTTGTATCTTGCTTCTCCCTCCTCCCCCCCCTCCCTACCCCCAGCCCCACTTAACATCATTTCCTGGATATCTTTCTATTTAAAAAACTATTTCTAGTACTTTTTTAATGGTGTGTACTCTTTCCTCATACTGTTTCTGTATCATAATTTTCTTAACACTTGTGCCATGATGATTCTGTAGGTATACCTTATAGGGGCTGAAGGATGGATTTCACAATATTTCTCGACTGAAAATAAGTAAAGAGTGTACATATTTTGAGAGTTATATATTTTGAATAATTCTTTTCTAGAACAAATACACACACACACACACACACACACACACACTAGAGGCCCAGTGCAAGAAATTTGTGCACCGGAGGGGGAGTGTCACTCAGCCCAGCCTTCACCCTCTCCAATCTGGGACCCCTTAAGGGATGTCCGACTGCCCGTTTAGGCCCGATCCTAAATCCAGGACTGCTGGCTCCCAACTGCTTGCCTGCCTGCCTTCCTGATTGCCCCTAGTGGCTTCTGCCTGCCAGCCTGATCACCCCCTAACCACTTCCCTTATAGCATGAGTGATGCCTAATTGCTCCCCTGCCAGCCTGTTTGCCCCTAACTGCCCTTGCCTGCAGGCCTGTGTCCCCCTCAACTGCCCTTCCCTACAGGCCTGGTCACCCACAACTTCCCTCCTCTGCTGGCCTGGTCATCCCTAACTGCTCTCCCTTGCAGGCTTGATTGCCCCCAGCTGCCCTCCCTTGCAGGCCTGGTTCCTCCCAACTTTCCTCCCTGCTGGCCATCTTGTGGTGGCCATCTTGTGTCCACATGGAGGCAGGATCTTTGACCACATGGGGGCAGCCATCTTGTGTGTTGAAGTGATGGTCAATCTGCATATTACTCTTTTATTAGATAGGATAGAGGCCTGGTGCATGAGTGGGGGCCAGCTGGTTTGCCCTGAAGAGTGTCCCAGATCAGGGTTGGGGTTCCCTTGGGGCTTGGGGTGGCTTGGGCTAGGGCCTGTGGTGGTTTACAGGATGGCCACTCCCCCTGGTGATCCAAGTGGAGGCCTTGATATCTGAAATTTATCTTCTACAATTGAAACTTTGTAGCCTGGAGTGGAGCCAAACCTTCTGATTGCTGCGAGGCAGCAGTCATTTCTGTTGTGTTTTATTTATCTTTTGTAATTGAAACTTTGTAGCCTTAAGCAGAGGCTTGGACCAGCCAGGGCTGGTGGAAAGTTTGTCTTCCTCCATCTCTGCATGCAACTCAAGCCTCCTGCTCTCTCCAGCTCTGTGACTACCATCATTATCTATATTAATAAAAGGGTAATATGCTAATTAGACCATGAGACCTTCCAAAAGTCCTTCCGGACAAAGCTATGGTGGTGAGGCCAAGGAAGAGGCAGTTAGGGGTGATCAGGCCAGGAGGGGAAGGCAGTTAGGGGTGATCAGGCCAGGAGGGGAGGGCAGCAGAGGGTGATCAGGCTGGTGGGGGGGCCATTTGGGCTGAGCAGGCTGGCAGAGGGGACCAGTTTGGGCAATCAGGTCAGCAGGCAAAGTGGTTAAGGTGATCAAGCAGTCAGGCAGGTGAGCAGTTAGGAGCCAGCAGTTCCGGATTGTGAGGGGGTTGTTCGACTGCCAGTTTAGGCCCGATCCCACAGGGGTCTCAGATTGGAGAGGATACAGGCCAGGCTGAGAGACAACCCCGCCCCCCTCACATGCACGAATTTCGTGCACCGGGCCACTAGTCTTCTATAATGAAACATTGTAGCACTGAGTGGAGGCCTGAGCCAGCAAGGGCAGGCAGAAAGTTTGGCTTCCTACCTTGCCTCCCTCCTGCTCTGTGTGGGTGGCAGCTTATTTGCATATTTGCTCCTGATTGGATGGCGGGCTTGGCTTGCAGGCATGGCTGGTGGGTGTAGCAGAGGTCAATTTGCATATCACTCTTTTATTAGTTAGGGTACTAGAGGCCTGATGCACGAAATTTGTGTAGGGGGCTTGGCTCTCCCAGCCTCGGTGGCTGTCCTCAGCCCTTGCGGCTCTGGCTTCGTCTGTAAGGTTGTCCAGAAGGTTGTCCAGATGGTCATTCTGCTATTTGGCTGTCCTGTCTAATTAGCTTATTATGCTTTTTATTATAGATATTCCTGTTTGTTTGTAAAAAGACCCATTTCACTGCAGCCTTGTCAGCTTTCAATATTATATTAAAGAATGTCTTTGTAAAGTTCATTTTTTAACAAAGAGGTATAGTTTTTACTCTGCTCTAAGGTTTGTTAGACATTTTTGTATATTTGGTTACCACAAATGGGGTCTTGTTTTACTTAAAAAAAGATGTTAGCTAAAATGCTCCATTTTCACTTGTTTCTTTTAGCCAATTGTTGGGCCCCATTATTGGGAAGCCTCTTGTGAGGCAAGCTGAGAGCCAAGAATTCATGTTGATGGGGCTGAACAGTAGAGGTTTGTGTGTCTAAGAGGATTGGTGGGTTGGCGGCAGGGAGAGGGGTTTGGTGGTACTGCGGTAGTCTAGGGAAGGAGAGATGAATGGGCTGGTGAATGTAAAGACGGATAAGGTGATGGAGAAGCAGAAGGGTTGTAAGAGATGGTTGGGAAACAGAGTGAGAAGCAAACGGGCTGGTAATGATCAGGATCTAGAGGTTTTTCTTAGGCTCATGCTGGGGCCACTGTGGGATGGGGATAACATGACCAATGGGGAAAGGGATTTGGGGATATTCTAGTGAGGGTTAGGTTAGCTCTGAACACAAAGCCTCTCTCATAGTTGCTTTAGCCACTGGACTTTATTTTCTTCCTTTATAATAACACAGCAGCTGGGATTGTGGCTCATCTTCCTGTTTCCCTGCTCTTCCATCCCTAGCCTGAGGCTTTTACCTTCATGGCTGCAACTACCTGCAGGTGAGGGATTTACATTCCTGGCAGAAGGAAAGATGGATCCATGGGCTCTGTCATGAAGTGACTTTATTCTGGACTTCGTCCTATATCTTTATTTTTGTGGTAAAATGGCTATACTAGGTTATATATGTTTCAGGTGGACAACATTACAATTTGGTATTTGTATATACCCCACAGTGTTCACCATTACAAGTCTAGTTACTGCCCATCATCAGATAGTCAGCCCCTCTCACCCATTTTGCCCTCCCTCCTTCCCTTTGGTAACGGCCCATCTGTTCTCTGTATCTGTTTTATTTGGTTTTGTTTTAATTCCACATATAAGTGAAATCACTCAGCATTTATCTTTCTTCAGCTCACTTATTTCACTTAGCATTGTACCCTCACGGTCCATCCACGTTAGCGTTGCAAATGGAAAGATTTCTTTTTTATGGCTGAACAGTCCTCATATCACATCATCTTTATCCATTCATCCTTTAGTAGGCATTAGATTGTTTCTTTATCTTGGTTAATGTAAACATGCTGTAAGGAACATAGGAATGCCTGCCTGTTTTCGAATTAGTGTTCTTATATTCTTTGAATAATATCCAAAGTGGAATAGCTGGTATCACCTTGTATTCCTATGCTTTATTTTTTGAGGAATCACCATACAATTTCTATAGTGGCTGTACCAGTTTGTGGCAATTCAATTTTCCCAACGTCATTTATTAAAGAGGCTGTCCTTTCCTCATTGAATGTTCTTGGCTACTGTGTTGTAAATTAATTGTCCGCTTATGTGAGGGCTTATTTTTGGGATCTCTTCTGTTCCATTGACCTGTATGTCTGTCTTTATGCCAATAGCATACTGTTTTGATTACTCTAGCTTTGTAGTATAGTTTGAAATAAGAGAACATGATGCTTCTGGTTTTGTTTTTTCTCAAGATTGCTTTGGTCGTTTGGAGTTTTTTTGTGTGTTGTGTGTGTGTGTGTGTGTGTGTTTGTATGTGTGGCTCCATACAAATTTTAGAATTACTTGTTCTAGTTCTGTGAAAAATGCCAATTTTTGATAGGGATTTCATTAAATCTGTAGATTGGTTTTGGCAGTATGGAGTTTCTTTGTTTTATTGGCAAACCATAGCACTAAGGAAGGCTGGGATATTAGTTTTTTGTTTGTTTGTTTGTTTTTTTACCATTCTGTACTAAAGGAAAACAGAGGAGAAGGGATTTTGAATTGGAATTAAGCCACTGAAAGTATGCCAAGAATGGGATGGATAATAAATTTAATCTTGGCCATGTTTGTGGAGGAGACATTTATGCAATGGAAAATGTACTTAGATTTTAGAATAAGTTGTCAGAGCTTGAAAGATAGATGTAGAGGTGATCTGCATTTGGTTCATATTCAGACCTTTATCTAAAGGATTTCAAATTCCAATTTCTCGGTTTTTCTGTCCTGTTTCCATGGCTTCTCTTATTGCCTGAATTCCATTTACTAGGTGTCAGGTCACTTTGTATCAGGGCTGTCCAGCACCATTCAGCTACAGGGCTAGATTCCCTCATGACATCCCGTCATTCTGGTCTATTTGCTGTTATTTCATTAATTGTCCTAAAAATTCTCTTGGGTATGCTTGCTTATTGTGTTAATTGAGGAGGGGGGTGGTTCCTCTATGCATGCTTGGAATTTTAATTCCAGTATGCAGTTTATCAGGGATATGGCAATAACTACATTTCTCAACCCCTCTCCATATATGCGTTTTCATACCTGGGGGGAATGGATTGTTGCTGAGACTGACCACACTGGGTGTATAGTGCCTCTCACTTCCTAAACTGTTTCCTTCCCGTCTCCCTGATGGTGACTTGATATAGGAAGAACTGGCTTCCAGGCAGAGTGCTGCTAAGGACTGTTCCTAATTCTTCTGCTAAGGAAGTAATCCTGCTTGTTTTGTCATCAGTGTTCCTTTCCGGCCTTGACTACAGCAGATGGGGGATCAAAGTCACACTTTAAAAAGCTTTCAGACTCTATTACAAACTACTTCCTCTCCCGGGAGAGAGGCTTTTAAGTAATTCAAGGCTTTTATGGGTTATATTTCATATATAACAAGTCAGTAAAAATTATCTAATTATTCTAGGTCTTTTGCAAATATGGGGATGTCCCTTTATGTGCTGATTTTCAAGGACACGCTTCCCCTTTGATTAAAGTAAGTGGTGACTAACAGCTGTGGTGCTGAAGCCAGGTGTTTTGATCAGTTGGGAATGTCTATCTTCTCCAGGTCAACCAGCCTTCCCTTTATACCAATCACTTTTGCAGCAGAATATCATCTTAGGTGTTTTCCTGTAGAACTTGCTGCTGTCTGCATGTACTTGAAGCTAATTTTACTGTCAGTGTTGGCGCAGACTACTGATGTGCAACACTATGAAGTGTTAGCCCTGGGATTGCTCTTGGACATCTCACAGTCCTCGACATGTATGGCACACCTGGTCCAGTACAGCTGAGCAGCATGATGTGGGGTGCCTTGCTTGGTGACATTCTGTAGCAAATGTGGATGATAGCTTTGTCAGACACCTTCTGTTGACCTGTCTGGGCATAGACTTCCTCTCCTCTGCCTTGTAAAATATCAGATGCTGGGAGGACAGGGCGGGTGGAAGCAAGATCCTCGTTGGCAGTTCCGAGGACAGCGTCCCAGGAACCGCCAACGAGGCACCCTGTTGTATTGATGGGTGGCCACAGGCTCTCCAAAAGGCCTGGGATAGGCTTTCCCACCAGAGTTGCATGCCCCAGCAGCCTCTGGGGCTTCTCCCTTGGGCTCCAAGGTAAGAGGAAGGTTGCAAAGCACGGAAACAGTGGCACACGGTACATGACACTCCCCCCTTTCTGCCTCTCTCCTCCCCCACCACCCTGTTTTCTCCTGCCTTTCCTTCCCCTCTTCCATCTCCGCTGTTATTCTTGCAGCCCTGTTTTTCCAGGAAGGAGTTGATATGAATAGTATGTACCATACAGAATGATATATGCACATTTTCCAGATTTTACAAAACAGAATATATAAGCGTACATTTATTTGTGTATCTTTTGAAATGGGAGTATGGTAGTCAGGATATAGTCAAGAGAACAAGTCTCATGAAGTAGGTGAGTAGTGGGAATTTAATATAGGGAACTAATTTCAAAGGTATTGGAAAAGTCAAAAGAGCAAATATGAATCTGTTATGCAATGCAGAGGCTGCCAACTGCAGGAAGCAGCTATGGTCCCTTTGGCTAAAGAGACAAAAATGTTGAGGGGGCCGGTGAGGAGGAAGATGGAATGAGGGTGCTCCCTGGTGAGAGCAGAACCCGGGATTCAGGGTCACCCAGTAGACCTGTGGAGCTGCCCATGGGGAGCTAAAACAACAGAGGAGCTATAGCTATTGCTGGAGTTGCCACCTGAAATAGAGGAGGTGAGGGGAGAAATACCCTGACTTTTTCTCGCCTCATGATGTCTGGTCTCTTGCTAGTCCCTCATCAGCCAAGACACCAGTCACCAGCTGTCAGGGAAACCTACGCATTGGAGTTCGCGGGACTCAGTCATGTGAAGAAGCAGGCAGGGGAACCAATGGGAGAGCAAATAGGCAAAGGACTGGCACAAAAGTATGGTTCTGTTGACTATAGTCATGTACGAGGCACATCCCTAACGCACTTTCCATCATTTCCCATTTTAGATTTTTTAATTTCTAGGACTTCTTTAATTTCTCTTGGAAATGTTTGGAGTGGAGAATTCAACCTGTATGCAATGTTCTGCAGTGGCCTCTAAATTTGTTTTCCTGCTTCCATCCTTACCACCCCCATCTCTAATCTGGGCTCTACACGCAGTCAGAGTGATTCATTTGTAAGAAGAGTGGGTTTGTTTCTCTTTACCACCTCCAAAGGGTTCCACCACACTACCGTTGATGTCTTTACAGTGTCCCATCTCACAAGGCCCTGGAGGTGTTCTGCCCCCTTTCTCTCAGACCCCATCTCCTGCTCCTCCCACCTTGCTCTTTCTGCTCTAGCTAAACACATCTCCTTGCTGTTGGTGGAACATGCTGGCATGTTTTTACTTGTGCCCCTTATGGACTGTTCCCTGTATCTTGAACACTCTTTCTGCAGGTTTCCCTCCCTCCCATCCTCCATCTTTGCTCAATAATCAACTTGATAAGGTGTTTCTTGACCTCCCTACTTAAAATGGCCCACTCTTCTTATTTGCAAACTACTTTCTGAGTTTTATTTTTCCCTGTTGCACTGAACACCTCTTAATATACTCTGTAATATTCATGATCTACCTCTACTTTTCCCCCTCTCTAGCTCCATTAATGTAAACTCTATGGGGGCAAGGAAACTTTTTGGCAGTTTTATTAAATAGAACATCTGGCTCATATACTGTTGTTGGATGAATGGCTAGGGCAGTGGTCAGCAAACTCAATATGTCAACAGAGCCAAATATCAACAGTACAATGATTAAAATTTCTTTTGAGAGCCAATTTTTTAAAACTTCTTCTAACACCACTTCTTCAAAATAGACTTGCCCAGGTCATGGTATTTTGTGGAAGAGCCACACTCAAGGGGCCGAAGAGCCTCATGTGGCTCACGAGCCATAGTTTGCTGACCTCTGGGCTAGGAAATCTTCCTAGATTTTTAGGAGTTCTTTCTCAAAATATCTCTTAGTTGTTTTAATTACATTTAATGTTACAGTAATAACTTATTAACTTGCTTTTCATGAGCCTTTCCAAAGTGTTTTACCTTAATTTTTAATAGAAAAAAGAATTACTTTTGACTAAAATTTTTGAGGTTGTAAGGAGTTCTCTAGATGCACATTACACTTCTGACACCTTTTATAGTTCGTTCATGGACAATTACTTGTAGCTTATCTTCCTTGTCTGTAATAGAGATAATAATAGTACCCAATTACATGGTTGTAAATATAAAATTAAGGCATGCAAAACTTCAAACTTCACATAAGGGCTCACTAGATCTTAGCTATTCTTATAAGGTTGGGTTTACATGCTGCATTGACCAGGAAAATGTACCCAACTGGTATCCTGCTGTGGAACATAATTGACAGATAGCCCAGCTGCTGCCCCTTTGATTCCACCTTCACTGTGATGTCATGTTTTCTGTGATGTCACAGGCCTGCTAGCCAGTGATTGGGCACAGAGGTGATAGTAAGGCACACCCATTCCTCTGAGAGTGGGCTCGTGCTAGCAGGTGAACCTTTTTATGATTTTTGCTGTAAGTCTAGTTTTCCTTCCTTCCTTCCCTCTTCTCTTCCACTGACATCAGCCCTGCATTCTGTATAAGGATGCTCCTTGTCTTCTCCTGTACCTATTTGTCATGGACTGAAATGTTTGTGTCTCTCCAGAATTCATACCTTTAAATCCTAAAATGAATTTGAAAGGTGATTGGGTCATAAGGGTGGAGCCCTCCTGAATGGGATTAGTGCCCTTGTAAAAGGGACCCCAGAGAACTCTCTCACCTCTTTGAGTTGTGAGGACACAGTAGGAAGAGGGCCATGTCTGAACCAGGAAGTGGGCTCTCACTAGACGCTGAATATGCTTGTGCCTCCATCACAGACTTTCCAGCCTCTAGAACTGAAAAATAAATTATTTTTGTTTAAGTCACCCAGTCAGTGGCATTTTAAAAAAATACTTTTTATTGATTTTTTTACAGAGAGGAAGGGAGAGGGATAGTTAGAAACATCGATGAGAGAGAAACATCAATCAGCTGCCTCCTGCACACCTCCTACTGAGGATGTTGGGGATGTGCCCACAACCAAGATACATGCTCTTGACTGGAATCGAACCTCGGACCTTTCAGTCTGCAGACCAATGCTGAGGGACCACCCCCACCATCCCCCATGCATGACTGACAGGGTGGTTAGGGCTGTCAGGCAGGCAGGTGAATGGTTAGGGGTGATCAGGCAGGCAGGCAGGCGAGTGATTAGAAGCCAGTGGTCCCAGATTGTGAGAGGTCAGTCTGTCATCCCCTGAGGGGTCCCGGATTGCAAGAGGGTGAGGCATAGGCTAAGCCCCCCCCCCCCAAGTGAATTTCATGCACTGCGCCTCTATTATTTAAATAATAAGAACAGTTATTATAAATAAAGCTGACATGAGTGAATTGAGAACTGTCTCATTGTAGACATACAGCATAGCTAGTCCTAGTGAGAACAGAGTGCTCGGTGGCTAGGAAAGGAGCCACTAGCTACAGTATGCCCTTTGCAGAATAAGAATGCTGCCCAAGCGACTGGAGATCTAAAACTGTGGCCTTACTGGCCTTTTTTGGAGCTTCTGCTGATTCTTATTAGCTTTTTGATTGAGTCCTTCAGGGAAAGACTCAATCAAACGCTGCTTTTATATCAGCCACAGCAGCTGCCTACAATGGTAAACACACATGTTTAATAAAACTTTGTCAGCCCTGGCTGGTGTGGCTCAGTTGGCTGACCATCCTCTCATGCACTGAGAGGTCACAGGTTTGACTCCCTGTCAGAGCACGTCTCAGATTTCGGTCTCAATCCCTGGTCTCAGTGGGCAGTAGTATATGCGGGTGGCAGCTGATTGATATCATTCTCTCACATCGATAATTCTCTCCCTCTCCTCCCTCCCTCCCTCTCTCTCTTTCTCTCTCTCTCTCTCATACACATACATACATATTTAAAAACACACACACACACACAAAAAAAAACTTTGTTAAATTGAGAAGACATTCCTTAAATGACAGATACTGTATTCATTTTACTTGGGGATTTTGAGTAGATGTTAAAGACTTTATGGCTGGAGAGCAAACAGAGATTGAGGAGCTCTAGAGATCTTGAATTCTCAGATGTTACCAGGGAATTTCTCGGCAAATCTACACCAGTGGCATTTTTGCTGTCCAAAGTACAAATAGTGAAGCTGTCAGAATTCATTTATGCTATAAATACATTTAAAAAACACAGAACCAGCCCACCTCCACTCTTAGTCTGATATTCATCTACTGGAGTAGATGGTGAGGGACCTTCGTAGAAGAGAAAGAGGCAAAAGAGAAAGGGGAAGGGGGAAGTAGGTGCAAAGTGGCAGAGAGAGACTGTCTCTCAGAGACCCAGCTCCAGAGTTAGGTCTCTTCCAGGACATAATTTATTGAATTTTCTAAGTGACTGTTCAGTGGTGTCTCTGTTTTTTTTGCAACCAAAATAGCCCTTCTAATTGCAGCTGATCCCCATGCAATAGTTGATAACAGGGCTCTACTACATAAAGACTGTGGAACTAGTGTCTTCAGAGCGTGTTCGAATTCAGAATCTTGCTCTGGCCACCAGGTAACCCAGTAGGTTGCTGGTTTAATCCCTGGTCAGGATATATACAAGAATCATCCAATGAATGCATATATAAGTGGAACAACAAACTCTCTCTCATCAATGAACAAAATATTTTTAAAAGGAGAAATTTGCAGTCTCTAGCCTCTCCCACCCCTAACGATGGAATTAGTCTGCATTTTAGCAAAATCTCCAGGAGATTTGTATGCCTATTAAAGCACTGTCTAGTGGATACTCTTGCAGTAAAGCTATCTAGGAGAGAGAAAGGGATGGACTACATACCTAATTAAAATTTTATTACCTGTTGGACTGCCTTTTCATTCTCAGTATTGAGACTTTATGGATGTATCATAAAAATGATTTATTAAGCACTTATATGATAAGATTCTGTTAAACACTTTGTACATACATTTTTTTAGTACCTCAAACTTAAGAGTTAGGTTCTAATTTATTTTACAGAGTGGGAAACTGAGGCAAGATATGCTTGTTTTTTTCTAAAATAAAATGGCATTGTACAATTTAAAAGTTACTGAGAGACATGAGGTTCAGATGTTTCTCTCCTTGATAAGGATTGAATTTTTCGAAGCATACTTCTTGATATAAAATAATTTAAGATTTAAATAAATTTGGCCTTTGAGAAGATAGAACATATTTCTTTTCCTGCTCATAACAAGTCATGAATAATATACTCCTTTTTTATTTAAGCATAAGAATACTATTCTTAACTTGCTGGGCCTACAAAATGTTTGCTGACCTCCATATTATAAATTTTATGATTTTTACTGACCCTGTCATGGTTATAGTGGTGCAGTTAAGATGCTTATTTTAGAATGTTTCATTTGATATTTTTAGTGTGCATGTGTTTCTGGTTTCAGTAAGTTGAGAAGGTTTCATGTCGTATTTTGCTTATGTGATCTCAGTATGTCCCCTTATCTCAGTGGTTGGCAAACCACGGCTCACGAGCCACATGCGGCTCTTTGGCCCCTTGCGTGTGGCTCTTCCACAAAATACCACGGCCTGGGCCAGTCCATTTGAAGAAGTGGCGTTAGAAGAAGTTTAAGTTTAAAAAATTGGGCTCTCAAAAGAAATTTCAATTGTTGTACTGTTAATATTTGGCTCTGTTAACTAATGAGTTTGCCCATCACTGCCTTATCTCATTATTTATCTTTAGGATTTTGCTAATCATGTTGTTACTACCCCATTATGTTGTTTGCTTGATTTTCTTCCCGTATTTTTCAAAATACTTAGTAAGGTACCAGTTGGAAGGCATAATTGCAAAGTGTAGACTTTGAAGTCAGATTCCACATGCTAGCTATATCACTGGACCAATGTATTTTTCCTCAGCCTTATTTTACCCAGCTTTAAAGTGGAAATAACATGACTAACTTTGCTCCCACATCTCTTTAATAGTATTTACCCCACAAAAAAGCTGGGGTAAACACTATTAAAACAACAAAGAGATCCCAGCACACCCCTCTTTGTATGGCCCAAATGTGGAACACTGACAACACCACATGTGGGTGAGGAGGTGGAGCAACTGGAACTCTCATGCTTTGCTGCTGGGAATATAAAATGGCACAGTTACTTTGGAAGGCAATTTGGTGGTTTCTTATAAAACTCTTACCAAATAATCCAGCAATCACACTCCTTGTTATTTACCGAACAGTAATTGAAAACTTACATTCACATAGAGGCTTGCATATGGGATGTTTACAGTAGCAAAAGCAATCAATATGTCCTCCAGTAGTAAATTGATAAAGTGTCATACATCCAGACAGTGGAATATAATGCAGCACTAAAAAGAACTGGACTGTCTCTCTATATAAAAGGTTAAGCAACTGGTCAACCAAATGACCATCCAAACGGTTACCTAAGACATGCACTGACCACCAGGGGGAAGACACTCAATGCAGGAGCTGCCCCCTGGTGGCCAGTATGCTTCCACAGCTAACCTCCCCTGGTCCGTGCCCCTAGACGGGTGAGATGGCCCCGATCGCCGCCCAGGCTAAGGGACCCCACCTGTGCACTAGGCCTGTAGTCAAGCTGAAAAAGGCCTGCAGGAAACTTAAATGTGTATTACTGTGTGAAAGAAGCTAATCTGAAAAGGCTTCTCTACGATTCCTTCTGTATGACATTCTGGAAAAGGCAAAACTGTAGAGAAAGTAACAAGATAAGTGGTTGGTGGGATGGGAGGAGGAATGAACAGGCAGACACAGGATTTTTAGGACACTGAAATGCTCATAGAGCAGTGATGGATACATGTCATTATACGTTTGTCTAAACCCATAGAGTGAGCACTGCCAAGAGGGAGCTATATTGTAAAATGTGGACATGGTGTGATTACGACGTGCTGATGTAGGTTTATCAATTGTGACAAATGTTCCGCTCTGATGGAGGATGTAATGCGGGAGGCTGTGAATTAGGAGGGATGAGGTATTTAGAAGTTCTCTGTATCTTTCTCCTTAATTTTGTTGTGAACTTAAAACTACTCTAAAAATATTATGAAACAAAAGTGTAGATAATAAATATTACCTTTAAAATTTTCAGTCAGAAGTTACTTCTCCCTGGTTCACAATGTTATGGGAAATATTTAATTTTCTGCGTTAATTTAAGGGAAAGTTCTCTGAAAAAAAAAAAGGAAATCTAGGGCGTCCACATCTTACAAAAAAATAGTCTCTATTCCTTAAGTATTTTTTAGTGTCTACTGTCTTTGTTTGTGCTATACTAAAAATGGTGTTATCAAATAAAGCCCTAAAAAGTAATTGAGACAAAGCTGTTTTTTAAAAAATCATACAGTTTTAATGCAGTGATTTTGTTAGAATGCTTCTCTGTAGCCTCCATGTATTGGCAGGCTTTGCTAAAGTGGAACTTTTTAATGATAAAGTTCAGTTTTTAAAAAGATTTCTTAAAAAAAAAAAGATTCCTGTACCTGAAAGGCTGTTAATGTAAATTTACAAGTGATGATGGTTTTGAGTGTTTTTTTTTTTTTTTTACTAGAGAACTGTAAACACTGTCGTTATGGTTAATAAGCAGTTTGAAATGATTAGTTATCCAATTTCACAATAATATTTTAGCACAAAGACAAATGTAATTATTACAAATTAGCATAATTAAGCAATATAAGTATTGCAAGCTGTTCGTATAATTAAATCTAAAAGATTGGACTTGTATAGAAAATCAAAGTGTTATTTTTCATGATTTTGCTTTGAGTATGTTTTTTAATTGTGAGTGGAAAGAAGAAAAATACATAAATGTAGATATTGATTTACATCTTGCAGGGAGAGTCAAAGGGACTTGGTACAGATAAAGACATAATTATCTTGCATTTTTCTCTAAGATAATAACATTGACTTCTAAAAAACTTACAGCTGATGCTGTTTTAAAATCTGAGTGGAGAAAGAATGGGAAGTGGTGGAGGGCTTTTGTCCTTTTCTCATAGCTTTTTTTTTTTTTTTTTACTGTGCTCCTATTGGATGTAACATCAAAAGAATTTTATTGCTAAGTTTGAGGTCCAAGGAATGATTGACATAGAGCACAGTGAGTGCCAACTGAAGTCCATTAGGTTCCTAGTGTGCATAGCAAACAATACCTTTAGTTGTATAGAGAAAGTTTATGGTGGGACACTATACTTACCTTCAAATTGAATATAGTAGTAAGAGACTAGGATTTATTTTTAACAGCTAATCTACTGTAATACCTGGAGGATAGTAGAACTCAAATATTTGTTGAATGAATAAGTACTTAGTACTGAGAAGAAACTCTGAAGGATAACTAAGACATTGGCTTCATCATAAAGACAACTCTCATCCCATCCCTTCCTCACACGGTGAGTTTTCTTAATACTTGTAATTTACATGTTAAACACTAGGTTTTTTTACATTTGTGTAACAGACTTTACAGCCTTTAGTATTTGTTACTTCAAAGTTATACAGCACCTGTAAATAATTAGAAGTAGATGCTACTTCTGTTTTTTGAAGTGTTATCTATCAATATGTTAGGAAGTCCTTTAGAACAATTATTTTTCTAAAATACATTTTTATTGATTTTAGAGAGGAAGGGTGAGGGAGAGAAAAACATCAGTGTGATCCCAGTATGTATTCTTGGCTGCCTCCTGCAAGCCTTGCACTGGGGACTTCACCTGCAACCCAAGCGTGTGCCTGGACCAAGAATGGAACTGTGAGCCCCTGGTTCGTAGGTGAATGCTCCGCCACTGCACTAGAACAATTCTTTACTGGCGTAAATAACTTACCTGGGTATAATACTTCCATTTTACAGATGAGGACTTTACTTGAGTCAGAAACCACTGAGCAAGATAATTGGTACAAGGAGAATATTTAGTAATTAGGGACTTCAGTCTACTGAGTACAATGAAAGGAAAGACATAAGAGGGAAAAATAGAAGTGAAATCCTCAGTTAACTTAGGACCAAGAATACTGGAATCTGAAAACTAGAGAGGAAAAAACAACTGTGAATGATTTAAATGATTGAATAGATAATTAAATAAAAGATGAGTCTCCTCAGTTTAGCAAATTATCTCCTTAATCAGTAGTAGTACTGCTCAACACAGTGTAATGTAATCAGTTTCAAGGACATTTTATCTGCATATATAAAAAGCCACTTAATAAAATGCATTTAAGGTTTCTCCATGTCTTGATAATTCATATTTGCGAATATTTTAAAATATATTACAAAGCTGCTTCATATTAGGGTATAAGAGAGCATTTTTAAAAGTCTTGCCCTCCTCTTACCTGTGCAATTTTAGTTATTTAAAACATGTTTATGATATAAAACAACATACATATATAATATGCATGCAGAAAAGCACATGAAACAAATATAGAGCTTAATAAGTTATTAAAGGCAAACAGCCTCATATTGGTGACAAGGTAAAAGCCTTGCCTACTACTCCAGAAGCCCTCCATTGTCCTCTCCCACTAAGGAGAAGTTGAAGACAAGAGGTTTCTTAATCAGAATTATCATCATGAATTTCCATATGTGTACAGATATATCTAATATCATAATCCTATCTAATAAAAGAGTAATATGCAAACTGACCGTATGTCTGCTATACCAACAAGCCACGCCCACCAGCCACGCCCATCAGCCAATCAGGAGGGAATATGCAAATACACCCAACAAAGATGGCTGTGGCCACTGACAGTAGGAGGGAGGCTTGAGTTTCCCTGACAATGGAGGAAGCTAAACTTTTTTCCTGTCCTTGCCAGCTCAGGCCTCCAACTCAATGCTACAAAGTTTCAATGATAGAAGATAGATAAAAATGACAGCAGCCATAGAGCTGGAGAGCAGGAGGCTTGAGTTGTACCCTGAGATGGAGGAAGTCAAGCTTTCCACCTGCCCTGGCTGGCCCAGGCCTCTGCTTAAGGCTACAAAGGTTCAATTATAGAAGATAAATAAAAACCAACAGAAATGGCTGCCGACAAGGGGCAAGCAGATTTGGCTCTGCTCCAGTCTACAAAGTTTCAATTGTAGAAGATAAATAAATCTCAGATACCATGGCCTATGCTTGGGTCACTGGGGGGCTTGGCCGGCCTGCAAACCACCACAGGCCCTTCACCCAGGCTGTCCAATGCCCCAAGGGAAACCCCACCCTGATCCGGGATACCTTTCATGGCAAACCAGCTAGCTCACACCGGTGCACCAGGCCTCTATCCTATCTAATAAAAGAGTAATATGCAGATTGACAATCACTCACACACACAAGATGGTTGCCTCCATGTGGTCAAAGATCCTGCCCCCAAGTGGACATAGGATAACCACCACAAGATGGTCAGCAGAGGAGGGCAGTTGTAAGGGACCAGGCCTGCAAGGGAGGGCAGTTGGGGGTGATCAAGCCTGCAGGGGAGGGCAGTTACGGGTAACCAGGCTTGCAGAGGAGGGAAGTTGAGGGTGACTGAGCCTGCAAGGAAGGGCAGTTGCGGTGGCGGGGCAGGGGGAACCCAGGCCTGCAGGCTAGAGCAGTTGGGGTGGACCAGGCCTGCAGGGGAGGTTAGTTAGGGGTGACCTGACCTGTAGGGGAGGGCAGTTAGGAGCAAACAGGCTGGCAGGGAAGCAGTTAGACATCAATCAGGCTGGCAGGGGAGTGGTTAGAGGGTGATCAAGCTGGCAGGCAGAAGCAGTTAGGGGCAATCAGGAAGGAGGCAGGTGTGCAGTTGGGAGCCAGCAATCCTGGATTGTGAAAGGGATTTCCCAGATTGGAGAGGGTGCAGGATACACTGAGGGACACTCCAGCCCCTGAGCCCATGCATGAATTTTGTGCACCTGGCCTTTAGTTTATAGAGACCGGTGCATGAAATTTGTGCATGGGGGGGTGTCCCTCAGCCCAGCCTGCACCCTCTCCAATCTGGGACCCCTTGAGGGATATCTGTCTGCCTGTTTAGGCCCGATCCCACCAGCAGTTGGACATCCCTCTCACAATCCAGGACTGTTGGCTCCCAACTGCTTGCCTGCCTGCCTTCCTGATTGCCCCTAACCACTTCTGCCTGCCAGCCTGATCACCCCCTAACCACTTCCCTGCTAGCATGAGTGATGCCTAATTGCTCCCCTGCCAGCCTGATTGCCCCCAACTTCCCTCCTCTGCCAGCCTAGTCACCTCTAACTGCCCTTTCCTGCAGGCTTGATTGCTCCCACCTGCCCTTCCTTGCAGGCCTGGTCCATCCCAACTGCCCTCCCCTGCTGGTCTGATCACCCACAACTGCCTTCCCTTGCAGGCCTGGTCCCTCCCAACTGTCCTCCTCTGCTGGCCATCTTGTGGTGGCCATAATGTATCCATATAGGGGCAGGATCTTTGACCACATGGGGGCAACCATTTTGTGTGTTTTGCTGTGATAGTCAATCTGCATATTGCTCTTTTATTAGATAGGATAGAGGCCTGGTGCATGGGTGAAGGCCAGCTGGTTTGCCCTGAAGGGTGCCCTGGATCAGGGTAGGGGTTCCCTTCGGGCGTGGGGCGGCCTGGGCGAAAGGCTCGTGGTGGCTTGCAGGCTGGCTACAACCCCTGGTGACCCAAGTAGAGGCCTTGGTATCTGGGATTTATCTTCTACAATAGAAACTTTCTAGCCTGGAGTGGAGCCAAGCCTTCTGCTCCCTCCGTGGTGACAGCCATTTCTGTTGGGTTTTATTAATCTTCTGTAATTGAACCTTTGTATCCTTAAGCTGAGGCCTGGGTTAGCCAGGGTGTGTGGAAAATTTGGCTTCCACACATTGCCGGGAAAACCCAGTCCTCCCTCCTACTCTCTCCATGGCTGCAGCCATCTTGGTTAGGATTAATTTGCATACTTGCTCCTGATTGGCTTTTGGGAGTGGCTTTTGAGTGTAGTGGAGTGATAGTTAAATAGCATATTACTCTTTTATTAGATAGGATATATATTATATATATGTGTGTATATATATACAGACACACACACACACACACACATATATATATTTGACTATATATCTACCTATCTAGACATATAGATACCTTTTACACAGGAATAACTAACCTAGTAATAATGAGTCTTGCTTCAAATACTACTTTCCATAAATTCATCCAATTGTGGCAAATTCTGGGGTTTCAGAAGATGTCAGTTGTATGGTGTGCCTCTCTTCAGCACTATCTGTATTAGATTTGTTTGCATTCATGATGAAAACTTCAATTTAGATTAAATAGTTAGTTTGATATAGAACTCTTCATTTGCCTCAAAGCAATACTTGTGAGCATTTGCATGGGTCTTCTCTGTTACCAAGGAAATGCGTATGTCTTCTCAGCTTTGCAAGTAGGTAGAGCTGCTCTTATCAAGTTTCTTATTGTTACCCCACAGGACCTCATGCACTTGATTAGTAAAGTTGTCATGGTGTTAAAGAGTAATATGTGGCAGAGAGTTCAACAGAACTATAATTCTGCAAAACTATGTTTTACTTTCTTAATTCTAAATCATACTAGTCCAAAACCACATATTTTTGATAAAAATATGAATAAAGACTGTGAAGCCTCCCAGTTCTATGTGTACAGAAAGGGCTCAACCAGGAAGCAGAAACCACAGAGTAAGTTGAACAAGAAAAGTTTAATTAAAAATTAACTATGGTGGGGAATTCACTACAAATGGCTAAAAGGAACTTTAAACAGTGTCTTAATTAGATGAGTGAGAGTACCCGTGTGTTATGGTCTAGTTTGTGTTCCCTCCCAACTTCACATGTAGAAATCCTAACCCCATTTAACCGTGTCCTTTTAAGAAGAGGAGACGAGGACATACAGAGAGACTCATGCCAGAGATGCAAGCACACAAGAGAGACCATGTGAGGACACAGCAAGAGCGAGGCCATCTGTTCAGCAAAGAGAAAGGCCTCAAGAAAAACCGAAGCTGCTGACACCTTAATCTTGGACATCCAGCCTCTAGAACTGTGAGGAAATGAATTCTGCAGTTTAAGCCATCTAGTCTGTTTCTTTTTTATTTCTTGCTTTTGCATTATCCTTGATTTATAATAAGGAATGCCAAA
Source organism: Antrozous pallidus (assembly GCA_027563665.1). Taxonomy (NCBI): domain Eukaryota; kingdom Metazoa; phylum Chordata; class Mammalia; order Chiroptera; family Vespertilionidae; genus Antrozous; species Antrozous pallidus. Next base: position 16,004,501 of record CM050521.1, on the reverse strand, counting down.
GAGATAAGTTGGGGGAGAGTACATCATGATAGTATTTCTTTTTGGGTAAAAAAAAAAAAACTATAAATTTTTTCAGCATCAATAATATTGAGTAATTATACATAAATAGATATATCTAATATTGGTAGAAAAAATTTACCCAAATTGAAGGAGTGGATATTAAATTTTTTAAATTTTATTTTTATTGTTGAGAATATTACAGGTATATCCCCTTCTGCCTCTCTACACCTGGCTCCTGCCCTACTCAGGCCTTCAATGTCAGTGTCCATTGACTATGCACATATACATATATAGCAAGTTCTTTGGTTAAACTCTTCCTGCCTTCTGTCCCCTTTCCCTTTGAGATCTGTCAGTCAGTGCCATACTTCCATGTCTCTGGACCTGTTTTGTTCATCAGTTTATCGTGTTCATTGGACTCCACATATAAGTGAGATTATGTGATATTTCTTTCTCCTACTGGCTTATTTTGCTTTGCATAATAATCTTTAGGTCCATCCATGCTGATTCAAAGAATAAGAGATCCTTCTTTTTCACAGCTGCGTAATGTTTCATTGTGCTAATGTACCACAGTTTTACTATCCACTCATCTACTGATGGGCATTTGAGTTGTTTCCAATTTGAATGCCTTTTATTTTTCCTTCTGTGGCTAGGACTTAGAGTACTATGTTGACTGGGTGGTGAAAGTGGACATCCTTGTCTTGTCCCTGTTCTTAAGGGAAATGCTTTTAGTTTTTGTCATTGAGTATGATATTGGCTATAGGTTTGTCATTTAGAGCCTTTATCTCTTGTAGTATAATCCCTCTACTCCCACTTTGCTGTGAGTTTATTTTTCATTTTTTAATATATTTTATTTATTTTTTTACAGAGAGGAAGGGAGAAGGATAATTAGAAACATCCATTAGGGAGAAGTGTCAATCAGCTGCCTCCTACACACCCCCCCCACTGGGGATGTGCCCGCAACTAAGGCACATGCCTTTGACCAGAATCAAACCTGGCACCATTCAGTCCGCAGGCTGACGCTCTATCCACTGAGCCAAACTGGTTTCGTCTTGCTGCAAGATTTTAGAAAAATTCGGTGCTGGATTTTGTTGAATGCTTTTTCTGTGTCAGTTGATAATGACCATGTGACTTTTTTTAAAAATTGAAATTCTTTATTGCTTAAAGTATTACATGAGTTTTCTTTTTTTCCTTATTGACCTTTCCCTGGCCACCCCCATCCCCTAGCACAAACCCTCACCCCACTAATCGTCTGTGTCCATTGGTTATGCTAGTCTCTAGTATTTTTGTGGCAGCCCTAAAGGACAAACCAAGGAAGGGATAAAGTTGGAAAAAGAGCTACCTCTCCAGCACTGGAATTCAGACCTCTTAGTAGAAGGTATGCATGCAGCCCACTGATGTTAGAAGTTTCCTGGGTTGTCCAGGCCAGGGCTGGTCCTGTTGCCAGGCAAACAGGAAACCCTTCCAGATTATGGGCAGCTTGAGACTGGCAGGCAAGGAACACCTCTCTGGTGTTCAGGTGGGCCCAACTGGTAGATGGATGCACAAAGGCATTTGGGCAGTGGAAATGTGCTCACTGGTTGAGTGGAGCAAGACCTAGTGTACACTCTGTCCATGTCAGGAGGCCATGGTGAAGTGTTGACTGGGCTGAGATGGGGCTTTAAGATCACTGTGAGGGTCTGTGGTTGGGGCATGGTGGTTGGGGTGGAGCTCTGTGTCCCTCATTTGCGCCTCTCATATTATGGGTTATTGTCTCCTTTTAATCACCCTATTCAAGTTTAAGGGTGGGAAGGGCTATAGCAAGTTAATATCTGTGTGCATTTTTTTCTGTTCCCTTTGCTGTGGTTGGGGAAGGGGTTTATTTTGTGAGTTAACGGGGCACGTGCTTCCTGGTAACAGCTGCGTGTATGATGATGCCACTGTCAGTGTTGGCTTTGCACAGACCCTCATGGTCCTGAGACCCTCAATTGTCCTCTTCTGATACTTGTCCTGGTTAACAGTGTAATTGCTTGAGTCATAACTGGGAAAGATGGTTATGGGGCATGTCAGTGTAAAAGAGATTTGATTTGGAAGGACTGCAAAGCTGGTAAAGTTTTGAGTTTTGGTGCCACTGTTAAAATTAGTAAAAATACTCATCTGGATATAAGCTATCCAAAATATAAAAGAAGTAAATAATGAGCATGTGAGAATTCTTTCAGTGTTAACCAAGGTACGGCAGGGGGGTTCGCTATGGGAATATGAGAAGGAATCCTGTGGCCTTTGCCCTCCAGAAATGTGTGATTAATAAAGGAAGATAAGACACACGTGAAAAGGATAACATATCCCTAAATAGATCAAACAAAATCCTCCCACTGAAGTGTCTGAACTTGTGATTGGTAAGAATGCTCCTGACCAATTTCTAGAGTCTACTCATTGTTTCACTTAACCATTCTTACCAACTTGCCAAGTTTTGAAGTGTATGGTGTTAGCAGTAGCAAATAGGTGAGGATGAGAGCTCCTAGAGGCAGCATGATGGTTGGAGTGAAAAATGATAGTTGACTTCAAGGTAGAACCTAGAAAATCCAATAAATTGTGTAAGAATGTGAAAAGTGTGTCCATCTTGAGTCATTAAATACAGAGAAACAGACTCTTTGTGGAATATGGTGTCCTGAGGGGCATGTGTGTATTCTGATCGAGAGTAATTGCCTTTCATGATGATGAAACAGAGACTTAAGAAAGGTATATTTTCTGCTTCATTATTTAATACCACATACTCTAGTTATTTCCTTACAGTGTCATTTGAATAGGTGTGCTCTTTGTCAGACCATGCCTGTACCTCTCCTCACTTTTTCATCGCTCTCTCCCCCTTTCTGCTAACCTCCAAGGGCCCTTCTACTACCTCTGTAACTTTCTAAATAAACTTTCCCTTATAAAAAAGGTCCTTAAATAACTAATGAAAATGGTAAATTAAATGATCTCTTGTCTTTAAACAAAACTATTAGTGATTCTAAAATTTCCAGCCATTTATTTGCACAGGATTTCTGAGATCAGATGTTTTATTACATGAAAAATATTTTTCTAGCCCTGGCCGGTATTGTTCAGTAGTTAGGAGTCAGTGAGCACACTGATGGGTCTCAGGTTCGATTCCCAGTCAGGGTATGTGACTGAGTTGCAGGTTCAATCCCAGGCCCTGGATGGGGCGTGTGCAGGAGGCAGCCAGTTGATGTGCATTGATGTTTTTCTCTCTCTATTCCCCTTCCTCCCGCCCTTACACTCTCTCTAAAAATCAAGGAAAAAATTTCCTTGAAGTTTAACAAAAAAAAAAATTTTTTCCTGAAAGTAAAAAAGAAAACTCAGTGTGTGTGTGTGTGTGTGTTTGTAAAAATGCAACAGAATAGTCTTCAGTGGTTATCTTTGTGTTTCAAATCTTGATGAATAGATATGCCTTGTTTGGGCTTATGAGAAGCTCTTACAAGAGTGTTTTCTTCTTAAGAGAAACACTGGTAATACCAATGGCTTGGCCCTGGCGTGTGGGGAAAGGAAACTACAGGGGTCAGGATCAGAGCTGTGGACCACAGTGGATTGTTTTACACTAGCGTTTGGCCAAAGTGTAGCTGTGCACTATGTCAAGCTTCACTACAAGCCTGCCAGTGATTGTTTCCATTCAAGTCTGGTTGAAAGGACAGAACAGGTGGGTAATCAAACTTAGAAAGCCTGAACAATAGGATTCTCATTTTAAGTGGTGCATCCTCTCACCTCAGTCAAATTTGACTATGAAATATATCATGAAAAAATTGTATATTAGGAACCCTGGCACTCAGTTGTTTGGAAGGTCGTCCTGTGCACCGAAAGGCTGCGGTTTCGATTCCCAGTCGGGCAGACACCTAGGTTGCAGTTTGATCCCCCTTCAGGGCACATACGGGAGGCAAAAGATTGATGTTTCTCTCTCTTTCTCCCTTCCCCTCGTTCTAAAATCAATGAAAACATATCCTCAGGTGAAGATTTTTAAAAAAGTATATATGAAATGAGAAACCAGGACTTACGTGTGTCATTTTGGTAATTTAAAAAAAAACGTTTTGATAGATGTGTTTGAACTGTATAATGCTCAGTTACAAATGGGAAACATTTCATTTTTAAAGATGAATTGAGTACCTTATTTCTTCATCTTTTTCCCATTGAAGGAGGGGGCAATGACGTCACAGGCCTGAGCTGCCAAGCTGCGAGATCACCATCTAGTGGTTAAAGGTTATTGTAATTTTTGGTTTGTGTCACATTTTCATACATGATTCTGATATAAAACACAGTGGAACATACAGAACTCTGTGTCACATGTAGCAATATGACATTTTCCCCCAGATCTTGAGATTACATTCCTTAATAACAACACATATTCTTCCACGCTGGTTTTCTTATGTTACCAGGGCAAGAATTTAGGGAGGTTTTATTGTGCTTGATCCTCATTTGAAAAGGAAGAAAAAAGTCTTTCTGAATTGTGATTACCCTTTAAAGAGCAAATACTGGCAATATTTAGTTTATTTTACTTAAGATTTGCTTTTTTTTTTAAGCAGCAAGAAAAGTATTGAGTGGATTTCTACAAACAGCATTGAGCTGTATAATTCGTTCAGTTAACAGGTATAACTGAGTTTTCCCTGAGTTTATATACATTGGGAAATGGTAATAAGGAACTTGGGAGAGTGAAGAGAACTATATTTTAATAATACACACACCCAAATTCAATAACAACACACCTATATTGGGTTTTTCTTATTAAAATAATTCATAGTTATTTCATAAAATGTAAAAATAAAAGCATTAAAATGAATAAAAATACAAAAAAAACCACTTAACATGTTATTAAGTAGCCATTGTAAGAATTGTGTCTAATGTTTTTTGTATACTTAAATTATTTTATATGCTTTAATAACTGCCTTTAATCCTTTTTCAGCAACATCTTTTTAATGGTTGCATATTGTCCCACTGAGTGTGTGTATTTAACCAACAGCTTACTAGTAGACTTTTAGGTGGTTGATAACAGTAAAAGAGTAGACATTGTGATTGAAGAACACACTCACAAATTCTGTTTGGGCAAAAGCCTGGGTGCCAAGCATTATGCCAGGCCCTAAAGATAATGGGAGAGACAATTCCTGCACTGATGGAGCTCACGTTCTGATGGCAGTGCAAACACTAAGCAGGTGGATGAAGATGGGATGGTTAAAGTTGGAGAGGTACAACGGGTGTATGTGGGCATATATGTGCATATCTGTGTTAGATAAAGAAGTCAGAAAAGGCATTTTTTTGAGCTGAGATCTCGGGTAAAACAAAGCAGTGAGGTGTATGCTTAGTTGGGAGTAAATCACAATATACTTGTTAATGGCATCCTGTGTACTAATAGTCTTTTTCCAGACTGTTAGGAAGTGGTTGTTAATCTGGCAGCTGTTATGAATTGCTATGTTGATGTACCTCATGTAGTGCTTGTCTCTTATCCTTTGTGCAGTTCAGAACTAATTGAAGATTTAGTTGACATTGAGTGTTCAAGAAAATAACACAAGGAAAACTAGAATGATTGAAAGAAGAACCAAGAAGAGCAAAGATTAAGAATTTATTTTTTTGTATGTATGTATCTCTGAAAAGAACCTCATCGATTGCATCTCTTGTTTCCTCATTGTTTTTTCTGTAGTATAAAATCTAAAAGTTAGACATTATTTCATACCTACATAATTTCTTACATAAGGGAAAATAACTTCTTATATAAGACTGTGATGTTAAAGTTTAAGAGCTTTAGCACCTGACCTCATACATTACAAACTGGTCATTTATACTTTTTCTCACCCATCAGCACAGTCTCATATAGCTTATTTAATTTTGTTCTGGCCAGCAAGGTCTACTTTTTTGTTTTTTTTAGTTAATCCTCACCCAAGGATATTTTTTCTATTGATTTTTAGAGAGAGTAGAAAGGAGAAATGGAAGGAGGGAGACGAGGAGAGAGAGAAACATCAATGTGAGAGAGAGACATACCAATTGGTTGCCTCCACATGTGTCCTTACCAGGACCAGAGATCCAGCCTGCAGCCCGGTTGAATGCCCTTGACCAGGAGTTGAACCCAAGACCCTTTGGTGTACAGGCTGATGCTCTATCCCACTGGTCAGGAAGGTCTACATATTTTGAGAAAAATAATCCAGACAGCTGGGAGAATTAATGCACATCTGCATACACTGTGGGCGTACCACATATTGAACCCTGAATTAACAGTGATTTGTATTTTTTCCCTTTGCCGCCTTAAGTGGTAGCATTTCCTTTTGTACTTGCTTATAGTTCATATTTCTAAAATCTTGGGTATTAAGTCTTGATGGCCAGAAGAAGTTATAAAGATGGGCTCTTGGGAGAGCTTGGTTCTACAGAAGCCTTGGGTTTTATTCCTGTGAATTTTCAGTTAGGCAGTACTTGTCATGCATTAGAGTAACTTTTAGAGCTATCTTGAAATAAATTTCAGATGTAGATGGGTGTTCATGAGCCATAGTTTGAAGAATGACTGAGGAATATAAGGACTAGATTTTGATACTTAAAAAAAAACACAATTTCATATGGATTAAGTTGAATGTTTTATTCATAAGGAGAGCTAGTTTGATCTTTATAGTATCTTGATATTTTAAAGTCCTGTAGTTTCTATGTTTTGAATTCACTACTAGACAGAGTAGATTTTTTAAAAAGGGAACTAAATTGGAGTGGGAGGGCTTAAGAACATTTTACTGGTTTATAACAGCTTAGATAAAATCTCAATCTGAGGAAAAACCAATTCACTCTGATGTTTTCTTCTTTATTTTTTAAATCTGCAATTTTATCATTGCAAACTTGGATTGCAGGTAACCAGTGTTTCTTCAAAACACACACACATACACAAAATACTGCCCAATACAAGATTCCTTATTGTTATATGAACATTCAGAATTTATGTTTCTTATCATTATACGATCTTTAACTATAGTTTACTTTTTTAAGAAAATGGGTACTAGTAAGTGCCATTTTTCTTTTCTTTTCTGTGAATGTCTTATTCAAGGATATGTTCTGTGTTAAGGAAACTTGCTCTTATCTCTTGGCGTTGCAGATATTTTCCTACAGAGGCTTTGGTTGTCATGTTTTTCTTTGTTTTTTTTTTATAAAAGTTTTAGGCAGTCAGATTATCAGTGTTTTCCTTTTGGCCTCTGGATTTTATCTGCAGAAACTTTGAAAGCATTTGTTGAATGTGCACATTTATCTATGGACAGTTTAGCTGTAATTATTTTTTGTAAGTTAATTTCTTAAAGCATTTTATTGTGGTGATTATTATTATTATTATTATTATTGCCATGGGAGGGAGAAGAATTTGTATTGATGTCCTTTGGGTTTGAGGCTTAAAGATGCTTTGGGGTTAGGATATAATGCTTCTAGTAAGTGGCTGAATTTTTTGTATTCCTTAGCTGATATGCCCTGCAAGACCCCTTTCCTTTTGAGTGCTTTCCAAAGCAAGATAAAGTGGAGTCAATTAAATAAGAGCTCTCACTACTAAATTACTGGGCCTTTGGAGTAAAGAAACAAATTAGTGGCTGACCCCCTCCTTGAAATGTGTGGGCCTTGAGGAAGATGGGTTAATGCAGCAGTAAGTCTTCTTTCGGGCTGATAAGAAAGGGGTTATAAAAAACGAAGCCCTGGATGTACTTGATGCTATGGTTGGCATTCTGCATCCTTCCAGTCTGAATAATGCCCTAATACTGAAATCTACACTTCTAAGGACATTCCCTTTACTCTTAACCTCCTACTTCACGGGCATGTTGAGTACAGCCAAGCTGGGAACCAAGAAAAACCATTACCATTGCCTCTGCCATCTGATACTTACCACCTCTGAGGACTTACAAACTTGGAGTCTAACCCCTGGGACCAAGAGTTGGAGATAAGAGGGCATGGACTGGCTCCTCCTTTGTGGCCAGCATTGGAAAAGAGTCATGGTGTGCTGAGTGTTGAAAGTAGGGCTTACCAAAAGCGGAAATAATAAGCTGTTTGTACTGCTGAAGCTGGCATTTTCTCAGTCCTAACTACTGGCTCGAGGACTTGCATCCTGACCAGGACAAGTACACTTAAGCCTGACTGAACACAAGTGACAAAGTGGTAGGTACCCTATCACCTCAGGGAGGCCAGACTTACTGCATTGGGCTTTGCTTGAATCTGAACTGGATCATGGAAGGAGCAGTTAACGAAAGACTTGTTGAGGGTCTCAGCATAGCCCAACCAGCCTGAGCCCATCAGGGACAAGCTGTAGTACAACAGATGGACATGGCGAAAAGGGAGACCACACACCAGAGGAACACTCATGGGACTTCTTACTGATAAAAGAATATTGAGTTATTGTAGGGTTTTGGAGAAGGGTGAAGTTGAGGTGACATTTAAATAAACTATTTGATGGGTTCAAAGCACATCAGGACTGTGTGTAAATGGGCCAACATCAATGCACAGTGGACCACAGTCCTGTTTCCTTGGAAACTGTAAAGTTGAGAGTGATGTGGAATGTTGTATCCAGAACCCTCTTTCGGAAGCTCTTTGCCTGGATCGAGAATCAGGAGAACTTCTCTTGTCAGAGTGATGTAGATCCTCCAGGCAAAAGTGAAATGCTTCATTCTGACTATTGTAACTGCAGCGAACAAAGTTTCTGATATGATAGTCTGGGTTTTAGAGAATCAAGTTCTCTCTGCAAGATTAACAGTCTACACTCAGAGAAGGGGGATGTTATGGCACTTAACAGTAGCAGAAAGTCCTTAAGAAAACTCTGGTTTCCTATTAACTTCGAAGCTAGTCTCTTCCTGTTTGTTTCAACCTGATGAATAGGTGAGCTGATTTTTACTTTCTTTTCCTGAGTTAATTTTACTGTTTCTGGTTCCCATGACATGACTCCATCTCAAAGGAGGGAGTGTAAGTCATCTGTTCTGTGAGCACCACCTGTCAGGGACTCTGTTCTCTCTAGGGGCACTGTCCAAGTACTGCTCAAGCTCCTTTCCAGTGTTTGAAGCTGGTGGTTGGACCTTGAGAGGTGTCATGTGAGGGTTGAGGAATCAGATGTTTGGTACTGCTTTGCCTCATTTCCTCACTACCATGAAGTTCTGTGAGTGATTACAGATAATCCTGAAGGTGGCCCTGCCTGCTAATGCCAGGAGACCACCTGGAATGCAGTTACTTTTTTTTTCTTTTTTATTGATTTAAGAGAGGAAGGGAGAGTGAGAGAAAGAAACATTAATGATGAGAGAGAATCATTGATCAGCTGCCTCCTGCACACCCCACACTGGGGATTGAGCCCTAACCTGGGCATGTGCCCTGTCCGGGAATCAAGCTGTGACCTCCTGGTTCATAGGTCAATGCTGAGCCATGCCAGCTGGGCTTGGAATGCAGTTTCTTGATGTTTGAACTTTGTCTCTTCCCTGTCTGAGGGGCCTACAGTGTGCCGTGCAATGCACTAGGCACTTAGACTAATTACTACTATGAACACAGTGTGTGTCCATCTTTGAGGAGCCCCTCTCTGTGTGGGGAGATGCACCTGGAAGCAGATCGTTGCAGTGTGTTATAATGAGTGTTAAACTGTTTGCGACACAAACTAGGCGTGACAAAATCCCCATTTCCAATGTCCGTTGGAACTCTAATACGGCTTCAGTTATCTGGAATTTGGGCCTTGCATTGCAGTGTGTCTGGACTCAAAGAAGAGAGTCAGACTGCCAGTTTACTGAGAGAAGAACACCCTCCAGCAGTTTATAATAACAAGAAAATGGCTGGGAGGCCTCCAGGGCCCAAGGTAGTCTATGCACTGGGGATGGAGCTGTGACACAGGCTCATTCTCACAGAGCCTGGTTTCTAGTGGGGAGAATCCTTCCGCTGGAGGTGGGGTTATCAGCCTCGGTTCCATTTCTATTTGTTGCCCAGTGTGAGCTTTTATTTCAGCTCTCTTTTGAATAAAGAGTGACCAAACCAATTAGAAAACCCCTTTTACAGAGAAATTTGGAATCTAGTCCATGATACTTCACTTTCTTCCTCTCCCTCCCTCTTCTCTTTATTCGTTTCTTATGGAAGCCTCATGAGATACAGGGAAGTTAAGTATCTTGATTACTAAGCTGGTAGGAGCCTGAGCTGTTCTTGGTGCTTCAAGTTTTATTCTTTCTGGAATGGCTTACCTGGAGAATATTTAAACAAAAAGGCCAATAATAATGGTTCTGAAATAGTCCTGCATACCCTTAGGAGATTCATTTTTTCTTTTTTTTAATGTCTTTACTGATTTCAGAGGGGAAGGGAGAGGGAGAGAGAGATAGAAACATCAATGATGAGAGAGAATCATTGATTGGCTGCCTCCTACATACCCCACACTGGGGATCGAGCCCAAAACCTGGGCATATGCCCTTGACAGGAATCGAACCTGGGACCCTTTAGTTCACAGGCCAATGCTCTATCCACTGAGCCAAACTGACTAGGGCAGGAGATTCTTAAACAAATGCTACATAAGGCCTATTGAAATGCCTTGCATTTTGTAGCTTGGGGGATGGAGCTATGAGAAACACAACGGCTTAGTCTCAGGGGGCCTGGCTTGCAGTGGGGAGAATGCTGTGGCTGGGCCGGTGGGGTCATCAGCAAGCAGCCTGGGTTTTGCTGCCATTTGTTTTCCAGTGTGAGCTTTTATCTCAACTCTCTTTTAAATAAAGGCTGACTGAAACCAATTTGAAAACCCCTTTTATAGAGAAATTGGAATGTAGTGATGCTTAATTATTGCTCTCTGCTTAATTCTCAGGGAATGGAGAGAACTTTGGAAATACTATTTGCAATCCTGTTTTAAATATGGGACTCACACAGTAGTAAAAACATTTACGTCTCAAAATTGGAAGGTAAAATTATCCACAAAAGTTGTGCCATGTATTTATCTCACTAGTCGTCTCACTAGGGTGCCACACATTCACTGTTAAATCCATAAATATAACAATTCTTGATAAATTCTTAAAAGCAAAATGTCCCATCCTTGCCAAATACTAGTTAGAAGAAATGTAAGGATGTCATTTTCTATTCACCTGCTTCCAGCTCTACCCTGTTGTAGAGAGCTTCTAATCTTTAAATGTACTAATCTGTTTATATCTGTAAGTCATTTTGACTCTTCTTCAGGTGTTATCTGATCAGTCCTTTCTCCCAGCTTGATAGTGTAATCCTCCCCCTTCCCTTTTGAAATGTGCTGTGGCATCTAATGTTTATTATTAGCGGACCTACCTTTCTCTCTGCTCTCACCCATTTTGCCAAAGATGCTCATTTGCCACTTACATGAACAAAAACTACTTAGATATTGACTATAAACATAGGAAACATATAAGATCAAAGCCCATAAGATTTCTCCTAAGAGGTATCCTTTGCAGATCTGGATGTGGTTTATGTTTTCTGTGGGAACCTTGTTCCTGGCTTCTCTCAGGGAGAAGGACCTAAGCAGCCGATTAAAAGTCCTTGTATGAGGTGGGACTCCAGGGAAGGGAGGTGATGGGAGCTTTCTCCGTGATCTGGGCCTTGCTGGAAAACAGTGGTGAAACCACAGGATAAAGAGCTTCAAAGAGGCAGATCCCAGAAAAAGCCCGGTCTTCAGAGATTTGAAGGTTCCTGGGAATAGGTGTATGAACGTAAGCTGGATGTCTCTGACCCCCTAAAAGTTCAGGAGCGGGGCTGAAAGGCTAGACTTGGCATTGTGCCCCGAGAGGACAGGTAGGCCTGAGTACACTCTTCAAGGGACTGACAGCCTTCTTTCTTCACAGAGCTCACATGGTGAGACTCAGAAGCAGGTGAGGCGCTGGTTCTTGTGGTACCTGAGGGAGCTCCATCAGTACTGATGCCAGAGCAGCAGCACCTCCAGAGTTTCTGATTTAATAGGCATTAGGAATTTTAAATTTCCCCAACACCCAAGTGAATCAGGTGTGCATCCAGATTAGGGAGCCACAGTAGACTGGAGCAATCTATATTAGACCAGCAGAGAGAAAAATCAGAATAAATGGGAAGTAGAAAAAAGTATTTTTTTAAAAGAAATCACGATTGTGATGTTATTTACGTTGTCAATGAAAGAAATATTCAAACCTGTAGAGAATTTTTATGAGCTGGTTTGAGCCAAAACTGATGACAGTTGCCAGGAAGCCATCTCTCAGAGGCCCTTGAGAATGACAGTTTTGCAGGTCCTTGTATTTGCGTTTGAAGTTAGGGAGGGAACCCATGCACAATTTACTCAGGTGGGAGAAAGCCAGGCAAGGACTGGATTACAGGATAGTTAAGTTTTTGTGCTCTCTTGAGGTTGGTTATCCTTTCCAGGAGTATTCTTGGCATTTCAGAGGGTGTTAACCAAGATGCACAAAATAATGAGGGCTTGGTTCAAACCTTTCTCTAAAGAAGTTACACTGGTGCCATGCCTACCCACCATCGTCTGCCTAGTGAGGAGTTGATGATCAGACTACCCTGGGAAGTTAATTTCAGTCACTGGAGTTGTCAGATTTATTGTAGAGTCCCCTTTTAATCCCCAGAAAAGGCCAACAAATACATTAAAATTAAAAAAAAACACACCACCAACAGTGCTAGAAATCGTGGAAGGAAGCTTGCTGTCAATACAAAATAGCATATATATCAAATGACATATATATCAACATGTGTAACTCCATCTATTGAAAAAAATCCTCATTATTAACTAATACACCTAGTATATAATATTCATATAGTGCACAGTGATGTCCAACTTCTGGTTTGAGGATGTTTTGTGATTTGAAGTGATCTTGCGACAACCTGTTTGATAATAGTAAAGGGAAAAGTCATATGGGCTACTGGAGTTATTATTTTCTGGCAAGAGAATATTCCCTGCCAAATAAAGTTGAAACGAATGCTGGAAGAGAATGATATAAAATTACGGTTTGTGATATTATGAATATGTACAGTCACACATGGAAAAGCTCTAGTTGTTCAGGTTTCTCAGGCCAGGTTTCCCCCTGAGAAAACCACTTTTCCCTCCCACCTTTCTCCAGCAATCCTACTCTTCTGTTTTCTTCAAAGCACTGATTATCATGTGAAAGTGTCTTGTTCTTGTGTCCCCTTATTGTCTGTTACCTTCCACTGGACTGCAGGTTCCAGAAAAGCAGGAATCCCACCTCTTTAGTTTGCTGCTGTCCCCAGCGACTAGAATAGGTGCGCTGTGTGTACAAGTGCTCAATAAATACGTGTTGAGTGAATGAATGAATGTGAAAACCGTTTCCTCTTAGAGTGAGGAAAATGCATATTCGCCCAATTTCAATGAGCCCTCTCTTTTTGTGAATTATCTTTAGTACAATTATACATTCATGCTGTGGTGGTAACAACTTTTATATTATTTGTATAACTAATTTTCTTAGCTGTTTTTTTAATGACACACAAACATAAAATGTTTTAAATGTGGAAGAAGGACAGACTTGATATATTGAATAGAAAACATTTGACTTGAATCTATTTCAGTGTGAGAAAATATTTTTATTTTATTTATTTTAATTTCTTTTTTTATTATTTAAAATATTACATAAGTCTCCTTTTCCCCCCATTGATCTCTCCCTGGCCAATCCCACCCCAGGACAAGCCTCCACTGCCCCAGGATCCATGTCCATTGATTATGCTAATATGCATGCATACACGTCCTTCCGTTGATTCCTTACAGCCCGCTCCTCCCCTCCTTCACCCCTGCCCTCCCCTGTTTCCGAGGTTGGATGGTTCCTTCAGTGTATCTCTGTCTCTGGATCTATTTTTGTTCATTAATTTATGTTGTTCATTATATTCCACAAATGAGTGAGCTCATGTGATATTTATCTTTCTCTGAGTGGCTTATTTAGCTTAGCATAGTGCTCTCCAGGTCCTCCTAGTGGTTTTGTTTGTTTGTTTGTTTGTTTTGTTTTGTTTTAACATGGTCTCATAGGGATCTCCCTTTTAAAATAATTTATTTTAGAGAGAGAGGAAGCATCGGGGGAGGGGCTAGAGAAGCGGGGGGGGGGGGAGAGAAAGAGAGAGAGAGGGCGAAAGATAGATAGGTGTCTATTTGTAGTTCCACTTATTTATGAATTCATTGGTTGATTCTTGCCCTGACCAGAGATCTAACCCACAACCTTGGTGTATTAGGATGATGCCAACTAAGCTACTCAATTAAGGGTGTGATCTCTTTAATTTTGGTATTGGAGGGCAGTGCTCACACATGCCTTGTAAACTACAGTATCTCAGTGTGGTAGACAGATTCTAAGTTGGCCCCTCATATTCCCCACCCTGGTATCCTCACCATTATATAACTCCCTCCTTTTGAGTGTCTGTGGGGAATGTGACTTGCTTCTAGCCAATAGAATATAACAAAGGTAATAGGATTTCATACCAGTGATTACATTTTGATATTTAAGACTCTCTCTAGAGACTCACTTTGCTGGCCTGAGTCTCCATGTTGAAACAGCCCACTTGGTAAAGACTTCAGGCAGCCCCCAGGACCTGAGATTGACCTTCAGCTGACATCCAGCACGAAGCAGATGCTCTGGGTCCCATAACCACGGGGAGATGAATGATCTCACTGGAAGCATGCAGCTAGTTTAAAACAGTCAATCATTCATACCTTAGGGGCCAAGAAGGATTTGAAAAGAGTTTTGCTACAAAAGTAACAAAACTTGAAGGAGGTGACCACTCCTAGGTAAGGATGGACCTGTAACAGGGAAACTTGGCTAGATACAGACTTCTTTAGCTTCAGTATTTGCTTATGTCCTAGCCATATGAATGTCTTTCTGTACTTCTTGCTTATATACTTAATATCTTGAGAATGAGCTGATGGAGAGATGTGTGTTTACAGGGCCCACGGATGGCATCAGAAGGATGAAATTCGGTCACAGATTCCCTGAGAAGCCCTCTATATTGATGTTTACCATGGCAACATGTAGGCAAAACCAGAAAAACCAAATCAGGGGCAGTTGGTAGCATAATGGTAACTGAAGCCTGGGAGAAATTTGCATCTTGCTGAGCCCAGCTCCCGTTTCCTCTATAGCCATAGCCAAGCATCTTCCTTTGAAGTGAGCTCTAGCTCAAATGCAGAGCCTGAGCATTCTTTTCACATCCCCCTGAAGAAAAACCTAAAGGGGCACTGTGAGTGGGGGTAGGAAGGAGGCCAAGGACCAAGGTGCAGGGGTGGTGACCGGAGGAGGGGCCAAAATGCAGCCAGCATTCACCGCCCTCTTCATGCTGCTCTTTGTCCTGCTGTGTCTCCTGGGAATCCTGGCCAATGGCTTCATTGTGCTGATGCTGAGCAGAGAATGGAGGCGGCTTGGGAGGCTGCTCCCTTCTGACATGATCCTCATTAGCTTGGGTGCCTCCCGTTTGTGCCTGCAGTGCGTTGGAATGATGCACAACTTCTACTACTACTTCCACCTGGGGGAGTACAGCAAGGGTCCTGCACGGCAGCTCTTTGGTCTCCACTGGGACTTCCTGAATTCAACCACCTTCTGGTTCGGTACCTGGCTCAGTGTCCTCTTCTGCATGAAGATTGCTAACCTCACCCACCCTACCTTCCTCTGGCTGAAGTGGAGATTCCCAGGGTCAGTACCCTGGCTTCTGCTGGGCTCTCTCCTGATCTCCACCATCGTCACCCTGCTCTTCTTTTGGGGAAACTACGCCTTGTATCAAGGTTTCTTCATTAGAGAAGTTTATGAGAATATAACCTACATGGAGAGGTTCATGAGGATGGAAATTCATTATTTTCTTCCCCTTAAATTAGTCACGTTGTCAATTCCTTGCTCTGTTTTTCTGGTCTCTACTGCATTGTTGATTCATTCTTTGAGGAGACACACTCGGACAATGAGGCAAAGTGCCCATAGCCTGCAGGACGCCAGCACCCAGGCTCACACCAGAGCTCTGATGTCACTCATCTCCTTCCTCATTCTTTACATTCTGTCTTTCATATCTCTGATCATTGATGCTGTAGGATTCTTTTCAAGAGAGAGCGACTGGTACTGGCCATGGCAAATTGTAACCTACCTGTGCACATCTGTTCATCCTTTTATCCTCATCCTTAGCAACCTCAGGCTTCGAGAGGTGTTCAGGCCGCTACTTCTGTTGGCCAGGGGCTTCTGGCTGGTCTAGGTGCCGTGGTCTCCTTATTCTGATTCCCAGAAAAAACTCAAGTGAGGATGACAGAACCACGGCCCATTTACATGGGAATATCTTCATAAATAGATGTCTACTGGATCCTGCTGTGGGCTCTTCCTTTGAAAGGAGAGAAGGAGAACAAAATGGGACAATATTAAAATAGGGCCCCATGGGTCCCAGAGAGCCAATATTGTTCAGAAGATCAGAATACAAAATTTTTTGCTATTCTCTGTTTGTATACTCTGTGTTGAGAGGAAGCCTTCATTTAAATGTCTTAAGTATACTATCTTACCTTGAAAGCCTAATGGAAAATTAAGAGAAAATATGTCCGCAACTGAATTGGGGTGTAGATGGGGAAGCAGCAAGCTTCGTGAGGATAATGTCAAGGCTACTACTGAGGGACAGTTGTAGTAGACAGTGGCTGGGTTGTAAGGTCTAAATGCCCTTCCTTTTGTGGAGATTCTTTTCCTCGCACCAAGCTTGGGTAACTTGGTTTTAATTTTGTTAAAGCCACTGGAAGGTTTATTTACACTACCCCCCATCTCTTTTTTAATTGATAGTTCCATTGTTCTGTGTTTGATTTCCTCCTTTCTGAAGTCTAAGTGGCAGCCAGATTTTCCCAGGTTTATTCTACCCCCTCAAACAAATGTCACCAAGTCACGTGATTAGAATAAACATGTACCTCTATTCTGAAAAATATTCAAGAATTTCACTTAGTTTGTGTCAAAAAATGATTGAACCTCTGTATTTTTAAGTAAAATAATGGTCCTATTAAATCTTTGTGTAAATGTTTTAAAATAGTTTGCTCCAATTACTATGCAATTGTTTTTAGAAATAATTTTGTAGGAAAATTTAATTAGAGTTGGGTACTTCTAGGCAATCTTAAAAGTTTTTTTAACTTTTTTTTAAAAAGGCATTAATGTGAAAATCTCAGAGATCAACTGGTAACTGGATTCCTGATAAGGAGAAATTTTAATCTTTCTTGGAGTGAAAATTAGGGTGAATGTTGCTGAGTGGATGCATACTTTGGTGCTGCCACTAATAGCACTCAGTAAATGAACATTGATTTTTGAATCATATTTTATTCTGATTGAGTTATCATAGAAGAGGAATTGTGGAAGTAGAAAAAAAGTATTGCGGCCTTAGGCTTACTAGCATTTCAGAAATGCTCTACCATTTCATGTTCACCAATAAAGTTTGAAAGTTTCCATATTATCCTGTCCTTTCCAGCATTGAGCATTACAACTTTAAAATAGTTCATTTGAAAATAGTTAATTTAATCAAAACAATCTTGTTTTATGTGCAATTACTAGTAGACAAACATATTAACTCATGAATTGTGTGTGTCTGTCTCCTCTCTCTCTTTATATTAATAGTAGAGGCCCAGTGAATGAATTTGTGCACAGGCGGGGTCCCTCAGCCTCGCTGGTGATTGAGGTCTATGGGTGGCTGTCTGGCTGGGGGGAAGGGATCTGGGTAGGTTGGCCTGCCGGCAGGGCAGAGGAGCTGTGGGAGGTTATCTGTGGGAGAACACTGACCACCAGGGGGCAGCTCCTATGCTGAGTGTCTGCCCCCTGGTGGTCAGTGTGCATCATAGTGACTGGTTGACTGGTTGTAATGTCGCTTAGGCTTATATGTAGGAATTGGCACTGTGAGGTGATGGACGTTTGGATGAACAGAAAGAGGTGGACTCAAGGAATACCACAGGTCCTGTCAAGGAGTCCTCAGAATTGTGCCTCTGCAAGCTGTGGGTACGAATACCATATTCCCAAGGCGTAGGGAGCTCTGCCCTTTTATGAATTTGGAGTGAACAGGGGTGTTGCCAAAGCTCCATCCAAAGGGAGAGGGTGAGATTTGGACTTTAATTTTCAGCTATGAATTTGAAAACCATGTGTTGGCAGAAGAATCAGAGCTAAGTGCCTTACCCATTAATCATAAAACTAAGTTGAATTGCCTTGAGAGCAGTGCTAGTAAACAAGCAGAAAGTCATATTAGTTACAGTTGTCTTGCTTTTCATATGTATCCCACATTGAACGTAGACCCGATTTGACAGTGCAGTTTGAATGGCAGCCTTGCTGTGATCTGGGAACAAAAACTTTTGGCAACTGTGAGATATATGTATATGTATATATATATATATATATATATATATATATACACATACACACATATATATAGCATATGTATATATATGTATATATGTATATATAAATATACATATATATGTGTATTTATATATATAAATATACATATATGTGTGCATTTATATATGTATATATGTATATTTATATATATAAATATACATATATTTGTATATATGTGTGTGTGTGTGTGTGTGTGTGTGTGTATATATATATATATATATATATATATATATTTGGATATTACCGCTTAGCAATTATGCTGTCTTTCAGGTTATGTCATAAGCTCTGCGCTCTGTTGTGTGATTGTCATTCCTCATTGGGGTTTACTTTTTAGAATAAACTATATCTTCGATGCCGTCTTGCAACTTTATATGATTGGGATCTTTGAGCTACTCTACACAAAAGAGAAATATTGTTTTTAATTCTAAATATATGGTTTTCAAAGGAACTGCTATTTATATAATTATCTACAATATTCTTTTTCATTTTTAAAAAATATATTTTATTGATTTTTTACAGAAAAGGGAGAGGGATAGAAAGTCAGAAACATCGATGAGAGAGAAACATCAATCAGCTGCCTCTTGCACAATCCCTACTGGGATGTGCCTACAACCAAGGTACCTGCCCTTGACCAGAACTGAACATGGGACCTTTCAGTCCGCAGGCCAATGCTCTATCCACTGAGCCAAACCGGTTTTGGCGCCAATATGATTTTCTTCACATCTAAGAAGAAACTTTAAGAATAACTTTTTTTTTCATTTTTCAGGCTTGAAAACATTATTTTGTGTCTTCTTCAAGGCATTTTGTTTTCAGCCTTTAAAAACCAATCACAGTCTTCTATGATTGACAGTTTTGAAGATCACTACTGAATGATTAGTTGGGTAAGGCAATGTGACATTCCTAAAATATTTCAGGGCCCTCTTTTACTTGATCCAAAGATTAAGTAGTCATTGTTTTGGCTCCTTTATTTGGTTTCAAAAAAACATTAAAAATTTTCTGCCCTGGACGAGTAGCTCAGTTGGTTAGAGCATGATTCTGACACTGGTACACCAAGGCTGTGGTTTGATTCTTGGTCAGAACACATACAAGAATCAGCCAGTGAATGCTGGTGGAAAAAGAAGTCAATCTCTCTCTCCCACACCCTTCCTCTCCTTCTAAAATCAATAAAATAAAAATTTAAAAAATACTTAGAAGTTTTGGTACAAAGGAATACTTTAAAGATATCTATTTTCCTAACAGGATGACCTGTCATGGATTTACATATGACTGTGTTACCCTATCTAATAAAAGAGTAATATGCAAATTAACCATCACCCCACGACAAAAATGGCGGTGCCCATAGCCACAAGATGGTGGCGCCTAGTGCTCTCAGCCCCACCAGAGTCCCCCAGTCTCAGGGAGGGCTGTCGCTGAGAGCCAGCAGTGTAAGTGGCCTGGCGGAATGCTGCCCAGGGGCCCTCGTACCCTTTATAAAAAACAAAAACAAATACAGTCCCCACGGGGTGATCCCACATTCACACACCTGCAGCCTCGAGTCTCAGCATGAGAGGCGCCCGCACCCTCATGGAGCGATCCCCCCGACACACACACACCTAAACCTCAGGGTCTCGGCCTCAGAAGCTGGGCGAGTGACCCTGCCCCACTGGCAGCCTAAGGGAGTCTGCCTTGGAACTTCCCTTGCCCCCAGTCCAGTGTTTGGAGATGGGAGGAGGGGGGTATCTGGGCGATGCTGCCCAGCAAACCTCTCCCACTGGGTAGAAACTTCTGACCAGGTTAGGGAGGTAAATGGGTTTTGTTTAAAATCTTTACAAACTGCAAAGGAAATGTCTGAGGTAGGGTTTCACATCGGAAGTAAATTACAACTAATTTCTGAAGGCAAACGGGACATTGCGACATTGCAGTTACGTTACTGAAGAGTACCCTGAGGTCCAGAGGTTGGCTCTGCCAGGGCAGGGGCAAGAGCTCCCCACCCTGGCTCCTCAGCACCCCGGGCAGGATTCGAGCCCACCCAGGCAGGCCTTTCCCCTACAGTTTTCACCAAGGCAGGGAGGTTTGGTAGACATGAATAAGGAGTGCCCACGCACACGTCCTGAAGATGCCGGGGCAACAGAAATGACAAAGAAATCAGGAAAAGAGCAAAACCAGAAACACCACCGATCCCAACATAGATCATCTTTTTCTTCTGATGATGGTGTGTTTCCTTCTTCGTCTTCTGGAAGCAAGCCAGATTCAAGTACTGACGATTCTACCAACAGAAAAGTTAAGAGAAAGAGAGGATAGAAAAGGAATCAAAGGAGAAAAGAAAGGACAACATCAAGAAAAAGAAAGAGAAGGAAAAAAGAAACAACCACATGATATCACCTTTCCAAGGTCTCATGAAATTCCTGTTTAATGAATTTATTTTATGACATTTTTAGTTTGGGCTTACATTTTTACTGGTTTGTCAAGACCACGGCAGGTACACTATCCAATATAATTTTTTAAAATATATTTTATTGATTTTTTACAGAGAGGAAGGGAAGGGGATAGAGAGCTAGAAACATCGATGAGAGAGAAAAATCTATCAGGTGCCTCCTGCACACTCCCCACTGGGTATGTGCCCTCAGCCAAGGTACATGCCCTTGACCAGAATCGAACCTTGAGTCTGCAAGCCGATGCCACACCAACTGAGCCAGACCACTAGGGCTGTCCAATATGTTAAAGAAAAGACCCTATCTAATAAAGAGGGATATGCAGGGGAGGGCATTTGGGGTGACCAGGCTGGCAGGGGAGCAGTTAGCCATTGATCAGGCTGGCAGGGGAGTGGTTAGAGAGTGATCAGGCTGGCAGGCAGAAGCAGTTAGGGGCAATGAGGCAGGCAGGTGAGCAGTTGGGACCCAGCAGTCCCAGACAGGGATCAGGCTTACACAGGTAGTTGGACATCCCCTGAAGGGTCCCCGATTGGAGAGGGTGCAGGTTGGGCTGAGGGACAACCCCGCTCAGTGCACAAATTTATTGTACCAGGCCTCTAGTATTCCTGATAAGTAACTAAATCGTCATGTTACCTTCACCCTTGTAGCTCAAGCACTGCAGAGCAGTAACTAGGAAATGAAGATCATGACCCTGAATGTAACCTTGCCAATATCAACTGTATGTCTATGATTAATATGGCAGGCACTTGTCTCATTTAGCCAACTCGGCGATTACAGACACCTGAAGGGTCCTGTAAGCCCTCCATGAAGGGACAAGTTTGACGTGATTGACAGCTGACTGAAGACTACAATAAAAACTGTGCATAAGACCAGAAACGCATTTTAGCCACCACTGCCACCTACCTTTACTCATTTTTTTCTAGAATTGTGAACAAAGAGGAATGCAAGCCTATTGTCTCCACAGTGAAATAACAAATGAGAGGCAGCAGAACACTGTATTGATACAAATTCTAGAAGCTTAATTTTCCTATATAGATTATCGGAGTTTTATTATGAAATTTTTCCTTCATCCTTTTTAAACACAATCTCATGAATAGACTAAAAATTCAGGAGATCAGTGATAGTTTCTTTCATCCTGTTTTCCTGAAGGTACTTAGATTCTTTGGAATGTCAGGAAGTGTGAGATCTACAGTTACTAAAATTTATACACTAGAAGGCCCGGTGCATGAAATTCATGCACAGGGGGTAGGGGGTGTCCCTCAGCCCAGCCTGCACCCTCTCCAACCTGGGACCTCCCAAGGATGTCCTACTGGGATCGGGCCTAAATGGGCAGTCGGACATCCTTCTCACAATCCAGGACTGCTGGCTCCAAACTGCTCACCTGCCTGCCTCCCTGATTGTCCCCCAACCGCTTCTGTCTGCCAGCCTGATCACCCCCTAACCACTACCCTACCAGCCTAATTGATGTCAAACTGCTCCCCTGCCAGCCTGTTTGCCCCCAACTTCCCTTCTTTGCCAGCTTGGTCACCCCTAACTGCCATCCCCTGCAGGCCTGGTTCCTCACAACTGCCCTCCCCTGCTGGCCTGATTGCCCACAACTGCCTTCCCTTGCAGGCCTAGAACCTCCCACTGTCCACCCCTGCTGTCCATCTGTGTCCACATTCAGGCAGGATCTTTGGCCAAAAGGGGGCAGTCCTCTTGAGTGTTGGAGTGATGGTCAATCTGCATATTACTTTTTTATTAGATAGGATAGAGGCCTGGTGCATGGATAGGGACCGGCTGGTTTGCTCTGAAGGGTGTCCTGAATCAGGGTGGGGGTTCCCTTGAGGTGTGTGGCAGCCTGGGCAAGGGGCCTGTGGTGGTTTGCCATGCCTCCCCCCCACCCCCCAGCGATTTAAGCAGAGGCTCTGGGATCTGGAATTAATTTATGTTCTATAGTTGAAACTTTGTAGCCTGGAGCGGAGCCAAGCCTTCTGCAAGCTCTGTGGCAACAGCCATTTCTGTTTGAAACTTGTAGCCTAGAATGGCTGCCTCGGCTATGGCTACAGAAGTTTGGCTTTCTCCATCGCCACGGCAACCCTAGTCTTCTCTCTCCAGCTCCCTGGCTGCTGCCATTTCTGTTGGGATTATGTATCTTCTATAGTTGAAAGTTTGTAGCATTGTGTGGAGGCCTAGCCTGACTAGGGCAGGCAGAAAGCTTGGCTTTCTCCATTACCAGGGAAACCAAAGCCTCCCTCCTTCGCTCAGTGGTGGCAGCCATCTTGGTTGGGGTTTAGTTGCTTAGTTTGCTCATGATTGGCTGGTGCGGGTGGCTGTGGGAGTGGCTTGATCAGAGGTACGGTCAATTTGCATGATATGCTTTTATTAGATAGGAAAGGATTAGATAGGATGTTCTAGGGTTAAGGCAAAGGGAAGAAGGAAGAGGCACAGTGGGTGTGGCTGCTGTGTAGAATGAAAGCCTTTGTTGGTCTAGCTCAGTGATCAGCAAACTCAGTCAACAGAGCAGCAAACTACAGCTTGCGAGCCGTATGTGGCTCGTGAACCGCAGTTTGCTGACCACTGGTCTAGCTGCATGCTTTTGAATTTCCTCTTCAACTATTGTCTTTTCCCTGTAGAAATAATCTTTTAGCCATTCCTCTCCAGCTGGTAAGCTTCACTTTCCTGCAAAGCACAGTGGTTGGCTCAGCCATGGTCTCCAGGGTAATTAAGGGCAAGGGCAGCATCATGTTTAAATGCATGGACTTTGGAATCGGCAGACCTGGGCTGGGATTCCCAGCCTTGTCATTTATCAGAACGAACAGTGTCCTCATGCGTCCATGCTCTCCCTCCTGTAAAAGGGGGTGCTAATATCATTTTCCTCACAGAGATGGGAGAAACAGATGAGAAAAATGTCTTTCATTTTAGTGTCTAAAACCTAGGAAGCATTCAATAAGTGAGGAGCTCCTCACTAGGATAAAAATTAAAATGGCATATACATATTGAAAAGCTCATTAAATTTCCCAATTGTCTGCTTGAAAACAACCTAGGTTTGGTAGTTCTGAAACCTGCTTTGGCAGGCAGTCTTCTCCTGAATCCTTTTTTTTTTTTTTTTACACTGTCCTGGGATTAATGACTTTTTTTTTTAATTCTTACTGAATATTTTTTCCAGTTATTTTTTAAAGAGTGGAAGGGAGAGGGAAAGACAGAAAGAAACATTGATGTGAGAGAGACACATGGATTGGTTGCCTCTCGAATGTCCCCAACTAGGACCGGAAGCCTGGAACAGAGGTACAGCCTTTGAGCAGAATTGAACCCAGGACCCTTTAGTCTGCAGGTCGGTGCTCTATCCACTGAACAAAACCGGCTAGGGTGGGATTAGTGACTTTTTATTAAGTAGTTAATAAGTGCTAGACATTTTTCTTTTATATTAGGCTTTTATATTTTATTACTATTTAATTTTTCATCCTCACCCAACAGTATGTTTCTTACTGATTTTAGAGAGGGGTGGTCAGAGAAAGAGGAAGAAAAACATAGATGTGAGAGAGAATCATCAATCATTTGTCTCTCATGTGCTCTTACCGGGGATCTAACCCATGACCTTTTGGTGTATAGAACTATACTCCATCCAGCTGAACCACCTGGCAAGTATTTTATATGCATTAGTTCATTTCATTCTTATGTCAGTCCTGTGAAACGGGTACTCTTATCTCAGGTTTACAGATTGGAAACATAGCTGTAGAGAGTATGAGAATGAGTTATTTTCTCAGTAGCTAGCAAGTGGTAGATCTGGGATTTAACTTCAGCTGTCAGGGTCTGAGTTGTTACTTGTCATTCCTTATCCTGTTAGCTCAGATGCCATCATCTGCTGACTCATATTCTCCCATATTTCCTTCGTCCACAAAGTCTTTTTAAAAGATTTTGAAATAACCTTCACTTGTTTGAGATTTATCGTCTCTGGCAAGGGCATACCCATCCTTGCTAACGCCTTTCTTTTCTTAGGTGTTCACAAGATGGCTTTTCAAATGATTTTGGAGTTAGAGGTCATTTTTTCTTAGTTGAACCTATCTGTGTACTGAAAAGGAAATAGTGAACAGTTTGTTTCCCTGCTCTATAGTTCATCAAATATGGTTTTTAGGACATTGTAACAGTAATTATTAGGTT
Organism: Antrozous pallidus; assembly: GCA_027563665.1. Lineage (NCBI taxonomy): Eukaryota > Metazoa > Chordata > Mammalia > Chiroptera > Vespertilionidae > Antrozous > Antrozous pallidus. The sequence goes on along the minus strand of CM050521.1, from coordinate 15,979,687 downwards.
TATTGGAGGCAAGTAAACTAAATGGTAGATTGGTAAAGTGTTCACAGATATAAAAATATTAAATTAGCATAAAAATTTCTAAATTACAGCTGGCTAACCAATCATTCTGTATTATATTTATATGCCAGTGGTTCAGATAGTTAAAAAAAACTTCTATATTTGTTCATTGACCTTCACGAGAGAGAAGTTGAGCCCAGAAGTCAAACACACTTGAGATTTGCGTAATAACACTGCAACAAACCAGCAATGTGAGACCATGGGAACATCACCTAAGTGGAGTACGTCTTCTTAACTGTAAATTAGAGATAATAAAAATGACCATGTGAGTTTGTTTTGATGATCAAATGGATTTACACTTGAGCTAGCATAGCTCATATTGAGGCTCTGCTGTTTTGACCATGACAGATTTTATTGTTAGTTAACACTAGACAAAATTCATGCACAGGTAGGGTACCTAGGCCTGGCTGGCAATTAGGGCCTATTGGGCCTGCCGGTTGCTGGCCAGGGCCTTCCTTCATCTCATGCCAACCCCTGGTAGTCAATGCATCTCATAATGAGCCATCGAACTCTCGAGGGGACACATTGCACATTATCCTTTTATATATATATATATATATATATATATATATATATATATATGTCATATAGTACATATATGTATCATACAGTGTATACATATCATATAGTGTATATAATATAGTGTACATATATATCACGTGTGTATACATACAAATACCATATGTGTATCATGTGTGTATACATACAAATACCATATGTTCACATATATTTGCGTGTATCATGTGGTATATATCATATGTGTTTGTGTATCGTGTGTCTGTATATATGCCATGTGTGCATATATATATATATATATATATATATAGTGTATGTGTGTCTATATATTGTGTGTGTCTATATATATCATGTGTGGGTGTGTCCTATCTAATAAAAGAGTAATATGCAAATTGACCATACCTCTGATCAAGCCACACTCACAAGCCATGCCTACCAGCCAATCAGGAGCAAATCAACCCCAACTAAGATGGCTGTGACCACTGAGAGCAGGAGGGAGGCTTGGGCTTCCCTGGCAATGGGGGAAGCCAAGCTTTCTGCCTGCCCTGGCCAACCTAGGCCTCTACTCAGTGCTACAAAGTTTCAATTATAGAACATATATTCCAACAGAAATGGCAGCAGCCACTGAGCTTGAGAGAGTGGAGGCTAGGGCTGCCCAGGTGATGGAGGAAGCCAAGCTTATGCAGCTCTAGCGCCTAGGTCTCCACTCTAGGCTACAAAGTTTCAATTATAGAATTAAATAAACCCAAACAGAAATGGCTGTTGCCACAGAGCAAGCAGAAGGCTTGACTCTGCTCCAGGCTACAAAGTTTCAATTGTAGAACATAAATTAATCCCAGATATCAGGGCCTCCACTTGGGTCACTGGGGGGCATGGCCAGCCTGCAAACCACCACAGACCCCTTGCCCAGGCCACCCCATGCCCCAAGGGAAACCCCACCCTTATCCAGGACACTCTTAAGGGCAAACCAGCTGGCCTCCACCCATGCACCAGGCCTCTGTGCTATCTAATAAGAGTAATACGCAAATTGACCATCACTCCAACACATGAGAGGGCTGCCCCCATGTGGTCAAAGATCCTGCCCCCATGTGGACACAAGATGGCCACCACAAGATGGCCAGCAGGTGAGGGCCATTGGGAGGTTTCAAGCCTTCAAGGGAGGGCAGTTGTGGGCAATCAAGCCTGCAGGGGAGGGCAGTTAGGGGTGACCAGGCCAGCAGAGGAGGGAAATTGGAGGCAAACAGGCTGACAGGGTAGCAATTAGACATCAATTAGGCTGGCAGGGTAGGGGTTAGGGGGTGATCAGGCTGGCAGGCAGAAGCGGTTGGGGACAGTCAGGGAGGCAGGCAGGTGAGCAGTTTGGAGCCTGCAGTCCTGGATTGTGAGAAGGATGTCCGACTGCCCGTTTAGGCCCAATCATACTAGGATTGAGCCTATATGGGCAGTCGAACATCCCTTGAGGGGTCCCAGATTGGAGAGGGTGCAGACTGGGCTGAGGGACATCCCCTGCCGTTCGTGCACGAATTTTGTGCACTGGGCCTCTAAAATAAATAAATAAATAAATAAATAAATAAATAAATAAATAGTGCGCGCGCGCGCGTGTGTGTGTGTGTGTGTGTGTGTATCGCTCGTGTGTGTATATATCATGAGTGTGTCTAGAGATGGGGATGTCACATGTCTTATTTTGTAGAGAAATATCTAACAGTGTACACTTAAATCTTAGAAATATTACAGATAGCTTTATTTTAATAGACATAGTATTCATATAGTACAGTGGATGATATTTGAGGTTCTGGAGCTAAGAAAATATTGTCACCACAGTCCTTCAGGTGTAGTCAGAGGCACTAGTGATTTGTGAGTTCCTAATTAGTTTTGGCATCTCCCAATGACTTACTACTGATCAGTCATTCACCCATGTACTAATCCAATGTTTATTCAGATTTCTGGGCATTGTGCAGGGTGCTGTTGTCCACCTTGAGCTTCCAGGATTTGTTTTTTAATTTATCAAGTTTCTTTTTTTCCCCATGCATTAGCAATCACAGAATAGGTAACCAAAATTTTCTGTGGCCATTTTACCTATCTTTCACAAGGAGGGAGCATTATATGTGCATTAGACTCGAATTTTAAACTTCTGGGCTATGGAGGCCTTGTTTGATGTAGTTGTAACTCGAACCCTGACTTTTTGGTAGAGCAAAATCCAACTGCGAGCCTTCTGAAGTCTTAGTCCGGTCAGCACATTAGAGCACCTATACTCCATTACCTGCCAGAACATGTACTGCTCATTCGGTAGAATAATCTCCGGGTGGGACGAGCCTCTGCTCTGGGGTCACATTCAGCAGAGAATGTGCTGGGGCGTGACTCTGTGTGTGTCTGAGAGCAGCACATGTGGCCTATCACCTGCACCAAACTGAGTGGTGGTAGGAGTTGCAGAAGCAGTATAGTCAGGTGGTAGGATGCTGGGGCTGCAAGTGTTGCTTTTAGTTCAACAGACTTCAGATTTTGTAGATGGGAAACGAAGGCTTAGAGAGGACGATGGGTTTCATGCAAACTATTTAACCAGTTGGTGGCAAACTTGCCTTGGATGCACCCAATACAGTTCCTTTTCTGGGCCTTGATGTTTGACCGTTTCCTCTACCTGGGATGATAGTCTTCCTATTGATATTTGCATGACTTAACTCTCTCACTTAGATCTCTAGTCCTAATCCTTAAAGAGTCCCCCCCCCCCCCCATTCTAAGATAGCACACTTTCCTAACCCTCTCTATTCCCGTATCCACCTTTATTTTATTTATAACACTCAGTACCACCTTACATTGTGTTTTATGTCTATTAAAATATGTGAACATTTGTTTGTGTTTGTCTCTTTATCTAGGATGTAGATGAAAAGACAAAGGCAGACTTATTCTCAGTGCCTAGAAAATGCCTGGTATATAGTAGGTGCTGAATAAATATTAAGTTAATGAACAAACTTGTTTATCAGATGTTTGTGTCTATGACTACCAAATATGATGCTGGTTGCCAAGGATATAGTTACAAATAGGACACGGTGACTGTTGTCAAGATCTCATTTTCTAGTGAAAGAGCGACAAAACCAGAACACTCTGTGTTACATTCCGTGCTAGAGATACTGGCAGGGTATCCTGGAGAAGGTGATAGCTGAGCTGAGCTTTAGAAGGAGCTGAGAAGCAGCAGCTTGAGGGAGGCAGGGTGTGGTGGGAGGGCTGGGCAGGGGAGGCCTACCAGGCCGCGAGAACTACAGCCAGCAAGGCCTAGAGGAGTGGGTCGTCTGAGCATGTTCAGAGTGATGTGCTGGAATGATTAAATCTTAAAGTTTTTATCCAAGTTGAGTATATACATTTTTAGATATAATGATGAAGTAATCAAATATATATTTATGTCTTTGGCTACACTAAATGCCCTATCATATAAAATAATTTATGGGAAAGAACTGATTTTTCTGTATAATCATTTTGAAACACCTTAAACTTTTCCTCAGTGTCTTCTATGTCAGTATGTCATAAATAGAATACCATTGGGCTATCTAGAACTTATATTAAATGTTGGGGCCACTCATTTATTCATTAATACGCATTATAGAGTGAGTTCTTTATGTGAGGCACAGTGAACAAAAATCCTTATGCTCAAGGATAGAGTTTACATTTTGAATGTAGGTGATACAGTGCTTTTTGGATATGGATATGTTACTGACAATGTTATCTCCACATCTATCAGAAAACATAAGGAAACCATTTTTGTTCTTTTTTCTTCTGACAATTGCACATGCCCATATTTCTAAATTAATGTTCATGTACTGATGTAATTAGATTGATCAGCATTAGCCATTCTCTGCTGATTTCCTATCATCCTGATTTAGGATTTGGTGCTGTTATCCCTCTATTCTCTTTGCTTCCCATTCCTCCTCTCATTCCCCTAGAGTTGTTGTACAATTTTTTTCTCTCATCACTATTCATCAAATACTATTCACAACTGGGAATTATTATGCAGTATGATTACATTTCCTTCATTATGCTTCTCCTAAAGAGAATGGCGATGTACTTATCCTTATTTAGTTTTCACTGTACCAATTGCAAAATTTTCTACCTTATCCAAAAGCCTGTCATCTCTCTGGAGACCTCCATCTACTATCTGGAAGGATCACTCAATAGGCTGCCTTCCAGATCTTCCTAAAACTTCCCTTTGCTGTGTTATCCTGGGCATTTCCTTGGTCGTTTCTGAGCCATTTCTCCTGTTATCAAGATCTACTGTCTTTATTTATTTATTTATTTTTGGTTTTTCCCCTTGTTTCAGTGGAACACATTCTCTAATAACAAAAACTCCTCCTTGTCCTCCTTCAGGTTAAAAAAAAGTATGGCGGCCAATTGCAAGGTGATGACAGCCAGTCTGAGCAGGATTGCCCTCGGGCTGGGCATACCTTTCATTCTGAGACCCCCCTTATCATTTGGAGAAGTTCCTTCCCCTTGCTCCTCGTTGAAGCCTCTGTTTTCTGTGACCTCATCCTTCTTGTTTTTGATACAGCATCTAATGTTGAGGAAGCACAGTAACGCCCTGAGAGACTGTGGTATATGTGAGGAATATTTTCTAAATTCTTTAATTCTGAAACATGTCTTTTCACTCACCCACTCAGTTGATAATTTGGGGGGAAATCTTAGGTTTTGGCACCTTTGTTCTGTTGTCTTGGTTTTTGATTCATGTCAGTTTCACCCTTTGTGCTGAGAACTCAGCCTTCTTGATGTGGAAGTTCAAGTGCTTCCTTTCTGCTGGATTTCTTGAATTGTTGATTTGCTTTTAGTGTCTCTGCTCATTCTCTGAATTTCCAATTAGCCCAGCAAAAGGTAATTTCCAATGATCTTTTCCCTTTCATGTGTGGGTCCACATCTCTCCTCTCCAACTTCTGGGGGATTTCGTGAACTTTATATTTTCCAACCCCTCCGCGGAGTACTTCACTTCTGCTATCAGGTTTTTAGTTTTGAAGAGCGATTTTGTTCTCTGGATATTTTTATAGCTTTATATTCTTGTTTCATGTTGTATCTTGTATTTTTCAGATAATGTTACGGATTGTTGTTTTCTGTATAGTGTATTGCTTCCACGTTGCCTTTTTAATTTCTTTTTGTTTTCTTTCACATTAGAGGCTTTTTTCAGTCTCTGACAATCTTTGTTTGAATGTATCTGTATGTACCTATATATTATCTAAATATATGGTCAGGGTCCAGGGCAGGCTGCCTCCAAATAGCCTATAATATAATTATTGATCCCTCTCAATTAAAGTTACTTGACAAGCTTTTGGAACAAGAAGGGCATATTGGCCATCCCTTGTCCACTGCAGGAATTAAATCTCCCTGGTGAAAGGTGCCCGTCCTTGCTTCAGGAGGAGTATGAGAGAAACCCTTACTGCTAGAGTTAAGGAATCCAGGGCTGGAAAGCTTACATAAACTTACTCCTCTACTAATTTACTACATAAGCCCAAACTTTGTTTAGATTCCTCACTAATGCTTACCCTGAACTAAAGTGCACTTGGTCCTATCAGTTCCTCATGGATTTATTGTACCTTCATCTAAGAAGCATAGAAAGCTGGCTGGGTCATCATTTCAGAAGCATCGTCTATGGTCTCTTGTGCACTCACATTAAATTGTTTTTTTCTCCTCTTACTGTGATCTTGTGCAATTTTATTATTAGTCCAGCTTTAAGAACTTAAGAAGCCTAGAGCAGGGATTTCCCCCTTCATGACAATATGCATATACAAATATTCACAACTGAGGATTGTTGTACAATATAATTATATATTCTTCCTTTTGTTTTTTTTCCTAAAGCTAATGATTTGTTTGCTTAGATAATTGCACAATGCTTAATAATACATTTTATATATACAATCTTCCTATATAGTAAAAGCCTAATATACTAAGTGTCTGGTCATTCGTTCAACCAATCAAAGTGTAATATGCTAATGATATGCTAAGGCTGCTCAACTGCTCATTATAACATGCACTGACCACCAGGGGGCAGACGCTCCTATCAGTAGGTTAACTTGCTGCTGGGGTCCGGCCAATCGGGACTAAGCGAGATGGACCCTGGAGCCCTCCCATAGTCCCTCCTCAGCTGGCCAACCTCCTGCCTCCCTCCCCACCCCTGATTGTGCACCTGTGGGGTCCCTTGGCCTGGCCTGTGCCCTCTTGCACTCTGGGACCCCTCGGGGTATGTCGGAGAGCCAGTTTTGGCTTGATCCTGCTCAACACAGGAGCCTCCCCCTGGTGGTTAGTATGCTCCCACAGGGGGAATGCCAGTCAGCCAGAAGTGGCTCATGGCTGGTAAGTGCAGCATTGAAGACAGGAGCCTCTCCCACCTCTATGGCAGTGCTAAGGATGTCTGACTGCCGCAGGAGGCGAGCCTAAACCGTCAGTTGGACATCCCCTGAGAGCTCCCGGACTGCAAGAGGGTACAGGCTGGGCTGAGGGCCCCCCTGAGTGCACGAACTTCATGCACCGGGCCTCTAGTCCTCTTAACTAATAAAAGAGTAATATGCAAATTAACCATCACTCTGCTACACCCACAGGCCATGGCCACAAGCCAATCAGGGGAGAATATGCAAATAAAACCATCCAAGATGGCTGTGGCCACAGAGAGCAGGAGGGAGGCTTGGGTTTCCCTGGCAATGGAGGAAGCCAAGCTTCCTACCTGCTCTTGCCAGCCCAGGCCTCTACTCAATGCTACAAAGTTTCAGTGATAGAAGATAAATAAATCCAACAAAAATGGCTGCCACCACTGTGCCAGCAGAAGGCTTGGTTCCGCTCCAGGCTACAAAATATCAATTTAGAAAAAGTATAAATCCCAGATACCAGAGCCTCTGCTTGGGTTGCTGGGTGGTGTGGCCTGCCTGCAAACCACCACAGGCCCCTTGCGCAGGCCACCCCACACCCCAAGGGACCCCCCACCCTGATCTAGGACACCCTTCAGGGCAAACCAGCTGGCCTCCACCCATGCACCAGGCCTCTATCCTTTCTAATAATCTAATAAAAGAGTAATAATGCAGATTGACCATCCAACACACAAGATGGCTGCCCCCATGTGGTCAATGATCCTGCCCCCATGTGGACACAAGATGGCCACCACAAGATGGCCAGCAGGTGAGGGCAGTTGGGAGGGACAAGGCCTGCAAGGGAGGGCAGTTAGGGGTAATCGAGATGGCAGGGCAGTTAGGTCTGATCTGGATGGCAGAGGAGGGAAGTTGGGGGTCATGAGGCCTGCAGGGAAGGGCAGTTGGGAGGGACCCAGGCCTGCAGGGGAGGGCAGTTAGGGATGACCGGAGCAGCAGGGGAGGACAGTTAGGGGCAAACAGGCTGGTAGGTGAGCAGTTAGGCATCAATCAGACTGGGAGGGGAGTGGTTAGGGGATGATTAGGCTGGCAAGCAGAAGCAGTTAGAGGCAATCAGGAAGGCAGGCAGGCGAGCAGTTTGGAGCCAGCAATCCTGGATTGTGAGAGGGATCCCAGATTGGAGAGGGTGCAGGCCATGCTGAGGGCCCCCCACCTCTGTGCATGAATTTCATGGACTGAGCCTCTAGTCTAATCTAATAAAAGAGTAATATGCAAATTTGGCCATACCTTTGCTACACCCACAAGCCACGCCCACCAGCCACACCCACAGGCCAATCAGGAGGGGGGGCAGAGTCAAGGCAGCCAGTGAGTGCCGGAGGCCTGTGTGAGGTGGCCAGCAAGCATGGTTGGTGTTGGGGAGCACCCAGGGCCTGGTGTGCACAAGTGGCCAGGGCCAAGGCACCTGGCAAGCACTCGAGGTGGCAGGGCGGGGCCATGGTGTGTGTGAGGTAGGTAGGGTGGGACCGTGGCGCACGCGAGGCTGCGCAGCCCACGGGAGGCCGGCACAGCCGCCAAGTGTGGAGTGCCCCTTGGGCTGGGCGGTCACTGCCTGGGCTAAGGCCTGGGCAGGGGGACGTGGCGAGGCATCTGGCAAGCTTTGGAACCCCGGGACCGGATGGTCACCAGTGGCCGGAGGTAAGGCCAGGGTCAGGTGGATGGGGTCAAGGCATGGCTGGGTGCCCAAGGCCTAAAGCTACGGCCAGGGGTAAGGTGTCATTAGCACATCTCCTGAGGGCTCCCAGTATGTGTGAGATGGCAGGTTGGGCTGAGGGATCATTCACCCCCAATGCATGAATTTTGTGCACCAGGCCCCTAGTCCTATCTAATAAAAGAGTAATATGCAAATTTGACCATACCTTCGCTACACTCACAAGCCATGCCCACAATTGTGCCCATCAGCCAATCAGGAGAAGATTATGTAGATAAACCTCAACCAAGATGGCTGCCGTCACTGAGAGCAGAAGGAAAGCTTGGGTTTCTCTGGCAACAGAGGAAGCCAAGCTTTCCGCCTACCATTGCTGGCCTAGGCCTCCACTCTAGGCTACAAAGTTTCAAACAGAAATGGCTGCCGGCCATGTAGCAAGCAGAAGGCTTGGCTCCACTCTAGGCTACAAAGTTTCAATTGTAGAATATAAATTAATCCCAGATCCCAGGGCCTACGCTTGGGTCGCTGGGGGGCATGGCAGGCCAGCAAACCACAACAGGTCCCTCGCCCAGGCCACTCCTCGCCCCAAGGGAACCCCACCACGATCTGGGACACCCTTCAGGGCAAACCAGCCGGTCCCCACCCATGCACCAGGCCTCTATCCTATCTAATAAAAGAGTAATTTTCAGATTGACCATCACTCCAACACACAAGAGGGCTGCCCCCATGTGGACACAGATGGCTACCACAAGATGGCCAGCAGGGGAAGGCCCTTGGGAGGTTCCAGGCCTACAAGGGAGGGCAGTTGTGGGTGATCAGGCTAGCAGGGGATAGCAGTTGGGAGGGTCCAGGCCTGCAAGGGAGAGCATTTGGGGGTGATCAAGCCTGCAGGAGAGGGCAGTTAGGGGTGACCAGGCTGGCAGAGGAGGGAAGTTGGAGGCCAACAGGCTGGCAGTGGAGCAGTTAGACATCAGTTAGGCTGGCAGGGTAGTTTATGGTAGGGGGTGATCAGGCTGGCAGGCAGAAGTGGTTAGGGGCAGTCAGGGAGGCAGGCAGGTGAGCAATTTGGAGCCAGCAGTCCTGGATTGTGAGAAGGATGTCCAGCTGCCCGCAGTTGGACATCTCTCGAGGGGTCCCAGATTGGAGAGGGTGCAGGCTGGGCTGAAGGACACACTGCCACTCTTTCCCCCATGCATGAATTTCGTGCACCAGGCCTCTAGTATATATATATATATAAAAGCTAATATGCAAAGTGTTTCTTTGGGACTTCGACTGTGAGACCAGGAGTTCTATCACTTGCTATGACACAGGCTGACACCAGGGGACAGTGCAGAATGTGGTGGGTGACCTGTGGCAGTGGCAAAGTGCTGAAGGAGTGAGGAAAGGGGGAGGCGGGGAGAACCATCTGTTGGGGGTGTGCAGGTGGTGAGGGAAGGAGGAGGCAAGGAGGTGGGGAACTTGATTGGCCCTGATTGCTGGCCAGTCCTAGGGACCCTACCTATGTACAAATTTTGTGCAGTAGGCCTCTATTTGATTATAGTTAACCATACAAAAGTTGTTTAGTAATTATAGTGTGTGTGTGTGCGTGTAACTACTTGCCTGTATATACAAGATGCATGCAGATATGGATCCTATTATATTCTCTCTATAAATTATTAATTGTACCTATACATATATTTGCTGTACATATATTTGCTATGTACAGAAAATGCACAAATCAAACTTGTGACTGAAATTCTGAACTGTGGTTATCTTTTGTTTTGTATTCTCACTTAAGGAATTCTTATTTAGATTTTGATTCTTCCTTTGTTATTAGCTTTAGAATTAGACAAATTACAAAGATAAGTGGTTTTCTTCAGAAATAGTGACAATTGGATTAATGGCAAATGTCTAGGCAAGAAGGGATTCTGCATTTCTACAATCTCATTTCTGAATAATAACCAGTTAATCCATTAAAATCATTAAGGTTCCTCAATAAATCAGTTTAATGACTGTGTATTCTAATGAAATAAAGCTGTTGTGCAGAATTTCAGAAGTTTTAAAAGCTTTTTTCTAATGAAATTCAAAATAATTTCTGAGTACTGCCCATACCATATTCTTTTTGTTACAACATGATTTGCATAATGAATGCACCAAGTTAGCCGAAACCAGTTTGGCTCAGTGGACGAATGCACCAAGCTAGTAATTTTTTTTCTATTGATACTTTTTAAAAATTAGAAATATAACTTTATTAAAATGGTATTTCAATTTCTTTTCCAACCTTTGCATTTCAGTCTTTTTCTGTTTCTTTAATAAAATAACTTACCCAGACCCATACTTTTATTACCACATGACTGGATCCTCATTTTCATTTATAATAAGAAAAGCTCTACACTGGTGTTGGTAGCTCTACACTGGTGTTGGTAATGCCTCCAAAGATTAGTATACTATAGTAGACTCATAATCTTTTCAGTGGGAAAATGGTGATTTTTTTTTGTCTTCAACTCCATTGATTTATGATTTTCTGCTCTGAAACTACTGGATTCCTTGGCCTCTTATTTTTTCATTTAAAGTCTTCTAGCCTCCCCCCTCAACCCCCTACCCCCAGAGTGAGAAAGACCTTAGGTACTGTTTTTAGTCCGTGCTAAGGAAAGTTTTCTCTTGTAAACAAATGCACTCATTAAATGTATTAACCTTAGTGATTATTTTTTTCCTGGCAATTATAAACCACCTCCCTCCCCCAAACTCTGTTGATAACATTGGTTTAGAAACATTAATGGTTTGCAGCTATCACTTTGTGTGTTTTTATCCCAATGGCTTTCATGGTAGCAAAAAGATTAATTGAATAAACCCAATTCTTTCTAATTTTGAAAGGTGGTTTAGCATCAGCTCTGAAGACTGCTTAGGGAAAGGTCAGCAAACATATGCAAGTCACATCTTTCTTTCAATTTAAGAAGCTTTTGCCTCATTTCCCTTTGTGTCTGATTTCATATACCCTTTTACACATTACAGAGATGACTTGATATGATGTGCTTATGTGAAAACTGGCAACAATCTTATATAATAAAAGCCTAATATGTAAATTGACCAAAGAGCGGAACGATCGGTCGCTATGATGTGCACTGACCACCAGGGGGCATACACTCAATGCAGGAGTTGCCCCCTGGTGTCACTGTGCTCACACAGGGGGAGCACTGCTCAACCAGAAGACAGGCTCACAGCTGGCAAGCGCAGTGGTGGGGGCAGGAGCCTCTCCTGCCTCTGCAGCAGCACTAAGGAGCAGTGAGCTGAACTGTTAGGAGCAGTGAGTAGGCAGGCGGTAAGGAACAAGGGGTCCCAGACTGCAAGAGGGCACAGGCTAGGCTGAGGGAACCTTGCCCCACCCCCATCCCCTGTGCACAGATTTTGTGCACCAGGCCTCTAGTGTATTATATTTTGGGTAGGAAATCCTTTTAAGAGGCATAGGTACTAACATTTATGTCATCTATACCTAAATCAGGTTCTTAATTTCAGCATTTAGGATATATCACAAAAATATTTTACACAGTCATTGTGCTTTTCATCAGAAGAAGAGGCTTTCAAAAGAAGATGCATGATTGCATTTGCTTGGCTTCATCTGTGTGGTCATTAGAACGCGTATGAAAATGTAAGAGTTTTACTGTGAATGATCATTAAGATTTTTTTACTTTATTTTACTTCATCCTCTAAAAAGTTTGCTTTATTTGCAGCTTGATTCTTTATTTCTTGTGCAGAATTCCAGAACGAGTGAGAAATGTATTTGAGAACCTTCAGGGGAATTAAAAATGAATGAATGAGATCTGGAAGTTTTCAACCAAAAGGAATTTCTAATATCATGGGCATGGATGGTAATACATGTGCATAACGAACTAAAAATTATCCAAGCTAGATCTAAAAACCATTACGGAAGTCACTAACAGAATAAAGGGAAGCAAGTGTAACTCTTAGGGGTCCATTTCTGCTAATAATAGATTTGATGCTTCTCTATTAGGAAAGTATTAAGCTCTGAATGTAATTTTGCCTCAATAAATTCCTAGTCAATAGGGAAAATTCTTTTTTTTTTTTCAATTCTCCCCAGAGGTTGTGTTTTTATTGAGTTTTTGTTTTTGTTTGTTTTTAGAGAAAGAGGGAGGAGGAGGAAGGAAAGGAGGAAGAGGGATAAACAGGAATCTGATTAGTTGCCTCCTGTATGCACGATGATTGAACCCAAACCTTTTGGTGTACAGGACTTGCCAACTAACAGAGCCACATGGCCAGGGCACTAGGGGGAAATTCTTATTTGATGTGTCCCGCTCTATCAAACCCCAAAGAGTCTGTCACTGTTAGAGTGCCAGACATTTTGGTAGGCAAAGGTACGATATCTGACTGATATTTAGAAATGTAGCAAATCATAAAACTATCACATAGAAGTTTTTGCATTATGTAAAATTTACCCAATAATTTTTCGTTTTAGCTACTTCATATAATTCTTTGCAATATACTAATGATTTTGGTGCTTAATTACATTTGTAATTGTTAATGCCTTAGTTTTATTTCTATATTGATATGATGTAATTTTTTACCCAACTAACCTTATAGTCAGATTTCACAGTGATATTCAGGTACATTTCAGAAATTTTTAATTCTCAGGACTTCAGAAAGCTCTTTCAGAAAGTATATAGAATGTGCTATTCTTTGCTACATGAAATAATTCTGGGTGGTACTATAATTTAATAATGTAAACAGATATTTTATAGGCTAAGTGGGATTTGTTAATATAATGTTTGGGAAAGAAATGATCTAAAAAGAAGATACTAAAATGATGTCTCCCGGTAGGAAAAAAATTTCAGCACAAAATATGTATTCTGTACCATATCTTCACATCCTAGATTATCTTGCAGTTTTAAGTAACTTGAATCCCTTTTGAGCTTTTTGGATATCTGTTTTGTGAATTTTCTCTTATAAAATGCAACTTATAATCCTTCTAAATATTAAGGAAGAGTAATAAGGACTCTCCAAATTGGCTTGAGTCTTTGTCTCTCAATAGGTGGGCAGCAGATGGAGTAGAGGCAGAGACCCCTTCTAACAATATATAGGGTTTTAGATTCACAGTGTACATGCCCGAATCACACAGAATTACACCGTTGAGCAGCCTTTATTTTGTGTACATTTAGTAGAGTGTAGATTTTCTTATTGAACCAGTGTTGTTGTGTGGTGTGTTTAGGGACATCTGATCACTAAATAGTGGCATTGTGGAATCAATGACACTCCATCCGTGTGGCTTATCTTGTAGTTGGAGGTTTCTTTTTTCTGTGTTTGTGGCCAGAGTCTTTCAGTGTTTACTTGACTTTAATTTTTTTAGGGTATGGCCAATAAAATGTGTGGTTTCCTTTAAAGCTTTTCTTGTAAGTTTGGTGTAAAGTCACCACCTCCTTTATGATTCGGGTAGGTAACGGTTAGGTTGTTGTATGTGAGGGCGAGTTGTCCTGGACCCAGCTGAGGGAATGTGCTATTAATTCCTGCCACACCTTGCTCACTCTTCCCTTCAGTGAATAGACAGTTGAGCCTCAGGAGTTCCTTATTTCAGTTCCCCAGACCTTGGAAATGATGTTCTTTATCAATATTTCTAATAAGAAATTTGTTTTATATGTAAGTACTTGAAGTTGTTTTCTAAGCTTACAAGACGTGAGACTTAAGAAGTGCCTGTAGTTTAAAATATGACTCATAATTATGCTAGCCAGAGGATAAATCTGCTCATACTTCTTTGTTATGTGTAAAATGCTAATTTTTGAAATGGTTTCAGTCATAGCCTGTGTATTATGTGTATCTTTTCATGTTAGGTTGGTAAAAATGCAGGTTTTGGAATGAAAGCTATGCATTATATTGTGTAAATATATCTAAATCCATTCACTGATGCCTCCTTTCCTTTGGTTTAGTTGGGTGGATTTTTTAACTAATAAATACTAGGTTTATCAAATCCCTAACATAGTTGAAAATCTGATCCTCAGAAATTTTAAAACTCAGTGGTTTTCTTGGTCACTCTATTCAGAGTCCTGAAGTAGTGGTGTGGGTAGGTTTTCAGTATGGTATTTTGTAAAAATCTTTTTGAAGATTGTGATTAGCCAGGTTTAGGAAACTTGCTGCTTTTTCTGTTAAAAATGATCACATTAGCCTCTTAGTGGCACCTCGTCTGCTTGGGTTTAGGCTTGCACAGCAGGTTGAAGTCTGCTGTGGAAATTTCCTTTGCGCTTCCTTTTCCAGCAGCACTGAGGAACTTCAGTTGGAGGTGCCTGGAACCATGAGACACTATCAACCCCTACGAGGCACCGATAACTAAGCAGAAAAACACAAGACAGTTCAAAGAACAAAAGGAAGATATTATCAAAGATTAAGAGTGTGGACTAGAAGATAAATAAAATATAGGATGCCCCGTTGCACATTAATTTTAGGTCAATAATGAATACGTTTTGGTATAAGTATGTCCCAAATATTTCATAAGACATATTAAAATTTGAGATAGAGATAATATTTCATACTAAAAATTACCTCTTGTTTATCTGAAATTCAAATTTAATGGGACATCTTACATTTTAATTTTGCAGCCCTACCTTGGAAGCCCACTGGTGCCAAAGGGGCGATGACATACTGTTTATAGACTCAGCAGTATAGCGTTCAACCAGACTAACCCTAGGAACAGACTTTATTTTAAAATACATTTTTTGTTTGTTGTTCTTTTGCTAATTATGTGAAAGTTAACTTTTTAATTTCTTGAAAGCTAACTGAGAGAATAGACTCCCATTTGCTTTTCCCTCATAATGGGAAAATTGTTATATGTTCTTCCTTTGTGCCCTCACTTGCTAAGCAAATGTACTAAACATTTGCTTTTTACTTATCAGCAATAATCTGTCTATGAATTCAGAATTGCTTTTAGAATCCAAAAATCAAAAGCAAATATTTATGCCATCCTGGTCTAGATGTTCATTTATTTTAATGTTAATCTGAAAGAGGTCTTTTATCCACTTAATCTTCCCAAATCCTTGAATTTTCTAATATAAATAAGCTTGCTTTGATATCTTTGAGGTAGCATAGCATTTTTGCTGGCTAAATTTTGTAAGGTTAGAGAAGGAAATAAATATGAAATAATTTTCATTGTTAAAGGAGTGATGTGATCCTTGCATAGTTTTGCCTTTAAATATATGGATATATATATATATACAATAATTAATACAATATAATTTATTTGGAATAAATTACTTAAAATTGTTGCAGCTAAGATTTCTATTTTAGTTACAGACTAGAATTTTGTTGTTTATTAGGGAAATAGTGTTGAGGCATTAGAAGACATTAATAATTTTGATCTTTCCTATGAAGTTTTCCAGTTCAGACCTCATTATTGTGAAGGTCAAGGTTGAGACAAAACAACGGAGCTAGTTGCCTACACAGTAGCCTTTCTCAAGCTTCCTTAATAGGCCCTTGGTTTTATTCAAGTATCAGGGCCCATTATCATGCAGGAGTGGCTGGATACCTTAAGTGCCCTGTTGATTGGTCAGTCATGATGGTCCCTCTTTCCCTTTCCTCAGTGGTTTCTTGAGGAAGGACAATTGAGTCATTTCTGGCCAGTGACATGTGGGGAGAAATCTGCTGGAGGGGTGTGCTGTTTCTAGGAAAGTTTTCTCCTCACTCTATCCCCTTTTCAGATGAAAAATATTTTTTTCTTCAGTCTTCATTGTTGTGGGAGGATGCTTTGCATAGAGTTAATATGGATTTCTCTGGAGGCAGTAATCCTGAGGACAAGCCAGCACATGGAGGCTATGAAAGGTGGAAAAGGTTAGGTCGTGTATGCCTCATTGAGTGGTGTAATTGAATGACTGAACACCCTTACCTATGGCCTTCTTCAGATATGTGGTAATAAGCCCCTTTATTGTTTCACTAGAGGTCTGGTGCACAAAATTCATGCACGGGGGAGGGAGGTGTTCCTCAGCCTGGACTGCACCCTCTCCAACCTGGGACCCCTGGAAGGATGCCCTACTGTGAGTTTACAGGGATTGGGCCTAAAATGGCAGTTGGACATTCCTCTCACAATCTGGGACTGCTGACTCCAGCTTCTCACCTGCCTGCCTGCCTGCCTGCCTGCCTGATTGCCCCTAACCACTCTGCCTGATGGCCTGATCACCCCCAACTGGTCCCCTGCTGGTTTGCTTACCCCCAATAGCCCCTGCCATCCCATGCTGACCTGATCACTCCCCTGCAACTTAAGGTCTCAGGCCCTCCTTTTTTTCTTTTCTTTTCTTCAGCACCTCCTTGAGCAGAGGCAGGGCCAGTTGGAAGCAATTGTCTAGGATTTATTTATCTTCTATAATTGAACTTTGTAGCCTTAAGCGGAGGCCAGGGCCAGCCAGGTAGGAAGCTTGACTTCCTCCATCACTAGGGGAAACCCCAGCCTCCTGCTCAGCTCCAGCTCCATGGTTGCTGCCATTTTTGTTGGGATTTATTTATCTTCTATAATTGAAACTTTGTAGACTTGAGCAGAGGCCAGGGCCGGCCAGGACTGGCAGGAAGCTTGACTTCCTCCATTGCCAACACAACCCAAGCCTCCTGCTTGCTCCAGCTCTGTGGCAGGCCATCATCTTGGTTGAGTTAATTTTCTTACTTGCTCCTGATTGGCTTGTGGGCATGGCTTGTGGTTGTAGCAGAGTGATGGTTAGTTCTCATGTTTCTCTTTTATTAGTGTAGATAGGCCATTTGAGTAGGAGTTTCTGCAGTTTTCAGTCAATTGCACCCTAACAAAACTAAAGGAGTGAGGTGGACCTTAATGCTTACCTTGTTAGATTCTGTCACTTCAGAGGATGGTTCCACAACGAATTCAAAGTCCCTTATTTCCTCTTCTCCAGCCTTTATAGTTAGCCATGTCTAATTCATGATATAGCTACTTTAGAAACCAATTCAAACATTTCTGGGGAAACCAAGTTTATATGATACTTGCTTCTTTCAAAAACAGCTATCCCAAACCACTTATTACCCAGTGGAAAAGGCTACTGTGTGGCTTGGAGCTGGTCAGCATGTTTAAGCTCTTAGGCCAGGATGCAGTGGTCTGCTGCAGAGTCTGTCTGATTTCTTGGTAAGAAACATTAAATCTCTGTTTCTTGCAAATGTGGCTTCTGCATATGGAACTTTGCTGTGAAATACCAGATGGTATTGAGGCACCACGTTCTTCCTGCCTGAGAACAATATCATCTGCAAACAGAACTACTTACACTGAAGCCCAACAGAATTCCTTTGCTGTTTCTCAGGCCTCACTGAGTCTCGCCATGAACTTGTTATTTGGACAACACACAAACTGTCTTGGAGTTCTTTTCTTAGACTGTCTGTTCCCTACTCCTCACCCAAGTTACATCAGTGCTAGAGTCTTTTGTCAGGGCTTATGACAGGACACAATCCTAGACAAGCAGTCATAAGTGCTGATACCCTCTTTCACTCTGGATTTTCTTCCACTGTGCATACCTTTCAGCAGACATTGGACTTGGTGGGAAAGGGGGATATACAGATGACTGGCATCACTATTTAAGGAATCTATACCCTAGTGAGGAGACAGCCATGTTAAACAAACGATAGATGTATGAGCTACAAAAGTAACACAGAGATACATAGAGAGTGGGATGGCTTTATTTGGGGGAGGGGAGGGCGGGCAGAAGGAAGGTTAATAGGAGGTTTTATATGAGTTATGTTCTAAAGGATGAAGGGATACTCCAGGCAGAGATCAGTAGTAGTATGTGCTTGTTCTTAAAAATTACACAATCTACCTCTTGCAAGCCATTAATGGAATAATATTTTGGAGGTAAAGGGAAGAAGGGGAGCTTTCAAACCATGTGGTTGTCTTTGTTAGGTTCAGGTGGTATTGGGTCTGGAGAATGTGACTTGAGGACTTGAAGAAGAAATCCCAAATGTACCCAAGTGGCTAAGAGCATTCCAGTCAGATATACCTAGCTTTGACCCCCAATTAGGTGAACTGGACTATTTTCTTAGCTTCTTTATGTCTTGGATTTCTCCTATTTGGATCAAGGACTCCACCTCCTAGGGAAAGTAAAATCATCTTTATGAAGAGTTTAGAAATGTACTTATTATTTAGTAAGTGCTCAATTAGTATTAGCTATTATTACTAGGTATTAAATTATATAATTACTAGAGGCTCAGTGCATGAAATCCATGCAGGTGTGGAGGGTCCCATCAGTATGTTCTCTCTGTCTATGAGTGTGTTTCTGTTATGCTTCATTTTTTTAAGTTTAATTTGTTTATAGATGTATATTTAATGCCATTTTATTGTTTATATTTTTTATCTTTTTCTTTTTAGAAAAGACCCTTTAACATTTCATACAATGCTGGTTTGGTGGTGATGAACTCCTTTAACTTTTTCTTGTCTGGGAAGCTCTTTATTTGTCCTTTGATTCTCAATGATAGCTTTGCTGGGTAGAGTAATCTTGGTTGTAGGTCTTTGCTTTTCATCACTTTGAGTATTTCTTGCCATTCCCTTTTGGCCTGCAAAGTTTCTATTGAGAAATTAGTTGACAGACTTATGAGAGCTCCCTTGTAGGTTACTAACTGCTTTTCTATTGCGGCTTTTAAGATTCCCTCTTTGTCTTTAACCTTTTGCATATATTTTATTTATTTATTTATTTATTTATTATATTTTATTGTTTTTTTATAGAGAGAAAGGAAGAGGATAGAGAGTTAGAAACATTGATGAGAGAGAAGCATCAATCAGCTGCTCCTGCACACTCCACAAGGGATATGTACCCGCAATCAAGGTACATGACCGGAATCAAACCTGGGACCTTTCAGTCCCCAGGCCGATGCTTTATCCACTAAGCCAAACCGGCTCGGGCATCTTTTGCATTTTATTCCTGATGTGTCTTGATGTGGGCCTCTTTGGGATCACTTTGTTTTGCACACTCTCTACACTTCCCCAAATTAGGGACATTTTCTGTCATTATTTTTTCAAATAGGTTTTCAATGTCTTGCTCTTCTACTGTCTTGCCCATTGTGGTAGCTTTAGATAATCTTAAATTTTTTGGATTGCATAATGAGCCAACTTTTCTTTTGTGGGGGCAGGTGAACATGAAAGTAGATTTGGTCATCCTGGTAAGGAATAATCTGATAACAGCCACCTGACGTGTTTGTTCCTTTGTTAATTCTTAAAAAAAATATGGGTGTGCATGTGTATCACATTCTATATGCTAGACATTATTTTAGTATGGGATTAGAACTGTGAGCTAAAATCAAGTTCTTTTTCTAAAAGCAGATTTTATTCAAATGGGGCTTAAATAATGAGGAAATACATCGAAGCTATATATGACATATCAGACAGGGGAAAATATATCTTATTGGGGGAAACAATGAAGCTGTAAGAGAGGCAGAAATAATGGGTGGCTGGGAAGAAAATACTTTAGATCAAGATACTGGTTCAAATTTTTCCCCTATGTCTTAACTAGATGTGAAGTTAGGAAAGATACTTAACTTCTTTATACTTAATCTCATTTGTAAAATGAGGAAGACACTTTATAGGAGACTAAGGAAGGTTGACACATCCCAGAATGTGCCTAGCATTCGTGGATAGAATTCATGGATTTCACATTCGTAGTCTATTACCAGCAGCCTCCCTCCCCAAAAGACAATCCTGTAATGCCAAGTAATTTTGCTGAGGCTGGAATTACACTAATAGGTGAGTGAGAATGTGGATAGAAATAATTCACTTATGCCGAGTAAGCCTAGCCGGGGGCGCATTTGCCCATGATGCAGTAGGATTTTGCTGTTCTGTACTTATTACTTAGTATATCTTTATTATAAAATATGTTAAAGTGGCATTTGCAGATTTGGAGCTCTATAATCCCCTCTTTCAATAGTATGGAATGATAGATTTCAGTCTGCCAAATTAACTTCATTTTCAGTCTACCTCAGACACTCAGACTCTGGTGTTTATTGCTCAGTGGGCAATTTCATTGGATAAGGAGTTTTTCATATAAAATAATATATGAAAAGAATATTTTAGAACTAATTAAGATACATCTTCCCAGTACTATTGCCTTTTTTCTCTGGTTCGGTATTTTATTGGGATTGGTATCAATTAGGATTTGGTTCAGAAACATATGACACAGTAAACCCCAGATAAGAGTGATCTGTCCATAGATGGTTTATTTCTCTTTCATATGAAGGAAGTGGGAAGGTAGCAATCCAGGGTTGCAATGGCTGCTCCACATTGGAGGGGTTTCAGGCTCTGTTTATTTTGTTGTTCCGCTATTCTCGTGGGCCAAGTTGGTAGTACCAGCTAGAACATCAAATTCCAGCAAGTAAGAAAAGAGAAAAGAGAGAAGCAAATAGTGTCTGTTTCATCTAGCTTTCATTGTTTCCTGGATGTCATGGCACTTTTGCTTATATCTCATTGGCCTTGACTTAATCATTCAACCATGTCCATTGTCAAGTTAGGCTGGTATTTGTAGTCTCAGATGGGCATGTTTCAAATTTTAGATTTAGAAGAGGACAAGAAAAGTTATTTGGATAGAAAATTATTAGTAGCAGTGCCTCCCAAAGGATGTTATAATGTACTAGAGGCCTGGTGCACGAAATTCATGCATGGGGGGTCAGATGGTGTCCCTCAGCCTGGCCTGCACCCTCTCCAATCCCAGGACCGCTTAGGGGGTGTCCACTGCCAGTTGAGGCCCAATTAGTCAGACATCCCTCTCCCAATCTGGGACCACTGGCTCCTAACCACTCACCTGTCTGCCTGCCTAATGTTCCCAACTGCCCTCCCCTGCCAGCCTGATCACCCCCAACTTCCCTCCCCTGCCAGCCTGGTCATCCTCAATTGCCCTCCCCTGCTGGCCTGATCATATTGAACCCCATGCCAGCATGATCTCAGCCCAAACTGCTCTCCTCTGCCATCATGTTTGCCCCAAACTGTCTGCCTCGGCCCCCATCACCATGGCTTTGTCCGGAAGGAAGTCAGACGTCTGGGAGATGGCTGGTCAACATGGTCTAATTAGCATATTACCCTTTTATTTGTGTAGATAATAATGTGGTCAAGGCTCCTCTGTTATTCTGTTCTTAAAGGCAGTTTGGGGAGCTTCATTGTTTCAAACACATAGGTGACACCAACTTTTTGGCCCCAGTGCTTTTATGTGGATCTTTTGAAATAGGAAGGGAAAAATAAAATAGCACCTTTCCCTGGCTGGTTTGGCTCAGTGGATAGAGCGTCGTCAACCTGTGGACTGAAAGGTTCCGGGTTCAGTTCTGGTCAATGGCACATGCCTGGGTTGTGGGCTCAATCCCCAGTAGGGGGCATTCAGGAGGCAGCCAATCAATGATTCTCATTATTGATGTTTCTTAATTCCTTTCTGAAATCAATAAAAATATATTAAAAAAAGAAAATAACACATTTTTTCCTATTATTATATCTTACTACATTTCATTGACAGACATTAAAACTAGGCCTTTGTGCATTTCTGAGACTATTCCGGAAGTGACTCCTTTTACCTACTTGGAAAAAAAGTGTGTGTTTCTGCCTCTTTAAGATATATGTTCCAACCACGCAGACAGTCTGGAGACGGAAGACACTTACGACACTTTGCCATGCTAGCAGTCAGCAGTTGTGGTTGCTGCAGGCTGTCCCATGCCAAACCAGAGAGTGTGGGACCTGCATTGCCACCATTTGTCCACCATCCAGATATCATTGCTGACATGTACACATAAGGAACTACTTGACATGGAAACTGAGACTCAGAACTGTTGGACATTGAAACAGACTCAAACATTTTTTTGTTTTTATATGTTTATCTCTAGTATGCAGATACAAGACTTTTTAAAGAAAAGAAATGGGGGAAAAGAATGGATACAGAGGGAAAAAAGCGTTGAACAGACTCTCAGACTACAGTGGGAAGGCAGGGGAGAGTGGGGGGCGGGGGCTGTAAGAGATCAACCGAAGGACCTGTGTGCAGGCATATAAGCATAACCAATGGATACAAGACACGGGGAGCGGGGGGCAGGTGAGGGCATGTGCAGGGGGTGGGGAAGGCCGGGGGGAGGTTAACAGGGAGGAAAAAAGGAAACATATGTGTTAGTATTTATAATACCTTAAAGAATAAAAATATTTTTTAAAAGGATATATGCACACACCACGACCTCACCCTCCATCCCAGAGATATGGTACCCACCAGTCACCTGCCACTTTGCTGTGGAGTCTGTGATGGCCTTTCCCCACCGGGTGTCATGTGGCACCCACCATGAGTGTCAAGGCACATGATGGGTCCACAGGTCAGCACAAGCTCTGCACAGCAGAGGTTGCTGGGTCTCAGGCAGCATAATGGCTGGTCTGCTGCTGTCGTTGAGATTCTGGCATAAGTCTACAGTTGATCATGACTTGAAATTAAAAGGCTAGAATCTAATTTGGTCATTAAAAGCGAAGTCAAAAAGTAAAACCTAGGAAATACAATACATCTCCTTGAACTCTGGAACTTGTGTTTTCCTGTGGCAGTTGTTTTTATTATGGATAAGTTATCACTGCCAGCCAGGATTTACACACTGCAGCTGTTACCGTCAGTAGTGGAAGTGTTCTTTTTAGAAAGCTAATCTCATGGTTGTATTTAGATATTTAGTTAGGTATTCATGTTCTAGTTAAGCATTGGCAATTTACTTTTTAAATTTCCCATTAGGCAATTTCTGCTGGTTGAATGTTTCTTTATTATTTGTTTATTTTTAATCCTTACCCAAGAAGTGAGGATATATTTTTTTCCTATTTTTTAGAGAGAGAGTGAAAGGAAGGGAGGTGAGGGAGGTGGGGAGAGAGAAAAAAGAGAGAGTCCTAGCTGGTTTGGCTCAGTGGATAGAGCATCAGCCTGCAGACTAAAGGATCCTGGGTTTGATTTAGTCAAGGGCACATGCTTAGGTTGCTGGCTTGATCCCCAGTAGGGGATGTGCAGGAAGCAGCTGATCGGTGATTCTCATTATTGATATTTCTATATCTCTATTTCCCTCTCCTTTCCTCTCTGAACTCAAGATATATATGGAGAGAAACATAGATATGAGAGAGACACATTGACTGGTTGCCTTCCTCAAGCATCCTACCCAAGGGCAGGGATTGAACCTACAATCCAGATATGTGCCCTTGCCCGGGAATCAAACCCGCTACCCTCGGGTGCACAAGCTGACACTTTACTGAGCTACAATAGCCAGGGCAAGTTTTTCTTTACTCTTGAAAAATGCTTTAATCATTCATTGGTAAATGCACTAGTGTGAAGACAATGTATGGACAGAACTAAAATGTAGGCTGATCCACAAAATAATCAAATGCCCCAAAGAATGTTAATTGAAAGATGGTGTCAAACTGGATGAATGCCTGGAAGGATGTTTCCTGCTTTTCTTAATCCTAAATTGATGAAGGTTTTACAAGAGATCTGAATGGAGATTATGGCTAACACCTTATTATATTAGTGGATATAACAAAACTGGGAGAGCTCTTTGGCCATTTTGTGAAGGAATTAGACTTAAAAAAACATAACTGAAACAATAGAGCAAATGAATGTAGCGAGGTGAAATAGCTTAGTGAAGCACATGTAAGAATGTTTTAGAAATGTTTCTTGATTATAATCACAATGTGAGTCAGTTGATTTGACTGCCAAGAAGAGTTAATTTGTTTTCAGTTTGAATTAATAGACATAGACTGCTTAGAATGTGGGAAGTAGCCCTCCCACTTGTCTCTTGTGTCAGCCACACTATCCTTGGAGAATCATGATCAATCTATCCGGTACATTTTAGGAAGGACATTGCTATTTTAGGAGTTGCATTTGCATAATGTTAGAGCTTTCCAAGTGCTTTCTTATACTTACTTTATTTAACTGTTCAATGCTTAATTTATGGACAAACTGGAGAGAACCTTTAGGATATTGAGGAAACTGGCAAAATTTATTTCTGGGAAAGAGAAGACTCACAAATAATCCAGGACTTGTCTTCAAGTTTCTAAACTGCTTGCTGTGTTCGAGATGGAGAAATCTGTTTTAGCTTAGAGAGGATTGTGTAAAAGTCAGTACACTGACTGCTTACCGAGGAGTGTGGTCCCTGTGTGCTGCTGGCATTGTCGTTTAGTTCCATGTGAGGTGCTGGTGTCTGTCATCTTGCTCCTGTCCCAGAGCAAGCATGTCAGACTCAAAGCTCGCAGGCCACATGCCTCATTGCCGGCCACGAGTTTGACATGTTTGCTCTAGAGCAGTTGCCCTGATATATCAGCACTTCTGATGGAGATTTTTTTTTAAATAAAACAATTCACATTAACCGCCCCCTCAACACACAAATCTACCTTTCTTGGAAATCATCAACCTTGAAACATGAATGAAGGGATCTAGTCAAGTTCAGGTCTTCTACCTGAAAGGAAAAATGTGAAAAGCCATTGGTTTGTTGTCCAGTCTCCCTACCGGATGATGAGATTGGAACTGCTTGTGATGTATCATAATTATTCTTAGTTTAAAGATGTTCCCAGCTGCAACTCAGCCCATTTCGGACTGGAGGGTCCCAGGTTTTATTCTGGTCAAGGACCTGTTCCTTGGTTGCAAGCTCAAACCCCAGCCCTGCTTGGGGCACATGCTAGAGGCAACCAATAGATGCGTTTCTGTCACATCAGTGTTTTACTCTCTCTTCCACTCTCTCTAAAAAAATCAATAGAAAAATATCCTTGGGGGAGGATTAATAATAACAACAAAAAGATATGCACAGTTGCTATTATAATGTATATTAAATATGAATTAAAATTTGTGCAGATAAAAAGGGTCCTGTGATTTAAAAACCTAAAATGAATAAAGCAGTATAGGTTGAAAACACTTTTTCATTTTTTAAAAATCTGTCCAGTTTACACAGCCATCCTTCCATAGTTTCTGTCTGCATTTTGAAGCAAATTCAAAATCAAGTTCTGATTTTGCTATGTTCTAGTGGTGGTTTATTTTACACACTGCTCTATAACTAGCTTCCTTCCCCAAGATAGTTGAAGATATTTTCATATCAGTATATAAGGTATATAAGGGAGCTTTTTAATTCTTTTTGTAGAGCTAATAGTATTACCATTGTTTGAATTCTGTAATTATGAAAATTTAGGTTGTTGGCTTTTTGTTGTTGTTGCTGTTGCCATAGGACTAAAGTAAGGGATGGGTAGCTATGGCTGTGCTTAGAGCTTAAATTAACCTAAATTAATTGCAATTCCATTCAAGCTTTCCCCTTTCAGTTGCAAGCCTTTAGTAGACTCCAATCTACCAAAATAGTTACATCAGACAGACACTGCCAATGCTCTGGTTGAGACACATTTCTGATGCTCACCATTCTACCATCTTCCCAGAATCCTTCCCCACTCATGTCAATTTAATTTGCTTTTTTTTTTGTTATGAATTAAGTTAGGCTTTCATAGTTTAGTATTCATTTTGTCATTTTTTTCTGTTTTATTATTGGTCGCATTGTTATCAATTTCTAGGACCCATGTGTTTGCAAGTAGGTCTTTATGATATGAATTGTGTGTATATATACATTTTTTTCTTTAGTCTTTTCCAATTATTTTATTTTTGGTATTTTCATTGTTTATGTAATTA
Source organism: Antrozous pallidus (assembly GCA_027563665.1). NCBI lineage: Eukaryota > Metazoa > Chordata > Mammalia > Chiroptera > Vespertilionidae > Antrozous > Antrozous pallidus. The sequence goes on along the minus strand of CM050521.1, from coordinate 15,953,495 downwards.
AATTATATGTAGATTTTGGTATTTATTTTCATTGTTTATGTAATTAAATTTATTACATGTGGATGTTGTTGATTCACGGGTAGAAAGTTCTTTCTCATACTAGTACCTAAGGAATTTTCTTTTCTTTTTTTATTTAGTACCTTTACAGTTTCATCTTTTTACATTAAACATTTAATTCATTTGGACTGTAATCAGGGGTGTTATGCTCCAATTTAATTTCTTTTGTGTAGCTGTTAATAAAGGTATTTTATAGGACATTCCTGATAATATTTGCATCCCTTTGTTGGATATATTCCATTGGTCTCTATGTAGACGTAACATGTAGCTTATTTTGATCATGCAAACAGCATGTAAGGAATTCTGTTTCCCCACTGCTAGATTTTAAATTTCATTTCCTTTTTTCTCCCTGTTTACGTGGCAGTGGGGACCTCTTCACTATACCAACAAAGTAGCCATTTATTGAGTATTTGTATATCACTATAATATTTTTCACTTTATATCTTAAATGTACCTGCAATAATTTTTATTAGTTGAAAAGTTGAAGCCTGATATTTATCCAGGTGCCTCTGGCATGTTTTGTGAATGTGCCAACATTGGACTTTCCAAGAAGGTGGTTGGCTCAAATGTCCTCTCTTTGGTTTGTACCCATGAAGTTTCCATGCCATAATCACCAAAAAGTAGCTCATAGATACAATGGCTAGTTACACACTGGCAAACTAGAAATTGCAAAGATTTAAAGTAATTTTTAAAGAACATAATGTATGATAAGAGAAAATTGAATGAAGGCATCTACTGGGTTTTAAATACCATTTATTTATGAAATGAGGGGGTTGGGAAAAAAGATAGTTAAGGTCCCCTACAGTTCATTGTTATTCCCACGTAGGTTTCCATTTCCATTATTTTGCCTGGACACTTGGTTTGTTTGCAATTCGAAGCTCTTCTTGGCAACTAACGTGCTCTCAGCTGTCTCACTCTCATCAAATGCTGTCCTGTTTCCATCTGGTCCCTTTTGTGAACCATGTTTAGAGAGCACAAGTAATGGACTTAATTTTCTTTCCTAGTACACACACACAAAAGGTCCTTGCTTTTATTCTCCCCATAGTGTAGAAATGGAGAATGGAGTCTAATGGTGATATTTCTGCATTTCAGCTTGGGTTAGCTTTCCTTACAATGAAGGCTGTTACCTTAATAAAGAAATAGAGTGGTCTTCTCTCCACTGCTCAGGGCAAGAGGGTCTTCACGTTGGGGTACAATAGGATACTTCTTTATCAGTCTGTTACTGCCAGCAACAGTGTCTTTACAAACTGTCTCGTTTGCTAGGCTCCTCAATAAAATCTATCTTCGACAGGGTTTGTCTGTCATATTGAATGGCATTTTAATAAGCCTTTTGAAATGATTTAAACTTAGTTCACATCAGCCTTATTTTTGAAGCCAAGTCATACCAGTTTGATTAGACTTTCTAATCTTTTAATCATTTTATCCTCAGTATAGTTTCAGAGGTGTCACATCTCTCTGTAGAATCCAGAACTGGCCTGAGTACTTTAATAGTGAGGATTGAGCTAAATGGGAAGATTACTCCTGTGCTGTTCCTCTATGTCTTGGGATTGGTTTTATCTGAAAGATAGCAATTTTAAGAAAATGCTTCTGCCTGAGCTCATATGCCCTCCCTCCAGTGAAGTTTATGTGCCTGTAGTCAGGGCTGGCTTCGGGGCCTTCGATGAGCCAGTGCAGCTGCTCTGGGCTCTGTGCTCAAAGAGACCCAGGCTTTGTTTAATGCCCTGTTGTTGCTGACCTGAAATTCTTAGTGTTTTAACAAGGGGCTCTTCATTCTCACTTTGTCCTGAGCTAGTGGTCAGCAAACTGCGGCTCTCGAACAACATGCGGCTCACAAGCTGCGGTTTGCCGCTCTGTTGACTAATGAGTTTGCCGACCACTGGGATGGATAGGGGCTTAATCACAAGGAACAACAACAGCCTGTAATTATTGGAATCAAGAGTCTAGGTCAGTGGTCGGCAAACTCATTAGTCAACAGAGCGGCAAATCGCAGCTCTCGAGCCGAAAGTGGCTTTTGAGACTCAGTTTGCCGACCACTGTCCTGGGCCTTACAAATTAAGTAGCTGATTTTGCTTGTAGTTGATGACTAGAAAATACCGGTGGTAAGTCGTAGTTCGCATCTAACCTACCCTCAGTAATAATTACAGCCGCCATACCCAAAGCAAGGAAATCTGGTTGCAAACTTGCGCTCCTCTTCCTAGTTCACAGCTCTTCCACCTGTTAATGTAAAAACATCCAAACGTGTAAAGAGTTTCTGTGAGTATGTCGGAGCCCAACTGTCGACAGTTGCCAGGACCAGGAAGCAGAATCTCAATGGGTTGGGATAATGCTCAGGAGAATGGCAGTGCTTCACCTTGTTTTATACATTGTAATCAAAGAGGAGACATAGGGGGTTCCATGAACTCCATTAGTGATAGATTAGGGAGGTGGGAGGAAGCAAATCGGGGAAACGTCTGATAATGGATAAAAAGTAAAATGATTGACACATCTTTTACTTAGGTGGGGGTGCAGGATAATTAACAGTCAACGATTAACAGGATAACAATAACAATGAAGAAATTCATGGTGTCTATCCTGGCAGCCAGGCACATTTGGCTGGGAAAAGGGAAATTACAAGTCACCCTGACATTTCACAAGGATGTTATCTTAAATGCAAGGAGACAATAGGCTCGGTTAAGGTAAAGACTGACCTTTATCAGAGAGGATACTGGTCTAGGACATGACTACCCACTATAAACTGCTTAGTTAAAGCTTTAATTTCAGACCATTCTTTGTGGTATTTGAGTTTGCAGAGCCGCCATGCAGGCCTTCCCTGAGCTGGTCAGGTTAGCATGTGGCCTTTTTTTCTGTCCATACACCGAAGTGCTTAAAGATGCACTCATTGTCCATACGTTGCACCTCTGTTCTCGATTTGTCTCCTCCTGATCATTACTTTATTGACCTCAGTCATTGAATCCATACATATATTCATGGAATCGAAGCTTGTGGCATCCAATCGATGTCCTTTCCAGAGGGTTTTTGATCAGAATCCCTGACCTTGCAGTCTTCCTGTCATCTCTTGTCCAAGGCTGAGGGTTATCCACTCACCTCCAAGACTACTTGTTTTCTGCTTTCTCTGCTCAGGATAGCTGGTAATCTTGCACAAGTTAATTTCTCACCCAAATTTTAGGTTTTTTTCCCCTGTCTCTGCAAAGAGACCAGGGTAGTAATCACAGGAACTCCATCTGGGGTAGAAGTTTGGATTTCAATGCAATGTCAGGATTCCAGAGTATATGGACAAGTATGTTGAAAATGTCTTACAATTGAGTCATAAGTATGATTAGTAGGACTTTTTAATTTTAAACTTTTTACCATGACTTCTAGGCATCAAATCTAATACACATGTAACAAATATAACATTTTAGAATTTCATGGACTGGCAAATTTTTCAGCTACTTTTCTCTCTTTTTTTAATAGCTTAATAAGCAACAATTGCAGTTACTGAAAGAACGATTCCAGGCCTTCCTCAATGGGGAAACCCAGATCGTAGCTGATGAAGCATTTTTCAATGCTGTCCGGAGTTACTATGAGGTAAGTGGGGAGAGGTCTTTGTTCTTGACATTCTAATATTTTATTATTATTTATTTTGCACTTATTTGATTTTTAAATGTTGATTTTAGGGAGGGGAAGGGAGAGGGGGAGAAAGAAAAACATCATTGTGAGAATGAAACTGATCGGTTGTCTTCTGCATGTATCCCAACCGGGGATCTAACCCACAACCTAGGTATGTGCCCTCACCAGAATCGAACGCCTTGTGACCTTTCCAGGTACAGGATGGCGCTCCTCCTGACTGAGACACACTGGACAGGGCTTGATGCTTTGGTAAATATTTTTAAAAATGGATTTCCCACTTTAAGAAACTCACTGAAATAATAAAAAAAGGAACGAGTTTGCAACTTTTCTGAAATCATTGTCAACTCTATTTTGTAATTTAAGAACTCTGATTCCACAGCCTGGTTTTGAGAGATAAACAGAATTAAAAATTATTCACATCTTTGAGGAGAAGTAAATGGTTTAGAAACATTTTTTTGGCCATGATTGATATAGCTGAATATAGCTATCTTTGGGTCCACATGTCTAAATTATCCTTTTTAATTGAGATTTCAATAGTAAATTGCTGTCTTGTGTCATTATGTTCCCTGAGCTTTATAATAATTAAGACCAGTAACTAATTTCAAGAGGATAAATTGAATGTCGTATCTTCCTGAAGGAATAATACTACAAATGCCACGTTGCTGTTTCTTTTGATTTTATTTTGTGACTGACTCATTAGGAATTCTCTGTGGATTTTCTATGACCACCAGTTTTCCTATGAGCTGTCAGTGAGTTGCCAGTTGGATGTTAGACTTACAGAGTTCCCTTTTTTCCTAAGCATTTCAGATTGTTTGGCGAATGGATTTCTCGCATCGTGCAGCTACTCCAAGCCTTTCAGCTGAAGAAGCCAAACATGCAAACATATATTTAGATTAGACAAAAGTAAAAAATGTGGAGACACAATGTGTCTGAACTTTTCTGAGATGGGGAATAATATGTTCACATGAAAACCACACTGACTGGATGTACAGAAAATTGGTTGAATTTGTAAATCATTGATAATATGCATCAGAAATTACTTAATGACCCTAAGAATTGGCCTGTTGAATTGGATGGAAGTATAGACATCTTACTTACCATATACATGTAGGACATGAATCTCATGGCGATAGTTGTTGTTGTCTAACGTGAACCTTGACTCAGAATATCAACAAATATAGGGCCTCAGAATCTTAAGTATAGGATGTTACATTTCATCTTGCAAGACTCAACACCTGAGTCTTTGAGTCAAAGACTAGCAAGATGAAATATTGCACTAAATCGTAAAGGAAAATGCAAAGGTCTTTATTTGCATCCTGTAATAAAACAAAACTGAAAAAGTCTGTGTTCAAGATGTAGGAAATGTGGCTCAGAAGAGTAATTTGTTTAAAAAGATGTAATTAAAAGAAAGCACTAAGCTCATGTTTGGTTTTGGTAAAGTGCTGTGGCACACTGGACATGCTAACATTGGGAAAATCGCAACTAAGTGAGGCGGATGTAGGCACTCTCCGTACTATATTTGCAACTTTCCTGTGAATCTGAAAATTTCCCCAAAAAAGTGTATTTAAAAGAAGTAATCATAATGTGATAGGGCCACAGTTGAGTAAAAGGCACACTTAAGCTATATTAATCTAAATATTGTAATTCTGAGGAGGGGAATGTCCCCATTATATTCTACACGAGGACTGTGCACTCTTCTGAGCATGATTTATACTAATAAAAGGGTAATAGGCCAGTTAGACTGGACATCTTCCCGTTGTCCTGTCCTCCTTCCGGACAAAGCCATGGTGGTGGGGGCCGAGGCAGAGGTGGTTAGGGGCAATCAGGCAGGAAGGTAGAGGCAGTTAGGGGTTAGGCAGGCAGGCAAGGGGTTAGAGGCGATCAGGCAGGCAGGCAGGTGAGCTGTTAGGAGCCAGCAGCTCCAAATTGCGAGAGAGATGTCCAACTGGGCTTAAACCATCAGTTGGACATCCCTCAAGCTGTCCTGGATTGGAGAGGGTGCAGGCTGGGCTGAGTACCCCTCGCCCCCTGTGCATGAATTTCATGCATTGGGCACTAGTCCTATCTAATAAAAGAGTAATATGCAAATTGATCATACCTCTGATCAAGCCATGCCCACAGCCACGCCCACCAGACAATCAGGAGCAAATTATACAAATAAACCCCAACCAAAATGGCTGCCACCACTGAGAGCAGGAGGGAGGCTTGGGTTTCCGTGGCAATGAAGGAAGCCAAGCTTTCTGCTTGCTGTTGCTGGCCTAGGCCTCCACTCAATGCTACCAAGTTTCAATTATAGAATATACATAATCCCAACAGAAATGGCAGCAGCCATGGAGCTGGAGAGAGAAGAGGCCAAGGTTGCCCAGGCGATGGAGGAAGCCAAACTTCTGCAGCCCTAGCCTAGGCCTCCACTCTAGGCTACAAAGTTTCAAACAGAAATGGCTGTCACTATAGAGCGAGCAGAAGGCTAGGCTCTGCTCCAGGCTACAAAGTTTCAATTGTAGAATATAGATTAATCCCAGATCCCAGGGCCTCTGCTTGGGTCGCTGGGGGTGTGTGGCCGGCCTGAAAACCACCATAGGCCCTTCACCCAGGTTGCCCCACACCCCAAGGGAACCCCCACCCTGACCCAGGACACCCTTCAGGGCTAACTAGCAGCTTCCCACCCATGCACCAGGCCTCTATCTTATCTAATAAAAGAGGAATATGCAGATTGACCCTCACTCCAACACACAAGAGGGCTGCCCCCATGTGATCAAAGATCCTTCCCCCATGTGGACACAAGTTGGCCAGCAGGGGATGATAGTCTGAGGTTCCAGGCCTGCAAAGGAGGGCAGTTGTGGGCCATCAGGCCAGCAGGGGAGGGCAGTTAGGGGTGACCAGGCCAGCAGAGGAGGGAAGTCGGGGGCAAACAGGCTGGCAGGGGAGCAGTTAGACATCAATTAGGCTGGCAGGGTAGTGGTTAGTGGGTGATCAGTCTGGCAGGCAGAAGTGGTTAGGGGCAATCAGGGAGGCAGGCTGGCGAGCAGTTTGGAGCCAGCAGTCCTCGATTGTGAGAAGGATGTCCGATCTAAACGGGCAGTCGGACATTTCTCGAGGGGTCCCAGATTGGAGGAGGTGCAGGCTGGGCTGAGGGACACCCTCCTTCACCCCATGCACGAATTTCGTGCACCTGGCCTCTAGTATATAAATAAAAAGATGTGGACAATTTAGTGTTGTCAGATTTAAAATGTATTATTTGTAGATTACTTGAAGGAACTAGAGATATTTAGCCCAGAGAAGGTTTAGGCTTGTGTTGTATGTGGTTCCAAGAGCAACATTAGTACCAAGACGGTAAGTGAAGTGAGGAAAATTTCATGTAATGTCTTCCCAATGTGGTTGCACTGGCCACATGCCGAATGGACTGGTGAGTGCAGCCTGACTGGTGGCCGGCTCTGGGCTGCGCTTCATGGTCTCTTGGGAGGCACACTGCACATACACGTCCCAGAGCTCGGCTAGACTTACTGAGTCCACATTGCAGAATCTATACTTTTACTTATTACTTATTTTTAAAAATTTGTCTTTGTTGTTGAAAATATTACATATGTTTCCTCTCCTGCTCTCATTGGCCCCCTACCTCACTCCTCTTCCTTCTGAGAATCGTCACTCTGGTGCATGCTTTCATGTTCTAGATTTATTTCGTTCATCAACTTATTTTATTCGTTAAATTCCACATTTGATCATAAGATACTTGTCTGTCTTTGGCTGGCTTATTTTGCTTAGCATAATACTCTCCAGGTCCCTCCATGCTCCCCAGATGATATTCTTACAACTGATAGATTGCTAAGCAATGGAATTACATGATTGCTTGCTAAGATTGTTACAAAAGAGGAGAAATGTAAGTATTGAAGAGGCCAGCAAGAGTTTTCTATTCTTCTGGTGATACTTGCAGCCAGTGTTTACTTGGTAATCTATATCCAACTTGTCTTAGTGCAACCCTCAAGTACTAAGTAATGGGTTTATGGAAACTACATTTCTGGTTAACATCTGGGGAGTTATTTGCCAGGTGGCATATAGTTGGTACTCATTAAAGCCTTGAATGAGTACATTTTGGTGTTAAAAAGTTGCTTTTCAAGAGTTTTTCCCCACAAAGGTTGCTTTTTTATTAATTGGTTTAAAAAAAAGATGCTTTTCAACTTTTCCCCCTGTTCTTTTTTGTTGTTGTCGTAAATCCTCACCCAAGGATATTTTTTCCATTGATTTTTATAGAGAGTGGAAGGGAGGATGGGCGGGGGGAGAAGGGAGGAAGGGAGGGAGGGAGAGAGAGAGAGAATATGTGAGAAAACACATTGATTAGTTGCCTGGAAATCAAACCCTCGACCCTTTGGTGTGCAGACCACTTAGCAACATTGTCCAGGACAATTTTTTTCTCTCTCTCATGATATTTTTGTATACCTTGCAATGACTAACAATGCTAGTAGTCTCAACTATTAATTGCCTTTAGGTAGTATTTTTATAGTTTACCAAAAAGACCTAATTTTTTTCTTTCAATATCTTTTTGATAGAGTTGCAAGTATTACACATATTATATAAACAGAAACTAATACTTAGAAGTTAAATAACTTGGCTAGTGCTTGTATATTTGGTAAGCATCTGAATTGAATGTGAACCCAGAGTTTTGGACTCTCTCTGCCACAGTTATTTCACAGTTGCCATTTTGAATACAACTGTTCCAGGTGCTATGTGAAACAAGTCAAAAAGTGTTTTTCTTTAGAATAAACCTTTTAAACAGGTAGAATTATTTCCATCTTAGAGGTGAAGTGACTTGTGCTCAAAGCTGCATAGATACTTAACAGCAGAGCAAAGTCATTTACTGCTCTCTGCAGAAACTATACCTTTTGTACTTTACTCTTTATTTTCCCATAATTCTATGTTTCTGAAATATTTTTGCTTTACTATGGAATTTATTTTGCTTGTGACTCTTCTCAGTTTCATGATTTTGTATTTCCTTGAAGATGGCAGATACTTCAAAGCATGGTTGGGCTATTATGTTCTTCCTAAACTTGTATTCTGTGAGTCTATGATTGTTTTTATCTTCTTTGATTTTTTTAAAGTCTATTTTATTTTAGGTTGTTACATATTGTTCACTATATACAGCTATTTTCAATTATTAACCTATCAGTGATAATTTTCTCATTTGTTAGGCTTAGTTGCCTTTAGTTGTGATGGCCATTTCTAACCATGAATAAATATGTATGTATGTATATATATATATATATATATATATATATATATATATGAAAAAAACTATTAAATATGTATTATTACTTTAATTGAAAATACGTCTTCATACTCCGTGGATATTAGTTTTACCAAAGTCTATGTTGGCTATTAATCTTTTTAGCTTTATAAATTTTATTTCGTTAATGATTTTTTTGAATAGCTTTTTTCATCTTGGCTGTAGATTTATATTTTCTACAGTAAATTAAAAGAATTATCTGTTCTTACATTGGTTTATCTTCAGGTATTTGGCCTATTTTACTTCTCTTTAATACCTGGGATCTTAGTATGTGGCTCAAGGTATTTCTTTTTCTCCACTTTATTTGACCAAGATACCTTTTTTTTGTAATTTTATTAATTTTTCACAAAGAGGAAGGGAAGAGATAGAGATCTAGAAACATCAATGAAAGAGATGCATCGATCAGCTGCCACCTGCACACCCCTCACTGGGGATGTGCCTGCGACCAAGGTACATGCCCTTGACTGGAATCAAACCCGGGACCTTTCAATCTGCAGGCTGACGACGCTCTATTCACTAAGCCAAACGGCCAGCATTGACCAAGATATCTTTTATATTAAAAGTTATTTTTTTTTCAACTAGGTCCTTATAGGATCGAATTTTTCTGAGGGTGTTTATATGTGGTGCCCAGTTGGATGTGTGTCTTTGTATGCTTCTATCTATTGGTTAATAAATATTTACTGTGAGTACTATTCAATATGTTATGAGGAAGCATGTACTGTGAAGATAATGATTTAATATGACTGTATAATTTCTGTTGTGTTATTTTTATTAGATGTCTTTTTTTGGTTTAAATACTGGCTTATAAAGTAAGAATAAGAGATAAAAATATCTGCTTTTGAAATTTCATCAGTCTCTTTCCTCATAAAGTTAGAATAATTTGGAAGTAAAATGGATCCAAGCAACTGGATTATCTAAGTAGGCAGACAAAATTATAGAGAAGGACCATTACAAGAAAAGAAGAAAGAAATGACAGGTAGCATACATGGCTGATTAATAAAAGTTAACAGTTATAATCTTGATAATTTTATGGGTGCTAATTGTCATTACACTCTGCTTTACCTTCATCTTTTTTAAAAATTTTTTTTCAAGTTCTTTTCCCCCCTGCTAGTGACTCATTGTCTGGAGGAAGACATGAAATGAACACTCATTCTACTTGCTTTTTCTTTCTGGCCATGTCTTTTTGCTTGCTTTCATTTTTCAATTTAGGAAACTTCAGCTGATTCTGTGGTTGGGTAAACATAGGTTTATTGCACCATATTATTTTCCAACTTGTTCTTCTCATCTGTTATCTGCTGTTTTCACAAAATTCAAGTGGACTTCACCCAAATATAACCAATGACTATGATTTATAACAGATACGTGGAAAAGACGGCATGTAAAATTGTGTACTAGCTGTTTCCAGCATAACGGAAACATTCCAATGCAGGTATTGTGTAAAAAAAATGGATGTTGGAGCTTTTCTTTTACTTTTTGATGGTTGGCTGTGATCACAACTTTTCAGAAAGGGTGTGCAGTTTGTTTGTTTTTTATTGGTGCCATTTGTGGGTCCACACACTGGAAGAGAGTAATGGAGGCATTGAATTTCAAGATGTTGAAAAAAATTTACATTCCAAGTGGAGACTGCACCCCATTTTATTGTTGTTTTTTAAAAGTCTTTATTGTCCGAAGTGTTACATTTGTCTCTGTTTTCCCCGTTGATCTCTTCTGTCTCGCCCCGTCCCGTGGCTTGCACCCATGGCCTTCGCCACCGTGTTGTCTTTGCCCTTGAGTTTTGCACATGTGCATGCAATTTCTAACTTTATCATTGTTTTTGGATTGTGTTTTCTTATTCATAAATCATTGGTGATAGCAATTTGCTTTAGAGTTCTTCCCTTCCTCATTCCAGCTACCACCTGTCTTGTATTAGTAGTAGCACTGTGAGTGGAACATTGGTGTAACTCATTTCATTTCTGTGCACCTGTTTCCCACTCCATTGCATGGGGAAGGTGATCTCTGATGCTTCCTTTCATTGCCCACATCTAAGTTTATTTGTTACTATTTCTCCTTTTCTTTTGCTCGCATGTTCTTATATTTCCAAAGGTAAAGTACACAGAAAGGAGCATGGCTTGCTACTATAGTTCCAGGAGAAATCTCCAACCCATGGTTTTTGAATTTTTTGTACATTCTTAAAAAAAGAAAAAAACACACACACACACAAAGGACTCTATGTATCTTACTTCCTAGTCCAGAATGCCCAGGAACTTGATTTCATCAGTCAGCTTCTTTCTCAGGAATATCTGTGGCAGCTTCTTACCACCAGCAATCAGCTTGGTATCATTCCTTTTCTACTGCCTACTTTCTTCATGTAACATTATTAGACTTAAAATGGATTTACAAGTTAAGTGCATTTGTTTAATGATTGGCTTGCGAAATCAGAACCTTCTTAAGGCATTTGTTTTTCTTGTTTTATGTAATGGCCTTACCTTTTTAGAATTTAGATGCACAAACTGCATGTTACTTGGTCTTGTGTGTACAACCTAGAGGTAAAGGGGCTGGGCAGATCTGTACTTAAATATTCCAATGAGAATCTCTTTATCATTTTACTTTGGGATAGAAATATTTGCTTTTCATATTCCAAGGGATGTTTGACCAGTCAAAATCTTTTCTAAACTTTGAAATAATGTCATGATAAAGGTCTGTTTTTTCATAGTGAATTGATGATCACTAAGTAAACCAAGATTGGCAGCCTGTTGCAGGAAAGTTAAAAAAAAAAAGGTCAACACATTCATAGATGAAATCCAGTAACAGGTAATGAGAAGTGAGGTTTTAAATTTGCATTGAGCTCTGCAGATCACATTGTATTTATTCATTTTTGATATTAGCTGTTTTGTTTGACATCACATTTCTTAAAGTCTAAGGCTGGCATTTTAAATTTGGTATTCTGTACGAATCTGGAAAATGTGTTTTTGTGTCTGAGATTGCTGTTTCTATTTAGGGTCATTTGCTTTGGGCTGCCTATCAGTGTGTTTTTGCAGAGTTGCCTACATTCTTGATGGCATCCACTTTGTGATGAAGACTGGATAATGCACCAATGGTAGGATTTTGTTGCTTGAAAATAGGTGAAGAAATTATTCTGTTTGAGTATTTTCCTCCTCTTTCTTGATGTACTTTTAGAAGAAACTGACTTTTTCAAGCCCCCATGGCAAATTTGTGGTAGAGGGCAGGGCTAGACCTCTGTTAACTCGTAAAATTCTCTTTTCTCCTACATCTACATTCTTGTAAAAGGATATTGTGTCTGTCCAGTAGGCCGGGGTGAGTAGACCCAGTGTAGGTTTCCTGTTTGACCAGTGACCTGGAATTTTAACCCCAGGCACAGAGAACAGAAGGACATGTGGCTTACCTCTCATGGCTTACTTCTGTAGCATTCTCGAATTCTCTAAACCCAGTCGTGAGGGAGTGCTGAATTTAGGGTTCCCTTGCGAAGGTGACCCTGGCCAGAGCTGAGACGCTCGTTTTGTGCTATGCCCCAGTCTTTGTGTACTTTGTCCTGATGCCACAATTCAAGAAGAGTTTAGACATATCTAGGAGTTTATAGCCATGAGGCTATGGATTGGAAACTTAGTGCTTTTACTAAATTCAGAGTCAGCAAAGCCACATTCTCTGTGAGGGAGAATGCCAAGTTGGTGCTTAAAGGTTCTCTGAGCAGAAGCACTGCTGTGTGAGCCCATTTGTTCACAGATTACATTTAGTAAGACTACTCCCTCATTAATACAGGACATGCTCTTTAACTTTAAGTGTCTTTCTTGAGAAAGTTGCTTAGTTTCATTTATTTTACTTCAAATTAATTATCTTGTTACCTTAAGGTTAAGGAACTTTTATTTTTAACAAGTATAGTTAGTTCTTTGCCTCATTAGGCAAATGATCTCTTATGTGGATTGTTTTTGTTTGTTTGTTTGTTTCAGAAAGTTCTCCTTAATTTTAGAGTTAAAATTTTCCTTTATTACCTTGGTAACTGTTCAACTTCTAAAAGTTTCCAGGTGTAAATAATTCCATTTTCCTGGCTCCCTTTATAAGCCTGGACGAGTAATGAAGCTTTGTGTGTGTTTGTAATTTTTGTTGTTGTTAATCCTCACCACAGGATATTTTCCCCATGATTTACTTATTTATTGTTATTATAGATACTAGAAGGGGAAGAAGGGAAGAAAGTGAGAGAGAAAGACAAATCGATTGGTTGCCTCCCACACGTGCCCTGACCAGGGCCGGTGATGGAACCTGCAACCCAGCTTTGTGCCTTTGACTGAGAATCAAACCCAACCTGTGCCCCGTAGGTGCACAGGCCAGTCCTCCAGCCACTGAGCCACATACGCCAGGGCGCGTTGTGTGTGTTTAAATGTCACACTCAAGTCAGTTAAATGCATTTCTTTTGCTTCTATCAGATTTGCTCAATAGACGTTTTGTCATTACACTACTGTTTTTAAAGACTGTCTTTTCTTAGAATTCCTCAAGAGATTTCACCCCTGAAACCAATGTACCCTTATTAACACAGCTCCAAATATACCAGTCTTACCCTGGTATATTTAAAGCTTTTCTCTCTTATAATCATAAAAAAATGGATAGAATATGCTCTTGGAAAGCTTAAAGCCCTACATAGGTAAAGTGTGCAAGACTATGACCTGCTAAGGTAGTTATTGATCATCTTTTTCTCAGTTCATTTTTATTAAAGCTTATATAATTTAATTACATTTATAGTAATCATCTTAAAATGCCTATTGAAATGCCTGTTTTCATTTAGTACCCCATTATACACACTAAAGACATAGTCCCTACCAATGGGGACTTGGAAGATTTAAAAAAAAAAGCTATTTTTGTCACTGAAGTTACCTCTAGAATGGTTAAAGTCACTTTTTAGATCATTGGGTGGAGCATCCTGTTCCACACAGATCCAAGTTTGTGATGAAAGTTTTATCTAAACATGGTTGAACTGGTGAGGCAAGCTTTGCTGCCTTGAAGGATAGCAATTTGAAAAACAAAATTCAAGCTTCTAGGAAGTGCCTAATGTTTTAGCCAAGGGGATAATATCAAGTTTTCATGCATTTACCCCATAAACCTTTGACCATCTACTTCATGTTAGATGCTATTGCAAGTGACCCCCCAGGAGCATGACTTCTGCCTTGCTCTGAAGTGCTGGATATTCTGTTAAGGCACATTCCCAACATTCCTAGTCAAGATGTGAGGGAGGACCATGAGGAGGTCTTTGAGGGAAAATTCAATAGATTCCGGGAGAAACTGCTTAGTTGTAATTTACAGTTGAAATAATTCATCAGGATAAAATTTGGGAATCGGTGAACTCAGAAGGGAAAACATTGCACCTTTATTTCCTCTAACTGAAATTTAGCATTTTTATGATTATAAACAAGATACCCTAATACTACTAACAGCATCCATGGCTTTATCACCAATAGCAGTACATATATTTTTGTATTATGTATTTTATTGCAGCTATGTTAAAATAATGTTTATGTTCATAAACAACACTGAAGCTATAGTACACTTGAATCTCTCATTATATCTTGTTGATGACTTATTAAAGATGCACATAAATTGCTATAGCACAAATTTGTTTTAAAAATATTTATAACTATATTTCAGTAAAACTGCTTTCCTTCTAAGATGCTATGAACTTAAAAGCATTATACTTTGGAGGGATCCCAAAGCTTCGCCAGACTGCCAAAAGGTTCATGCTACAAAAATGGTTAGAAATCTGACTTAAAGGACTTGTGAAGGCTTCGTCACAGAGGAAATAGAGTTTATAAACACAGGAAAGAAAAACAGGCAGAAACAACTGTTTCATTTCTATCTGGGTTGGAACTAAAGCTCTAACATATATTACCTATGTGATTCCAGGAATTTACTTAACTCTGCTGTACTCCATTTTCTTCATCTGTAAAATAGAGATATAATGCACCTCCCTCCCAAGATCATTAACGATTAAACCAGTTTAAACCACTAAGCACAGTGCTAAGTGTGAGGTGCTATTATTATTGCCTGAAGTGTTGCTTTCCTAAAAGTATCTGTCCCCCCCCCTTTTTTTTTGCAGAATTGAACATTTAATTCATGTTGTTATATGTGTAGTTTTCTGATAAGTTTTTTTAAGAACAGGAAAACCTGGCTTATATAGTACTGAGCATATCTAGACTCTAAATTAACCATTTGTTGTTGTTGTTTTTTAGTTAACTAGCTCATCTAATTAAACGTTCATTTAAGTGCTGATTAGGTACTGCCCGGTGCCTTGGAACTATAAAGATAAATAGGCAATGTCTTTGACTTCAAGAGTCTACAGTCTGTAACCAGAGGTCAACAGAATCATGGGCCCCTGCTGTCTGCCACTCCCCAGCCAAAAAGCAGAGACGGGGTTGGATTATAGGTGTGTGTTTAATAATATCATATTGCAGAAATATGGGAAGGTGACCCATAAAAACCTTAATATCCACCTTTCCCTTATGCTTGTGGGGAAAAAGCTTATGTATGGGAACTGGGGAAAGGAAATGGTAGAGACTACACGAGGGCTGCTGGTGATTGACAGTCCTGGAATAATTTGCATTCCTGTGGGGTCTTGGGTCTAAATGAATGTCTTTATTACTCGTCCCTGGAACAGGATGGTCAGCATTCTGAAATCGCTCAAGCGATGATCGAGTGTGTGTCATCCCTGTGTGTCTGAGACCGAATCAGTCAGCACCACATTTTTGGTGGCCAGGCCTGTAAGTTCAAGGTTGGGTTGAAAGTCTTGTTCTTGCCTGGTCAACAGAAAACTGTAACAAAATCAGCAGTTGCCAACCAGTGGTCCATGGACCACTGATGGTCCGTAAGACCCGAAAGA
The DNA here is from genome assembly GCA_027563665.1 of Antrozous pallidus. Classification (NCBI taxonomy): domain Eukaryota; kingdom Metazoa; phylum Chordata; class Mammalia; order Chiroptera; family Vespertilionidae; genus Antrozous; species Antrozous pallidus. The sequence continues at coordinate 15,937,692 of CM050521.1, read as the reverse complement.
TTGGCGACTGCTGCTCTAAGTAGCTTCACTGCCCCTCCTTCTCTTCTTCCTGCCTCCTCCTCCTCACACTCTTCCCCCACCTCTTCCTCTCTTCTCCCTTCCTTTTTCCCTTATTTCCTTCTTTTTCCTTCTCTTGTTACCAATTCAAGGAATTTCCATATATATAAGAATGTAATGAGGAATATTGATATAACCTTCTACCTTAGTAAACTTGACATGTGTTTTTTCTTTTAAATGTGGGATATACCACTGTTGAGCTGAGATAATGAAGGAGTATAGTATTTCATATTTTCTGCCCAGTTAGTTTTCCATATGGGGAAAATGATTATACTCTCTCCAGGGTACATTCTTAAATATAAGGCTCGTTAGCCAAAAGATGGAAGGTATGGAAAGATTTCATTTGCTAAATGTTGTATAAGAAGATTATCTACTGTGGAGTGTCTTCTTAAAGCTACATCATTATTACTATTAATTTTTGCGTTTGAAAGTTCGCTATTATCTTTTAACTTCCAAGCTAACTTTCAGATGGGGAATCTAAGCAGACTTGTCTGTGAGCCATTTATAGCCAATATTCATTGGGAGAAAAGACTTCTGCCACTATTTAATGTCAATCTGCCTTAAAATTGTGGAAGTTTTTATATGGTCTTGCCCATTTAATATTTTTGTTTATTCAGAATTTTAATAATTCCTATCAGTGAGAACTATTTATGGCCTGTTTATGTCTTCATATCTTTAATTTACACATTTCTGAAGTTGCCAGGTTATCTGGCATTGCTGTTAAATATCCGTCATATTTGCATGTTTGGTGGGACAAGCTTCTTAATTGGGTTGTGACCAGCCTTTTCAGAAAATTAATGCAAAATGGAAAAAAGTGATAATGCTAAATATGAAAAGCCAGGATCAGTTATAGCCGGAATTTAGAAGTATGAATGTACAGAGTAGATAATATTGGAAAAGATTACTCACATTGCAAAAAAGTCTTTGTTTTTCTATTTACTTATGGAGCTCCCTTAAGTGGCAAATTGTGTTGGTATATTTTATTTTCTCTACTAGTAAAATGAAAGGCATGTTCACATTCCAAATAGAGACTAACCTCCTATTTTATTTCCTTTGGACGCTGAGAGACTATAAGTAGGCTTACACTATTTCAGATCAGGTTTTGCACCTCAAAGGCACAAACTTAAGAAAAAAATTGAATAATGTATATGAGATTACGGCCTCTAGTAAAATCTATGGGAACACAGTCATTTGTTGTTGCTCATATTTCTGTTAGTGCTAGGGTGGCTGACCTTAAAAGCTTTGTTGGTATCTTACCAAGAGCATGTGAGATTTTTACTTCGGAGCTTTTCACTGAGGTCTTTTTTGTAGATGCACAACTTGCTTTCTGTCACGGATTGTGTGAGAAGTTTTAAGGCTTGTACTGTGGAGAGTTTTCATCATGGCAGATAGGTCTACCTGATTTGTCCATGGGAAAGAAGCTTTATTTAGATGCAGGACTGTACCCTCCAGACCTTACTCAAAGGAGCACAAGCTCAGTTTAAACTGCACGTGAGCCCCACCAGTGGCGGTGGTACACAGGCCTGGAATAACACTGGTATTTTTCTGGGCATAGCTGTATGGAGGAGAGAATCTTTTCATGTCTTTCAGGTATTGAATACTATCTGCTCCTTCCAAGTTGCAAGACACTGAAATCCTATATGGCTTGTAGAGGAGCCAGACGTGTTTCCTGTAGGGAGAAACCAACCCCCTTGTGGAGGCCTGACCAATCCTAACTGGGGACAGTGGATAGTCCAGTAGTGTCTGCTCACTCAAGAGTGATGTTATATCACTGGAGAGAACTCTCATGCTATTCATTATTGCAAGGCAGGGAGAGGGAAAGGGAAGGAGAATAAAAAGGGTTATAGAAGTTAAGAGGATATACATATATATGATGGAAGAGATCAACAACTTCAAATAAGTATGATAACAAGGCCATTCACCATTGCAAAGAAGGAAGCAGTGTCTTGAATGAAATTCTTGAAGCAGAGATTATGTACATAGATGGATTTTTCTATTCATCTGGATTTACCCCTCCAGACTTAGTAGATTTGTAATGCCAAAATCAGCTTCTTTATGTTCACAGGTCATAGATTCAGAGCAGGTGCCACGGACTGAGTAGCATCTTGGCAAAGCTGAAACCAAGGCTCTTTTATTTTTTGTTTACTCTTCTTAACTTATACTATTTAGTCCTTGCTGTAGTCTTTGCTAAATATACTTTTGCCTGATATGTTGCTATTTAATTCTGTAGGTAAAAGCTCCACAGAATAAAGCTATAAGAAGTAGAAAGAAGTAAACATAAAATTGAAAATAAAATAGAAGTAGAAAAATACCAAAGAAATAAAACTAAAATTGAGTTATATGAGAAGACCTATGAGACAAATACTACCATGATCAATGAAAAAAATAAAAGAATACATAAACAACCACAATCTATAATAATAAAAATGTAATATGCTAATTAGACCAGATGCCCTTCCGGATGTCCTCCTGGATGAAGCTGGGGCAGGAGGGAAGCCCGGGTCATGGATGCCAGAGGGAAGCCGGTGCTTGCAGCTGGGAGGAGGAAGGCCTACTCTTGTATGAATTTTGTGCATTGGGCCTCTAGTTAGGAATATAAAATGGTTTTAACTACAGATAGAATAATTTTTTTAAATAATAAAATTACTTTGAACATCCTGGCTGGGTAGCTCCGTTGGTTTGAGCATCATTCTGCTATGTCAAAGTTATAGATTCGATACCTGGTCAGGGCACAAATAAAAATCAAGCAATGAATGTATAAGTGGAATAGAAAATCAGTCTCTCTCTTTCTCTCTCTCTCTCTCTCTCTCTTCTCTCTCTCTCTCTCCTCTCCCTCTCCCTCTCCCTCTCCCTCTCCCTCTCCCTCTCCCTCTCCCTCTCCCTCTCCCTCTCCCTCTCCCTAACCTCAATCAATAAAACTACTTTGAACAACATGCCAGTAAATTTGGAACTTAAATGAAGTGATACCTTTATTGGAAAATAAAATTAAAAAGAAACAAGAAAACCAAAATGAAAGAAATTAGAGAAAAATTCTGATTATATTAACATTACAAAATGGCATTTAATAAAATTTAACATCTGTTCAGGATAAGAATATTATTTAATATAAAATGAGCACCAGAAAGAAACTTCTGAATATCAGAAATGTAGAGGAAAATATCATAGTTAATGGTGAGGTTCCCAGAATCTCTGGATGTGACTTTAGATTGTTGCAGATATAATTATTTAAATTAAGGTGAGAGCAAAATAAAGTGGGCCCTTAACCTAAAACATGAGACCCTTGTAAGAGTAAAAGGGAGACAGAACACCCTGTGAGATGAAGGCAGAGACAGATATTGGAATGATGTATCATCTGCAAGTCAAGGGCCAGCAAGGATTGCTGGGAACCACCATGACAAGATTCTCAGAGCCTGCAGTGGGAACCAACATTACTAACACCTCTTGGTTTTCCATTTCTAGCCTCTAGAACTGAGAAAAAGAATGATTTTGTTTCAAGTTAGCCAGTTTATACAGCTTTATTACAACAGCCGCAGGACTTGAATATATATAAAAAATGTTAAGGTTTTTTTAAAGTTGGATGACGAATACATTATTCTCTCCACATATTTTTATGTTGTATCCTAAAACTAGTTAAAAATGAACTCCCACTAATTTGATTGAATTTTCTATAATGAACTTTTTGATGGAGTTTAAAAATAAAATAGATGTGCGCATAGCTGGCAAAATGAACAATACCAACTGTACATTTTTCTGTGGTCAGTTAAGGGTTTCAAATACTTATTTTTAAAAAGTTGGGGGGGGGGCAAACTCAGCATCAGAAAAGTTGCCCTTGGCAAGTATCCAGTATGGAAAATAATTGTGCATCTGAACCTAGTTATAAAAAAACAAAGGTAATTAGACTATGAAATATTCACATAGCCATTGGGGTTAAATCCTAGTTCATCTACTTAATTAGCTATATGGCATTTAACAGATGACTTGCTTGGCTTTGGTTTTATCATTTATAAAGTGGAGATTATTATATCTACATTATTGCATTATTGTGAATATGAAATAATACATAAACCATCAAGCATTCAGTAAAGACTCAAATTGGAGCTTAGATTATTAATAGCAGTAGCATTGTAAATTACTATAATTCAACAAATTATAAAAGTGCTATACTTGAATTACCAGCTAGGACAGCTTGTACATTAATTACCTTGTGAGTAACTTTATTCCTATGTATGGCATTCAGAACTTTCTGCTTTAAGTGTTATTGCTGATACGAAGCTGGGGCTTTCTTTGATGTACCAAAAAGTACAAAATTATGATATAGTTTTCTCGTGGTAAGGACCATTTGTTCTAGTTTTCTCTCAATCATTACACCATACATAGAAGCCCATCTTGCATATTTTTTTTTGTTAAGACATAAAACATAATAAAACCGGATTTTGTGGAGCTCAGTCTCTCCAGTTTCTATAATTGTTTCAGCTGTGGCCCTTCTTGCTTGATTTTATAAAATGATTGCTGAGAGAAAAGTGTTGAGTAAATTAATCAAAGAATTTACAATGAAAACTTAAGTAAAGGTGGGATGTAGAAACTCAAGGTAAAAGTTTAAGACAACTAGAAATAATTCACAAGTTGAAGAGAGGATAGGAACGGTGAATGCCTTGTCCGTGTTATCCACTTGGAGGTAAAGTGCCTCTCAGCCACAGGTATTTTCAGGTTAACCGTCACTTTCCCTCTTGATTTGTATGGAATATCAGTCATGTGGTTTTCCCACCTGCATAATCGCCGTTAGCATAATCTCAATTAAATAGACATTAAAACAACAGTAATTCAACTCCAGGTCTTGCCCAGAACTAGATTTTTATGTGGATTTTACAAACACTTTTACTTTCTCACATGATGATAACCTCTTTTCCTTAAATCTCAAATGAAATTTCGAGTCATTGATGGCATGATCGTCCTTCTTGCAGTTTGACATGGATTAGTAATGTAGTTGGTGAAACATGGTTCTTGTACTGGACTCCTGGGAAGGCTATGAATAACAGTGGGACATATCAAGCTTTCTTATTATGCCACAGAATCACCTCCTGTATATATATATATATCCTAGTAAAAGGCTAAGTGACCATCTGACCGACTGGTACCTATGACGTGCACTGACCACCAGGGGGCAGACGCTAACTGCAGGAATTGCTGAGCTGTGGTGACTTGGCAGCATCAGTTCTCTGTGACACACACTAGAAGTAGAGAGGAGGGAGCCCAATTCCTCCCAAGGCCTCGAAATTCCACCTTCCACTGTGGGGTATGTTGTTCCTGGGGCCCTGTTGGCCCCGAATCTAATTTACTGCCCACTCGAGTTTGCATTCCACACTCTCTACGACAGCAACTTTCACAATTCTAGGACCCCTGGGGGATATTGGAGAGCTGGTTTCAACTTTTTCTCCAAAGGCCAGGCTGAGGGACCCCTCTTACTCCACAGATGCCCTTCAAGCCACAGCACTGCCTCAGGTGTGCTGGGCAGGGAGGGACTGTGGGAGGTGGGCTCCAGGGAGTGTCCAGCCCGGTCCCACCCTGCCAGCATTAGTCCCTGCACTGGAGTTAGCGCTGCAAGCCGGAAGACCCGAGCTAGAGTTTTCTTCCCTCTCTGCCCATCCCTCCTGCCCCCTCACTCCACAGGTGCCCTTCAAGCCACAGCACCTTTCCAGGAATTCTAATTAATTTTCTTTTAATGTGCACAAATTCGTGCACTGGGCCACTAGTTATAGAAAATGAAATAATTGATTTTACACAAATTAGTACACTAAGTTCTGGAGAAAGACTAGGGAATAGAGCAAATTCCCAACTCAAGGAGCTTAAAATTGAGAGACAGAAGAACCTTTATAAGAGGGAAGAGTAAATCAACACTGTTTTCAACAACTGCAGGAAAATACCACAGGGCAGTACATAATTTCTTAAGGATGTAGAGAAGATGACAACAAAATAGTCCTTATTTTAAAAATTGTTCAAAGTGCTAGCCGTGTGGCTCATGGTTGAGTGTCGCCTGGGAACCAGGAGATCATGGTTGGATTTCCGGTCTGGGCACATGCCTGGGTTGTGAGTTCTGTCCCCAGTAAGGGGCATGCAGGAGGCGCCTGATCAATGATTCTCTCTCACCATTGATGTTTCTAACTCTCCCTCTCCCTTCTTCTCTGAAATCAATTAAATTTTTTTAAATGTACAAAGTATTTAATATTTATTTTTAAAAATTCTCAACTGAGGATATGTTTATTGATTTTAGAGAAAGAAAGGAAAAGAGAGAGAGGACGAGGGAGGGAGAAAGAGAGGGGAGAGGGAGAGAGAAAAAAAGAGAGGGAGAGAGAGAGTCATCATTGGGGGTTAAACACAACTTCTGTATGTATGCGGACTGGCAATCAAACCTGCAACCTTTTTAGTGTTCTAGATGACACTCCAACAAATATACTTTTATTTAAATACTAGAGGCCTGATGCACGAAATTTGTGTACAGTAGAGGCGGGGGATGTCCCTTACCCTCTCCACTCTGGGACCCTTTGAGGGATGTCCGACTGCCCATTTAGGCCCAATCCTACTGGGACAGTAGGACATCCCTCTCACAATCCAGAACTGCTGGTGCAAAACTGCTCACCTGCCTGCCTTCCTGACTGCCCCTAACCACTTCTGCCTGCCAGCCTGATCACCCCCTAACCACTGTCCTGCCAGCCTGATTGATGCCTAACTGCCCTCCCTTGTAGGACTGGTCCCCCCCAACTGTTCTCCCCAGCAGGCCTGGGTCCCTTCCAACTGCCCTTCCCTGCAGGCTCAGTCACCCCCAACTTTCCTCTTCTGCTGGCCTGGTCACCCCTAACTGCCCTCTCCTGCAGGCTTGATAACCCCCAACTGCCCTCCCTTGCAGGCCTGGCCCCTCCCAACTGTCCTCCCCTGCGGGCCATCTTGTATCCACATGGGGGAAGCCATCTTGTGTCCACATGGGGGTAGCCATCTTGTGTGTTGGAGTGACGGTCAATTTGCAGATTACTCTTTTATTATATAGGATATTCTTATTGATTTCAGAGAGAAGGGAGAAGGATAGAGAGATAGAAACATCAGTGATTAAAGAATCATTGATCAGCTGCTTCCTGCACACACCCAACTAGGGAGCCCACAACCCAGGCATATGCCCTGACCAGGCATGGAACCAGTGATCTCTGGTGCACAGGGCAACAATCAACCAACTGAGCCATCCTGGCTGGGCTGTTTTTATTTTTAAATGTACATATGGTACATGAAGTTTTGTTCTTATTGTTTGATTTTAAGATTTACTATGTTACAGTAATTAGGAAATGTAGTATTAGCTTCAAGACAGATATATAGATCAATAGGACAAAGCAAAGAGTCCAAAAAATAGATAAGTTTACTTTTTAAAAAATACGTTGTTTATTGTTGCAATATTGTAGATATCTCCTATTACCCTTCCCCTGCCCCCACATTCCCTCTCCACTCAGGCCCCACCCCATTTTGGGCCTTCATCATGCTATTGTTTATATCCAGGGGCTATGCTTATATGCATATACGTTCTTTGGTTAATCTCTTCCTGTCACCCACACCTACTTCCTCTGATATCTGTCAGTCTGCTCTATGCATCCATGCCTGTGGGTCAATTTTATTCACCAGTTTATTTTTCATTAGATTTCACATATAAATGAGATCATGTGATATAAGTCTGACTGACTTATTTCACTTCGCGTGATGGTCTTCAGGTCAGTCCATGCTGTCTCAAAGAGTAAGAGATCCTTCTCTTCTATGAATGCGTAGTATTCCATTATGTAAATATCCATGGCTTTTTCATCTACTTATCTGCTGATGGGCACTTGGATGTTTTACAGGTCTTAGCTATTGTAAATATCGCTGCTATGAACATAGGGGTGCATACATTCTTTCTGATTGGTGTTTCAGGATTTCTCAGACTGTATTTCTAAAAGTGGGACCACTGGGTCAAATGGCAGTTCTGTTTAGTTTTACATAGTGACTGCACCAGTGTGCATTTGCATGAGCAGTGTACTAGGATTCCCTTTCTGTACATCCTCACCAGCATTTGTTCTTTGTTGATTTATTGATGGTAGACATTCTGGCAGGTGTTTAATTTGCAGTCCTCTGATGACTAGTGATGTTGACCATTTTTTCATATGTCTTTTGACCATCTGTGTGTCCACTTTGGAGAAATGTCTATTCAGGTCCTTTGCCCATGGATATTTTGTGTTGTATGAGTTCTGACTATATGTTGAAAATTAACTCCTCACCATATGTATCATTAGTGAATATGTTCTCCCATACCATGGTTTCACCATTTTTGGTGATGGTTTCTTTTGCTCTTCAGAAGCTTTTTATTTCAATATAGTCTCATTTGTTAATTTTTTTTTCTTTTGCTCTAGGAGATGTATCAGTGAGAATTCTTCTACATGAGATGTTTGAGATTTTGCTGCCTATGGTCTCTTGTAGAATTTTTATGGTTTCACATCTTATATTTAAAGTCTTTTATCCATTTTGAGTTTAGTCCTGTGTATGGTGTAAGTTCGGGACTAGTTTCACTTCTTTGTGCACGTCTCTATCCTTTTTGCCAACACCATTTATTGAAGAAACTGTCTTTACACCATTGTATGCTCTTGGCTCCTTTGTCACAAATTAAGTGACCATAATGGTGTGATCAATTTCTTGGGTCTATGTCTGTTCCTTTTATTTATATAGCTCTTGTGCCATTATCATGCTAGTCTGATTATAGTGGCTTCGTAGTATAGTTTGATGTCTGGTATTGTGATCCCTCCAACTTTGTTCTTCTTTCTCAAGATTGCTGTGGTTGTTCTGGATCTTTTTTGGTTCCATATAAATTTCTGGAATATTTGTTCTATCGCTATGAAATATGCTGAAAGTGTTTTTATACAAATTGCATTGAAACTATAGATTGCTTTGGGGGTAGTATGAGCATTTTAATGATGTTAATTCTTTCAATCAATGAGCACGGTATATGCTTTAACTTGTTTGTATCTTTCTCAGTTTCTTTTTCCAGTGTCCTATAATTTCCCAAGTATAGGTCTTTTTACCTCTTTGGTTAAATTTATTCCTAGGTATCTTATTTTTTGTTGTTGTTGCGATAGTAATTGGGATTATTTTTTTAAATTTTTCTTTCTGAGAATAGGAAAAGAAAAACAAGAAAACAGAAAAGAAATAAAAATTAAAAATAGTAAACAGAAATTGAAAAAAAGGAATAGGCTAAAAGGAATGCTAGAAATAAGAGAAATGGAACAATAGAAGAAAGGCAAAGGAAAAGAAACCAATTTTGGATCTGCTATTTGTGGAGTTCACTGGATTTTTCTCCGTGTTGTTGAATGTGGCCCCTTCAACAATGAAGGCCCCAGGCCTTCCAGGAAGTTTGTACCGCAGGGCAGTATAAGCCGCTGTCTCTGCTTGACCTTGGGCAACCTGACCGACATCCTTCAGGGATCATCCAGCGGGCAGGTCCTTCGTGGGCCAGAGGCTGGGTCTGCCTGGGGTCTCAGACCTTGATATCCTGTAATGAGTTGCTCTCCCTCCCCCCTTAGAACTGTACTCTGCACTGATATCCGGGTCCTGGTCAGGATGGTAAACAGACTCGTGTCGGCGGTATTGCCCACAGCTTATAGGAGACCCAGGCAGTGCTTGCTTCCTCTCCTTCTAGTGCCTCAGCGCTGACTGGATCACTGACACTCTTGTTGGCACCCCAAGCAGGAGAGGATATTTTTAAAAAATACCCAACCCTGGTTGATGTTCTAATCTTTCAGCATGGCTGGCCCTCCTTGGTAGGAGCCTCCTCCCAGGTTTCCGCCAGGCCAGATGTGGGAGTTCCCTGCTGCCAGGCCAGGCACATGGGGGCAGATTTTCAGCGTAGAATCATTCTATAGGTAGGGCCTCATTCTTCCTTGAAGTGGGGAGGATTGCCCCTCTTTTCTAGGACCTTTCTCTGTCCCCCATCCTGCTCTCCACTAAAAGTTCTTTCAGAGAATCATTGGACCCTCAGGTTCACTGCTGGGTGAACCTGTCAGTCCCCTCTGCTGGTCCAGAGTTCCGCTGTGTGGCGCCTCCTGCAGACACAGATTGGGGTGAGATTTTCAGGCTGGTGTTGTAACCAAGCACTCACTGAGATAGTGGCCCTGACTCTCCCCACTGGACCGAATCACCACTGATTCCCACTCTCTGATGCCATGTGGGCTCCCCTTTCCTTCTCTGTTTCTCGGGATTGGGAATCCTGCATGGGTTGGAGACCCCACATTCCCAGGGGGAAGGGGTAGGCTGCCACACCTTCCCTCCAGCGGGGAGATGCTGCCCAGCCAGGGAAACTGGCTCACCCTCTTGTGTCTTCTCTGTCCCCTCTCAGTGCTCCCTGTTTTTACAGTATTTTATAGCAGCGATGTTTCAGCTGTTTTTTTCCCAGTGGAATGTTCTTCAGTTTAGCTGCAAGTCTGGTCTGGTGCGGGGAGCAAGTGGACAGAACTTCCCTAGACTGCAGCCATCTTGCCTCTTTTTCAGTACAGGCTGTTTTTGCTTTAAAATAGAAATTAAAAGCTTTGAATGCTATAGTTCACAGCAGGAGGGGCATAATTAGGACTGGATTAACCAGAGAAGGTTGCTGGGGATTACAGGATCTGATTGCATTTTGGGCTGGAAAGAGAAGACCTTCTGAGTTGGTGAGAAAGTTAGTTGCATTTAGAACTGTTTGCTTTAGGTTTATTGCTGGGATGCTGTTAGGTTGTGTTAGGTACCAACCAATACAAAGTTAATCTGATATCATTTTTTCCTTGATAATGACTATTTGGCTTATGATTTGAGATATGATTATCTATTTCTTTAGATAGATATACACTGAGTGGCCAGATTATTATGATCTTTGAACGCATAATAATCTGGTCTCTCTCTCTCTTTGTGTGTGTGTGTGTGTGTGTGTGTGTGTGTGTGTATAATATGTGTGTGTGTGTGTGTGTGTGTGTGTGTGTGTGTGTGTGTAATTAGAGGCCCAGTGCCTGAATTCGTGCATGAGTAGGGTCCGGCCAGCCTGGCCAGGAGGAGGGGACATGGGCAGTTGGCTGGCCTTTCTCCTGGTCGAATTCCTGGTAAAGGGGACAATTTGCATATTAGCCTTTTTTTTTTATATAGGATATACACTGAGTGGCCAGATTATTATGTGTCAAGAGATCATAATAATCTGGCCACTCAGTGTATATCTAAATATAGATATTTTCACATATAAAACATAATTAAAGGAAGAATTTTTTTTTAACTCAGCGTTTTGCTTGCTTATATAATAGTTGTTACTTTATGGCTGTATGTCATTCCATATTTATTCCATTATTCCATATTTATAACATTTTTCAGATTCAGAGATGTGGATTAAATTTATTCTTGACTTTTAGACAGAAAATGTAAGACAGATGGCCTCTGATTCTGTGATATTAAATAAGCCCTTTTCTGGACAACTGTTTTCAAAGTAATTCTTAGCTGAGGGAAGAGTTGTCAAATCATTGCCTGCTCTATTATTTTTTCAAATGGGTGGCTGTGTAAAGCAGAGGTTGCCATAGCTGCTGCTATGTCTTGATATTTTGAAGAATAAGTACTTGAAAAACGAGCCATTTGTCAGAGACTCTGAGCAAGTTTTACTGTGCTAGTATGGGGGTAAGAAAGGGGAAAACAATTTACAAAAATGAGTAAGATGACGTTGCTTCTCACAAGACATTCTGAATCAAGTGAAAGTATAGCTATAGAAGCATCTCACTATATGAACTATGGTAGAATTAAGTGACTGTCAAATTGTTACAAAAAGGATGTATTATAGCACCAGGTTTTTGTGCCTGGGAAAATTGCAAAAGGGAGATTGAGAGTTGTCTTGAAGGACAAGAAGAATTTCGTTTGGTGGAAAATGGGAAAAAAGATGCTTTATAGAATTGAGAAGTGCCTGCCAGGCAAGCAATGTGCTTGATGATTGATTTACGAATAGATGTGAAACAGATCATCTGATACACAACATGGCCCCAAGAGGCATGCGTTACTTACCCATCTTACAGATGAGCAAACTGAGGCGCAGAGAGGCTCACCTGAAACAGCTGGCATGTGGCAGACACTGGGTGTCACAGAAGGTCTGTCCCAACGATGGTGCTTCTGTGCAGATTCTGCTAGTGTGATAACTTCACATGCATGTTGTTTCTTTGCTATTGCCTCCCAAGAGGGTTTGCACTCCCTAATCAATGAGTAAGGGTTTTGTCACCTGTAAATTGGAGAAATATAAGGGATCTAAATGGGAAAATCTCCTGTGCCCTGCTACTTGTGACTGCTAAGAACTCTCAGAGTTAACCGTGCTCTGTGGAACTGGTCTTAAGAAGGTCAAAGAATACAAACTTTCAGTGATGCATTGTGGCGTAGGAAGGTCTAGAATCTACTTTAGAGTTCTAGGACAACTTTGAAATGGCCGAGTCCCAAAAGCAGCCTCCATACTTGGCCCTCATCATTGGCTCTGATGAACTACAGAGCAGAATAGTCTGTTAAGAGAACAGGAAGGTTCTGGTGGTTATTCAAAAGATAAATCTAGTCTAAATTTTTGGGTAAGTATTAAGATGTATTTTGTCCTAGGATCTAGGTAACAATGCCACCAAATACCACCCTTCATCATGTTTACCTAAGGATGTTCAGCTCCTCCTCTTATCCCTCCCAATGCAGAGGCTGTGCTGTGAGACATCCCCCATTGCCTCCCAGGCTAGTAAAGGGTTTCTACTCTGTTGGTTACCATTTCAGCTTCTAACTCAGATTGAATGAGAAGAGAAACTGGTTTAATATTAAAGTGATATAGACCGTGGCTTGAATTCAGAATGCAGAAGATACTATAATTTAAGTAGTTTGATTTTTAGCCATAAAAATTTTAAAGATTTGGTCATATTCAAAGTGCTAATTTATTTTTATATTTAGGTGTGGACATAATAAATCTATTTTCATGAGTATTAAATCTATAAACTTTTTATGCATAGTCGTAACTACTCTATATTCTAACAGACATAATCACCCTCATAAAGATAAAACTAGATACATTATTGCATGAGGAATAGTATACTTTAGAATGCAAAGGATAATGACATTTTCAATTTAATTCAACCTTCATTGATAACCTATGGTGTGCTAGATACTGTGCTGGACACTTAGTATTGAAAAAAATGAGAATAAGATTTAATTTCAGTCCTCAAAAGATTAGTAGAATAGATAATATTGTCAAGAGAACTGTATCAGTTGCTGCATAATGAACTACTCTGCACCTTAGTATATACCAGGGCAATTTTTCTTATTCTATCTAATAAAGATGGAATATGCTAATTGACCATCACTCCATCACAAAGATGGCTGCATTCATAGCTGAGGTCAAGATCCCATAAGGAGCCTTACTGACCAATCAGCAGGGACCTGAGGCTACCCCTCCCAAGCCCCTGTGGGCTTGACAGGGGACCTTAAGCTGTATCCCCCCCTCCCCAGCAGGGCTTGACAGGGGACGTTAAGGTGCACTTTCCATCCTGGTGCTGGGCTAGGGGACCTCAGGCTGCTCACCCTGCCCAAGTGCCAGGCTAGGGGGCCACAGGCTGCACCCCGCACCAAGTGGGGCTTGACAGGGGACTTCAGTTCAGGCCATGTCCCCCACCCCAGCACCAGGGCAGAGGGCCTTAGGCCACCCCCCTCCACCCCAGAACCAGGCCAGGGAACCTGAGGCTGTACCCCCTGCCTGGCGGGGCTTGATGAGGGACCTCAGGCTGTGTCCCCCACCTGGCGTCGGCTGACGGGGGACCTCAGGCCATGCTTCTGGTCCTGGCACCAGGCCAGGGGACCTGAGGCTACTTCCCCTGTTCGTCGGGGCTTGACAAAGGTGGTACCGGCTGGGTCTGGATCTAGCCCAATGGGGGAAGAGGCAGCGAGGCCTGGGTCTCACATGATTTTGAGGTGCATGTGGGTGGGCGGAGACTTGACTCTGCGTCCTGTGGTGGGTCCCAGACTCTGACAGGAGGAAGGTTTTCATATACATTTTACTAATTTTCATTTTTGACACTTCTATTAGAGAGAAAGGGCAAATAGCAATATTAAATTATTTCCTCTAATTAATCCGGGCCACTAGTAAACTATAAAAGAAGACTCAGCGTCTGTTATTGCTCAGCCATCCCTAGATAAGCGAGATGATTCTTCAGGTCTTGGCTAGACTTAGTCACGTGTCTGTGACCAACTCAGGATCATGTGAACATCTCTGTTCATCCCAAGCTCTTGTATGTTTGCCCATCTGTAGATAGATCTAGGGCAGTGATGGGCAATCTTTTCAGCTTGGTGTGTCAAAATTCGCCAAAAATCCGAGTATAACTCTGGTGGTGTATTACTTCGAGAAAAAACAACAACATAATTTCGCGATATTTATAGTTTAAATAACAAAAATGTATAATTGTAATATATAACTATATTTAATAAACCCAAAACTAATTATTTAACTTACCTGCAATGTTTCATCCTCAGCTACGGCACCTGGCCGTGCCGTAGCCGAGGATGAAATGTCTTTCTCGGCATGCGGCCCCGTACTTCTCTGTATGTGACCGCATGTGGCCGCATGTCCTCGAAAATGGCTACACATGTCAGTGCTGACACGCATGTCATAGGTTCGCCATCACGGATCTAGGGGGACCTCAGCTAGGCCACAGGGCTCTCCTCCTAATAGTTTCTCCTCCTCTCTGAGGCTGGCATTCCTTATTCGGGGGGCGGGGAGCGCAGGGCTCCTCCAGCTTAGGCTCAGAAATGGCACATCAGTCCTTCTGCTCAGTCTGTTCACCCACATAAGTCACCAGGCCACAGATTGAAGAAGCCTGGAGATAAATCCCACCTTCTCATGAAAGGACCTGCTAAGTCACATTGCAAGGGGTGTGTCAGTCCAGGGAGGGAAGAAATTGAGGTTGATTCCCCATCAGTGTACCTCTCGTAGGGTAGTTTGTAGGCATTTTTGCAGAAGGGACAAAGCCTGTTGTAGGTCTTGCATGTCGTGATTGCCGCTGTGGCATAGAGAGGCTCATACTTCTGCCCTAGGAAGTCGGGTGTTGTCCTTTGGATAGAGGGAGCCATAGAGGTTTCAAGCCAGCAGAAATGCCTTTGTAAACTTCATTACCTTTTTTCTATAGGTTGTTCTGGAAACAGAATGAATTCAAGGTGAGAAAAACAGTGATGGGGGGATTCGATGCTATTGCAAAATTCTAGGCTGTGGGGATGATTATGGAGGCCAACTAAAGCTGTTTGGAGCGTATTCATTCAAGTGTGGTAAACCTGTACATGGGAATCACTCACTCACACAAACACTTTGGAGCCAGGCGCTGTGCTAGGTGTGTGAGAAATCTCAGTGAGTATTTCCATATGTCGCAAAGGCTTCTTGGGGCTTGGGAGCTCCTGCACAACATGCACTGTACCCATGGATCCCTCTGGTAGCCCTGCAGAGAAGTAGAGAGGAATAGCAATCCTGTGTTACATAGTGAAGAAATCATAGTTAGTGGTCTGGTGATGTAAAATACGTCTGTGTTGGCTGTTTATTTTCTCTAATATATTTAATTACTGAAGTTTTAATGTATTAAAAGCTGTTATATTGGTTAATAGAAAGAATAATGAAAGAAGAGCCTGAGTAAATTTTGTGATTTCCATGCATCTGTCCCTGACCTATTGTAGTGTGTGACTGTCAAGGTAATTTAGAAGTTTATGGATTAATTTTAAAATTTACCATATCCAAGTTTAGCATATTGAGATCTTTGCTGAATTCAAAAATAGTGTGAGAAAAGAGCATCCGGAAAAATGTTTTCTTTTTTTTTAATCCTCACCCAAGGATATGTTTTTATTGACAGAGAGGGAGAGAGAGAGAGAGAGAGAGAGAGAGAGAGAGCGAGAGAGAGAGAGAGAGAGAGAGAGAGAGGAGAAAGAGAAAAAAGAGAAAGAGAAAGAGAAAAAGAAAGAGAGATTAGTAGCTTCACATACATGCCCTGATCGGGAATGAACCCACATGCTAGGTATGTGCCCTGACCAGGAATTGAACACACAACCTTTTGGAGTATAGAACAACACTCCAGCTAATTGAGCCACCTAGCCAGGGGTAAAAAAATAATTTTATTGCATATGTTAGAATATGTAGGAATAGTGATTAATTTGCAAACAAATATACAAATTTTAAATTTAGTTTTACCTTTAAAAATAAATATACTGCTTTCAGAAAATATTTGCTGTTCTCAGTAAACGACAGAGTAAGTAAATATTCTGTTCCTGCCAAATCCCATTATGATGCATTTAATTACTCAGAGGAAACCTATACAGTTGTTTTTGAGCTTAAATGCTAACCCAGTGTGTTGTGTGGCTTCTTTGAGATCTCTAATAATGGCATAGCCCTGGATATTGTGACTCGTGGAGTAATTTATTGAAGCCTCTTCGGTATTCCCTGCATCTTAGAGATGCCGTCTGGGCAGTGCTATGTGAATGTATCTGACTATTTTTCTTAGAAAAATAGTGATTTCTGGAGGTTTGAATATTCTTAACAGAGGTTGACAAACAACAGAGGGCTACAGATAAGCTGATTTTTCTACCCGAGCTTAATGAAAATTTTAACCTTTTTGAAATTGTAATTGGGACCTGGAGGTTAGGACACATGCATACACCCAGTTTGTATGTAGCTATTTTCTCCTGTCTAGATGATGACCTTCTTAAGACTGGGGCCATATCGTTATAATATAGGTTCTGGCTCATGTCAGTGTATCCAGTGATTGTTGTGCTTTATGATTATTTTTAAAATATATTTTTATTGATTTCAGCAAGGAAGGGAGAGGGAGAGAAAGATAGAAACATCAATGAGGAGGCTGCCTCCTGCACACCCCTGCTGAGGATCGAGCCTGCAACCCCTGCATGTGTCCTTGACCGGAATCAAACGCGGGACCCTCCAGTTCACAGACTAATACTCTAGCCACTGAGACAAATCAGCTAGGGCTGTGGTTTATGATTATTTAAGTGTCATTTCTTTGGGTAAACCTCAGGAGTGTAGAGCCTGTGGCTGCCATTCCCCACCCCCTGCACGGTGGAGAGTGCCTCTCGCCAGGTGCTCGGTTAGGGAAGGGTTCTCCACACGGGATGAATCCTAATGAAATGAGCCAAGCAAGAGGAGTCTGGTTTCCAGGCTTTACTAGTCATGCCTTTCTTTGTGAAGCACTGCTGGAGAGGCATTGAAGGAAGCTGTTGAAGGTAGCTTTCTGGAAGGGGTGGGGGAATTCTCTTACTCTTAGATACAGAAGAGGAAAAGTCAATCTCTCAGGGCTTCTGGGTGTGGTCTGCCATGCTGCCTTTGGAGACCTGGAACAACAGTGGCCACATCGGGGCATCAGGAAGTGAGCCCACATAAGAAGAAGGTCAACATACACCTTTCCCTGCTACCCAAAGCAGAGTGTTCCTCTGACACCTTTCGTAAGCCCAGAAGAAGCAGTTAGCATTAATTTATATGGGAAACTTTTTAGCATTCCCAGACCCAAAGATAACCTACCAAACCATAGCAAACACACTTAATTACTTCCTGATTTGGGCCCTTTTAAGTTTTTCTGATACCTTAGGACACACGATGCTAATGGGTGCACACACCAACGCGGTGTAAAGCACAGGTGCTCACGGGCACAGTACAAAGCTATGGTGGGACGATGCTGAGAGGCTGAGTGTGTTCCCAGGGAAGGAGCCTGGTGGAGAGCGCTCCTCTGATGACTGGCTGCCAAACAAATGCTGAATGCTGTTTTCACTAAAAAATTACTGATTTGGGGGTGGGGGGGGGGAGTAGAGAGAGAGAGAGATCTCAATTAACACTTAACTTGTGCATTCATTGGTTGATTCTTATATGTGCCCTGACTGGGAATTGAACCCGCAGCCTCAGCATATTGGGATAATGCTCTAACAAATTGAGATACCTGGCCAGGCCTCACTTTTCACCTTTTTTTTTTTTTGTAATCCTCATCCAAGGATATTTTTTCCCATTGATTTTTAAAACTAGTGGAAGGGAGGGAGGAAGGGTGGGAGAGAGAGAGGGAGAGAGAGAGAGAGAGAGAGAGAGAGAGAGAGAGAGAGAGAGAGAGAGAGAGAGAGAGAGAGAGAAATAGAGAAATAGAGAAATAGAGAAATAGAGAAAAATTAATGTGAGACACATCGGTTGGTTGCCTCCTGCATGTGCCCCAACCATGTGAAGATCGATCGTGCAATCCAGGCATGTGCCCTTGACTGGGAATCAAACCTGTAGCCATTTGGTGCACTGGCTGACATCCTTATCACTGAACAACATGTGGCAGGGCTCCCCTTCTTTGATAAAGTTGAAAACTCTTTGGATTTCCTTTGGTTAGCAAAAACAGCTACTCACTAAAGTGGGTCTTTCATAAAAGTGAAGTGCCTTAACCTGAACTTTCAAAAAGCAGGGCATAATTGTAAAGAGGCCAAATGGCCAGATGGAAGGAGCAGGGACTGGTGAACCACTGGATCAGTCAACCCCAGTGATCAATGTCAGTCCTCTTTAGCCTATTTATGCAAATTTCAGCAGAAGGAAAGCCTATTTAACACTTGGCTTGGTAAAAAGTAAGGCATTCTGTGTATTAGGTAAGTGCTGCTAAAGAACAGATTCGAGTAGTAGCTATTAGCCTCATGCGCCTTTCTTTCCCACTCAAACACTCTGGCCCCAGGATAGAAGACTGAGATCTTGTTCAATAAAATGAATGCACTGTTTTTAATCTTTATGAACTAGTAGGTGGTATGGGCAGGTCTGGACTGTTTCTATTCCAAGGAAAACAGGAAATGGGGATGGTTTGAGGGCATTGTCCCCAGTGAATGCACTGTCACTTATAAAAGCTTACTCCATGAGGAGAGCTCAGATGTGACTGTCTGTCAGGGATAAGTGAGTTCTGGGATGGAGCCTTCCCCCATGGCTTTCCCGTTGGAGAATAGTTTCTTAGTCTGATTATTGGCACTGTGGGCCAGATAATTATTTATTGCACAGGCTGTCATGTGCATTTTAGTATGTTTAGCAGCATTTCTGACCTCTACCCACTACATGCCAGTAGTTCTCCCCCTTGTGACGACCAAAAATGTTGCCAGAAATAGCCAAATATCCCCTTGGGAGGCAAAATCACACTCCATCCCTCTTGCCCCCACACACCTTATGATCCAGTGTGGTAGAGATAAGGGATTGCTTCTTATATTTAACACTAGAAGCCTGGTGCATGAAATTTGTGCACAGGGGGATGTGGTCCCTCAGCCCAGCCTGCATCCTCTCCAATCTGAGACCCCCTCGAGAGATGTCCGACGGCCCTCTCACAATCCAGGACTGCTGGCTCCAAACTGCTCTCCAGCCTGCCTTCCTGATTGTCCCTAACTGCTTCTGCCTGCCAGCCTGATCACCCGCTAACCACTACCCTGCCAACCTGATAGATGTCTAACCACTCCCCTGCCAGCCTGTTTGCCCCAAGTTCTCTCCTCTGCTGGTCTGGTCACCTCTAACTGCCCTCCCCTGCAGGTTTGATTGCCCCCAGCTGCCCTCCCTTGCAGGCCTGGTCCCTCCCAGCTGCCCTTCCCTGCTGGCCATCTTGTGGTGGCCACCTTGTGTCCACATGGGGGCAGCCATCTTGTGTTGGAGTGATGGTCAATCTTCATATTACTGTTTTATTAAATAGGATGATGATGTAAACTGTCTTCTGAGTGAGGCTTCACTTTGTAGATGTTCATACAAAAAGCCAGGAGTTCATATTTCGTTTGATCCTGAGAATAGTCTACATGGAAAGACAATGCAGATGTGAGCAGAATAATGTCTCAATACAACTGTATGAATGGGACAAGTTGATTGGTTACAACTTTATTTTTAAAAACAAGTATTAACTAAAATATTATGGGCTAGTAAGTGCAATAAATGTTTTTTTACAAAATGACTAAGTTCACACCTTGGTCAGTGTGGTTCAGTGGTTGGAGTGTCGCCCATACAGGGAAGGGTTTGTGTTCAATTCCCAATCAAAGGCACATACCTGGGTTGCAGGATCAACCCCCTCTCCAGTTGGGACATGTGTGGAGACAATCAGTCCATGTGTCTGTTTCATATCATTGTTTCTCTCCCTCCATTTCTCTCTCCCTCTCTTCCTCCCTCTCTCCTTCCCTTCCACTCTATCTAGAATCAATGGAAAAATATCATTGGGTAAGAATTAACAAAAAGACTGAATTCTCTCCACATGCCTCTGATTGAAATGGTAGTGTCCATTTGCACCCTGGGAAACAGGATCTTTTATTTTTCTTCCCCTTTTTGTATCCTCAGGGTTTTATATGCAGGCCTCGTGCATCGGAAATGCCCTATGTAGTAAATAATAAATGTTGGAATGCTTGTTGCCAATGTATTGACTCCCTGAAACAGACTTCCGTGAAATTTTAAAATAAAATCAAACAACCATTAAGACTTCTCTAAAGTAGCAAAGATACTATAGTTTGCAACATTAAAGTAAGATAGTGAATTGTGACAGTTGAGGTCATCCTTCCTCTGTGGTAACCATTTGTCTAGTTACCGTGTCTGTTAATTCAACCTTCAAAGTAAAGATGTCTCTGTATCTTTACTGATATTTCAGGAGTTTCAGTCACTAGCTTCTGTCTAAGCTCAACGCACGAGTCCGTTCTCCTCCTCCTTCAATCCGTTTTCCTCATAAGGCAGTCAAAGCACACTTCTTTAAAAGTGAACACTTTGAGGCACTTATGTGTCATCTCCCCAGCTTAGAACCCTTCAGTGTTTCTCTTATCCCTGGGACATAGTCCAAAATCCTTACTCTAATGTTCAGGACCCTGAACATGGACTGCCCTTTGCCTCTCCTCCCTTATCACCCTTAGCTCTCTCCTTTCTCAGGAGAGAGGAGAGAGCTAAGGGTTTCTTCAGATCCTTTCTCTTTCCATCTTCCTATCTTAGGGTCCTGAAACTGTGGTTGCTTCTGCCTGACATCTTCTTAACTCCTCTTTGCTTGGGCAATTCTGATTTAGCGTTCACGTCTTAGGATCACTTTCTTAGAGAGCAGTGCCCTGGACGTCTTTTCCCGCAGGTCACTCACTGTTACATCTGTTCTTCCTGTTGACAATATGTTTTCAGAGCCCTTCTCATGACTTGTATGTAAGCATATCTCTGTGCATTTGTGTAAAATCTGCCCTCACTGAATAACATGCTCTACAAAGTAGGTATGTGTCTGTTTTCTTCTTTGATGTGGGATCCATCTTATTATTTGTCTAGCACATAGTACAATTGCAGTAGCTATTTTTGTAAATAAAGCTGCAAGATGACGATATATTGGGCTAACAATATAAATTTATATTACACTGTCCCCACGTTGAGTCTTCAGGCCTGGGTAAACATTTGATATTAGAAGACACTAGGAATGATTTTTTCTTGCTTCCCATAGAATGGCATTTTAGGTAGCATACCATACATGAAAACTAGTGACTGACAAGATGTGTGATTACTGCTCTCCCTGACAGATAGTAAAACAATGATTATGAACTTGGTTAGGCAGCTTCTCAACCTATCCATAATGAGGAAAGAAACTCAAGACTGAACAATATTCTTATCTGTCTATTTATTGCTTTAGAGTTTATTCAGATTGTTAAAAACCATGAGTCATTGCTTAGTTGCTTTTTGGCCAATAGGATTTCAGTATGCAGTGCACTAATATAAACTCTTGGATTGGCTTACCTACCTCTGATGTCACAATTTACCCATTAGGAAGTCATAATTTTCTTGAAATCATATTGTACTAACAACTCTTGTTTCTTTGTAAGAAAGGTTATCCACACAAAATAAAAATACTGGAAGGAGCAAGATACCTTTGACCCGTGCAGAGCTCTTCCATTAATGTGCTTTAATTATCACTTGTGAACAATTGAAGCTATCTTTTTTTTACTTTCTTTTATACCTGACGTTTTGTTGTTCATGTTTGTCAGTTAATAGGCAAATGGAGGAATGAGCCTACTTAGAATTACTCCGTCAACTCATAGTTCTGTTTCATCTCGACTCCTGAGGCTCAGCATCTTCCTGCTGCTTAGCCTTCCTGACTCTAGAGGAAAAGCCATTTGGACAGCCCACCTGAATATAACATTTCAGGTGGGAAACCGCATTATATCCGAACTAGGAGAGAGTGGAGTGTTCGGGAACCATTCTCCCCTGGAAAGGGTGTCTGGCGCGGTGGTACTTCCTGAAGGATGGAATCAGAATGCTTGTAATTCTATGACCAACTTCAGCAGGCCTCAGCAGGAGGACTCTTGGTTGGCCCTCATTGAACGAGGAGGCTGTACTTTTACACATAAAATCAACGTGGCAGCAGAGAAGGGAGCCAATGGTGTGATCATCTATAACTATCCAGGTACGGGCAACAAAGTATTTCCCATGTCTCATCATGGAACAGGGGATACAGTCGCAGTGATGATAGGCAACTTGAAAGGCATGGAACTTTTGCACTTGATTCAGAAAGGAGTCTATGTGACCATCGTCATTGAAGTGGGGAGAATGCACATGCCATGGCTGAGCTATTACGTCATGTCTCTGTTCACCTTCCTGGCTCCCACAGTCGCCTACCTTTTCTTGTACTGTGCCTGGAGACCTAGAGCACCCAATTCTTCCACCAGGAGGCGAAGACAGATAAAGGCCAATGTGAAGAAAGCAATTGCTCAGCTTCAACTGCGAGTGCTCAAAGAAGGGGATAAAGAACTAGATCCCAGTGAACACAGTTGTGTTGTTTGCTTTGACACATACAAAGCCCAAGATGCAGTACGTATTTTAACTTGCAAACATTTTTTTCATAAGGCGTGCATTGACCCCTGGCTTTTAGCCCGGAGGACGTGCCCCATGTGCAAGTGTGACATTCTGAAAACTTAAGAAAACCAGAGAATTTTCTGAAGATGTAACCAAATCTTTTCAAAGATTAAAACTAGATGAGTTCTTTTAGTGCCTTATGTAAGAGAGAAATTCAACTCAGCCTTTCTACCCAAGTACCAAAGAGGGTGAAATTTGTGTGTTTTTAGAATAAAACTCCATATCAAGCTCACCTATTTGCACTTTTTGTTTTTCTAATAAGTTTTAGTTATATATTTTTGCTCTTATTTGCATAAGGACATTAGCATATGTTAACAGCAAATTAGTCTTTGTCTTCAAATTACAATGTCAGAGAGAGTTAGTCATAATATTTTAAAGGTTTTTATGTTAGTTTTTATACTTTTTTACCATATTTTCTTTAACATTTGATATCTAATAATATGTCTGCTCAATAAATTTATTATAGGATTAGACCTTGATTTAATGCTCCATTAGTTTTTATACTTTTTTTACCATATTTTCTTTAACATTTGATATCTAATAATATGTCTGCTTAATAAATTTATTATAGGATTAGACTTTGATTTAATGCTCCATTAATTAATTTTATTAATAGCTAAGAAATCTGGTTTCCAAAGTTACTAACTGGGTAAGTAGTATCCTATATAATAAAAGCACTGTGTGCAAGTTGTCCGGGAGTTTGACCAGGGGGTGCAGCTGGCTGGGGGAAGGGAGGGAGTATCTGGCCAGCAGCTGGCAGCCACTAGGGACCCTACCAGTGCACGCATTTCATGCATCAGGCCTCTGATGTTCTTAATAATTATTTTAGACTAGTGGAGGGCCTTCTGGCTACCAGCTGGGGCCTGCCTTCGTTCTGTGCCACCCCCAGTGGTCAGCACACATCATATCAAGCATCGACCTCCTGGTCTGCAGGTCGAACTCCCGAGGGGACACTTTGCATATTAGGCTTTTATACATATAGATAATAGCACTTCTAGTATGTAACCAAAACTATTTTAAATTGTGATAGGTTTCATTTAGGGCAGCATTGCAAAAAAATCACCTTTGTTTACCAGAGCACTTTAAATCCTACCATAGTAGGATTCAACCATGGTAATCAGATTTCCCTTCTAGAAATAAGCTAGTAAATGCTTTTCTTCTCAAATTACTGGTGTCTCTTTTTAATGATGTGGAAAGCGAAGAGCTGATATTTTCAGTTGCCCATCTGAATTCTATCTTTTGCTTTTGCTTTACTTTGCCTTTTACTCTTTTCAAGTATATGAATAAACCCCTGTGTAATCATGAGAGACTGAAAGATTTGGGTTATATTGTTTTGATGAAAATCTCTATTTATGGACAGTATGATGAACCACTGATGTCCCGCTCACATGGCACTTTGTGAGTCCACACACTTCATACTAACTAATTACACTGTCTTTTTAAAGAGTGGGTTGTAGGGAAATACAACCAGATCATAGCCTTTGGTAAAGGAAATTGACCATTATGAGCTGAGCATTTCATGTGAGTAGTCTCTTATTCTACTTTTGCTGGGCACATAGGGCCCTTTTCTCCTTCCTCTTTCCTGCCTCAAGTAATCATGCTGTTGCTTCACATTTCATAAGAAGTGCTAGGCATCCATTGTCCTAGTGCTGTGGTTGGCAAACTGTAGCTCGCGAGCCACATGTGGCTCTTTGGCCTCTTGAGTGTGGCTCTTCCACAAAATACCATGGCCTGAATGAAATATGCCCCAAGAAAGTGTGTGGCAGCACTAGTGACTGCCCATGTTTATTAGTTTACAGTCATTCTTTGGCTTGTATGTCATATGGTACCATTGACATAATGTAGCTAACATATAGTCAGAGCTGACAGTGTGTATGTGAGGTCTTCCTCTAGGGATGTTTGTTGATTTTGGCAAACATTTTATTAAAAACACCTATGGCCTTTAATAGTCACTGCTATGGTTGATTTTAAGTGGGGACCTTGAAACTCTTCTTTTTAAAATCAGTAGTTACACTTTTGTTTACAATGAGTTATACTAAACTAAAACTGTTGTATTTAAACTTTCCTACACTCTTTTCTTCCCTCAAAATATTATTAACAGAGGTCAAGGTCCGCAGAAAAATAAGATTCATGTTTCTGTCTTTCCTGCTGTCATTCCTGTATCTGATGAGTGTAAGTGTGAGGAAGTGAGGCTGGTGTCATTTAGGATACCCTACTTTTAAAAATGAAATCCACACCAAACTTCTGAGTAAGCTTTTTATCAAGTCAATTTAGTATAATGGTTTACATGATAAGTAAAAAATTTGCGTATTAACCAAATGTGAGTTAAAAATGGTGTTACAGAATTTGTCATTTTTACCATGTATTTGGTGGCAGTGCTAATTTTAAATTATTTTGTTAAAACTTGCCATTTTGTTGAAAATATTTTTGGAAGAAAAATTATAGTTATACTAGTGTCCTGGTGCATGAATCTGTGCACATTGAAAACAAATTATTTAGAAGAAATATTTTAATATTGCTGTTTGTGTCTTGCTAATGGAAAGAAAGAGGATTCTACTGAGTCTACTCCAGGACTCTGTGAGGATCAAATGAGATGAGGCATGGGAAAATACTTCACAAACATTTGGTTAAAATGTAAAATGTTTGCACCTGGGCTGTAAAGCAAGTTGGGTTCCTGGGCTAAAGAAACTCCAAGGATGCTAGTTGCTAGGGAGAGGAAGGCAGGCATTGCTCTGTGATGTCATTACCTGGCACCCACAGCCACCGTTTCCAGGCTGGGCTAGGGTCTGCATTTTGCACCGTGGGGTCTTGGCAGTGTTGGCTATGATTTGGTTGGGTGGTGGTGGGGCATGTGTCCCACTTGGGGGAAGTTGTGTGTTGGTGTGTCAGCGGCAGGTCCGTGGTGCCGTTTACTTTTAAATGGCCAGGACATGTCATGGGGGCTCCTGCATTGAGTGTTTGCCCACCAGTGGTCAGTGCACATCATAGCTACTGGTTGGACAGACACTTAGCCTTTTATATATATAGACTAGAGGCCCACTGCACAAAATTTGTTCATGGGTAGGGTCCCTAGCAGTTGCTGGCTGCCAGCCTGGGCCTTCCTTTGTTCCGTGCCACCCCCTGGCAGTCAGCAGATGTCACAGCGATTGATCGAACTCCAGGTCAGGCGAACTCCTGAGGGGACACTTAGCATATTAGGCTTTTATATATATAGATAGCTTTCTTCCAGATTCATATCCTTTCAGGTTTTAAAATGCATGTGTTGTATGAATTTTATATTTAATTTTTAGTTTAATTGTGATATCTGCTAATATTATTTGCCACTGAGGGATGAAATCTAGCTAATAACAACTTAGAAAATCACCCATAACAACATTGAAACCTTTAAGCCAATACATTTTACAGGATGCTCTAAGCTCTTATCTAAATGGCTGTTGCCATTTATGTCATAATCACATCACCCAACAAACAGTAAGCAGTATCTAGAGTTACAGCAGTGAAACTAGGGTTCCCCCCACCCCCAATGTAAAGTTTTTTTCTCTCTGCCTCTAATGAAACATCTGCAACTCATACAACATCTTTAAGAATTTCTCACAAAAACATGTTGGAAGACGGTGAAGCCTGTTTTCACCCAGAAGATTTTTTTCATTTTGTTATTTTAAACTGATTGCCAACAGATGTGGGAGCCATCTCTTTTCACTGGATTGGTCCTTTGCTTACTAGGCAGAGAGAGATGAATCTACTCCAGATTGGCACTCAGAGAAACAGCACTGCGTCGACGTGGCTTGTGAAATTTACTCTTCTTTGGCTTCTTAGTCAGAACTGCTGCAAAGCCAGCACTGTTTGGACTGCCTACATGAACATCTCATTCCATGTTGGGAATCGCATGCTGTCAGAGTTGGGAGAAACGGGAGTGTTTGGAAGGAGCTCCACTTTGAAGAGAGTGTCGGGAGTTATTGTGCCACCAGATGGAAAATCGCAGTATGCCTGCAATCCCAACACCAGCTTCAGCAGGTCAAAGAACTCAAAGGTGTGGCTTGCGCTTATTGAACGGGGAGGCTGTCCCTTCACACAGAAAATTAAGGTGGCTGTTGAGAAGGGAGCCGGTGGAGTGATCATCTACAACTTCCCAGGGACCGGCAACCAGGTTTTCCCCATGTCTCATCAGGCCTTTGAAGACGTTGTGGTGGTGATGATTGGCAATTTAAAAGGCATGGAGATTCTGCATTTAATTCGGAAAGGAGTTCATGTTACAGTCATGGTAGAGATGGGGAGAAAACACATCATCTGGATGAATCACTATTTTGTCTCTTTTTTGATCGTCACCACCGCTACGTTTACGTATTTCGTCTTTTATCATATTCGAAGACTTTGGATAGCAAGGGTTCAGAGCAGGAGATGGCTGCGCCTAGCAACAGATCTCAAGCTAGCATTTGGCCAGCTTCAGCTCCGGGTCCTGAAAGAAGGGGATGAGGAAGTCAGTCCCAACGGAGATAGCTGTGTAGTTTGCTTCGAACTCTATAAGCCCAATGACACAATTCGTATTCTGACTTGTAAACATTTTTTCCACAAGAATTGCATTGACCCCTGGATTTTGTCCCATGGGACATGCCCCATGTGCAAGTGTGACATTCTTAATGCTTTGGGAATTCAAGTGGACATTGAAGATGGAACACAGTCCCTGCAAGTTCTGATGTCAAATGAATGGCCTGGTATTTTATCACCTAGTGAAGAGGGCACCACTAGTGAACTTACTCCTGCAAGGCAGTCAGATAAAGTGACCCACATGGGAGAGGCCGAGGAGCACCCCACTTCTCCGAATGACAGCCAGCCTAATTCGGCAGAAGACATTCATCCTTCACCTTGATAGCATGATCTTTGAGGAAGCGGATTAAACCTGTTTGTCAAACCAGGTTCTGATACTGACAAGCAGTTTGCTTGAAGTGTGGTTTTGTGTCCTTTTTTGTTACTTTGGCAATTTTCTGAATTCTTTGTCAAGCTCTAAAGACAGAAAAAGGAAGAAAGGTCCAGCAGGATTAAAAAAAATCTTTGCTAAATGTAACTTTTTGTCAGTGTATGTTGCTCCTGTGAGTGTAGATGTTTCTTTGTATATGACACATGCATGTTAAAAGCAAGGACAAACTTTTCTCCTTAGATGTTTTCTGAGTTATATGCATTTACTTTATATTAGTAAGAACGTTGTTAATATATTTGCATGCTCCTTATAATACCAAAGCTATAAATTAAGCTTGAAAAACAAATTATCTTTGCTGTGCTAGGAAGAGTAAAATGTGTCTTTTGCTAGTTATAGTACAGTATAATTTGACTTCCATTGTGCTATGTGTTTTTATTCTTGTCATAAAAATTTGCTTTATAGAATTTTATTCATACTCTTGGAAAACAATTCTGTTCAAGCAATTAGTACATTTTATGTGATCTGCAATCTTAAAAGTAAAATAATAGCACTCTTTAAGTGACCAGCAAATATTTCAGTGCCCAATAGTTCTTGTCACAATGGTTACATGTTCATAGTGTGTAGAAAGGCTTAAATGATAAAGACTTCCTAAGATATTTAGTCATGGTATGTTTACTTCCTAAATATGTTTTGCATTATTCATTTTATTTTATTTTTTGCCATTAAATAAAATATTCCAGATTATTTTGGAGATAAGTGTCACACTGTAGAATTTTAATAAGACATCATGTGATTCTGTTCATTTTGTTCACTACGTTTCCAGGAATATGGGGCAGAGCTGGACACTTGAATATGTTTGAGTGAATGAATAATGATGAACACCTTTTTCATAGTGTAACTATTATGTGTTAACTGGGCAAAACTGAGCAGTGTATCCCAATTTTAAATAATAGGACCCTAATCATGAAAATGTTCATCCTAAATCACTTTGACAAAACAAAATTACAATCATTAGCCCAGAATTCATTATTATAACTGAGCATGCATACTTTTAATGAGGAGCTTTGACCTCTCCAGGGCTGACAGTGAGTTGTGAGTTTTTGTGCAACTCTGGAGAGAGATCTGTTAATGTTAAGAGGAATTTTGTGAGTTGCTCAGGGCTAAAAATACTGGAATTCAGAGGGGGAGGCAGAAGGAGTAGTGCTTGTTTCTAAGAGCAGTGCCAAGGAAGACTATTTCAGAGAGGGAGGGTCACAGCAAAAAGTGGGCAAATGACCAGGCCAGGGGTTATGCCTGGCTTGGTATGCATAGGCTTTTGTAGAGCCAACCCTGGGGAGGCTTGGACTTAATCACAGGAGCTGCTCTTTGAAAGGACTGCATAGCACCAGCATGGGAGGACTTAGCAGGAATGCTGTTTTGAGTGTCTTGTTTAGTTTTCTCTGAGAGAGGAAAGTCATTTCCTGAGAGACGAAGGATCACATGGGAGAAACAGGACACTGAGAACCCTATGAGAGCCATTTCTGCTAGAATCAGCTCCTGTGCAAGATAAGCTATCATTCTCAGATTGACTGCTGTTGGTGTCTCTGGGGTTAGCATCTCCTGGGGGGTGGCCGGTTGCCCAGACACATCATTGAAACTGTGGATATGAATGAATAGGGTAGTTCTGGCAGTCCCCAAACCCGGGGATTATTAAAGCTGTGTGCATTCTTAGCACATTGACATGGGGTACATATTCCATGATAGACTTAGCACTTTAAGAATTCGTCACTTACTCTTCACATTAACATTGTCATTGCATTCTCTTTCCACCATTCCCCTGCACCCCCATTGATTTCTCCTTTCCTTTGCCTTTTTTCTTTGTTTTGTTCATTACTGTCATCTTTAAATCTGATTTACCCTCATCTTAAGAAATTAGCATGGGCACACTTTTATAATTAGACTAGAGGCCTGGTTCATGGATTTGTGCACAGGTGGGGTCTGGCCGGCCCCCTCTCTCCCATTGGGGACTGATCAGGCAGGCCAGGGGGAAGGGGATGCAGGAGGTTGGCCAGCTGGCCCTGCCCCTGATCAGGGTGGGGGCGATCAGGGGCAGGGCCAGCTGGGGAGAGGGTCTTAGAGGCTGGTTCGAGTCATAGGATTGGTCACTCCTGCATTCCGGTCGTTCCTGCATTCTGGTCATTCTGGCGTTCCAGTCACGTGGCTTTTATATATATAGATGTCTTTTGTTAACGCAGTGTGCTTATCTTGATTTGAGAATGTCCAACAGATGTTCTTCAAAGGGTGGTTAGATTCTATTTTTAGGTGGGGAAGGAAAGGTCAAGATAGTGGACGTGGAGCTGTCATTGCTGAGTGCCTTGCTGTGTAGCAGGCAGTAGACTTAAGAGTTTTCAATAGCTGTTTCTCATCTCAGAACAAAACAGCAGTTTTATGCCTCCAAACGTTGAAAACAGATCAATAAACCACTGTTACTCTGGTTTTAGTTAACTAGGACCTGGAAGTAGCACTGGCATGTCAAATGTTAGGTACTATTCATTATAGTTAGTTTTTACCTGTTGTAGTCTGTGGGCTACACTTTCTCTTGCACTAAGTGATACAAATATATTTTGCCATAATGATATGGGACTATAATGTGAATTATTTTACTCCTAATGCCATTGTCATAATGGATTTCTCTTGCATTTCTACTCTGTATATATTTTTTGCATTCTCTGGTTGTAAAATCGATTCCCCATGCCCACCTTGGCTAGGTAGGGGGCTGATGTTCCTTATAAAAATAAAACATTCTTTTATTACTGGGACAAATTAGGTTTAATATCTACTACACAGAAAATTACAATCATTAGCCCAGAATTCATTATTATAACTTAGCATGCATACTTTTAATGAGGAGCTTTGACCTCTGCAGGGCTGACGGTGAGTTTTGAACTTTTGTGTAACCCTGAAGAGAGATCTGGTCAGAGGAATTTTGTGAGTTGCTCAGGGCTCACAGTACTGGAATTCAGAGGGGGAGGCAGTGTTTGACAATGATTCTAAAGCCTTTACCACTGATTGGGATATTTCAGGTGAATTTATCTGTGCAGCTCCTTGTGTTACAACACACTGATAGTATACCTGTCTCTTGCTATAGCATCATCATAATGCATTTGACCCACAGAGGGATACTGGTCAGCCAGAGTATTTTCAATAATGTGAATACTTCAGAGGATGTAGTGAGCTGGAGATCTGGCATTTCTGATAGTATTTAAGCTTAGTGTACAGGTAAAGTGTTTTCTTCCTCTGCAAACTCCCTGGTGTTTGAAGCAGCACACGGGAGTCAGGTGGGGGGGGGCAGGTCAGGGTTTAGATAAGCACCGAGGTAATAAGAGGGAGGCTTCACACGTTGATACTGTGAACGTCATTGAGGTCGTGAGGCCATATTCTTGCTCTGCTATTTATTGGCTGTGGGTGCCAGTCTCTCTGTTTTAGAATTCATTTGGTTTTGCATTTACTGCTTATTTTAATCATTTAATGCTAAGTGGTGAAAATAGTATTATTGATTGTTTCAACTGCTAGCACAGAACTGTCTTTAAATGGTTTTCTAAGCCACAGGAATTTGGGGGGGAGAGGTGGAAGGTAATGTACTCCATGAAAACCTCCCATTTTCACAGCTACACTACAGTTTATGATACCTGTCTCCACAATTATGCTGTCATCTTTGTTACACCTCCAAGATACTGTGTCCCTTTATGATTTCAGCTCCTCACATGAATTTTCCTCTTCATTGTTGATGACCAAGGTAACCCTGATTTCAAATCCTGTTAACATTCATCTCCCATTCAGTAACATTCCATTGTTGACATATGTCAGATTTTGTCATTTTTGAAAACTTCCCAACATATAGCATCTTTTCCAGAATTCCATTCCTGAATGTACTTTTCATTCTCACCACTTGCTCTTAGTTCTCATTCTAAGCAGTTTCCCTTTCCTGTCCTTTTCTAGCCCATCTCATTTTGTTCAGCTTTAGCCTAGAGTTAAATTATAAGCCATTTTATTCTTACTGTACCAAGGAATTCCTCACCTCTTAGGAATTTTTAACAGTAATATTTACCTACTGTAATGTCTACTGATTTCCACCAGATTTTTATTTCTATTTAAAAATCCTTTATTAATCTCTTAATTCATTTTTTTCTCCTCATAGAGCAGTCCTTCTCAGCTTATGCTGCACATAAGAATCACCAGGAGGACTTTTAAAAAGACTTGTGGCTCTGGCCGGAGAGTTGAGTTGGTTGGATGTTGTCCTTACACCCCAAAGGTTTGATTCCTGGTCAGGACACATACCCAGATTGTGGGTTTGATCCCTAATCAGGACATATATGGGAGGCAACTGATGGATGTTTGCCTCTCATATCTTTCTCTCTCTCTCCATATCTCTCTCTCCCCCTTCTCTCTCTCCACACCCTACTCTACCACCCCTCCCATTTCTCTTTCTTTATCTCCTTCCCTCTCTCTCTCTCCCCTTTCCTATCTCTCTCAAAATCAATAAAAGAATATCCTTTGGTGACGATAAAAAAATAAAACCTTAAAAAAAAAGACAGTGACTAGGCTACACTCAAGTCCTATGAGCTGCCTAGGCATCAATATTATTTTAGTTACCCTGGTGATTTCAGTGTGCACACTGAATTGAGGACTATTGCCATAGGGCTGTTTCAAAGAACGTTTACATTAATCAAGTTTCCAGTTTTACCCACTGCTTCATTCAGATCCACTTGTTTTCACTTTACTGGAAATAGGTAGAAATAGACATGTCAAGTGTAAATGTTTACATTTAATGAGAAGGAATTGATAAAGGCTTCTGGGAGTATGAAGGAATGGATTTCAGTTGGAGAAGCAAAAATACTTAAAGGAAGTAACATTTGAAATGGAACTCTGCTGGACTGGAAGCAAGGGCCTCATAATGAAAGGGACAGTGTGATGAACAACAGTGCTTTGTAAATAAGTTTTGAGTATTATGTGGAATTTGGTTAAGGAACTTGAAAATGAAGACAGGGAATTCCAGAGTCGGTTGCAGTGGTGTATGAGTGATGAGGTGAATGTATGAACAAAAGCAGCAGTTGGTGAATTTGTAACCAAAACCTAGGTTTGGCTGTCTGCTGCTACAAAAGCTAATACTCATAAGACAGCTGCTGGTGGAAAAAGAAAGGGACTTATTCAAGTGCTGGCCACTGAGAAGATCGGGGACTCAAAGTCAGTCTCGCCACCTCCATGCAAGCAGGGTGGGTTTTGTGGGTTTTGTTTTTTTTATTGTTTTTTAAGGAGGGAGAGGGAATACAGAGTAAATGAATCAAAGGGAAAGGGTAGAAAAGTTCTCTGTATGCAGGCCAGCACAGTCTATTCTGGTAAGGACCTTGAAACTGCTCGGGTGATGGTCTGCTGTGCATTATACTGGTTTTCATTTGAAATTAGCCAGTCTCCCAGAGCTGGAATGCCTGTATATTCTGATTTTAGTTCCTACGATTCTTATACAAAAATGCTTTTTCTCTTAAAGTTACATAGTCATCAGAGTCAGCATTTATAGAAACAATGTCAAAGGAATGGTGAGGTGGGTTATAGTTCCCAACTGTTACCAATTTGGGTGAGATGAATATACGGTGGGTCACCTCCAAGAAATGTTCTTTGGTGACTTTATTTGCTTATATGAATTGTCTACTTCATTTTTAAGTGACTGGTTAACACTGATTTCAGAACTTGCCTATACCCATAACCTTCCTCTGCAGTTCATCTCCAGTTTAGCAACACATAGTAGGTACGAAGACTGAAGACTCCTTGACATCTGGATTCAGCAAGCAGGTTACAATGATGCCATGCAGTGAAGTAGAAAATACAATTTGGTGAAGCAAGTTAACATAGAGTTCAGATTTTGAACTTGACAGAACCAAAGACTTATAGTTGATGTTTGTTGCACAGGTAGAAAATAGAGGTCTATACTAATTAAGTGGGATACATGCATCAATACAGCAAAAGGCTTGCTACATTTAAGTACTCGGTCTTAGTGATTTACCAGCAACAGAAGCAATTAACCCACTGTTTACTTTTACATTCATGATGACTTACCATTATGTAAAATTTAACGTTGCTATTTGGGTCCCCTGGTTTTGTAGTATCCCCGTTTACAGTGCTGTGTAACTTTTTCTCAGAAATGCTTAGCAGTCTGAGTGAAGCTGGTGACCACGGGATAGAGATGGTGGTAGTGATGATAATAGCTTCAGCATACCAGGGTGATGTTACATGCACTTAACAGGTAGAATCTAATTTAAATCTAACAATAACTCTACGAGGTAGGCATTATGAATATCCCCATTCTTTAGATGCGGAAGCTGAGACCCAGAGAGAAATACCTTGCCCAAACTTAAACAGCCAGTATGTGGCAGAGCCTGTATTTGAACTTGGTCTGGATCCACATCACCTGGTTTTGACCACCACATGACAATGAGATGGAAAGGCTAGTTTTTAAATGAAAGGGAACTTACTAATATGAGTTCAGCTTTGCATACTTCAAAGGTTGGACCTTGGAAGAAAAATTTCAGCTAAAGGCATTGGAAGTGCTAGAGGAGGGTTGACGTGATAACTCATATCTCCCATCATTAGGAAAGATAAAGAAGTGTAGGGGGGTGAGGGTGATGAGCAGGGTGTATCTGATTGGGGTGGGGAGGTGGAAAACGACCCATGACAAATTGAGCTCTAGGAAATGGATGCTTCCATTTAGGAAGTACTGATTCTAGAATTGTACTTTTCCTTTGTAAAAAAAAAAAAAAAGATTATTTAGTCTGAGAGGTTTTATATAGCCTTCTTTTCCTCCAGAGCTTGAAAGTGCTAAAATAATTTTGTAATTTCCCTAAGAATTTATATCAGTCTATTTACAAAGACCAGGCATAAGATGCACAGACGCCTATTGAAAAGAGTGCTGTGCTTTTATATCATCTGACCTGCGTTCATATCCTTTCCTGATGGCAGAACTTCACAGAGCACGGTCCTCAGACCAGCAGATCAGCAGCACCTCCGCTTGTGGGAGATACAGATTGTGGGGCCCCACGGCAGAGCTATGGAATAGAAAACTCGGGATGGCAGGGGACAGCAATCTGTTTTAACAAGTCCCCCAGGTGATTGGGGTGGACATTCAAGTTTAGGAACCTCTACTTTCTCAGAGGCTCAGTTCATTTCCAGAAGAGGATGCACCATGTATCACACAGTTGTAATTAGATAGAAATAGTATAAATGGAGATAGCTGCAAATCTTAAAGCAACACACAAATAACAGTTGTGATTGTTGCACTAAGTTGTTAGGCATATTTTGCTAACCCAGCTGTTCTCTGACTTATGCTTGACTTGTGCATATACATGTCACTCCTTTCCTGTCCCAGTTCTTATTTCTCTACCACCATCACACTGCTGAGGGAATTGCCAGAAAATGGATAGATTTTATACAGTTCATGAATTCCAAGATACAACATTAGAAAGAAACCTGGAAGGTGCAAACAGTTTAGGGCATCTACACACTGGACCGGGAGGCCCATGCTGGAAAAGGATAGTTTTCTGACTAAAGAAAGGTATAAAAATAATTTCCTTAAACAGTGGGTCATCGGTGAAATTCAGACGGGAATCATGTACATTCCTGGATTTGGGTCCATAAAACCAGCTTCACAAAAACAGGGGAGAGGCTCAGTGTCCATAAAAACATAGCTGAAAATAAATGCAAGATGAGCCAGTGGGCATCTAAGCAGGCCACCTGAAGGCGTGGGGACTCTCAGGCATTAGCAGCATTGTGTCTAACTATACCCAGTACTAGTATCTGTCCTTTACATTGATGGTGAGATCTTACTGAGATTAATCAGTCATCTTCT
Organism: Antrozous pallidus; assembly: GCA_027563665.1. Classification (NCBI taxonomy): domain Eukaryota; kingdom Metazoa; phylum Chordata; class Mammalia; order Chiroptera; family Vespertilionidae; genus Antrozous; species Antrozous pallidus. The sequence continues at coordinate 15,901,956 of CM050521.1, read as the reverse complement.
CATTCATTTATCCATTCGTTCACCAAATAGTCATTGCCCTGGAAATACAGAGGTGAGCCATTCAAACTCATTGCCAGCCTAGACCTTACTTTCTAGTGGGAAGAAATTTTAAAATAAATATATTATGTGTGAAAAGGTCTGTAGGTGCTGTGGAGACAAAGGAAACAGGGCAGGGACTGTTAGAGGCAGAGTTACAGTTTTAAGTAGAGGAGGCTTCAGGAACGATGACCTGAAAGGAATGAGGGGCCTACATCAGAAGAGAGAGGAAACGTGGGGCATGTGCAAAGGCAAGTCGCCAGGTCAGTCAGGGGTCCTGCACCCGGATGGTGAAGACAGTGTTCGTTGCCATTAAATACTTGAAAAGTGACCTTTGAAAGAATTTCTGCGTCAGCAGTAGGTGAGGGCCTGCCAGCTGTCGGGAGAGTTTCGCCACCTGGGCGCCACTTTCCAGCAGTTGTCCTGCCCATCGGCAGGCTGTGGCCTCAGGGGCAGGCGTTTCTCTTCCCCAGAGGAGTCTGATGGTTGGGTGTCATTTTGATGGTGAGGGAATATAAACTCTAGAAGGGGGGCTGGATTTATAGTGCCTTTAGAGTCCCTCACAACCCTGAAAATCACATCCTGGGACTGGAAAAACATTGTTCTTCCACACAGAGTTGCCATCCGGTGGAAAAATAAATAACTACAAGGTATAAACGACATAATCCAACAAATATTTATTCATAACAAATATTTTCCACTATACAGCTGGAAAATGCAGTCACATTTTGGGTTCATTTTTCTCTACTTAACAGAAAGTTGGTTTTAAGATTGATTTACTTTCCGGAAATTTTCTCTCTCTTTTTTTGGTTTCATTTTCATTTGGAACTTTATCTGTAAAGGCTCTTGGCTTATCAAGAATAAATAACTTTCTATCTTGCAGATTCATGTTTTATAAACCTAAAATTTGAAAGTGTTAGTAGCTCATTCTGTTGTATCCTTGTGTAAGTGTTGTGGAGAATATAATGATTTAGTTTTTAGGAATATCTTTTCTCCACAAATTAGTATTTTTTTCCTCTCTCAACATTAATATATCATCCCTCTTCTCAAGGGAAAGTTTCTCCACCTATTGTATGTCCAGCAAAGGACCAGTTATAGTTTTCCAGTCCACTGTAGATTGTTTTGTACATACAGAATCATGTTTTTCATTTATTCTGACTCGCATAACAAAAATAATTTGGATTAATGGAGGGACGGATAGATAATGTGAAAGAAAACTAGACTAAAATATTACTCATAGAATCTAGGTAGGAGGTACATGTCAGAATAAAAGATTGTTATTAGTTTTTAAGTTCTTATTTTTCCAAATTTGGTAAATAAAGGAATGGGATTTATTAAGTCAGTGATTTCCAAACCACTGTAACCTTTTCCCCCTGTTTTTCTATGTCTTTGGACATTTTCATAACAAAATAGAAATTCTCATGTTTTTGGATACCATGGCACTGCCATGCCACATCACGTTAAGGGAGCACACTGACCCAGAAAGGCTGTCTCTCAGCTCCCCCCACACCTTGACCACTCAGGTCTGACTCCGCTCTGCTTTTTGCCCCATTTCCCAGCTGATGAGAGAAGAGTGGAGAAGTGAAAGCGGAGCGGACAGAGTTATAATAACATCAATAGGAATAAAGAGAACTATTGTAAAGCTGTGAGACAGTGGGAGCGTAGTTTGTTCCATATAATAAACAGATATTATGAGACTCCAAATATAAAACACTAAGTTTTTCAACTTTAGTTTCTATGTCATTACAATGATGGAGGGGAAAAAACAACAACAATTTTCCTTCATAGACTAGGCAAAATAGGGTAGCCCAACGCCAGGAACTTCCAGAATTTTCTGTGGTGTCCTGAAACATTGGATGAAATTGGGGAAGGGTGAGGCCACAGAAGAGAAGGAATCTTCTTCATTTCATATGCATATAGACACTTGCTTTAGAAATTCACACTTCTGGTGCTATGGCTCCCTTTTACACTATGAACATGACCTTGCCCCCTCCCCCGCTCCGCACGCCCCCTTCCCCCCCTTCCCCCGGCCTTCAGGAGCTCAGGCTCAGTGTTCCACAGATTGGAAGCCCAGCGTCAGCCTAGTGATCTTGTTTCTCTGTTTAAATTTGTGCTCAGAATGAGTAGAGGGGTAAATCCTGTAGTTACACGGGTAAGGAAATCTTGCCAATAGTTTAGGGAGAGTTAAGGTGATCAATGAGTTGGAAAATACCTATAAGGAAAGACTTATAAGATCTGTTACGTGATTTTATAAAATAAAAGCTTTATACAAACTTTGTAATTTTTCTCTCAATTAGCAATGGTTGCACCACAGATAAAGCTCATTGGCTATGATACTGCCACTGTGCAAAGCTAAAAAAACAAACAAACAAAAAAACCTTTGTAATTTTTTTAAGATGATGGGGCTAGCACGCACATTTTTTTTTCTAAAATTAGTTTTATACTTTTCAAATTACGTTATTTTGGATATAAAAAACTCATCTCAAGTCCATCCACAGAAAACATGAGAAGAGGTTGCTAGTTTGGTGGTCAGATTTGCTTAAAGGATTCACGTTAATTATAAGGAAGAGTCCTTGGAGAGCACCTGCTTCATCGTGTACAGCTAAAGGGCCCGAGGTGTACCACTTATCTAAATTAATTTTTTAATTGGAATTTCTTTGCTGCAAGTTTTAAGTTGTGATTTCTTCACATTTGATAAATAAGGGAATGGGATTGATTAAATTAATGGTTTCCAAACCTTTGGAATTCATTGATCAATTTTAAAATAGAGTATATAATAAATATACTTAATATAAATATAATAAAAAGTATAGCCCTTTTTCCACTACAACCAAAAAAATTTACTCACAATTTACTCTTTTTTTTTTAATCCTCCTGGAGGATATGTTTTCCATTGATGTTTAGAGAAAGAGTAGAGGAGACGGGGAGGGGAGGAGAGAGAAAGAGAGAAACGTTGATGTCTCACATTGACTGACTGCCTCCCCCATGATTGGGGGCCCGGGGATCAGAACCAACAACCAAGGTGCATGCCCTTGACTGGGAATCGAACTCAAGACCCTTTGGTCCCTACACTGATGCTTTAACCACTGAGCAATCGGCCAGGGCCCACAGGTGATTCTTTTTTTTTTCATTATTTATTATTATTTTTTAATTTAATCTCTATTTTTTAAATTATTACAATTGTTCCTCTTTTTTTCACCCATAGCTCCCCTCCACCCTCTGCCTTTACCTCCCCCCCCACACTGCCCTTACCTCCCCCCGCCACTGTCCTTTTCCATGGATGTATGATTTTTGTCCAGTCTCTTCCCACACCCCCCACACCCCTTTTCCCCCTGAGAATTGTCAGTCAACTCCCTTTCTATGCCATAGGTTATTCTCAATAACATTGTATTACAAGGAAGAGACTTGTTGGACTTAAGATTTCTAAATATTGAATAAATTGAGCTTTATTAAAATTACTCTGTAATCTTATATTTAGTTATTTGCATTGAATCAGTGAAAAATGTCTTCCCATACTGGTCAGAACACCATCTTTTAGATTCAGTAACTTTCCAGAATTCATTAATATTCTAAGGACCTGCTAATTTCCTTTAAACTCTATCTAGTGACCTCAGCCCCTGCAGAAGCTTCAAAGGTGCAGCTCTAATGAAATTCCTAGTCTTAGCAGGGGAAAGATACAATGATGCTGTACACAAGTTGCTACATGATGAGGACAGGTGCGTTGAATATCTTCAGAGAGGGTGGGGATGTGCTGAGGAGGCTCAGAGTAAAGGAACAGCATCAAGCTGTTCATAAAGGAGGCGTTCCTCTTCCCTCCCCCCTCCCACCAAATTCTCTTTAATCCTCCCACTCCTTGCCCACTCTAGCTCAGTTTAATGAGCCATAAGTGGAGAAATTACCAAATTCGATTACATGGTGATAAAAGAAGGGGACTCTGTGGCAAGAATCTCAGGGCTTAAGTTTTCACCCCTCCACTGTTTGGCTATGTGACCTCAAATATTTGTCTTCACCTCTCCCTGCTTTTGTTTTTTACCTTTAAAAAACACCTGACACCTGGTTTATGTGGTTGTGTGGTTAATATATGTAAAGCCCCTAGAATAAATTGTAGCTATTTTTAAAATGCAGTTTTGATCAGAGGACTTTTTAGATAGCATAGGACAGGAGAAGGGGAAAGATAGGGAAGTTTATCTCACCCACTGAACAAAGAAGTCACTGACATAGGACTTGCCAAACAAGATGACCAGATGTATGTACAAATATCCTATCTAATAAAAGAATACACAGATTGACCATCACTCCAACACACAAGATGGCTGCCCCCATGTGGTCAAAGATCCTGTCCTCATGTGGACACAAGATGGCCACCATAAGATTGCCAGTAGGGGAGGGCAGTTGGGAGGGACCAGGCCTGAAAGGGAGGGCAGTTGGGGGCGATCAAGCCTGCAGGGGAGGGCAGTTAGAGGTGACCAGGCTGGCAGAGGAGGGAAGTTGGGGGTGACTGGGCCTGCAGGGATGGGCAATTGAGGGGGGACCCAGGCCTGCAGGAGAGGGCAGTTAGGGGCAAACAGGCTGGCAGGGGAGCAGTTAGGGGCAATCAGGAAGACAGGCAAGCAGTTCAGAGCCAGCAGTCCTGGATTGTGAAAGGGATGTCCGACTGCCCGTTTAGGCCCCATCCCGCCCCCTCATACACGAATTTCGTGCACTGGACCTCTAGTCCTATCAAATAAAAGAGAAAATGAAAATTACCGTACCTTCTCTACACTACCACGAATCAGGAGTGGGGGGCGTGGCTGGGGTGTGGCCATGGCATGCCTGGACACCGGCCAGGAATGCTTCGCTTCACACCGGCAGGATCAGGGAATGAAGCAGGGACCACACCTCTGCACACAGCGCTTTTGAGGGCCTAGTGAGTGGGAGAGGCTCGGTCCTTGAGGCATCCATGGAGCGAGGAGGGCTGGGCCAGGACAATACCATGCTTTCAAAGCAAGTTGTTTCCCACTTAAATATCCTCTGATGAGTATCTTTAAAAAAGAAGTAAATATTCAGCCATTGTCACACCTTGAAAAGTTAAGGTAATTCCTTAATATCACCTAATATCCACTGTACGTTCAAATGTCTTTGTTTAAAAGATGACTTTTACTGTTGGTTTGCCCCCTCCGGAGGCTACCCAAGGTCTTATTTCAGCCCTGATGTTGGGCTGCTTCCCCCGACCATAAGTTCCCAGTGCACTTCCAGCCAGAGTTAAAGGGGGCTTCTTCTGTTTTTAAGGCATTGCCATATCCAGTGCCTGCCAGGCCCCTATGAAAGCACTCCTCCTTAGGTCCGGGATGCTGGGAGCTGAAGCAGAGAGGCTGTGAGTCCCAGCTCACCCAGGATGCCTCCATCTCCCCCTCCCAATTATCCTGCCCCAACCTTCCCTATGCATACCTGCTCACGGAGCATGAGGTGATCGTGGCAGTGGGGTGGGAGGCCTACACCCTCCCCCAATCCAGAGGGGCTTGACAGGGACCTCAGGCCTCGACTCCCACCCTGGCACTAGGCCAGGGGACCTGAGGCCATGTCCTTTCACCCAGTGGGGCTTGACAGGGACCTCAAAGTGTACTTCACGTCCTGGTGCTGGGCTAGGGGACCTCCGGCTGCTCCCCCCACCCCAGCTCCAGGCTGAGGGACCTCAGGCCATGCCTCCCACCTGGTACGGCTTGACAGTGGACTGCAGGCCTCACTCCCAACCCGGCAGGGCTTGACAGGGTACCTCAAGGTGCGCTTCCCATCCTGGTGCTGGGTTAGGGGACCTCAGACTGTTCTCTCCACCCAGCAGGGCTTGACAGGGGACCTCAGGCTGCGCCCCCATCTGGCAGGGCTTGCCAGGGGACCTCAAGCCACACCCCCATCCTGGCACCAGGCTGTGGGCCCTCAGACCATACCCTCCGCCTCAACACCAGGCCAGGGAAAGTGCTGGGCTTAACAGAGGACCTGAGCCTGCACACCTGTGCCAGTGGGGATTGATGGGGGACCTGAGGCTGTGCCTCCCTCCCGGTGCTGGGCCGGGGGATCTGAGGCTGTGCTCCTCTGCCTGGTGGGGTTTGACGAGGGACTTCAGGCCATGCCCCCTACCCAGTGGGGCTTGACAGGGGATCGCAGGTCATGTCTCCCACCTGGTGGGACTTGATGGGGGACCTCAAGCCACGCCTCCATCCTGACGCTGGGCCAGGGGACCCAGGGATGCCCCCTGCCCTGAGGGGCTTGACAAGGATGGGATTGGTGGGGTCTGGATCTACCCCAATGCGGGGGGGGGGCAGCTGGGTCTGGGTCTCACGTGATTTTGAGGCATATGTGAGTGAGTGAGGACTTGACTCTGGGTCCCGTGGTGTGCACCAGACTCTGACAGGAAGAAGGTTTTCATATACATTTTACTAATTTTCTTCAGTCTCTGATACTTCTATTATAGAGAAAGAACAAATAGCAATATTAAATTATTTCCTCTAATTAATACCCTTTTAATGTGCATGAATTTCGTGCACCTGGCCACTAGTTCTGATATAAGTCACAGCAGTGTAGAAGGGGACTTTGAAACCTGTTCTGCTACCCAAGATATCTGGCAGGGGGAACTTTGAATCCTATAGTGGGAAAAGTATAAAATCCCTTGACCCTCCACAGGGTGAGGCACTCAGAGTAACTGAATTGCCTGCTTGTGCATCATACCAATTGCATTTTAAATAAATTTTCTTTTCTTTCTGTCACTTATTTGAATTCCTTCTCAAGAGATTGACAAGAGCCGAGGAGAGGAGAGCCCAGCCCTCACTCAGGGGACTGTCCACCTCACTTAAATGTTTGGATGGCATTCCATGCTCTTTGGATAAACACCAAATGCCTTCCCAGGGCTTACCTAAAGCCCGTTCCTCCTCTTCATCCTCCGCTCATACCACTGGATTCTCCTAAGTCCCTTCATTGCAGCCCAAGGAGCCTTTTTCAAAACCACTTAGACCATCTGTGTCCCCCTCACCACCACCTGCCACACTCCTCCCTCGGTCTCCTCACATTTCCAAGCTAATTCTTCTTGGTCTTCAGATCTGCACTCACTTCCTTAGAGGGAACCCTTTTATAACCTTCTCAACTAGATTCAAAACCTTGTTACAAATTGTCCTAGTTCCAAAAATCCAAATTATAATTATTTCCCCCACTGTATGCTCTGTGAAGGCAGCGAACTCACATCATTTTGATCACCAGTAAATTCCCAGCACTCGGCAGGGTCCCACCATATAGTATGTTTTGATAAATACTTATGGGACAAATATGGGATAAGGTATTGGGGAAGAAATTATGGAGAGTGCTGAGGGCTAAACAAGTGTGCCTGATATTACAAGAGAAAATACATTTTCAGAAGCAACAGAAGAAAAGGCTGGGAAGTAGATGGAGAGAGAGACCTGGCTGGCTGAAGAGGCTGGAACAATACAATGCTCACAGGGAATCCATTGATGCGATGGGCGTGCAGACTGACCTGATAACTGGTATTTATGTTGGGAAACTGGGAACTGTTTGATATCTAGTGAAACTCAAATCAACACTGCAGAAAAGCTTCATGAATTGATAACCCCTTAAAAATGTTTGAAAATCTCTTATGGACAGCATAGAATTATTTCAGTATTTCATTTGTCATTATTAAAGAGAAAAAGGCATCTCTTAAGTGGGGCTCTTGTGCTTTCTCAACATTTTCCTGGCTGAACACATGCTGGCAGCTTTCCCAGGAACTATCTCATAAATAGCCATAATGACTTGGCAAGCAGCTAATGTTTCTCTTTTCATTATGCAATCCTCTTGAATCAAAGAAGCAATGCATAGTTCAGATCAAATGCAGTGCATGAACAGTAGTTGCTTCTGTGGATAGGCATGGTTGAAGTCTTATTTGGACAGCTAAGCAGACTTATCCAGGCACGTATAGTTTCTTGTGATAGTCACCACATTTCAGTTTTGCCATTTGCTTACCAGAATTTTGTTATGATGTTTAGTGAATTCTTTGTGTCTGAGCTGAGCAGTTGAATGGAAAGTGTTGACAGTGTTCACGTTGAAGACCCCCATGTGCAAGTTAAACCTCACTGAAATGTGGAGTACAACATGTGCAGTATTTTATAGGTTTGTGATGTCAGGTTCCTAATGCCCACTCTGACTTGGTTGTGTGTATTGGTATTTTCACAAGAAGGTCATTGACTGGGAATTTCACAGGTGTTGGCCGTCACCCAGCAGAATTTATGGCTGCCAGAGGTGAGCTCTGTGGGAGTGGGCTTTGGTGTGGTGAGGGAGGGGAAGAAAGGAATAAGTAAAGGAATGCTGCTTTTGGATTCCTCTTTACTCTTTCAATAACTTTATGACCTTGGGCCAGCCAAAGCCATTTAATCTGTAAGAGAATGAAAAAGGAAAAGGCACCGGGTGATTGTGAAGACAAAAGGAGTTCACGTGTGAAGAGCTCTAGAAAGACAGATTGTCTGCTCATCAGTGGGTTTGGTAGTGCGTCGAGTTGTCCCGTGCCAGCTCCAATGACAGTGGGGTGCTGTGTCAGATGCACTCCGGTCAGAACTTCACAGAGACCCTGGCATTTGCGCACCAGCTTCTAGGACCAGTGTCTGCCTGTGGCTACACTGTCCCTGCCTTTAATTTGATAAGTGTTATGAAAGGATACAGGAATAAGGAATAAGATCTTTGATGTCTACTGGGACCAAATCTGTCATTTATAGTTTCATAAGCAACACCTGAAAAATTACTTTTAAAAACTGTCATTTCTGTAAGAACAGCGGATGATGGGAATCAGACAATGTTAGGTTATTTAGACATATACATTTTATTTTCCTCACCAAACTAGTTTTGCTTTCCTCTATGACATCACTCATTGTGCATTTCTTTTATCTAAGATGTCTTTCCTCTCCCACTTATACACAAGGTCAGTGCCTTATATTTCTTTCTTTTGTATGCCTAATTAAAAATCAGTAAACCTGACTGGTTGATTATTTACATTAAGTGTGTGGAATGTGGATATTAACTTGACCATCTAAATCACTTAATTACTTCTCATTTACGTGTTCAGTAGATAAAGATTTCTCTGTGCCTGGCCTTTTGCTCGGTGCTACAGATAGAGTGAATGAAACCGTCTTTGGCTTCATGGAGTTTACTAGTGAGTAAAAAAACACACACAAAACACACACACACACACACACACACACACACAAGATGGTAAAAGAATTTTCACTTAATTGTTACAGTTCCAAAGTGATAAGTACTTTAAAGGAAAAAACACTAATATTATAGACACACAAGGTGACTGGGAAAAGAAATTCTCGAGGAAGGTTAGTTTGAGTGGGGACCTGAAGGGTTGCTAAGAGATGCTATTAAATGACAGTGAGATGGACAGGGTGGTTTTTTTTTAAAAGGCCAGTGAACCTGGAGCCTGGAGATTGAATGAGAGAGAATGACTTATGATAAAACCAGAGAATTCTTTGAGGCCAGTTAAAGTAGGATCTGAGGCCTTGGAGATGGTGGAAAGTCAGTGAAGAATTTTTAAGTTGAAGGAAGATTAAAGTGATCATATTTTTTAAAAAGAAAATATTAGTTTAATGCCAGTCAAGAGAAAATGTTGGGGAAACTTCTGAGGCAGGAGGGCCAGGTAAGAAAAGGCTATTGCTCTTAGGCAATTAAGTCACAGTGCGGGGCATGAAGAGAGGGATTGAGAGGATTTAGGGGTGGAATCAGGAGGGTTTGGTGACAGATTGTCTGTTGGGGAAAATAACATGGAGATGATGGAGGAGTCTGAAAGAGGCACCCAGGTCTCTCAAGGAGGGAAATGGGTTTCTGATATTCACTGAAGCAGGTCAGTAGGAGGCAGAACCAATAATTGGAAAAGTCATGAATTCCTGTTGAGACTTGTTTAGTTTAGGGGCCCAGTGGGACATGTAAGAAAAGCTGTTGGCTGGTATTGTGGCTCCAAGTCTGAATCTTAAGTAAACTAGGAGGAGTTGATGGATCACACTGTGGTGGTGTCCAGATGGGGAGCACATGCAGAGTGGAGCGCCCCATACCTAACTGATGGGGAACAGAGGGGCACCCTAAAGAGGAGACAGAGGAAAAGCAGCCTTCCTGCCTCCCCTGCACCTTGGGCCTGGAGAACTGTTCTTTCTTCCTGCTTTCAGATCCTGCTACTTCCTCTCTCGTGCAAAATCTCTTTGGCTTCTGGAGCTCATGCCTTTCAACTTGATATCTTTGAACACTTTCAGTTTCTGAGTTCCTCTCCCACAATCATCATCTCTTAGGAAACTTGTGAGCTAGAGGCAGATCTAGTCTTCTTCTTGGAGAATCATTTAGATAGATAGTCATGACTTTTTTCAACAAATCTTTATTGACTTCTTACTGTGGACGGGGCAGGCTCTGTATCAGGCACTGGCTTTACTGGCAAACCAAAGGAGGACTCTGGTGCCCTCTACTTTTTAGTTTGGGGAAATGGACAATAAATACTTGTCTGGTGGGAAAGAGGGAGATGAATTGGGGAGGGACGGGGCTTCCTTTGAGGAAATGATGGCACTGAGACACAAATGAAGAGAGTGAGCCGTGGGTATTTATGAGTGTATTTATAGGTTGCTGTGTAACAATTTATCCTCAAATTTGCACCATAAAACAAATATATGTTATCTCACAGTTTCTCAGGATTAGGAATCGAGATGTGGCCTACCAGTAGCTGGCTGTTTCTGCTTAGGTTTCTCACGAAGAGTTTGGAGGCACACTGTCAGCTGCGACTGCAGTTATCTCGTGGATCATTTGGGACTGAAGAATCTGCTTTCTGGCCCACCCATGCAGGTCTGGGCAGACCAGTGAGTGCTGTTCGACTGAGGACGTGGGGTCGTTGCCTCCTGGCAGCTTGCTTCCCCTAGAGCAGTGGTCGGCAAACTCATTAGTCCACAGAGCGGCCAATCGCGGTTCTCGAGCCACATGTGGCTCGTGAGCCGCAGTTTGCCGACCACTGCCCTAGGGCAAGTGGTGAGAGAGAGAAGGCCCCACAGTTTTTTACGAACTAATCTCAGATGTGACATTGCAGCATTATGTTCTGTCATCTCCCACAATCTGCCCGTTCTTACTGACTTGTCTTCCCCATTGCCTATGTGCAATTTTCTGGTCTAGCTCTGCCTTCCTCTATCTTGCTTCCTTTTCCACTCAAGCACTTTAAAAGAACAATTTATATTTACTGTCTTAACCTCATTGCCACTGGACCTCTTCTCCCTCCTGCCAATTGGCTTCCGTTCTTCACCATGTCACTAACTCTTCTTTGCAAAAGGAGATCTAGTGGTGATGAAGATCAACCAGTTTTCTTGTTAATTTAAGTTATTTTTATTGTGGCATTTGATTTTCTCTTCTCCTTCTTCCCCCCTCCCCTTAATTGCCAACATGTCATCATTTTCCTTCTGGCACCACTGGCCTCCCCTGTATCCACTTGTTCTGTCAGCCATTTAAAGGAAGATGTTTCATAGAGTTTTGTCCTTAATTCTTTTTTATTTGTACTGTATTTTGTCTGCAAAGCTGACCTCCACCAAAACTGAATTATTCATGACCTACCACCATATAAAACCTCTCTCTCTCACACACACACACACACACACACACACACACACACGCGCGCGCGCGCACGTGCGTGCGACATTCTGTAAATTTCCAAGATCTGTTAATTTTCTCAGCCTGCTCTCTTGTTTCTAGCTCTCTCTCTAGCCCATGACCTTTGCCCTAGATTAGACCCTTACTGTTTCTCACCTGTCTGCTGTACTCCTCTGATACCTGATATCCCAATCTCTGTTCTGGTCAGTTGTCCTCTTACTTTTGCTGCTACTGCCAGTTATTTCTCCAATTCATGTGTCTCAGCATTTCAGTCCCTGGTTGCCCACATCACTAACTCCTGATCACCAGTGCGAGCACCAATGCCTTGCATGGCACACAGGCATCTTGTTGTCTGGTATCTCTTGGTCTGTGTGGCCCAACCGTTACTGCCCTCACCTTTATATTTAAGGCTCCTGGAATATGAACATTTTTATTTCCCTTAGAAGGTCATGCTGAGGAATGCCTGTATGCTTTTTAATCCTGTTCTTTTATTTTCCCAAAATGTATTTTATTCTTACTTTACCCCTCACTTAACCCACAGGCCCAATATAATTGTAGGTTTGTCGTCTCTACCCTGTGAGCCCCCACCTTCCCCAACAGAGTTCATAATTTTTTTCTCCTTAGTTTTTCCTCCCTCCGCATAGGTTTCTATTATCCCCTTACCTGATTGCATCTTATTGTTTGTTCTTTCTTTCTCAGGGAGCATGAGCTGTTGAATGGCAGGGTCTTAGGTTCATTTATCTTTGTGTCTCTAACACTTAGCAAAATGCTTGACACATTGTTAACTTGATAAATGCCAACTAAATAATATGTAATTGGACTAAGTATGGCTTTAGGTATGGCTTTCATAGGCAAAATTAAGAATCCAGATACTTAAGTTCATTAGAGTCTTTGCTTCAAAAATGTGGTTTGATTACTTGGTGGAATTTAGCACAGACGGTGTTAGGCAAAAGTTAGAAAAAATGAAATGCCTGCCAACTTAGAATATTAAATATCAAGTAATTAAAAGTTTTTTCTGAAGTCAGTCTTTGGTTATATTGCACTTTAAAAATACCTTGCCATTCCAGCTTTAGACAAAATTACAAGTTTTCAAAAGTTGCTTGTTTCAACTTTAAGTATTTTCCCAGAGATATAATATTACATATAGTGTTTCAATATTTCCAGGGTGCACTCTGGAGCCTGAAGCCACACTATAATTGAACAGGGAAAATTGAATACAATGTGGGATTGACAACATGGGTAAGGAACATGAACACAGGAGTGGCAGATACGGGAACACGGCATCCAAAGAAGGAAGGAAGCTGGAAGAGGTTCCCAGCCCCCCATCTCCAAGGCTGGAATCAGGCCTCACTGGAGAAGGCGTGGTTGTGTCCTACTGGATGGCAGAGAAGTGCACAGAAGTGAAATTCGTGGAAATCTGCCTTCTGGGTGCTGGAGGGAAATGGTCCGCAGGGAATTGCTGCCCTGCAGAACTCACTGGGAATCTGCCAACGGGGGTGGGACGTTGTGAAGCCACCATCAGGGATCTGGAGAGAAGCTGCCATGGGTGGGTGCCATGCACCTCCAAATAAGAAGAGAACCAGTTAGAAGAATCCTTCTGCCCTGGCCAGGTAGCTCAGTTGGTTGGAGCGCTGTCCCGATATGCCAAGGTTGCGGTTCGATCCCTGGTCAGGGCACATGCAAGAATCAACCAATGAATGCACAAATAAATAGAATAGCAAATCATGGTTTCTCTCTCTTTCCACCTTTTTTATCCTTCACTCCCCCTTCCTCCCTCTCTCTAAAATCAATACAATAAAAATTAAAAAAGATGGTGTCTTCAGCACCATTTAAAATGATCCTGGCTGGCATAAGCAGGGCAGTGGGAAGATAGAGCTGAGAAGCTATAGATTGACAACTGGCACAATTCACCTTCATTGACTGCTTGAGCTTTCCTATGTTCCTAATTAAGACCTAGCTATCACAGGAATTAGGAAAGATACACTAGTGTACCATTTACCTTGAATTCTAGTGCCCCGTGACAGTAGTGCCATTAGATGAAGATGACAAAGGAGATGGATACCCTATGTCTTCTGAAGTAGTAAATGGCTTTTTTTTTACAAAATATATTGTTAAATATCTTAATTTCATGTGCCTTGATTTAGATCAGTGGTTCCCAACCTTTTTTTTTTTTTTTTTTTTTGGCCATGCCCCATCTAAGCATCTCTAAAACCCTGATGCCCCCCTGTGACATATAAATATTCTTAAAAAGTGAACTCCTATTCACGTGGAGGAAGCCTAAAAAGCCACTCACTTGGTCTAAACAAGCTTCCAGAGAATATGGCATCCATCAAAGAGAAAAATAAAGGAACAAAAGGACATTTGAAGTACTCAGGAAAAAATTACTAAGAAATTGTTTAAAAAAATAATATGAAGTGATATGAAAAATAGCAAATAAAGTTTCAAAACACAGAACTGAAATGCATAAGTATGCTACAATATATGTTGATATATATAAGGCCTCTAGAACCATAAGAAATGTGAAAAATTCACTGTTAATAACTTATTATTAAATTGCCCCCCTTAAAAATCAAATTGCGCCCCTGTGGGGCATGTGCCTCACTTTGGGAACCACTAATCTAGATATATTAAAAGTTCTATTCTTATATCTGTCACTTCAGAATTAATTAGTTTTGGCTTGGGAAATTAGAAAATAAGACAGAATCTTTCCTATAGTAAGAAATTAAGCCACACCTGGGAAGGAAGCATTGCATATATGTTATACATTAGTTAGTAGACCAAAGTATTTGAGAATCAGGAATACTCTATCTGTCGAGCAAAGATAAGAAACAAGAGCATTTTGTGTGAAAGAGGAAATATACAGTGGTGGGGGAAGGTTTGGCGTCCGGGAGTTGACCATGGGAGTCAGTGGGATGAGCAAGGCCACTTTGTATGGAACACATGTGCTGCTTGTCCACATGTAGACAGACATGTTGATAGCATGGTCCAGATAATAGGGTCACAACTTGGGAGTCCCTCCATATTATGAGTCAGTTCTTAGGGTAAAAGTTGACATGAATTTTTGTTCCGTAAGTTTAATTACAGATACAACCTCTGGAGGCTGCGTTAGACAGTCCTATGGACTCTTCTGGGATAATTTGTTGTCATTATAGAAAGAAAAAAAAGCAGGAATAAAGCATTTATATATGACTCTTAGAGGATGCTTAGGAATATTGATGACAGAATATTGATGACTGATACTTATTTATATTTGGGTCCTTAACTTAGAAGGGAGAAATTGCCTGACGTCTCTTACATGATGTACTACTAACCACTCACCCCCAGCCGAGGCTTTAGGCTTTAGGCTTTAGGCCTTGGGAACCCAGCCATTGCCCTGCAATGGGGTTGATGGCTGGCTCTGTCCCAGCCACCCGCCCCCAACCCTGGCCCAGGCCTTTGCTCTGGCCAGTGCATGCTGGCCGCCTTGACCCAGGGCCCTGGCTGCTTCAGCCCCGACGCCCCCAGGGCCCTGGCCACCTCGGCCCCACCCCTCCTGGGTCCCAGCCGCTTCGGCCCAGCCCCAGCTCCTAATTGGCTGGTAGGTGTAGCAGCGAAGGTGTGGTCAATTTGCATATTACTCTTTTATTAGATAGGATGACCTTATTACTTATTAGAGGCCCAGTGCATGAAATTCATGCACCGGTAGGGTCCCTAGGCCTGGCCAGTGAGTGATAAGGGCTGATAGGAACCTTCTGGCTGCCAGCCATGGCCTTCCCTCCTGTTGCTGGCCTGGGCCTTCCATTGCTGTGGGCTGCCAGATAGAACCTCCCTTTGTTTTACATTGCCCCCTGGTGGTCAGTGCACATCATAGTTGAGTGATCAAAATCTCAGTCTCCCAGTTGAATTTCCAAGCGGACACTTTGCATATTAACCTTATATAGAGAGAGACTAGAAGCCCAATGTACAAAAATTCATGCAAGAATGGGCCTTCCTTTCCCTGGCTGCTGGCACTGCCTTTCTGCTCTAGCCCTGGAGCCACCTTCCTGCCTTCCCACACTGCCCAGAGGCCCTGAGCAGCTAGGTCGTTGCAGAACACGTGTCGTCACCATGGTGATGACACAAGCATCCCACCTCACCCCCGGCCTCTGGGCACCTGTGCATGCAAATTAACCCACCATCTTTGTTGGGTTAATATGAATACTCACTCCTGATTGGCTGGTGGGCATCGAGAAGGCACAGTCAATTGCGTCTTTCTCTTTTATTAGTGTAGATTCCTCAACTCATCCTATTTCATGAGCATCTCTTTTCTATCATCCATTCTCCCTAAATATAAGAAGTGTGTGACAAGTTGGGGGACTGGTGAAATCAGGGAGGGGGTCGGACATACCCTCATGCCCAGATGTGAAGCATTCATGTTATACATTGAGTTATTCATATTGACTTAGATCCTGGACTTACCACACTATTGACCTTCAGATCGTCGCCAAACACTAGGAGACCTTATCCCTGCTGAAGAACTAGCCGGAACTCCCAAGTACATCATATCGCCAATTACTTTCTTAATCAACTCTTAAAGGATTCAGTGGGCAGAGATGCTTCCAATTTACGGGTGGGAGATAGCATGTAGATCAAGGTCATCTTACAGTTCCTCAACACTGGTTGCTGTCTCTCCTAAATGTTTCAACAGTCTAAAGAGTAGATTTGGGGCCTCCATTATTTCATTCTTTACCATATATTAAAAAAAAAACATTTGAATCACTGTGGAATGTTTGGTGTTAAGACTTGCTAGATTGCTAAAAAACAAAAACAAAAAAAAAAACTTGCTAGATTGCTACAAGCAAGTGTGTTAGTGTCTCTGCTTAGTTATAAATAGGGTTTTGTTCTTTATTTTTATCTTCCAGGTTTTTCTAAAGAGTGATCGAGTGGCCAGAATGGTTCAGAGTGGAGGCTGCTCTGCTAATGACTTCAGAGAGGTGTTTAAGAAGAACATCGAGAAACGTGTGCGGAGTTTGCCAGAAATTGATGGCTTAAGCAAAGAGACAGTGTTGAGCTCATGGATAGCCAAATACGATGCCATTTACAGGGGTGAAGAGGATTTGTGCAAACAGCCAAATAGGATGACCCTCAGTGCTGTGTCTGAACTTATTCTGAGCAAAGAACAGCTCTATGAAATGTTTCAGCAGATTCTGGGTATTAAGAAACTGGAGCACCAACTCCTTTATAATGCATGTCAGGTAAGTGGCGCATCGTATTTCCCTTTAACCTGCTGAACTCAGAGTGAATCTCAAATGTTTACAAGCCGATGTAGATTTCCTGTACTATCTATATAATCACTTTGGTTGAAAAGTTGAGTGAAATAAATTTTAATAAATCAAATAGTGATATTTGTAAAGGTTTTGAAATAATTATTTGATAGAGGAAAAAGAACATGAGTAAATTTTATTTAGTAAATAAATGTTCCCATGTGCCCTATTTTAGGGCATCAGATTTGTGCATGTTTGGTATATAAGGGGCATATCCAAATAGTAAAATAGAAATAATCTATTCTACTTAGATTATCTGAAGAAGGTTGGTAGTTTAATAAATAATTATTCCTCAGTGTAAAATAATTTTACATAAAGATATATAAAATTTTGTGGAAGTAATTGAAATTTTAGATTTTTTTCTTTAACCTAGCCAGATAGAAATTAATTGGTCATGAATCCTAAACTGCATAATTTAAAGTGATTACAGTGAATAATGTATTTTCTTTTCTGTTCTCATTCAAATCATACATATGTAAAAGCTCAAAATATCATGTTTTTTTCCAAGTCTTTCATCTTTAGACCCTGTGATTTGTTTAATAATGTATTCATTCCCTATTTGCATTTTGTTTGCTTATTTTAGAGGTATAAATTATTTAACTATGCCCTGATATACAATTTAAATGGACAAAGTTCTGGTATTTAAAAGTTAACCAGCCTTGGCCGGTTTGGCTCAGTGAATAGAGCGTCGGCCTGGAGACTGAAAGGTCCCGGGTTCGATTTCGGTCAAGGGCACATGCCTAGGTTGTGAACATGACCCCCAGTAGGGGGTGTGCAGGAGGTAGCCGATCAGTGATTTTCTCTCCCTCTTCCTTTCTCTCTGAAATCAATAAAAAAATTTAAAAAATAGTTAACCAGTTTATTAAGAGTTATACTTCTACACTGTTCATATGTTTACATTTATTTTTAATATTTTGCAGATATACTTCTCTTAATTTTGACATTCTATCCATCATTTACTTTGAATTACTAATTTGTGTGTCATTTAAAATGAATAAATTAACAGAGTTAATTAATACTAAAGCAATTGGCTCCTTAACCCTGTGAACAGTGGTTCATTCATGGTAATTATTTCTGTGTTATTAAACCCTTTGGTGGTTTGATAATAGTGGAAGGTGATTGTAAAACCAAAATTTCCTACTTTAAAAGATAAATGAAACTGAAAGTTTGTATTTTGAATGAAACGATAGCTTACTTTACAGTTAAATATTAATTAACTTAATTTAGTAGTAAAATTCAGATTCAGTAGATATTTATTGGGTATTTAATCATAAGTCCAAAATCTTGCTAGTATTAGGGAAATCAAGCTGAGCAAGATAAAATATTTATTCTCTGTATGCCAAAGTCTATTTGAGCAGATAGACCCAGAAAAGGAATTATTACATATGCATGAGAGTTTATACTGGATGTTCCAGGGTCATAAATATATGTGAACCTATGAGTTTGTTTATTAACTCAAGATATTTTTTAATTAATCCTTTGCTTGCTTTTAAGATTACTTCTAAAGCAATGGTGTGGATCCTTTGATTTATGTCATCTATGACTTGGAACATATGACTTATAATTCAAATATTTATAACAATAGATCTATTTTTTAAAATTATATCAGTAATTTGCCTCATGTATTTTTAAAAAATATTTTTTATTGATTTTTTACAGAGAGGAAGGGAAAGGGATAGTCAGAAACATCGATGAGAGAGAAACATCAATCAGCTGCCTCCTGCACGCCCCCTACTGGGGATGTGCCTGCAACCAAGGTACATGCCCTCGACCAGAATTGAACCCGGGACCTTTCAGTCCACTCTATCCACTGAGCCACACCGGTTTCGGCTGCCTCATGTATTTTTATGCTCTGTTAGATTTGTACACTTTTAGAATATGTCTTTTTGTGGAATTAATTCCTTTATTATTACACAAAGTCCTTTTTTCCCCCCTCTGAAATCTACTTTGTCTTATACTGAGATAGCTACTCGAGCTTTCTTTTGATTAGGATTAACATGGGGTGTCTTTCTCCATCTGTTTACTTTTAACCTATATGATTTTTTATGTTTAAAGTGGGTTTCTTATAGAGCATAGAATTGCATCTTGTTGTTGTTGTTGTTTTTTTAATCGAACCTCACAATCTCTGCCTTCTAATGGAGTATTTAGACTATTCATATTTGAAATACTTTACTTGGATTAAGTTGTACAGTCTTTGTGATGTCACTTCATTGCATTTGTTTTTTGTCTCCCCTCCTTTTTCTGTCTTCTCTACTTTTAATTGAACATTTTATGATTACATTTTATATCCTCTTTTCATGTACTACTTATACTTGTTTTTTAAAAAAATATATTTAATGGTTGCCCTAAGGTTTATAATATCCATTTTGAAATAATCTAAGTGTACCTTCAAATAACATAATAAAGTGTTAAGTGTAATGCTGTCCCATAATAGAGAATTCCTAATACTTTCTTTCCATCTCTTGTGACATTTCTTTTATTCATTTTGTTGATATAAAATTTTAGATCAATTAAGAAAAAAAGTAAGAAAAATCCTATATAATAAAGAGAAACATGCAAATTTGACCGTACCTTCGCTCCTGATTGACTATGCTACCAGCCAATCAGGAGCGGGGGTGGGGCCAAGTGGCATGAGCGCTGGGCTCGGGGGTGGAGTTGAAACGGCAGTGGCAACGAGCGCTCAGCCCCCGGAGAGTGTGAGTGGAAGCTGTGGCAGCAGTAGTGGTGGCAGCAGCAGGGAGCATCCAGCCCCAGGCACTGTGAGCAGAAGTGGCGGTGAGTGCCCAGCCCGGGTGGTCGCAGGCAGAGCTGAGCAGGGCGATGGCTGGGTGCCCAAGGCCTAAAGCCCTGCCAGAGGATGGGTAGGCTTAGGGGTGAGCCATCAGTTGGACATCCCCTGAGGGCTCCCAGTATGTGAGAGGGGGCAGGTTGGATTGAGGGACCACCCACCCCCAATGCACAAATTTCGTGCACCAGCCCCCTAGTAATATTGTATTTTACCTTCATTGGCTTCTTCTGTGCTATTCCTTTTTTTCTGTTTTTTAATTTCTTTATTGATTAAGGTATTACATATATGTCCTCATCACCCACTACCCCTTCCAATTGCCCCCCCCCCCTCACCACTCATGCCCTCACTCCCTCTGGTGTCCGTGTCCATTGATTAGGCTTATATGCATGCATACAAGTCCTTTGGTTGATCTCTTCCCCTTACCCCCAACCTCCCCTACCTTCCCTCTGAGATTTGACAAGCAATACTTCTCTGTCTCTGGATCTGTTTTTGTTCATCAGTTTATTTTGTTCATTATATTCCATAAATGAATTAGATTGTGTGATACTTATCTTTCTTTGACTGGCTTATTTCACTTAGCATAATGCTCTCTAGTTCCATCCATGCTCTATTTTAAAACAGCCACCTTTTCCTCCTTTTTCTTCTTCTTCCTTTTCTTAAAGAATACCTTTCAGCGTTTCATATATTACTGGTTTGGTATTGATGATTTTTTTTAGATTTAGATTTTCTTATCTGTGAAGGTCTTTATCTGACATTCAATTCTGAATGATAGCTTTGTTGGGTAGAGTAATCTTGGTTGTAGGTTCTTGATATTCATCACTTTGAAAATTTCTTGCCACTGTCGTCTGGCCTGCATAGTTTCTGTTGAGAAATCAGCTGACAATCATATGGGTGCTCCCTTGTAGGTAATTAAGTGTTTACTTCATGCTGATTTTAATATTCTCACTTTGTCCTTTGCTCTTGGCATTTTAATTATAATGTGTCTCAGTGTGGTCCTCTTTGGATTCCTTTACTTTGGGGTTCTATGCACTTCCTGGACTTGAAAGTCTATTTCTTTCATCAAGTGGGAGAAGTTTTCAGTCATTATTTCTTCAAATATTTTTTCAGTATCTTGCTCTCTTCTTCTGGCACTCCCATAATTCTGATGTTAGTATGCTTGAAATTATCTCAGAGGCTTCTTATACTATCCTCAAATTTTTGTATCCTTTTTGCTTTTCCAGTTGAGTGCTTTTTGCCTCTTGGTATTTCAAATCTTTGACTTGATTTTTGCGTTCCTCTAATCTGCTGTTGGGTCTCTGTATATATATATATATATATATATATATATATATATATTTTATTTCAGTCAGTGTATATTTAATTTCTAGTTAGTCCTTTTTCTTATCCTTGAGGGTCTTGCTGAATTTATTGACTTTTTCTAGGAACCTCTTTAAAAAACCTCATAACTGTGGTTTTGAACTCTATATCCAGTCATTTGTTTTTCTCCATTTCTTTTGTTTGTGATCTCTTTCTTTGTCTCTGCATTTTTGCTGCTTCCCTGAGTTGGTAGGGTAGTTTTGTGTGCTAGGTGTCTTGGCCTCCCCTGTTTCCTGAGATGGACACTCTTGATGCACCCCTTTGTGGACTGTGTGTTCAGCCTCGTTGCTGTTAAGTCTTGATTGTTGTTGGTATCACTAGGAGGAATTGACCTCTAAGCTAACCGGCTGTGAGAATCAGCTGTGTCTACACTGGGAGAGACAGCCTTATGTGACAAGAAGATTTGCAAAATTGCCAAAGCCTCTGTGCTCAGCTTGGATGGGGTGGAGTTTCAGGGTGGAGCTGACAGCCTTGGCCTCCAGTCAGCCCCGCCCCATGAGGTCGCTGGGTCTCAGTGTCTACAGGCAATTGCTGCAAGCACCTCTGAGAGAAAGGTGCCTTTGAGTTTTGCCCGCTGCCAAACAGTCCAGTCTCTCCCCCAATGAGTCTGGACTCACAGACTCTCGCCTGGCACTGGGGTTTCGTGCAGTCAGAACTGGGTTGCGGTGCTGCCTAGAGCTCCTGTCTCCCTCCTGCCAGATCAGGCCAGCTGCACAGTCCACAATCCACCCTCTCTGCACGCACTCGCACGCGCACATCCAGACCTCTGCCTTTAGCCATTCCCCTGAGTTTCCACCTCACATTCCAGATTCCCCTCTGTGGGCCTGGGTCCCCAGGGTCTTGCCCAGGCCTGGGATTCAATGCAGTTGGAACTGGGGTTCAGCGCAGCCTGGAGCTTTTGTCTCCTTTCCGCTAAAGCACACCAGCCAGGCACTCAGCCGCCCCGTCCTCTCAGGCCCATCTTCTCCACATGTGTGTCTCTGTACCTCAGGCTTTGCAATTCCTCTGATTCTCCGTGTGCTTTTCTCTTTCTTTCTAGTTGTAGAATTTCCAGCCAGCCAGCTTTCCAGTGGTTCTGGATGATGTCTGTTTTGTCTTTCAGTTGTATTTTTGAAATTGTTGTGCGAGACAGCAGTTTAGGTGTTTACCTGTGTTGGCGTCTTGGTTCTTCCCTTTTTTTTTCTTTATGTAGATTTAGTTTTTTACCTATATCAGTGTCTTTATCTCTGAAAGACGTCATTTATTATTTCTTAAAAGGCAGGACTTCTGGTGATGAATTCCTTTCAGTTTTTGTTTGTCTGAGAAATACTTGGTTTCTTCTTCATGTTTAGAGAACAATTTCACTGGACATATAATTGTTGGTTAGCTCTTTTTCTCTTTCAAAACTGAAGATTTCACTCCACTCTCTTCTTGTGTGGTTTCTAATCAGAAGTCTGATATAGGTCTTAGTTCTCTACAGGTATGGTGTTTTTGTCCTATGGCTTCCTTTAGTATTTTATCGTCAATATTTTATTGTCTTAGTTTTCTGCCATTTAAATATGAATATGTTTAGGTATAGCTGTTCTTTTGATATGCCTCTTGCTGGTATGTTCTATGATTCCTGGGTTGGTGTCTGTTATTAATTTTGGGACGTTCTCAGATATTAATAGTTCAGATATTCCTTCTGTCTCATTCTCTCCTTTGGGTATTATAGTTTTGATATTGTCCCATCGTTCTGGGATGGTCTGTTTTGTTTGTCTTGGAGTGTTTTCTCTTTGTATTTTTTTTCAACTTTTTCCGTTAGAGTCCTTAACATATTAATAATAGTTATTTACATTTTTTGTTTGATAGCTATAACATCTGTCCCATCTAAACTTGGTTTGGATGCTTGTTTTTACTCTCTACACTATTTCTTTTTCTTCCTTTTGGCATGCTTTGTAATTTCTTGTTGAAACTCAGACACGTTGCATCAGGTAACAAGAACTGAAATATATTTGCCTTTAGTGTGAGGATACTTGTTGATCTGACTGGGAGTTGGCAGTGCTTACTGTTTGTCGTAGCCATAGGTACAATAAGTTTCAAGTTCTCACATCTTTGTCATTGTCTTTCCTCTTGACTTTGGGTTTCCTTAAGTATTCCTCCTCATGGAGGTCAGTGTCTTGCATCTTTTAGCTGTGATTGACTGTTACTGTGGCAGGGTGTTGAAGAATAGCACATATTCATTTACCCGAATAAGCCTCACTCTTTTAGTAGGCCTACATTGCGGATTGTAACCTTTACAAGGGTTTCTGTCCCTTGTCTAAGTGTATTGCTTTGCTTTTCGTCCATGTACTGTATTCCCTTCCCTGGTTATAGCATCCTCAGTCTATTTTCTTGAGTTCTTTCCTTCTTTTCACTCTGGATTTTGTTTGTTTGTTCTTTCCAAGTCATAGAAAGGCTGCAAAGGACTACAGCTTGTCAGTGCTCCTTCTGACAAAGTCTGTCCCCCTTTGTTAAGGAAAAGAATCCAGGGAGTTTAATATTGGCTGATCCCTCTTTCTGCCTGATCCACATGGGGACTTCTCTTAAATCCTTATGATGAGAACTTTATGAGGTTTCTGTTCTCTAATAACACTGATATTGCATGTGTTATTTTATTTAGTGCTGAATTCTCAATTTCAGCATTATTTCATTAGTAATATGAATGTATATTCAGTTTCTTTATTGGGGTGAGTATAGTTTAGTAAATTGCTTGAAAATATTAGCTTATTCCTTTTGTCCAGAAGATACACTGTTAATACCAAATGAAAATAACTAAAGAAAATTTCATGACATGTAAAAATTTGCCAAATTATACCTACTGTTTTAGAGAATATGCATGCATATTCTCCAGGCTGTTGAAGTTCCAGAGTTTTTATATTTGAGGTTAAATTTTATATATTCTTGCTTTTAAACATTTGATCTATTATTTAATATAGTTTAGTTCAGTTCACATAGGGTAATTTTATATCTAATTAACTCATTTATCTTTTCCCTACTTTTAAGTATTCAAAAGAAAGTGTGGTTTGGGAAATGCATTTTTAAGACTCGCTGAGAATCCATGGCAGAACCGCTATTTCTGAGTTCAGTCTTTATACATAATTTAGAAGGTAGATATAAAGGAGTTCCCTGAAAACTTTTCCTCCAGCAGACAGAATGTTGTCTGGTTCATACATAACATCATAGAGCAAATGTGCTCTTCTGAATAGAGGAATAACTTCATTTTCTCATGTTCTTTTTGTTGTATGAAATTACAAAAGTATTAGTTACCTGGTGGTTGTTGGCTGATTCTCAGTGATCAAGAAAAAGGGAGGAAGGGTTTTTTGTTTTTGGTTTTGAAGGAGTTTGCCTCATGGAAGATGGGATTAAGGACCTTTTAAATATAGGAATTATTCTCATTAAAATTGAGTCTAGTTATATGGGTCCCACCAATGGAGATGGAATTTGTTAAGGTAGGGTGTACTAATAGAGGACATACATACATTGTAGTTTGAGGTAAAGTCCTAAATATCAGAGTTCAACAATAAGACAACTATGAAAGATATGTTATAAGATAGTACCTGCTTTTTTACTACATGATTGGTTAAGGAGTCTCCTCAGGAGATTTGGAGATTGATCTGGGCAATGAAGCTATGTAAGAAGAGAGTCCCAAGCAGGAGGAACACAAGCAAAATATATAATTGGGAGGCTTCTGGTCAAGATGGTGATGTAGTTAAATGTGGTACTTGCCTCCACCATAAACTATTTAAAATAAATACAACTAAACTGCAGAACAACCATCCCTCAGAACTGTCTGAACTCTGGCTGAATGGAAGTCCTACAACTAGGGAATTAGAAAAGAAGCCACATTGAGACGGGTAGGAGGGTCAGAGGCACAACAATAGGTTGGTCCCACACCCACATGTGGCAGTTTTTTATCAGGGATATGTTGGCTGCTAAGGTCCCTCCATGAGGAGCGAGGGGTCCCAGCCCCATACCAGCCCCTTCAACCCAGGATTCCAGGGCTAAGAAGAGAAATCCCTGTATCTCCAGACTGTGAAAACTGGTAGGGTTTGTGGATGAGTGACACTGAGATTTCTGGAGTCCCAGGCAGTTCTTTTTTTCTTTTAATCTTTATTGCTCAGTTTATTAATTACATTGTTCTCCTTTTTTATCCCCTATAGCTCCCCTCCACCTGGTACCCATCCCACCCTCCGCCCACACCTCCTCCACACTGTCCTCTCCCATTGTTGCAAGATTTTTGTCCAGTCTCTTGCTGTACCTCCCCCACCCCTTTTCTCCCCAAGAATTGTCAGTCCATTCCCTCTCTATGTCCATGGTTCTGTTATATTCACCAGTTTATCCTGTTCATCAGATTATTAATTCACTTGATTTTTAGATTCATTTGTTGATAGATGTGTATTTGTTGTTCATAATTTATATTTTTATCTTTTTCTTCTTCCTCTTCTTAAAGAATATCTTTCAGCATTTCATAACAGATCCTCGTTAGTATAGTGGTTAGTATCCCCGCCTGTCCTAGGCAGTTCTTAAAGGGTTCACTCATGGACTTACTCAGACATGCTCCCTCTGAGCTACAGCATTGGGGCAGCAGATTGAAATGAACCAGGGACATACAGGGAGGAACTAAATTGCCTGGCATTAGGGCAAGAGCTGGAGAGGGACAGCTTTCTCCAAGACAGAAGTGCTAGCAGAAGCCATTGCTCCTTTGCTGAGCCCTCCCCACCACAGAGCCAATAGGCAAACAGCTTATCTGTGGCTCCATCAACATGGCCCACACTGTTTGTCCTGCCCTGGTGATTCCCTGAGACCCCACCCTACCCAATGGGCAAGTCCAAGCCATTTCCAATGGTTTTTCCATATAAATGGCCTCTCTTGCCTCATGCTTCAGACTTTCCTAAAGTCTCTCAAACAAGCAGCAGGTGGCCATAGGGAGCCCCATACCTCCTGATAAGTGTGCCTAAGTCCAGCACCAACAGCAGCCCTACTTGGTTCACAGCTTGACCTCTCCTGGGCACCTCCATGCCCAATTCAATTAGCAGGCATCTGCAGATTGCTCTGTAGCTTGTGCTGGGTGGCCCAAGCTGCTCCTCACAGCTGATTGGCCTGGAAGTCAATCCTTCCCAGCAATGCAATCAGCAATCAAGGCTCAACTACATCAGGATAGTGCACACAGCTCAGTCAGGGCAACACCTGGAGTGCTTAGCTCAGGTGATTGGAGAGGCTGAATCACTGGGACCTATGGGACACCTACTACATAAGGCCACTCTACCAAGTCTTGGAGACATAGCAGCTCTACATAATACACAGAAAGAAAAACAGAAAAGATGGAAAAATACAGAGAAAAAGAAACATATTGCAAGTGAAAGATAAGGAGAAATCTCCAGAAATAGAACTAAATGAAATGGAAGGAAACTACCAGATACGAAGTTCAAAACAATGGTTTTAAGAATGCTCATGGAACTTACTGATCAACAATGTTTAAAAAGCCCAGTCAGAAAAGAATGCACTAACTGAAATAAAGTATAATTTTATAGGGAATAAGTGGTAGAATAGAGGATGCTGAAAATCAAATCAGTTATTTGAAGTATCAGGTAGGGGAAAAACACTCAATTTGAACAGCAAAAACAAAAAAAAAAAATATGAAGATAGTATAAGGAGCCTCTGGGACAACTTCAATCAAGCCTGCCAACATTCACATCATGGGAGTGTCAGGAAGAGAAGAGAATGAGCAATAATTTGGAAATATATTCAACATAAACTTTGCAGGGCATAAGTGATTGGCAAGTAATATTCATATTCAAGGTGATAAAAAGCAAGGACCTACAACCAAGACTACTTTACCCAGCAAAGCTCTCATTTAGAATTAAAGGTCAGATAAAGAGATTCCCAGCTAAAGGAGTTTATTACCACCAAATCAGTATTAAATATAATGTTAAAGGGTCTTCTTTAATAAGAAGAAGGGGAAAATAAAAATATGAACAATCAAATGGTAATAATGCATATCTATTAACAATTGAATTTAAATAATCAAAATAAGTGAACCAACAGAAAAGAAACCGACTAACAAATATGGAGACAATTTTGACAGTTGCTGAATGGGAGAGGTTTTGGGGGTATGGGTGGAAAAGGTAAAGGGATTAAGAAATACAAATTAGTTGTTACAGAATAGTTATAGGAGTGTATAGTACACATAGGAAATATAGTCAATATTCTAATAACTATGTATGGTATCAGATGCATATGAGATATTTTGGGATAATCATTTAATAAATTTAATAATGTCCAATCACTGAGGTATACCTCTGAAACTAATATAGTATTGTATGTTAACTGTAACTGAAAAATAAAAATGATAAATTATATACGCACACATATCAGAAAGTATAACATGTTTGGTAAATAATGAAAAAAACTATTTTGTATAAATAATAGAATTATCTAAGAGTTTAGAAATTTAGCTTGGTAAAAACATGGGAGGACCTGAATACTAGGCTTAAGGTGTTTGGATATTATCTCTCTTATTCATATTTATTCTCATCATTTACTCCCTGTTCTCATTTTTTTTCTCCTCCCCTCCCTCCCTTCTTCCCTCTGAGATTTTAGCCTGATTATGAGTAGTCAGAACCATGCAGAAATGGAATCAGTTTGAAGAGTGGATAGTAAAGAACATCAGTTCAGTTTTACTTTGAGGTTATTGTGGGTGCCTGAAGAAAATGCTTTGCCTTCAATTGGAGGTGGAGAGATGGAACTTAGGAGAGAGGCCCTTAAGACATTGTATTGAGAAATGGCTGCAGACACTCTGACACCTAGAACAAGCTAAGACCAACATGTGTGCTTGTGGGCTGGGAGAGGGAGTGGGCAAGCACAGGAAACAACAGTAATAGTCAGTAAGGTAGAGTTATGCTCTGTCTTTATGATATATATGATTTGTGATTCAAGTGATAGTGGATAATTGACAGGTGTATTGATAAAATAATTTGCTAATACTTAAAGTTTCAGTCAGTGTTTTAAGGTTATGTTGAAAAAACGCATACATATGGCACTATCAAAATATATAAATCACTGGGCAACTAGAAAATTATATGATAAAATGTTGGGTAGAGTGTTCTTTTGGAATCACTGTTAGATTCATGTTGGTTATTGTTCATGATAGATTATTTGTAACTCCCCAGATTTATAGCTAATTTAAATACAGTGGATCAGCATATGAATTTATCTTAGGGAAAACACTAAATTTCCATAGCAATGAAAATCTTAGTCTACTTTGTGTTTTTAATACTAGAGCATAAAAATGAGTATTATAAGAATAACACAGTATAATATGTCTGAAGAGTTATACCATAATTAGAGTGGGGTCACAGAGAAAAATCAAACTGATTTTGTTCATAGATGAAAGAAGGGCACATTGACATTAGGGGTTACCATGTTCAAAGGCTCCAGTATGGAAAAACACAGCCATTAATCCCACTGTCTAGTGATAAGACAGATATCCTGATTCTAGAAACAGATTAATCAGAGATGGTAATGATGCTCAACAGGGTGTGAAAAGCACTTCTTAAAAGATTTTTTTTGTTTGAAATATGAGATTTAATTTATCCAAGTATTTGATATTTATAGTTTTTAAAACATTACAAGAATGATATCACAAGTTATAAAATGGAGCTCTTGGGCTAAACTTAGTAAAGCTCTTTTTTGTTCTTTAAAATGTTCTTTCTTTTTTTATTTACTATTTTATTTTTTTCCTTATAATTTTTTTAATTTTTATTTTTACATATGTGTCCTTATTCCCCCATAATCCTCCACCCTCCACTTATGCCCCAACCCCTGTTGTCTGTGTCTATTGATTAGGCTCATATACTTGCACACAAGTCCCTTGGTTGATCTCTCTACCATACCCCCAACCTCCCCTACCTTCCTGAGGTATGACGTTCTGATCGATGTTTCTCAGTCTCTGGATCTATTCTTGGTCATCAGTCTATTCCATTCACCATATTCCACAAATGAGTGAGATCATATGATATTTATCTTTCTCTGCCTGGCTTATTTCACTTAGCATAATGCTCTTCATCTCCATCCATGTTGTTGCAAATGGTAGGAACTCCTTCTTTTTTGCTACAGTGTAGTATTCCATTGTGTAGATGTACCAATGTTCTTAACTGTCAGATAGTTGGCCACCAACACATGCTTTTGGTCCTCCCCAGGACTTCTGTGAAGATAGATTTGCTGGACAGCTCTGAGACCTCTCTTTTCTCAGAGCTGTTTCCATGGACCATGAGAGGTGTGGGGCATGGAGAGCCCAGGGTTTGAGATTTGTAAGTCAAGTCTAATAGACTGCTACATCGGGTCAAAAATTTCTCTACCCCTCAATCTCTATTTTTAATATTTCAGTGTTCAAAAATTAATCTTATTACTGTCAGCCAGGAAAAAAAATCTCTTCCATCACTGAATTCCCACAATACTTCAGCAGTAACTGTCTTATACCAATTATACCGTTTTACATACAGTTTTTATTGTTTTCTGTGTAAAGTGTGAACTTCTGGAAGGAAACACTTTTTGTGGCTGCTGAAGACTTTGCAATACTGTTTGCTGTGCAGTGGAGAAAAAAAGCAAAGTTAATGAAAAAGTCAAGGGCCATTTAAGTCAACATGTTAAGAGCCAATGTCTCACTGTCCCTTTCCAAGGAATTAAACAAATCTCTGTAAGGGTAGGGTTTATGATTTGTAGGTTGTTTCCCATGGTTTATGTTTGAAAGCCATTGCAGACTCTTTTAGAACAAATAAACAGAATCTTCTATACAGAAGTTTCTCCTAGTACATGGCTCTCTGCCTCTTTCGAATTAACCACCCCTTTGAGAATCTTTGGTAAGCTATGAAATTTAAACAGTTTCCCAAGGGGGGAAAAACACATATATCGACCAGATTTTCATCACAACTTGAACAGGTTCATAGACTCCCAAGGTCCAGATTAAAAACTCCCTAGCCAAGGAACCAAGATGGCAGCATAGGTAAACAACTATCTTGCTGCCCCACACAACAATTCCAAAACTACAACTTAACGACAGAACAAACATCATCCAACATCACTGGAAAGCTGGCTGAGTGAAAATTCCACAAATAAAAGTAAAGATAAGACACTGTGACTCAGAGGAGCGGCGGAGTGTAGCTTTGAAGATATGCACAGAGACAGAGGTTTGGAGCCATGCGTGCGCACCAGCAGAGAGGGTGGGGGGCTGCAAACCCAGCTGGCTTTCTCCAATGGGGGGAGGGAGGGCAAAGGTGTCCCACTGCACTGATTCCCCAGTTCCAGGTGAGGTCCAGGGAACCCACTCTCATATGGGGTGAAAATGGCCAGTGGGAAAGCACACTGAAGCCCGGGCGTGGCAGAGGTCTGCGAGCTTGTGGAGAGGGCGAGCTTGTGGAGAGGGCGAGCTTGTGGAGAGGGCGAGCTTATGGAGGGTGCATGCAAACTTGGGAACAGAAGTGTGCGACCGCACAGAGAGGACTCGTGACTTGCTCGCTCATTTGAGAGACCACCGGACTGCATTGTGTTACAACCCTGGCCGAGACTTTGGGGGTACAAACTCATTTGGGGAGAGACAGAGTTGTCTGACGGAGGGTTTAGATCAGTGGTGGCTTTCTCTCTGAGGTGCGTGGTACCATTACCACCCGGCACAGAGACCCTGGTGCAGCATAGGGCAGAGCTGATGCTGCCTGCTCAGCCCGGAGACTCTGCCCATCCAACCTGAACACAGCTTACCCTCACAGCCAATTGGCCTGGAGGTCAAACCATCCTAGTGCTAACAACAATAAGCTGGGCTTAACTTCAACAATACTATACAACCCATAAAGGACTGCAGCAAGAGTATCCACCTCAGGTAACTGGGGAGGCTGAGCCACTGTCCCTTAGAGGATATCTACCACACAAAGCTAATCAACCAACTCAGGGAAGCAGCCACCATGCAGAGAAATGGAAAGAAATCAGATGTGAAAGAAATGGAGGGAAAAAGATGACTAGACATAGAGTTCAAAACCACAGTTATAAGGTTTTTCAAGAGGCTCCTAGAAAAGGCCGAGACCTACAAGGAAATGAACAAGACCTACAAGGATATGAAAAAGGACCAACTAGAAATTAAGCATACACTGAATGAAATAAAAAATATTATACAAAGACCTAAAAGCAGTCCAGAGGACCACAAGAACCAAGTCAAAGATTTGAAATACAAAGAAACAAAATCCACTCGGCTGGCAAAGCAAGGAGCCAGAAGAATCTAAAAAATTGAAGATAGTGTTAGGG
The DNA here is from genome assembly GCA_027563665.1 of Antrozous pallidus. NCBI lineage: Eukaryota > Metazoa > Chordata > Mammalia > Chiroptera > Vespertilionidae > Antrozous > Antrozous pallidus. The sequence goes on along the minus strand of CM050521.1, from coordinate 15,870,579 downwards.
GCCTCTGGGACAACCTCAAGCATATCAACATTCAAATTATAGGGGTGCCAGAAAAAGAGAGAGAGAGCAAGATAATGAAAACCTATTTGAAGAAATAGTGACCGAAAACTTCCCCTACCTGGTGAAAGAAATTGACTTAAAAGTCCAAGAAGTGCACAGAACCCTAAAATATAGAAATCTAAAGAGGACCACAACAAGACACATCATAATTAAAATGCCAAGGGCAAAAGATAAAGAGAGAATATTAAAAGAAGCAAGAGAAAAACAGTTGGTTACCTACAGGGGAGCACCCATACGATTGTCGGCGGATTTCTCAACAGAAACGATGCAGGCCAGACGCGAGTGGCAAGAAATATTCAAAATAATGAAGAGCAAGAATCTACAACCAAGATTATCCAGCAAAGCTATCATTCAGAATTGAGGATCAGATAAAGTGCTTCACAGATAAGAAAAAGCTAAAGGAGTTCATCACTGCCAAACCAATATTATATGAATTACTGAAAGATATTCTTTAAGAAGAGGAAGAAGAAAAAGGTAAAAATATAAATTATGAACAACAAATTCACACCTATCAACAAATGAATCTAAAAATCAAGTGAATTAATAATCTGATGAACAGGATAAACTGGTGAATATAACAGAATCATGGACATAGAGAGGGAATGGACTGACAGTTCTTGGGGAGAAAAGGGGTGTGGGAAGTGCAGCAAGAGACTGGACAAAAATCATGCACCTATGGGAGAGGACAGTGGGGGGGAGGTGAGGGCGGAGGGTGGGATGGGTACCGGGTGGAGGGGAGCTATAGGGGGGAAAAAGGGGGAACAATGTAATTAATAAACTGAACAATAAATATTTAAAAAAATAAAAAATAAAATAAAAATAAAAAAATAGGGGCAAATGCAGCCTGCTTTGGGAGCCCGCCCTACCTGCTGCAGGGAATCAGTCTATCTCCCAATTAACTTTGCTTCCACTCACCATAAAATCGGGGGGCGGGAGAACAGTGATAGAATTAAATCTCTTAGAACAGGGCCTGGCTGACGTCAGCAGGTGGCAGTGTCAGTGTCTGCATTTGCCGGGCAAGTTCAGTGCTTTCACTGAGGCGGAGGGAAGCCAGTGGTGCTTACAGGGCCTGATGCCCCAGCCACCGTGCCCACCTCATGCCTCCCGGGCAGTGGGTGCCTGAGCCCACGGGGCGGGGGGGCACGAGCGAGTTATTTGGGGGAAGGGAGTTGGCACAGGCACAGGCAACTCTGGCCAGAGATGTGGAGGCTCCTGGCAGTTGGGGGAAGAGTGGGAACCAAGAGAGGTGGTGACTAAGACAGGAACCCAAAGTGCACTCACAGGGAGAACTCCCCTGTGGGCTCTTTCGCTTCGGCGCCTGCGAGTGACTCATGCGGGGGCAGGTGTGAAAGGTGCGGTGCACAAAAAAAATATAAATAAATAAATAAATAAATACTCTCTCGCCTAGAGAAGTCTGATTGTGGAAACAGTAATCCTTGTGTAATGAACAGGAGGAAAATACAACTCTACCTTCTGTGCTAAATATTTGTCAAACCAGTGAAGTATTTTGATAAGTTGTAAAAGGCTCTATGTATGGTACTAGAGGCATTTTGGAGAAGAAAGATACATTTGGGCATCTGTTATTGTCAGGGTTGAATGACCCCCTTTCAAAGACTTGGAAGATGTCCTGTGCCAAGAAAGGCCATCTGTGAGGCAGGTAATCTGCCCTCACATAAACTGTTGAAATCAGAAATTTAAGGTAAAAGAAAATAGAGTAAGGTGAAGTCTTTGTTGAGTGAGGACTTGAATGTGGCTCTTAGTACAAACTCCATATCCCCATTTTCTTTATCTCATAGCCCAAATCTGGCACCAAAGACAGGTGTGTCACCACCATTTCAAAGTCTAATGCCTCACATCTACAAGCCATTCATTCAGGCTTTTCTTCCTCCTCTCATTTCTGGGGGTTGTGGTGGGGAGTGGTATACAAAACCAAGTTCTCTGGAGGGGCAGAAAAGAAAACAGTATTTTCACCATGACAGTATGTACAACTGTACTTGCAAAATGAGATGTGCTTGAAGGAGCTAGGGAAACACTTCACCACACTAAAGTAGAGGTAAAGTAGAGGCCAATTCAGTACCTGAATTCTGGTCTGCCCCAAGTATGTGATTCTAGGTTTTACTCTACATGACTTGATTGGGTTGGATGTGGGCTGTGAGGGAAAGGGTTCAATGATGACACCAAGGTTTGAAAAGTGGTATATTGGCATGCTATTTACATGGCCCAACATTAGAGTAGTCCCCTGACCTGCAGGATAGCTTGAGACCATGGACAATGATAATTCTTCTATATACTACTAGAGGTCCAGTGCACAAAATTTGTGCACAGGGGGTGGAGGATGTCCCTTAGCCCAGCCTGCACCCTCTCCAATCTGAGACCCCTCAAGGGATGTCCGACTGCCCATCTAGGCTCAATCCCGGTAGAATCAGGCCTAAACAGGCAATCGGACATCCTTCTTAGAATCTAGGACCATTGGCTCCAAACTGCTCACCTGCCTGCCTCCCTGATTGCCCCTAACCACTTCTGCCTGCCAGCCTGATCACCCACTAACCACTACCCTGCCAGCCTAATTGATGTCTAACTGCTCCCCTGCCAGCCTATTTGCTCCCAACTTCCCTCCTCTGCTGGCCTGGACACCCCTAACTGCCCTCCCCTGCAGGCTTGATTGTCCCCAACTGGCCTCCCCTGCTGGCCTAATTGCCCACAACTGCCCTCCCTTGCAGGCCTAGTTCCTCCCAACTGCCCTCCCCTGGTAGCCTGATTGCCCACAACTGCCCTCCCTTGCAGGGCCTGTAACCTCCAACAGCCCTCCCCTGCTGGCCATCTTGTGGTGGCCATCTGTGTCCACATGGGGGCAGGATCTTTGACCACATTGAGGCAGCCCTCTTGTGTGTTGGAGTGATGGTCAATCTGCAAATTACTCTTTTATTAGATAGGATAGGGGCCTGGTGCTTGGGTGGGGGCCAGCTGGTTTGCCCTGAAGAGTGTCCCAGATCAGGGTGAGAGTTCTCTTGGGATGAGGGGCCGCCTGGGTGAGGGGCCTGTGGAGGTTTGCAGGCTGGCCATGCCCCACAGCAACCCAAGCGGAGGCCCTGGTAACTGGGATTAATCTATGTCTACAATTGAAACTTTTTAGCCTGGAGCAGAGTTAAGCCTTCTGCTTGCTCCAGAGCTGCAGGCATTTCTGAAACATTGTAGCCTAGAGTGGAGGCCTAGGCCAGCAATGGCAGACTGAAAGCTTGGCTTCCTCCATTGCCAGGGAAACCCAAGCCTCTGTTCTCTCCTGCTCAGTGGCTGGCGCCATTTCTGAATCTTTTATAATTGAAACTTTGTAACATTGGGTGGAAGCCTCAGCAGGCAATGGCAGGTGGCTTGGCTTCCTCTGTTGCCAGGGAAACCCAAGCCTTCCTCCTGGTCTCAGTGGCTGCAGTCATCTTGGTTGGAGTTTATTTACATAATTTGCTCCTGATTGGCTGGTAGGTGTGGCTGTGGGCATGGCTTGTGGGTGTGGTGAAGGTATGGTCATATTTGCATATTACTCTTTTATTAGATAGGATGTTTCTCATATACACACAGACCTATGATAAAGTTTAGTTGGTAAGTGTGTTTTTGAGATGACAGAGAAACTCCTTTGCAATAAGGATTTAGTTTACAAAAATCTTCCCTATTTTTAACCTTGTTTTAAAATGAATTTGATTTTTAAAATTAACATGGAAACGTATATTTTTAGAATGGTAACCGCAGAGTTTCTTTCAAATAAACAAGTAGACTTTCTGTTTGTGCTGGAGACAGAGTGGTCTCTCCTTTCCAAAGCTCAGATCTGATCATATCCTCAGACCTCAAAAACTTTTTTGGGGATTGGAATATAAGCATCACTTTATTTATTTATTTATTTATTTATTTTTTGCTTGGTGGCCTGATCCCCCCTCTCTGTGTTTCACTGCTGAAAAGCTGTATGACAGCTGACCCAATTTTTAGCTCCATGCAATTCCTTGCCTTTTCTTTTTTTATGATATGTTTCTACAAAAGAGGTAAAACCTTCTAATGACTTCTTATTGATGTAGGAACCGATCTCTATTCCCTGGCTGTGAAGATTAGCTCATGAAGTAGCCCTTCCTCTCTCTCCAGACCCATCTCCCAAATCCCCACTCCCCCAACCCCGAAGTATTTCATTTCCTAAAGCATTGTCTAGTCTCAACTCTAGACTTGGTGTCTGTTACTGGAACATCTTCCCGTTCTTTGCTTTCCATATACATTGCAACACCACTATCCTGTTGACCTGGCTTGCTCCTACTTATTTTTTTTTTCTTGTTAAGGCGAGTTTCAAAAGGTAACATGGTCAGTTTTTAGATCTTCTGCAAATGGACAAAACTAATCTGCATGCTCCTGGTTGTTTAATGTACTCAGTACTAATTTGATCTTTAGATGAATCTTTACTAAGACACGGTCATATTGTGTAGTGCAGGCCTCTTAATGATAGGAATGGGAGAGGGGAAGGAATGAATTCAGAGAAACATCCACCTGGTTCACATCTGTAGCCCCCCAGTGCTTCCCATATTGTGCCTGACTCAGGTCAGTTTAAAAGGTTTTATAATGGATTAATAAAGGAGGATTAAAGGAATAATTGGGGGGGAAGGAATCATGAGGAAAGTGAAAGGAAGTTATAGAAAAAGTTAAGGATTATTTGAGTGGAGAAGTGAAAGTATTCTTTCATTTACGTGGCAGATATCTTAAAAATGATGAGAGCAGGCTTTTCTTGCTTTCAGTCCAATTTAGAACATGACTGAAGTCTGATGTGGTGCCAGTCTGTGGAAGAATGGAAGGCTGTCTTGGCAGTGTGAGTTTGCTGGTACTAGAATGAGCCATATATAAAGACTTGAATGGTAGAAAATTATTTCGATTAAATAGTACTTTTATAGTTTGACACTAATACAGACGTGCTATAAAAATGAAGGGACCGTATTTAAAATAACAAAGAAAGAAATGAAATATTACTCAGTAGCTCCCAGTCCATAAATGCATTCTGGGAATTTCAAAGAACAAAACATGAGATGTATCTACCTGGAGCCATTTAGGACTGACTTTCGTGAATACAGAAAGCTGAGCTGAATGAACTTCATGACAATTTAACGTAACCTGAAGGAAATGAGGACTTGTTGGTTTAGAGTTGTGTACAGTTTAACTGAAGAATTGTTATATTTAGGTGTTTTGGTAAACTGAGCTATTAACCTTAGAGATTTACTAACTTTAACCAAAACACAAGGAGAAGCATCCAAGAAATTTAATTGGACCGCTAACATCAAAATATCTGAATGTATATGATCTAATAAAAGAGTAATATGCAGATTGGCCATCACTCCAACACACAAGAGGGCTGCCTCCATGTGGTCAAAGATCGTGCCCCCATGTAGACACAAAATGGCCACCACAAGATGGCCAGCAGGGGAGGACAGTGGGAGTTTCCAGGCCTGCAAGGGAGGACAGTTGGGGGCAATCAAGCCTGCAGGGGTGGGGGGCAGTTAGGGGTGACCACGCCAGCAGAGGAGGGAAGTTGGGGGCAAATAGGCTTGCAGAGGAGCAGTTAGACATCAATTAGGCTGGCAGTGTAGTGGTTAGGGGTGATCAGGCTGGCAGGCAGAAGTGGTTAGGGGCAATCAGGGAGGCAGGCATGCGAACAGTTTGGAGCTAGCAGTCCTGGATTGTGAGAAGGATGTCCGACTGCTCATTTAGGCCCAATCCTACCAAGATTAGGCCTAAACAGGCAGTCAGACATCCATTGAGGGGTCCCATATTGGAGAAGGTGCAGGCAGGGCTAAGGGACACCTCCCCGCGCCCCCCCACCCCATGCATGAATTTTGTGCACCGGGCCTCTAGTAATGAAATAGTCTTCACTGTTCTCTTTTCAATAGGTAGCTGAGAAAATTTATTTTAAAAGCTTTGAGTCATTTAGTTTTTACTTTAATCTGCAGGTCACATTTATTAAGCAATCACATAGTATAATTTCTATGTTGTTTTTTTTTGTTTTATTTTGTTTTCTTTTTAAGTTGGATAATGCAGATGAACAAGCAGCCCAGATCAGGAGGGAACTTGATGGCCGGTTGCAATTGGCAGAGAAGATGGCGAAGGTAAACTATTAACTTGAACATACTGTACAATATTTCTTTCTTTACCTAGACTTCTGTGAACTGAAAGAGTTTTGTATAGACAAAGCTAGTATAATTTTATCATTTTTTTCTTTGATGCACACCCTTCAAAATATCTGAATGTATATGATCTAAATGGAACATACTATTTTACATAGCCAACATATATGTGAGATGTTTAAATTCAATGATAACTTTTGCATATATATTCTTAATGCCTGAATTTCTCAAACTGCAAGATTTACATGAATGTTAATATTGCACTAACCATAACATAAGGAGAAAAATCTCCCTCCTTTGAAATTATATATTTCAAACTGTTCATCACACAGTAGTATTCAAACAATATTTGATTGAATTATGGAGTGGATAAAAAATATAACTTGAATTTTCAAGTACAGAGTCTGACAGTGTGTTCAGTACAATATTATAGTTATTTTATTTGTGCAATCATTGTTTCTATGAACAGAAAAAGATTTCGAACAAAAGCCATGAGTTTCTTTTTCAATTTTGGAGATGTGATAGAGATATTGGGACTTCATTGTATAAATTATTCTTTAGTAAATGGCTACATTAATTCAGTGGCACAAAAATTTTAGTCCCTCCAAATAGATTTGAGGTTATAATGCTGTTGATTATTCTGAGAATAAGTCTCCTGCTTCCCTTCTCCTAAGCAAAAACATTGAATGTTTGATTGATAGATTCTCCTCCTCTCTGTCTCTCTGAAGAATCCTCTCTACTTAGGGATTTTTCTTCATTAAGAAAATTGGTATAACATGTGCACAGCAAAGTGCACAAATCTTTAGTTTACAGCTCGATACGTGTATATACACCCTATGTAACCACCTCCCAAATCAAGATATTGAAATTTTCAACATTTGAGAAGACACACACACACACACACACACACACACACACACACTGAGTGGCCAGATTATTATGTGTTCAGAGATCATAATAATCTGGCCTCTTGGTGTGTGTGTGTGTGTGTGTGTGTGTGTGTGTATGTATATACCAGGCATATACATATAGGCATAAGGATATATGTGTCTATATGTCTATATAAATATATATGTTGAGGGAAATATTAACTGATTGATTTGATTTATAGGAATGGGATCATATGTTTGTAGCACTGGCAAGTCCAAAACCTATAGGGCAATGTAATAGGCTTGAAATTCAAGGAAGAGCTGATATTGTAGTCTTGAATTCAAAATCTGCAGGGTAGGCCAACAGGCAAGAAATTCAGATAAGTTTTGATATTACAGTATTGAGGCAGAATTGCTGCTTTGCTCTTAAGGTGTTCTTTGATTGGATGAGGCCTATCCAGATATGGGAGGGCAATCAGATTTACTCAGAGTCTACTGATTTAAAATGCTAATCATATCTAAACATTATCATCACAGCGCCATCTAGACTAGTGTTTGACCAAATATCAGCACCATGGCGTATCCGAGTTGACATGTAAAATTATCTTACTCCCTTATCTACTTTGATGCTTAAAGGTCATCTCCTCATTGGGTTCTTCCCTGGCCACCCTATGTACAACATCTTTCCACTCCATGTCTCCATCTGGGCTTTTTCTCCCATGGATCACTTTCAACCTTTTGAAATGATCTTATTTATGGTATATGTTTCCTTAAAGTAGAATGTAGGCTCCCAAAGTACCGAGGACTTTTTAATCAGTATCTCTGTCGTTATATCCTACGGCCTACAGTAAACTACATACCAGACACTTGGTGATTCAGAGTTAAACCAGAGAATAGCCCTATTTCTGGTGCTGTTTTAATTTAAAAGATCGCATTTAACATGTATACTTGTCTGATGTATAATTGGTCTGTTTCCCAGTAATAGGCAACACAAGCAAGTTAAATAAGGTTGATGAATTACTACCAGTAAACCTAAAAGCATTGAAACAGAGTTGTATAGTCTATTTCCTGAAAAGTTTGAAAATGCTGACAAAATATTCAAGTTTGGTGATTCCTACCAGTCTCCTTATTGAAAAATGACAGTGAATGAAATATTTTTAATTAAATGTAAATAAAAATAGAGAGTAGCCAAAGGGGGAAGGGGAATATATATATATATATATATATATATATCCCCTATCTAATAAAGGAGAAATGTGCAAATTGACCGTATCTTCACTATGCTACCAGCCAATCAGGAGTGGTGGGCAGGGCCAAGCAGCATGAGCAGCAGGGCTGAGCGGCGCGTGTGTGACCACTGCGAGTGCAGGGTGCCCCTGGGGCTGGGCAGTCGCCACCAGGGCTAAGGCCTGGGCTGGGGGGGTGGGGCTGAGGTGGCCGGGGCAGAGGCAGCCATCAGCTCCATTGAGGGGGCAGGTTGGGCTGAGGGATCACCCACCCCCAGTGCACGAATTTTGTGCACCAGGCCCCTAGTGTATATATAATCTATATCCCACGAACACAGACAGCAATGTAGTGAAGAACAGGGGAGATTTTGGTGGGGCTGGGTGGAAGGTGGGCAAGGGAATGGAGGGAGGTAATGGAGGACATCTGTAATAGTGTCAACAATAAAATAATTTTTTTTTCATGTTCTCAGTGCTATTTGCCATAAAATAACACCTTGGAAATTTGAAAAATAAAAATAGAACATACAAACTTTTAAACATGTGATATATTTGCCTTTTGCTTTACTAAAATATACTTTTTAAAAGGCATAATTATGACTCTTATACAAATATAAAATAATATAAAATGAACACACAATAAAGATTTCATTCAATGCATAATTAATAAACAAACTAGTTCGATGTTAAAACTAGTCGAAACTGGAGGGTGTTTGAAAACTGGGTGTTTGAGGGCAAAAGTAAAATAAGATTAATAGAGATATAAAAGTGATTAATTTCCAGCTAGGATTTAAATTATAACCATTGCATTATTCTACTCACTAGACACAGATTGTATGTGTTTCAGAGAAATTTCTATAAGGTAACATGGAACTTCACTGGGAATTTTATAAACAGTAGTGAACAGATAGTTGAAGTAAACACATTTCCTCAGATGACCCTTGGATAGCCTTTGCCCCCACGTGACATTGAAAGGAACTGTCCCCTCAGCTTTTTGCCCTATTTTTGAGTTTTGGTTGCTTTTTATGACAGCTTATAAAATTGATCCACAGATGTAAATTTATTATGACTATGTTGCTTTTTTTTCCTAACATGTGTGTATTGAAAAACCATCCCAAAGCATTTTTTTTCAAAGGTAATCAAGGTATTCTGTAGCTGTGTCCTTATATATTTTACTGTGGAGGCGAACTTACTATTTTGGAATGTTGCTTAAAACTATAGAGGAATGTTAAAAGGATACTTAATCTTCCTTGGGGAAGTTAATTATGCATGTAGAATTTTAATCGTTCTGTGATAATATGCAGTTTAATATTGATTATGTGTAAATTATTTTAAGAGAAACATGTGAAATTTATGTGGGGGAAAGCAGAACAGGTGGCCTGGGAGTCTCGGACTGATTTGAGAAGTGGCACTAGATGTTCTACCCATGTAGGAACTAACTGGTGCAGGAGAGGCTGAGCCTGCTGCGGGTTGACAAGTGCGTGCTGGAGATGGTCCAGTCATACAGAGGGGCAGAGCTTGGGTTTCGTCTTGAGTGATGCCTGAGGAAACAATAGTGAAGGCATCAGTGTTCTGGAAATTTAGGCCATCTTCTGAAAGATGTCTGCTTTGCTCTCTCCCCAGCCAGTTGTGCACAGCGGTTGTTATGTTACACTGCACTTGACATTCTAAAGCTCTATGTATACCCGCTATCTTTGAGAGAAGAGCTAAGGGTCAGGTTGTCAAAGATTAAAGACAGAGCTAAGGGTGTGAGGAAACCTCATTTGCTGTATGTGGGAATATACAGTAAATGTATTTAATCTTCTCTAGGAACAATTTGGCAATCCCTCTCAATCTTATGTAAATATCAACAGTTGGAATGTGCTTTTAGGTGAGTGGAAGAAACAAATTGATTGCAGAGGTAGCAGGATTGAATGGCATGCTCGTGTAATTCAGAAAACAAAGAATATTTAACTTGGATATTGTTACTTTTTACTTTGAGCTTTTATCATAAATTGTTTTTGCTTTAAACTTAATACTTTCTAAGGCTTTCCTAAAAATCTGAATTTATGGACATAAAGGATCTTGACACATTTCTTTAACATGAAAATTAAGCAATTTCAGAAACTTGACTGACTGTATTGCAATTTAATATTCTGACCTTCATGGCTTTTTTTTTTACTTTTGAATGCTTATTTATAAAAAGCATACCCTCCAAACAATGCCCATGTGTAGTAATAAAGAAAGATATTGTTAAAAATTTGTTTCCTAAAGGGCAAAGCAGTGCACAATGAACATTGTTCTCATAGGCCAGATAGCTCAAGAATTTCCAAGCTAGCAGCGGCTAATTAAGATTCATCTGTATACTAAAACTTCTTACATGTATATTTTCAGAGTTTGTTTATCCTTTAAGCAAATGCCTCATCAAAAATAAAGTTAATGTGGAAATGTATATAATCTTATTCATTTTGTACCATAATGATTCTTAGTAGGGTATATCATGTGCATTTAGATAAAATCAAATTTGCCAGGGCCTGCGGCTTTTAAAGCCTACAGTATTGCAATTTCTAAGAGTCAATATATGTCAAATGTGTTTTGTGATAAACTGGAAATATGACTTGTGTAACATTGTTATTTAAAAAATTCTTTCAAGGAAAGAAAATTCCCCAAATTCATCACAAAAGAAATGGAGAATATGTATATAGAAGAGTTGCGATCCTCAGTGAATTTGCTAATGGCCAATTTGGAAAGTCTTCCAGTTTCGAAAGGTGGTCCAGAATTTAAACTACAGAAATTAAAACGTTCCCAGAATTCTGCATTTTTGGACATTGGAGATGAGAGTGAGATTCAGCTATCCAAGTCTGACGTGGTGCTGTCATTCACCTTAGAGGTAGGTGGCCTTATCTCATGCTTGCCTCTGACAGTGTAAATGGGGTTGCAGATAGTTTTTGCTGACCGTTGTGGTAACCTTGAGTTAAATAAAGCAGCACTATTTGAATTAAGTAATCCTATCTAATAAAAGAGTAATGTGCAAATTAACCAGGATCTGCTACACCCACAAGCCACTCCCATGTTATTCCCACCAGCCAATCAGGAATGAGTATTCAAATTAACCCCAATCAAGATGGCTGAGGCTACAGAGAGCAGAAGGGATGCTTGGGTTTCCCTGCCAATGGAGGATGCTAAGCTTTCCACACACCCTGGCAGGCCCAGGCCTCCACTCAAGGTTACAAAGTTTCAAGTATAGAAGATAAATAAATTCCAACAGAAATGGCTGTGGCCACGGAGCAAACAGGAGGCTTGGCTCTGCTCCAGGCTACAAAGTTTCATTTGTAGAAGATAAATAAATCTTAGATACCAGGGCCTCCACTTGGGGTGCTGGGGGCGTCACCACCCTGCATACCACCACAAGCTCCTCGCCCAGGCCACAGCATGCCCCAAGGAACCCCCACCCTGTTCTGGGACACACCTTCAGAGCAAACCAGCTGGCCCCCACCCATGCACCAGGCCTCTGTCTTATCTAATAAAACAGTAATATGCAGATTGACCATCACTCTAACTCACAAAATGGCTGCCATCATGTGTTCAAAGATCCTGCCCTTATGTGGAAATAAGATGGCCAGCAGGGGAGGGCAGTTGGGAGGGACCAGGCCTGCAAGGGAGGACAGTTGGGGTTGGTTAAGCCTGCAGGGGAGAGCAATTAGGGGTGACCAGGCTGGCAGAGGAGGTAAGTTGGGGGTGACCAAATTGGGGGCAGAGAGGCTGGCAAGGGAGCAGTTAGACACCAATCAGGCTGGCAGGGTAGTGGTTAGTGGGTGAGCAGGCTGGCAGGCAGAAGTAGTTAGTGGCAATCAGGAAGGCAGGCAGGTGAGCAGTTGGGAGCCAGCAGTCTTGGATTGTGAGAGGGATGTCCGACTGCCCAGTCTTAAAGGATCAGGCCTAAATGGGCATTCGGACATCCCTTGAGAGGTCCCTGATTAGAGAGAGTGTAGGCTGGACTGAGGGACACCCCCTCTCCATGCACGAATTTCATGCACCGGGCCTCTAGTCTACATAATAAAAGCCTAAGCGACCATTGCAGTGGAATGCCCAGAACAACCAGTCGCTATGGTGCACACTGACCACTGGGGGGCAGATGCTCAATGCAGAAGCTTCCCTCTGGTGGTCAGTGTGCACCCACAGGGGGAGCGCCACTCAGCCAGAAGCTGTGCTCATGGCTGGTGAGCACAGCAATGGTGGTGGGAGCCTCTTCCACCTCTATGGCTGCACTAAGGAGCAGCGACCCAAGCATTAAGGAGTAGCAAGCCGAGTGGTAAGGAGCAGCGAGCAGTCAGGCAGTAAGGAGCGAGGGGTCCCGGACATCCCCTGAGGGGTTCCCGTCTGGGAGAGGGCACATGCCGGACTGAGGAAACTCCCCTCACCCAGGCCTTTTAGTCTATAATGATAAAAAAGTGATATGCTCATTAGTCTGGTTGTTCTTCCAGATGAAGCCAGGGCTGCAAGGGAAGCCCTGTTGCCAGGTGCCTGCCAGCAGCCGAAGGGAAGCCTGGGTCCCGGATACCAGAGGAAGGAAGGACTACTCTTGCATGAATTTTGTGTATCAGGCTTCTAGTAAAATAATAAATGTTTTGCCCTAACTGGTTTGGTTCAGTGGAGAGTTCTAGGTTTGATTCCAGTCAGGGGCACACATCCCTGGGTTGTGGGCTCAATCCCCAGAAGGAGGCATGCAGGAGGCAGCCAATCAGTGATCCTCTCTCATTGATATTTCTCTCTTCCTCTCTCTTCCTCTCTGAAATCAGTAAAAATAAATAAATAAATTACACACACACACACACACACACACACACACACCCCACACGCACACACACTCTAGGCTGGGGGAGGGGATAGCGCAGGGGCGGGTGGGCGGGCTCTGTCAGCCTGTGGACTCAAGAGTCCTGAGTTCAGTTCCAGTCAAGGGCACATGCTTGGGTTGTGGATTCCATCCCCAGCAGGAGGCAGCCAATCAGTGATACTCTTTCATCATTGATATTTCTAACTCTCTTTCCCTCTTCCTTTCTCTCTGAAATCAATAAAAACATATTTTTAAAAAAGAAATTGAGTTCTGGCAAACAAACACACACACAAAAAGATGTGAACTTAGGGATCCCTCAGAGATGTCCACAACCCAAGACTCTCACAGACTGGGACCCCTTGCTCCTTACCGCCTGCCTGCAGCAGAGGCAGGAGAGGCTCCTGCCACTCCCGCTGTGCTGGCAGCTGTGAGCCCGGCTATGGCTGAGCAGTGCTCCCCCTGTGGGAGTGCACTGACCATCAGGGGGCAGCTCCTGTGTTGAGCATCTGCCCCCTGGTGGTCAGTGTGTGTCATAGCGACTGGTCATTCCACCATTCAGTTGATTTGCATATTAGCCTTTAATTCTATAGGATATATATGCATGTAAAATAAACGTTTTGAAGCCAGTCATCTTTGTGTCAGCTTAGGCTAGTGTGAGTTTATTGTTAAAGGAAATACCAAAGCACACTGGGGTGGAAACAAGATTTAAACATATAAACATATAACTGCATTCTCTAATATTGGGGAACTCCTCTCAGGCTTTCAGTTAACCATTTTTTTTTAAACCTTCCCCTTTGAGATCATTCTTTCTAGAATCAAATCACATAAGCAGCTGTACTGTAAGTGTTGGATGCATGTAGATGATGAGAAGCAGAGAACTGTTCTGCTCCAGAACACCCAGCTTCCTTAGAGGTACAATTAACATTATGCAGAACCGAATCAAATGCCATACCTTTAACACTGTGCCCTCCGAGACTTCAGTTTCTTCCCTGCCACGCAAATCCTTGGAAACCAGACATTGACTGGCAATTGCAGCCGCCTGTCCTCACCAGACATCTCTGAGGCATCCGGGACTATGTGAAGCTCGCTCCTTGCTTACATTGTTACATTCTCTCTCCGGGTCCTCAGTTTGCTGAGTGACAAAATAGATAGATAAATAGATAGATAGATAGATAGATAGATAGATAGATAGATAGATAGATAGAGTACCCTGAAGTTTTAGGAGGCACAGTTTTACATTTCTTTTTTTGAAATATTCCTACACTTGGCTTGCTTACTTTAAAGCAAAAAAAAAAAAAAAATCAGATCTCTATTTTTTTCCTTTAACAATAAATCTCTATTTATTTATCTCTAAGATAAACTTAAGCTTGGGAAAAACAGCTGCCTCTCACTTTCTTAGCTTCCAGGCTAATGATTTTTGTGGGTTAATAGATTAAATTTGGTTTCAGAGTAGGAATAAGATGTTTTCTTGTGACACAGGATATAGTCTGGGGTTACCCCATAGCTTAGAAGTGGCTTTGCTGCATGTTAGGTTTCTTCTCTCTCTTTTTAGCCTCTTAACCTAAGGTTGTTTACTTTGAAACTACATAGTGGATTTCCTTCTTATTCCTGCCTGAGGTTTCTTACTGACTATAATGTAAAGTACTAATACCCCTTTCCCCCACTTTTATAAGTTTTTGTAGTTAATGACAGCATAACTTTTTCTCCAAGTTTGATATTTAAATTCATTAGTGATAAAAATAATGTGTGAAGAAAATTATTTTTGTAATGGCTGAATCTATCATTACTTCTATATAAGCACTCATAACTGAAAACCGTTCAAAACATTTTCTCTGTTTAAAAATCTCAGATGCTGTGAGTTGGTGCTTAAGTAAAATTAAGAATTATTATTCTGAACTTTATTGCCATTTTGTTAGAAAAAGGTCTGTTTGATCAACAATAAAATAGCCTTAGAGAATACAAGTTAAAACTTAATTCTGCATGGTATCAGAAGCTTACATATTTATAAAATTATTATTTTTTAATATACTTTTGTTGATTTCAGAGAGGAAAGGAGAGAGATAGAAACATCAATGATGAGAGAGAATCATGAATCGGTGCCTCCTGCTCGCCCCCACTAGGGACAGAGCCTGATGCCCTGGGTATGTGTCCTTGACTGGAATCGAACCCAGGACCTTTCTGTCCACAGGCCAATACTCTATGAAGCTGAGCCAAACCAGCTAAGGCTATAAAGTTATTTTGATATTCCTCATCGCTCTGTCTATAGGAGGCAGATATTTTCCTATCATAGCACAATACAGATCTATTCCCAGGTGCCCACAGTATTTTAAGTAGAAGTCACATGTCTAGTAATAAACTGAAACCACATGAAGAGCAGACTACACAGCACTTGTCTGCTTGTCTGCTTGTCTGTAGGACTCCCTGTGACCCAGGCCTACTTAACCTGAGTAATTATCCCAGCCCTTCTCCAAGCCGCCTCCTCAGACCCCAGATTTCGCCCAAGAAACTCTGAAAGGCAACAGTTCATCCAGGTTAAGGGCCTCACATATCACTTGAGCTTGGAGTTGGTCCAGTGGAGAAAGGCATCTTGTTTAAGAACTGAAGTCTGAGTCTAAGGAATAAGTGCAGACTTGAAAAACCTTTCCAATTTTATTTTTCAATTGCTGCCCCCTCCTCTCTCCTCCCACCACACTTTGTTCCCTTACCTAGCTTAATTTTTGCCACAGCTCTTACCACCTGACATATTTAGACATTCATTACCTGACTTTTTCTACTTAGAATGTAAGTTGCAGGAAGGTAAGATATTTTTGGTGGTTTTTCTTTTTGTTTGTTGAAGTATATAGCAAGAGCCGACAACAGTGCCTAGCACACACTCGACCTGATAAATATTTATTTAATTAGGGACTTTGGTGGTACCAAAAAGCATCAGTTAGCCACCCATGAAGCCTTCAGAGAGAATAAAGAAAGAGATAAACTAACCCACAAAACAGGAAGCCATAGGATGGCATGTTAAAACTACATATAATTAAAGCCAGGAAAGCAGATGTTCATCTCTGAAGTTATGTTCTAAGGGGACATGGGTCATGGCATGGACATAGTTGGTGTTCACCCAGAGCGTTTCCATTGGATTAGGCTGGCGGACCTGACTTTCTCTGTGTCTGGAGATACATATCCCCAATTCACCGTCCCGCCACTTTGTTTCCTCACAACCTACAAGCGTCTGAGTGCCTCAGAACACTTCGGCAACATGTTCCTCAGAAGTGTGTTTTCTAGTTCCATGTTTTTATATGCCTCCCTTCCTTTGGCCTCTAGGATAACTTGATCTATTTCATCCTTATTAAATTGGTTACAGAGAGATCAGGGAAGAGAAGATGAAACAGAACAGTTTTATTTTCTGTAGTTCCATTATCAGGTTTTCCTGGGAATTGGTTTGAGACAGTTACCTAAATTAGGTTAATTTAATGGCCCATAGAATTAATTCGTGGCTGTCTTCTTTATCATTAATGATTCAGACTGGCTGTGTATGGCTTTTTTCCTCCTCCTTATCCTTTTGGCAGTTATATCTGTAGAAATGTGTTGTTTTATTTATGTGTATGGATTCATAACAGAAGTTACATCCTTTGGAAGTGGCAATTCTACAGGATAAAGCATCCCTGCACAGATGGGGTTATTGTTTTGAGGGGCGGATGTGGTTTCACACGTTGGATGTTTGAGGAGGTCCTGTTTACAGCAAATTGTAACAGAGGTGACAGAAATAGTGTCAAGCACATGCTTCCTTCCTTCTCTCGTGCACTTGGCTGTTAAACGCATCACAGAGAGATGCAGTGCAAACAGTCCCATGTCCAACCATGAACCAAGGCTGCCAAGATTTCTAGATTCCTCTTGTAGTATACAGTTCTCCTATTTAATACATTTTAAGTGACATTCTAAAATTTTTATCATTGAATTAAGAAGTCTTTAGAGTCATGGTGGTGAGTTAATTGATAGGGTTATAAATTTCATTTGTCTCAGCTTCTGATTATTTTATTTGGGTTCTAATGAGTTTCAGTATTACTGATATAGTAAATTTGATTATTAAAAATACAGAAATTTTTATTTTTCTTAAACAGGATTTAGTATTTTACCCCAACTTCCTTGAGTATTAGAGCAACTTTGAAAGATAATAGCTATTCTCTATTAATCCTCTTTGTTTTAAGTCCTTATTTTTATTCACATGTTCCTATGCATTTCAGTGTGAAAAAATTGACAATAAGCTTGGTTGATGAAGGAAAGTGATCCTAAATTTTATCTTTATTTTTCTGTGATTGGTTTCCCATATATTCTTATGAGAAAAGCAAAGCAATATGCATTTGTATTTGTAAACATGACACTTCTGTTATAGCAGAGCTGAAAGGAAAAACAGTTATTTTAAGATGGTTATTTCTTTGAGAGCTTGGTCTTAAGGTTCATTTCACAACTCAGCGAAAAGTATTATGACTTTAATCAAGTATTGAGTGATCAAATAAGTGATATACAGGGTGTTTTGGTGAAGATTTTGGTAGCTATATAGCATTAATGTTATTAATCTTGTGTATAAAAATACAGCATGAGATCAGTACGGAAAATGAATGTGCATATATGAAAATGTCATTGAGTATCTTTTAGAAATTAAAATTTGGGAATTCAGGGAACTTCATGATTCAAGTTTAGTGGAAAAAACTGTGGCAAATCATCATATTTTATGTATATATCCAGCAAGAATCTTTTAAGATTGGCAGCCTTTTATAAAAATACCAGAGACTCTATGCACGAAAATTCATGCAAGAGTAGGCCTTCCTTCTCCCGGCTGCCAGCACCAGCTTCCCTCTGGCACCTGGACCCAGGCTGCTGCCCTCCTCCAGCTGCCGGCAGGCATCTGGGACCCAGGCTGGCTTCCCTCGGGCCACCCGCAGGCTCCTGGGACCTGGGCTCCTTCCCTTCTTCGACCACTGGCAGGCACCTGGATCCTGGAGGAAGGATGTCCAGAATGACGTCCAGAAGACATCTGGTCTAATTAGCATGTTACCCTTTTATTATTACAGATAGAAAGCATACTTGGAAAACCTTTTCTCTTTTCCTCAGACATTGTAGCTCCATAATGTAGTATCAGTGTCTTCACCTTTTCCCAGTGCATTGCATTAAACTAGTGTATGCCTTTAATGGGTGAAAAACTACCTTTTCCTTTGCAAGTTGGTATTAAGATGTTTAGTGGCATTATATTTTTCATTATTTTGATAATGTTATAAAATGACCATAAAGAAAAATTTTTATAGATACCTTGTATAAAAGTTAAAATTAAATAGTTTAATTTTCTTTCATAATGTGATCTGAAATGAGTGAGTATAGAAAATTTCTGATGCTGTCACATATTGACATCAGTGAGTTGGTCTGATGGTGACAGTGTCTGCCAGTAATACATATTATAACACTGTTTGTGAAACTCATTGTATGTTCCTTTTATCAAATGCACTGACTTTTCATTGGTAATTTTGCTTTACTTTATAAAGAGTTGCTATAATTGTTTAAGGATCTGAGTTTAAATCTCACTTGATTCACTGGGGGTTATATTTAGGGACTTAACCTTATTACTTTAATTGTTGTCAGGAGATACATCTTCAGATGCTCAGCATGATTGTTTACCATCCCTAACATGAATAGAGGGATTCTTAGGAAGACAAAATTCCATTTAAATTACGAGATAATTTTTTCAATTGATCTATCCAGTTGTTTATGCCACGGTCTCTCTCAGTAGCTAAACATTGTCAACTTGACATATCATTTAACTTTTTTTTTTACCTTTAGATTGTCATAATGGAAGTGCAAGGTTTGAAGTCAGTCGCTCCCAATCGAATTGTTTACTGCACAATGGAAGTGGAAGGAGGAGAGAAACTGCAGACAGACCAGGCGGAAGCCTCAAGGCCACAGTAAGCCAGCTGAAAACAGTGTGTTTTTATTTTCCTCCCAAAGAAACAGGCTTTATATTTTTGCACAGTTGTATGGTTTGACACTCTGAAATGGTTACTTGGCTTGCTTTGTCTCAACTGTATTAAGAGTCAGTGTGTGCCTTTCTGGATAATAATGTTACAATTAGAACTGTAGCAAAGTCCCCTGTAGTACAAACAGGAAATCCAACAAGCAAATGTGAAGGTATAGTAGGCAGTAAAAGTCATTTAATAGCATGTGCTGTCATTATATGTTATTTCAAAAGAGAGTAGTTCATCCTGTTTCCGTTATCGGAATTATAATCCCAACTAGAGGCCGGATGCACAAAATTCATGCACTCAGGGAGAGTGGCGTTCCTCAGCCCAGCCTGTGCCCTCTCACAGTCCAGGACCCCTTGGGGGATGTCCAACTAACAGCTCGGGCCCACTCTCCATGGGTATTCGGACATCCCCTGGTGGTCAGTGCACGTCATAGCGACTGGTCATTCCACCGTTTGGTCTGTTTGCATATTGGCCTTTTATTATATAGGATAGCACTTCTATTTCTGTATAAGAGCTCTGTGGTGGAGATGAGGGAGCTACCAAGATTGTGCACAAGGACTTGGAATACTTTAGGGGTAGACTTGAGATAGAGAACCTGTTAGTAACTACTGTGTAGTAATTAGAGAGGAAAAGGCTGTTCTTTGCTGGCTGTTTTATGTTTCAAATTCTGGGGATGAGTTTAATTAAGTTTGGAAGATGTTTAGTTTAGCTTATTACAATATGGGAAACTTTAGTCTATGGTAGAAATAATGAGACTGGCCTGAGGAATTCAAATGAAACTTGCCTGGCCTTCATTTTACACTAACTTAACTTTAGAAATAACTTCTCTTTCTTCCACTTAAACTTTATTCAACTCTTCTTGCAGGATTTAGGATTTTTTACCTTATTACAGAATCGGTATATTGTGGCCTATTCATTCTGTTGAGGTTCTGGGTAGACACTGGTTATACCCCGAAGAGGAAGGTGAACAAGAAATTCATTTTCTATTTTTTTTTATTGATTTTTTTCAGAGCAGAAGGGAGAGGGATAGAAAGTCAGAAACATCGATGAGAGAGAGACATTGATCAGCTGCCTCTTACACGCCCCCTACTGGGGATGTGCCCGCAGCCAAGGTACATGCCCTTGCCGGAATCGAACCTGGGACCCTTCAGTCCCCAGTCCGACGCTCTATCCACTGAGCCAAACCAGTCTCGGCAAGAAATTCATTTTCTTTAGGACAGGCACAGTTTAAATACTCTTCACTTCTCATGTGGGAGCTCTACAGCCTGGATATCCCTTCCTATATCATCTTCTCTGCCATTGATTCTCTCATCTTCTTAGGGTATTGTCTTCTGAAGCACAGATAGATAGGGGTGGATACAGAGGGTTAAATGGAACAGGAGAGACGTGCACAGAATCTTAAGAGATTGAGCAGAAGAAAGTTGAAATTTCTCACCTGGCCTTACACAGCCTTACAAGTCTGTCCCTGACCATTAGCTCTGGGACCTTACCTTGTCCCTTTCTTCCCAGGTCCACTATTATTCGGCCATCCTGAACTTCATGCAGTTCCTCAAATGTATCAGCCTATTTTCATCATTGTGCCTGCTTTCCCCTCTGGCTAGAGTCGCCTTTCCTTTTATCTTTTCTGGCTGGATTCTTGGTAGCGAGAATCTTAACTTACATACCACTTCCTGAGAACAGCCCTTCCTTCTGATTAATCCATCAGGAAGCAGGTATTTTCTGGCTCATCACTTTTAAATGTTTACACAAATGTGTATCCTAGCTGTTTATTTTTCATTGTTGTTTTCACTTGAGAAGAGGGGGTCTTGTCCTGTGTGCTTCTATATCCTAGTGCCTGCCGGCACACTCAGATTTTATTAATTCAACTTCCTTTTATGGTTATCCATAGTAAATCTGTAACTGTGTGGTGTTTACTTCTGCACCATATAGAGTTGATTTACAGTGTGACAGTGAAGTGAAAGGAATAAGGATCAACAATTCGTTAAAAGGGGAACACCTTCCAGAGGAGGCTGAGAGAGAGTATATGGAGTCAGAGTCAGATGTTTGGGGTATGTTTGTTCTAAAGATTGGCTGTTTTAGTATTGCAGTGTATATTAGCTATTCACAGAGCAGTGCAACCAGTCCATTTTAAGACATATTTGCCACCTTAAAAAGAAACTCTGTCCCCTTTACTTATAAACCTCCAATCACCCAGCCCTAAGCAACTATTAATTGACTTTCTGTTTCTATAGATTTGCCTATTCTGGACATTTTCACATAAAATATGTGGTCATACAATATGTGGTCTTTTTGTGATTGGCCTCTTTCCCCTAGTATAATGTTTTGAAGATGTATCCATCTGCTAGAGTATGTCAGGAGTTCATTTTTTTTTCATGGCTGAATAATATTGCATTATATCTGTATACCACATTTTGTTGATCCATGCATCTAGGCCAGCAATTTTCAACCTTTTTCATCTCATGCATACATAAACTAATTACTAAAATTTCACAGCACACCAAAACATATATTTTTTGCCAATCTGACAAAAAATAGGCATAATTTTGATTAATTCACACCAGATGGCTATTGTATTTGGCTGTTGTCATTTGCTTACTTTGATAGTCTAAGGGGAAAGAGGTCAGTGCCTCTGACTAGTCAAGCATCGCATGGTTTAAAGATACTTTCCGCGCACCTGCTGAAAATCTCTGGTCTAGGCTAATGATACTTGGATAGTTTCCACCTTTTGACTACTGTGAATAATGCTACAAATTAAACTGGGTGTACAAATATTTGTTTTAGTACTTGTTTTTAATTCTTTTTGGTGTAAAGTTAGCAGAAGAATTGCTGAATCATATATAATCCTATATTTATTTTAAAGGAGGTTTTCTTTATTATTATTTTTTATTGATTGAGGTATTACATATGTGTCCTTATCCTCTCATTTCCCCCCACTCCCTCCCCACTCATGCCCTCACCACCCTGGTGTCTGTGTCCATTGTTTAGGCTTATATGTGTGCTTACAAGTCCTTTGGTTGATTTCTCCCCGTTACCCCTTCTCTCTGCTACCTTCCCTCTGAGGGTTGACAGTCTGATTGATGCTTCTCTACCTCTGGATCTGTTTTTGTTCATCAGTTTATATTGTTCGTTATATTCCACAAATGAGTGAGATCATGTGATATTTATCTTTCTCTAACTGGCTTATTCATTTAGGCTGTATCCAAATCTTAGCTATGGTAAATTGTGCTGCTATGAGCATAGGGGTGCATATATCCTTTCTGACAGGTATTTCTGGTTTCTTGTTTTTTCATAGTATCTCGGTCATATGTGGAATCTAAAGAATAAAATAAACTGATGAACAAAATAGATGCAAAGACATGAAAACTTGGAACATACCAATAAATCTCAAAAGGAAGGTGGGGGTGGGTGGGTTAAACCAAAAACTTGTATGCATGTATGCTTAACCCATGGACACAGACAATAGTGTGTTGAAGGCCTGGGCAAGGGAGGTCTAGGAGAGGTCAGTGGGGGGGGGGGCATCTGTATAACTTTCAACATTAAAGATAAATTAAAAACAGATAGATAGATAGATAGATAGATAGATAGATATAGAGATGTACATAGGGAGATTAGATGTAGATGATTTAGATATAATCTTCATCCTAGTAAGGGTGAAGTAGTATCTTGTTGTGGCTTTGATTTGCATTTCCCTAGTGACTTATGTTGAACATATTTTCATATATTAGCCATTTGTATATCTTCTGTAGAGAAATGTCTATTCAAGTGTTTTGTCCATTTTTAAATAGAGTTGTCTTTTGGTTGTTAATTATAAGAGCTGTTTATATAACTCTAGATCAGCAATTTTCAACTTGAGTGCCACAGAATTTTTAAACCATGCAATGCCTCACTATTTAGTCAGGGGCACTGACCTCTTTTTCCTTGATTGTCAGAGAAAAAAAATGACAACAACAAAAAGAAAGGGGGGAAGGTCATAATAATAGAGTAATTATGTAGCATAATGAGATTGTACCCCAAAAATTTAATTCTTGGTAGTAGAATTCCTTACATACATTTTAAAAAGTCACTTTGACCCTGGCCACATAGCTCAGTTGGTTAGAGCATTGTCGTTATACACCAAGATATGGGTTCAGTGCACAGTCGGGACATATACAAGAATCAACCAATGAATGCATTAGAAAGCAGAACACAAATTGATGTCTCTCTTTCTCCCTCTCATTCCTCTCTGTAAACTCAATCACTCAATAACAAAAATTTTAGAAGTCACTTTGAAGCAAAAGAGTAGGTAATTATTATCATTTATTTTGTAAATTAATCAAAATTATACTTAATATTGTCACATTGGCAAAAACGTATTTTTGTGTGCTGCATAATTTTATTAATTAGCTTATGTGTGTAATTGAAAATTGCTGTTCTAGATACTTGACCCTTATCACATATATTATTTTCAAGTGTTTTTATTTCAGAAGCATAAAGTTTTAAAATTTTGATTGAGTCCAATTTATTTTTTCTGTGTTGCTTTTGCTTTTGTATCATATCTAAAAATCCAGTGCCAAGTCCAAGGCCACAAAGATTTATCCCTATGTTTCCTCCAAAGACTTCCATAGTTTTATCCCTTACTTTTAGGTCATTGATCTACTCTAAGTTAATTTTTGTACATGATCTGATGTAAGGGTCCACCTTCCTCCTTTTGTGTGTGACGGTCAGTTGTCCCAACACCATTTAATGAAGAAACTTTTCCTTCCCCATTAAATTTTCTTGATATCTTTTTGAAATCATAGATACATATGTTTATTTCTGCACTCTCAATTATATTCCATTGATACATTTATATTTTATTCTAGTATCACATTATCTTGATTACCAGTTTTAAATCAGGACTCTGTGTCTGTCAACTATGTTGTCTTTTTTAAATGTTATCTTTGTTTATAATTCTCTTCTTTAAAAATTCATTTTGCATTTTTCAATTATAGTTGACATATAATATATTAGTTTCAGATGCACAGCCCAGTGATTATACATTATATAACTTGCTAAAGGATAATTCCAATAAATCTTAGACCCATCTCACACCACACATAGTTAATTAGAATATTATTGACCATGTTTCCTATGTTTACCTCCCCATTACTATTCTGTAACTAACAATTTGTACTTCTTAATACCTTTACCTTTTTTATCCATCCCTCCAACTACCCTTCCATCTAGCAACTGAAAAAAGTTTTCTTCACCTAGGTGTGTTTCTCTTTTGCTTGTTCATTTTTTATTATTCAACTTTTGGTAGATATGTATTTATTGCCATTTGATTGTTTACATTTCTTATCTTTTTTTTCCTTTTTTAAAAAAAGACTCTCCAACATTTTATATAATTATGGTTTGTGGTGATGAACTCCTTTAGCTTTTTCTTGTCTGGGAAGCTCTTTACCTATCCTTTGATTCTAAATGATAGCTTTGCTGGATAAAGTAATCTTGGCCAAAGATCCTTGCTTTTCATCACTCTGAATATTTCTTGCCACTCTTTTTTGGCCTGCAAAGTTTCTGTTGAGAAAACAGCAATCCCTTGTAGGTATTTAACACTTTGCATTTTAATTATGATGTGTCTTGATGTAGAGCTCTTAGGATTCATCTTGTTTGGGACACTGTGCTTCCTGGATTTTTATGTCTATTTCCTTCACCAGGTTAGGGAATTTTTTTTAATAGGTTTTCCATTTCTTGCTCTCTTTCTTCTCCTTCTGATATCCCCATGATGCAAATGCTCCTTCCATTAGCCTTGTTTAAAAAAAAGCAAAACACCTTTTTATTTTTTGCTGTTCTCATCATTGTATATTTTTTGCTTCTTTATATTACAAATCGCTGATTTAAATCTCAGCTTCATCTTCTCTACCATGGATTCCCTATAATTTATTCTTCATTGCAGTTAGTGTATCCTTCATTACTGACTAGTTCTTTTGTTATGGTTTCTATGTCCTTTGTTATGCTGTCAAAGTTCTCACTGAGTTTATCTTCTATTCCCTTAAGTTAATTGCACATCCTTATATCGTGTTTTGAACTCTGCATCTAGTAGATTGCTTATCTCCATTTTGTTTAGTTCTTTTTGGGGGTTTATTCTGTTCTTTCAATTTTGACTTTTTTCTTTGTCTCCTGATTTTGGCAGCCTCTCTGTGTTTGTTTTTACGTATTAGGTAGGGCTACCATGTCTCCCAGGCTTGGTTGAGTAGTCTAAGATAGTAGATTTCCTGTAGGGTCCAGTGGCATAGCCTCTCCATTCACCTGAACTGGGCCCTCCAGGTGTATCCTGGAGTCTTCCCCAGCTCCTTGGCCCCCTGCTGATTTTCACAGCGAAAAATTATGGGAACTTCTCTTTCTGGCACTGGAACCCTGGCTGGGAGGCCTGGTGTGGGCCAGGGACTCCTCGCTTCTCATGTGGGCCTTCTTCAGCCTGGATATCCCTTCCTATTTTTATCCACCACGTGTGGGTGTGGGACCAGCTAGTTCTGCATCTCTGGCCTTCCTGTCAGTCTCAACGTGGCTTCTTTTTTATATCCTTAGTTGTAGGATTTCCTTTCAGCTAAATTCCAGGCCATTCTAGGTGATGCTTGTTCTATAATTTAGTTATAATGTCTATGTGGTTCTGATAGGATTCACATAACAAATTTACCTACACCACCATTTTGACCAAAAGCCAAAAATAATTCTCTTTGGCTTCATGCTTTGCCTTTCAGACTTATTAAGGTGGTTTTCCCACTTATGTGACTATGTTTGGTGGGTGGTTGTGCCCTGTCAGCTTTGCCAGATGAGAGTTGTGCCCCTGCAGCTCTGAGTAGCTGTCCTCTGGCTTGTTGGAGCCAAGGTGTTACCCCAAACACATGGCTTTGTTGGGCAGAGCTCTTTCCCGTTGAAGCCTGTGGGCCTGGGCTGGGCGTGCGGCTTCCATGGTGTGTGGCTCACTTGCAGGGCCATTCTTCACCTGTCTTAAATAATAAATTGGGCTCACAGATGAATCTGTGGTGTAGCCTTGTAGGTTCTAAGAAGTTTGACAGTCTTCCTTCATTTCTTCTTCTATTTTCTTCACTTCCCCCTGGGATGGTTGATTTGGTCTGTGGTTCATCCTATCTAATAAAAGAGTAACATGCAAATGTGACCGTACCTTGGCTCCTGATTGGCTATGCTACCAGCCAATTGGAACAGGGGGTGGGCAGTGGGCGGTGGGCAGGGGGCAGGGCAGAGCAGGGCAGGGGCAGGGGCATGGCCAGCACACAGGGGATGATGCTGGCAGGGGTGTGGCCGCAGTGCAGTGAAAGCACCACCACCCTATAAGGGTGGCCCACAACGTACTTAAGGCACTGGCCCTCCTTAAGCTTATGGTGCCTGAATCACATGCAAATGATCGCCCAGGGTCCCTGCATGCCCCCTAGCCCAGCACCCACGATGGGAGTGGGGGGCTGCTGCCAGTCTCCGGGGTGTGTGGAGACCCTGGTGGCCACCACAGGGTGCAGAAAATTCATGGTGCTCTTGGTTCCTGCAGGGTATCGTAGGCACCAGGAATTCTGGGAAATGTAGTTCTCTTGATAGACCCACTGTAGGAGTGAGTTTGAAGTACTGGGGGGGGGGGGGGCATGGAAGCAGCAGGGTGGGACGGGCCGGCCGGGGCAGCGGCTTTAGGCCTTGGGCTGGCAGGGGGCTCGGCAGGTGGGGCGCGTGCGGGGTGCAAACCTGCTGGGAGGCTGGCACCCAGTAGCCCCTGGATCAGAGACACAAACCCACAGGGGGCCGGCACCCAGCACACCAAGCTCTGCCACCCAAGTGCTGGAGCTGCAAAGGCCAAATCAGAGACATAAACCTGCATGGAGGCCAGCACCCAGCGGCCCCCAGATTGGAGATACAAACCAGCAGGGAGGCTGGCATCCAGCAGCTGCAAGCCCCGCCATGGGGGCGCTGGGGCTGAGAGGGGTTGGATCTGAGACACAAACCAGCAGGGAGGCCAGCACTCAACAGCCCCAAGCCCCCCACCGCAGACCTGGGGCTGAGGGGTGGGAGGGTGGTGGACTGGAGATACAAACCCGCAGGCCTGGCAGCCAGCAGCCCCAAGGCCTGATGCGTAGGCGCTTGGGCTGCTGGGGGACGGCGGGGGGGGGGGGGGGGGGCGCTGCGGGCGGGAGCAGCTGAGACACAAACCCACAAGAAACCTGTGGAAAGGGAGATAAACTATTATAACTTTATCTCCCTTTCCTCAAGACGAGAAAACTGCCCCTGGATTATTTAGTGATGTGGCCCACACCTTTCTACATGCACAGGATATATAATGACCACTCCCAGAATGCCGTCTCCAGGGAATAACCTACTGTGGCAAATCATCTGAGAGAGGAAACAAGCTTTTGTTGGGTTTATTCTGAAGGTCAGAGAACATGCCACCCCCCAACATATGCTTTATTGTTATATTGATGATCTTGAGCTGCAGATTCTTGAAAAACTGCAAGTGCATGCAGAGGATTTCACTGAAGTCTCCTGATCTGTCTAAAATTGGGCCCCCCTAAAGGAGCTTAAATGCCATAGGTCCCCTTGATGGGAGAAGTGTCATCAGGCAGAGAAGACTGACTCCTGTCACAGGACATAACACCCAAACTTTGTTACAAACTATTTCTCTCCACCCCCATTCATCTTTCCTAAAAAATCATTTACTCTCCTCTAGGAGGCCTACATCTCCTGTTCCCTTTCCCTAGGAAGAAGGTATTTAAATCTGCATTCTAAGCCAGCTTGGGGAGTTACTCGTTTTTCCCTGAGATCTCTCACATATACACGAGGTACACATGTTAGTGAACTTTTGTTTTTCTCTTGGCGATCTGTCTTTCATTACAAGGGCCTCCACTAAGAACTCAGAAAGGTTGAGAAAAACTGTTTTCCTTCCTCCATAATTCTATCTCGGGGAAATCAAGTCCGCAGCTGAACAGTGAGGTTGGCTCAAGTATCGGGCGTTCCCAGCTGACTGGAGGGAAGCTTCTAGGGAGAAATCAATGATACTGGCATCAAAGTGGGATGGAGGGCACACGCATGGTTGATGGTGGAGTTTAAAGTGGTTCGACATTTTTGCAGGATGACTTGGTAAATTTGATAGAAATGTTCAAGGTATATCCAAGAATCGTCTTCTAGGAATCACAGCTGCTGAGATAAAGCACAAGCTCTTAAGCCCTGGTCAGAACCCAGGATGCTACTGCGGGGTCCCCTTCCACGACAGGAAAACCTGGGAACAACCTGCATTTTTAGGACAAGTTAGCATCTATGCTAATAAAAGGGTAATATGCTAATTAGAGTGAACATCTTCCTGGCGACCTTCCAGATGTCCTTCTAGACATCCTTCCCGACAAAGCCATGTTGGCAGGGCCAAGGCAGAGGAGGTTAGAGGCAATCAGGCAAGCAGGGGAGAGCAGTTAGGGGGACCAGGCCAGCAGAGGAGAGCAATTAGGGCAAACAGACTGTCAGGAGAGAGCATCACGGGGATCAGGCTGGCAGGCAGGTGAGGGGTCAGGAGCCAGAGGCCTGAGGGGTCCCAGATTGGAGAGGATGCAGGCTGAGCTGAGGGAATACCCCTCCCCCCTCCCCCGTGCACGAATTTCATGCACCCGGCCACTGGTACTTATATAATCTCCTTAGCAAATTGTTCTCTTCAGAGCACACTTTCTAGTTTTTTGTAATGTGGTCAGGCTAAGAATCTTTACAATTTTTATAATCTAAGTTTTTTGCTTAACAGCTCTGTCTTTAATGCCTCTCTTCTTGCATTTTACTATTAGCACGCAGGAAGAATCAAGCCCCTCCTTCAACATTTAGCTTAGGAATTTTCTCAGCTAAATCTCCAGTTTCATCCTGGCAAGTGCAGCCTTTCACAAAACACTAGAACACAAATACAATTCAGCAAGGATTTTTGATACCAATAATCACTTTTCTTCCCATTTTCAGTAACACATTTCAACTTTTTGTCTGAGAGATACCTCATCAAAATGATTTTTACTGTTCATATTTATGTCAACATTCTATACCTGATTTTTCATATTTTCTCTATGAAGATGAAAGGTTTCTCTAGAGCTTTTTTCCCCTGCCAGAATTGTCTTTGAAAGTCTCTTTATTACAATCTGGCTTTTTTTGTCAAGCACCTCAAAATTCTTCCAGCTTATACCCAACCCAGTTCCAAAGCCACTTCCACACTTTTAGGTGTTTGTTACAGCAGCAGCACACTTTTCAGTTCTGGCTGCTACAATAAAAATGGAATAGGCTAAAATGATTAAACAGTGAATACTTACTTCTTATAGTTCTGGAGGCTGGAGCCCTGAGATCCGGGTCCAGCATCTTCAGTTTCTTTCTTTTTTTTAAATACATTTTTATTGATTTCAGAGGAACAGAGAGGGAGAGAGAGATAGAAACATCAACAATGAGAAAGAATCATTGATTGCTGCCTCCTCCATGCCTCACACTGGGGATCAAGTGCACACCCAGGCATGTGCCCTGAACAGGATTCGAATCTTGACCTCCTGGTTCATAGGCTGATACTCAAATACCGAGTCACACTGACTGGGAGCATCTTCAGGTTCTTGATACGGGCGCTCTTCCGGATTTTCAGACGGCTGCCTTCTTGTCTTGCTGTGTCCTCCTAGTGTGTAGAAGCTGTCTTTTCGTTCCTTATCAAGACACCAATCCCACCATGGGGGCTTTATACCCATGACCTCATCCAAATTTAATTACTCCAAACATCATCACACTGAGGGCTAGAGACTCAACATATGAATTTGGGGGAGAGGGCCACAAACATGTGCCCTAAGAATCTCAATGTCATGGTATTTTCTACAGAATCTATTTGAAAAGTTTTATGGAGATATAATTGGTGTAGCATAAAATTCTTCCATTGCAATTCAGGTGAATTTTAGTAAATGTATACGCTTGTGCTTCTATCATTACAAAACATAACTTCAGAATGCCCCTTTGTGTCTGTTCTTAGTCCCACCCCTGGCTCCAGGGAACACTTGCACTTTCACAATCTGCATTTTTATTTTTTATGGATATTTTATATAAATGAAATCATGTAAGTCTTTTATATTTGGCTTTTTCTACTCAGCATAATTTCTACAAAATATTTTATTGAATTCACTAGAGGCCCGGTGCATGAAAATTCATGTACTTGAGGAGGGTTCCCTCAGCTCAGCCTGCCCCCTCTCATAGTCTGGGAGCCACTAGGGGCAAGAAGCAACTGGTTATCAGGGAAAGGCGATGCCCCCATCACATCTCTGCTGCTGCCACTGCTGGCAGTGCAAGCCTTGGCCAGCCCTGGTTACCTGAGTCTTGGGCAGCCATGGGCAGTTGGTTGGGCAGCTGCCATCCAAGGCTTGCCTGTGCCTTGGACCGGCTCTGGGGGGCTGAGGGCAGGCACTGCCATCTATGGCTGTGGGTGCTGCCATCTTTGTGAGGGCATGATGGCCAATTACCATATTCCCTCTTTATTAGATAGGATACTTAATATTTGATCAATCAAATGATGTAACTTTTATAAGAAATGGCTATATTACTTCAACACTAACTTTTTTCACAAATAGTAGAAATTTTAGAGGATGGTGCTCATTTTATTTCAAATATACTCATAATGTACTTATAAGGACATTCTGAAGGACAGTTAAACAAATGAAAATACTTGGAAGTTAGAAAATATTACAATAAGCCTCCAATAGTCTTTATTATTCTTACCACAAGGAAATTTGACTAAAATACCTTATCTGCATTTCCTCATCAACACTGAGTTAACTTTTTTTTAAATGAATGAAAAGATTTGTATTTATTATCAAATCTTGGGGCAGATTACCACAAAACTATATCTCCTGAGTGCTGACCAATTGCAGTTTGCAACAGTGTGGCTACATATATCTTGTACTCATCTTACACAATAGGAAAGAGATTTATGTCCTCCATCATCATAGCGCATTATGCTTCAGACATGTTTTCTAAATATTGTTGCTTTAACAGTTTGTGCTTTGTTGGAGATCAATCCATTCTTCTGTCTGACACTAATTAAGGTACCTTATTTAGTCCATATTTCCAATAAACATAGTCGAGGTTTTCAGCCATTGCCTATTTCATTCCTGTAGCTCAGATTTCCTGCCCGCAATTAGGTGGACACAGCATACATCAGTGCATAGCTTTGAATAGAGAAATGGGGGTCCAATAAAGGTGCTGGCTATAGACAAGCTTTGTTTGTAAAGAATGATAGGTAATCTGTTTAAGTTGTGTTTTTAGTTTTTAGTTTTTTAATATAGTAAGGGAACATAGATAATCTGTATTTTTTACTATGGAACAAACTCGATGGATTTTTAACTCATTGTTTTAGTCTCTCAGTTAACTGTGAAAGGTTCTGTTCTCTATGAATGAGGTACCAAAGCATTGCTGCTACACTTTTATAGCTTTTTAACCATTTCCAGACATGTCAGTGTTTCAGTTTTAGCCTATATCCTTAAAAATACCCCTGAGAGGGAGCAGATGAATAGCAACAAGAATGACAAGCTGGAGGCAGAGGGGCCGTTTGTTTTAGTCATGTTGTAGTCACACATCTCCTGATATGTACTGATCTTTAAAACATTTTCCCTAAAGATGACAAGCATCCTTTGAGTGCCTCAAAACGCAAGAGCTCATATTGCCGTACGGAGGACCAACATAGGTCTTGGTACTGATTAAATAAAACCAAGGATATTTGTTATTTAAAATAATCCAGGGTTTGGGAGAGAGGGAAATGGGAAGTTGGTAATCAAAAGGTATAAAGTTTCAGTTATGTAAGATGAATAAATTCTAAAGACCTGTAAAAACTGTGCCTACAGTTAACAGTTCTGTACTATATTGTATATTTAAAAGTTTATTAAGTGGGTAGATCTTATGTTACATGTTTTTAGCACACAAAAAAATATGTAAAGCAATGCTCTTTTCCCCCCACATCCTCTGTATCTCATTTGTCCCATGATGCTGTTTTACTAAAAACATTTGAAGGTTAATGGGTCATTGTTTCCCACCCCCTTCAAAGTAATAAAATAGAAAGGCAAGGAGCGATAAGAAAAACTGAGGACTTTCATAATGACAGAAACTTATTTACAGATATTGGGACAGAACATTCGTCTGCCTCATGAAAATGATGGGAAATTCAGGCTTTAGTACCTGTCTCTGAAAACTTCAAATTTTGAACCAGGATTGTAACAATCTGTCAAATTATTGAAATAAAATTGCAACTACAAATGGGAAGCTTATCAGAATGACAAGCTACTGGAACAGTGTTAGAGAGTAAATACAGACTGCATATAAACAAGAGAAGCTAAGCATGCATTGTAATATGATGTTAGTTTTTGTTTTAATTTAGTAATGTCAGAATTAGTTTTGAAGTATAATTCATTAGACAGTTATTCTTGCTGGCTAGAGGAAAAATATTACATATTTAAATCATCTATCAAAAAGTGTGCCCGTATTTAAGAAACTAAAGGGAAAACACTCAAGCTGCATCTTTTAGTTTCATCTTTTCTCATTTCCATTTTTAAAAGCATGAGATTTCTTCCTCTTATATAAAAAAATTCACCAGAAGATACTGGTGCAGAACAAAATAAAACCAAAAGAGACAAACATAGGCCAAATTCGGAAACTGCATTCATTGAAATTTTATTTTCAGTTGAGGGAAGGCAATCTGGGGATCATCAAAATTAGGGCATCCGAATTAAAGAGAAAATATGATGGATTAAGATTGCAAACACTGGTTGAAGAGCACTAGTGAAAAACAGTGGTGAGAGAGCTTGCCAGAAAGTTTGTGTAATTAGGATTATCAATACTTCTGTGACACATTTTTCATTTGTAAATAACTTCCCCCTTATAATCTGTGACTTTTTCAGAGCAACCTTTTGCAGCTGTTTTCATTATTCATTTGATTTATATAACTGATTTATTGCATGGGCTGAGTTTCAGTAGCAAATAACTTAATTTTCATCTGCTGCTCCCAATTGCAGCTGTACTCCAGGATTCTTTGAAGACAAGTTAACAGGAACCATAGCTTTTCTGGTCATTTTTAGGTATTAAATAATATGTTTAGGTATTAAAGTTTTCATCTCAGTTTACATTAAGACTTATTCATTTAAAAACTGTTTCTTTCCTTTCATTTAGTCTGATTTTTACTCTCATTTGCCTACTTATATATTCTTTTTTAATTAATTTATTTTTTATTGATTAAGGTATTACATATGTGTCCTTATCTCCCCATTGCCCCCCAAACCCTCTTCCACTCATGCCCTCACCCCCCTGTTGTCTGTGTCCATTGGTTAGGCTCATATGCATGCATACAAGTCCTTTGGTTGATCTTTCTCCCTTACCCCCACCCTCTGCTACCTTCCCTATGAGGTTTGATGGTCTGAAAGATGCTTCTCTGTCTATGATCTGTTTTTGTTAATCAGTTTATGTTGTTTATTATTTTTCATAAATGAGTGATATCATGTGATATTTATCTTTCTCTGACTGGCTTATTTCGCTTAATATAATGTTCTCCAGTTCCATCCATGCTGTTGCAAATGGTAAGAATTCCTTCTTTTTTTTACTGCTGTATAAAAAATTGTGTAGATGTACCACAGTTTTTTGATCCACTCATCTGCTGATGGGCACTTAGGCAGTTTCCAAATCTTAGCTATGGTGAATTGTGCTGCTATGAACATAGGGGTGCATATATCCTTTCTGATTGATGTTTCTAGTTTCTTGGGATACATTCCTAGAAATGGGATCACTGGGTCAAATGGGAGTTCCCTACACATACAGTATATTCTTCCTAACACTTTGGGGTAGGACTGAGGCTGAGGAGAGCAAAATGTCTTTGTATGTGGTGCTCTTGGTAGCCCTCTCTGTCATGTTAGCAAATACCTTCTGTCATGCACATGCCCCATGTAACTTCTCTAGTCAGTTGCTTAATGCTGCACCATGTGGCCTGGAATTTCTGATGTCACATTGCATCATAGAAGAATGCATTTGTCGCTGCCCTCCTTCCTCTTCCCTGAGCTACTGGTTTAATGACATTACCCACACATCGTCATTCTGCTTGAATTTAATTTCCTTGCAGAAAACTCCAAGTAAAAGCTCCTTGAGACAAGAGATATACATTAAACCTTTAGTTCCTGTCTAGCACCAGTCACAGTAATAGGACCAGTGGGTGTTCATTTTTTGATTATTCTGAAAGTAGGTCTCAGGGCCTGAGAGTTGAACCAACACCTACCCATAGTAGCAGGATGTGAAGTCCTCGTTCTCCCATAGAAAGCTCCCTTTTTTTTTTCTGGAAATTCCTTAGAAAACACATGTATTCACATGAAAGGGTGTGTTCTTTTATTCGTGTATGCTAATCTGAGGCTGAAATTCAGAATCACTGAGAATGGGAGTCCACGTGGGTGATAAAGGCAGCTTCCCAAGAGATACACAGGCACAAGAATAATTTTAATAGAGTTGATTAAATAGACATAATAGACTGATTCCTCTAGTTCATTAGTATTCTTTCCTAAAGCCCTTCTGTCTGGTAAAGAGCCTGCTCTGTGCAAGTTCACTTTCTTAACCTCCTTTCCACTGCCCCCCTTCTTTGCCCTTACAAAGAAAGGCACATTCTCAGCCAACTAGAGTCTTCCTGTGGCTCTTGTCTCAGAGCAGAGAAGCCTCCAGGTCACCATTCAAAAGGAAAACTTGTAATGTCCGCGTTATTTTTAAGGAAGTGATTTACAAATGACATAATGAATCCATCTGTAAATTAAATGGCTTCTACTGCTTTGCTTTTCAACAAAGATGATGAAGGATTTAAAATTTCAACTGCTAAGTGATTGAAAAATACATTGGTCTTATCAATCACTGTATTGTTTGGAACATTTAAATAGGAAGATATTAAGCAAATTGATGGATATTGCTACAATAATGTCCCATCTACTTATTTTTTCTAGCTTAAAATGGAAAAACAAAAACCTGGATTAAAATTGATCCTGAAATATAAACAAAAAGAAAAAAGAAGGAAAAATTTATCCCGAGCTCTGTCTCAATCTAGAATTAGTAATAGATACCAGTGGATATGTAAACTAATTGGAAAAAATAGTACTATCCATTTCAGTAAGAGACACACATATCTAATCAACTGTTTTATTTTTCATATTTACTAATAATCATTTATCATATTTATTTGGATTTATTTGCATCCTAGTAATTGTAATAAAAACTAAATTTAGAAGGAATTTATTTTTATTTTTGATAAATAAAAACTAAAGTATATAATAAGATGTTTTAGTATATGTTCTGAAATGATTATTCCAATCCAACTACCATATCGATCACATACCATTTTTATCTTTTTTGTGTGTGTGTGTAGTGAGAGATGTCTTAGGAGATTTCAAAGATACAATACATTATTATAACCTACTAGGGGCCTGGTGCACGAAATCTGTGCACTGGAAGTGGGTGGTCCCTCAGCCCAACCTGCCCCCTCTCACATACTAGGAGCCCTCAAGGAATGTCCTACGGACAGCTCACCCCCAGCCTGGCTTTCGTCCTTGGGCAGGGGACCTCAGCCAAGGGACCCCAGCCAGCGATTGCTCTGCCATGGGGCCGACCACTAACTGGCTATGCTCCAGCCCCGATTGCTGAGGCATTTTCTGAACTTGGGCTGCAGCCATCTTGGTTGAGTGTTAATTTGCATATCTCTCCTGATTGGCTTGTGGGCGTGGTTTGTGGGCATAGCTAATTGCTTGTAGCAAAGATGTGGTCAATTTGCACATTAAAAAATTACTCTTTTATTAGATAGGATAGTCACCCTATTGACTATTTCACCTTCAAAACTTAAAACTAAAAGTTTGTACTCTGATAAATTCTCCCCGAGTTCTTACCAGCTTCTTTTTTTCTTAACACCATTCTTTTGTTATTATTATACGTTTGACTTCATTGATTTGTTCTTGGGTTCCTTGTATAAGTGAGATCTTGTACTATTTGTTTTTCTGTGTTTGTCTTATTTCACTTAGAATGCCTTTAGGTTCATCCATGTTGTTGCAAATGACAGGACTGACTTTTTTGTGTAATTACTTTTATTTGTTTTCATTAAAATTTATTGGGGTGACATTGGTTAATAAAATTATTTAGGCTTTAAATGTACAGTAATATAATAATAAAATTATATATGCTTTAAATGTACAATAATATAATACCTGTATTTTACATTATGTGTTTACCACCCAAAGTCAAATCTTCTGTCACCACATTATTTAACTCAGTTTACACTGTAATACCACCCACATGCCTCTTTTCCCTCTGATAGTGACCACACTGTTGTCTGCATTTGTGCGTTTTTGTCTGTCTTGTTTGCTCATTTGTTGCTTTCAGTTTTATATCCCAAATATGATTAAATTAAATGGTTCTTGACTTTTTCTGTCTGACTTATTTGCTTAGCATGATATTCTCATGAGCTATTCATGTTGTCACAAATGTCAGTATTTCATCTTTTCTTATGGCTGAGTAATATTTCATTGAATATATGTACCATACCTTCTTTATCCAATCATCTATTGAAGGACACTTCAGTTGTTTCCATGTTTTGGCCACTGTGAATAATGCTGCAATGAACTTAGGAGTTACATATATCATTTTGAATAAACGTTTTCAAAATTTTCAGATAGATACCCAGAAGAGGAGTTGCTGGGTCATAGGATAACTCTATTCTTCATGTAAATGACCCAATTCATTTGTATAGACAACCCTACAGGCTCCACTAAAAAAAACTTTTAAAATAATAGTTACAGGATGCAAAATTAATGTACAAAAATCAATTTCATTCCTTTATACAAACCATGAAATTTCAGAAAGAGAAATGAAAAAAGTACCATTCCTTTTGAAATTACAAAAAAAAAGAATAAAATACCTAGGAATAAGCCTGACAAAGGATACAAAGGTCCTATACACTGAAAGCTGTAAGACGTGTTTTTAAAAATATGTTTTTGATTTTGGAGAGAAAAGAGAGGGAGAGAGAGAGAAAGAAACATTGATAGGTTGCCTCCTGTACATACCCTGACCTCAACCAAACCTATAATCTGGGTGTGAGCCCTGCCCAGACCTTTCGATGTGTAAGACAACACTCAGCTGAGCCACACCAGCCAGGGCCAAGTAGACATTACTAAAAGAAATTAAAGAAGACACAAAAGGAAAGAGATTCTGTGTTCATGGATTTGAAGAATGAACATAGTTTAAAGCATATACAGATTTAATGCAATCCTCATCAAAATCCCAATAGCATTTTTTAAAGAAATAGAACCAAAAAAAATCATTAGATTTGTATAGAACCACAAAAGACCTTGAATAGTCAGTAGCCATTTATTTGAAAAGACTCTCCTTTCTCTACTATATATCAACTTTGTCAACAATCAGTTGACTGCATGTGGATGAGTTTATTTCTGGCTTCATTCTATTTCATTGGTCCATGTGTTCATTTTTATGTCAGTGCCATACTGTTTTGATTACTATAGCTTTGTAATATAGTTTGAAGTCAGTGTGTGTGATGCTTCCAGCTTAGTTCTTCTTGTTCAACTAGCTACTTAAGGTCTTTTGTGCTTCCAAACTAATTTTATGATTCTTTTTTTTTCTTTGAAAAGTGCCAATGGAATTTTTATAGGGATTGTACTTCACTTTGGGTAGAAAAGACATTTGAACGATGTTTTTCTAATTCATGAACAAGAAATATCTTTCAATTTATTTGTGCCTTTTAAGAGTCTTTTCATCAGTATCTTACAGATTTCACGGTTCAGATAATTCACCACCTTTGTTAAATTTATTCCTAAGTATTTTATCCTTTGTGTTGCTATTGTACATGGGTTTTTTCCCAAATGTCTTTATTGGTAGCTCATTATTAGTGTATGGAAATGTACTTGATTTTTATCTTGATTTATATATATTGCATCTTTACTGAATTCATCTATTATATTTATTAGGGTTTTTTTTGGTGGCATCTTTGGAGTTTCTCTGTCTTCTGCAGGGACAATTTTACTTTCTGATTTGGAAGCCTTTTTCCACTTGCCTAATTGCCCTAGCTAGCACTTTATTATCCTATATAATAAAAAGCTAATATGCAAATTGACCAAACAGTGGAACCACCAGTTGCTATGATGTGCACTGACCAGCAGGGGACAGATGCTCAATGCAGGAGCTTCCCCCTGGTGGTCAGTGCGCTCCCACAGGGGGAGCACCGCTCAGCCAGAAGCCCTGAGCCAGGCTCATGCCTGGTGAGTGCAGTGGCGGTGGCAGTGCTCAGGATGTCCAGGGAGCAGGCCTAAGCTGTCAGGTAGACATCCCCTGTGGGCTCCCAGACTGTGAGAGGGTGCAGGCCAGGTTGAGGGACCTCCCTTCTGCCCCAAGTGCACAAATTTCATGCACAGGACCTTTAGTGTTGAACAAAAGTGGTAAGCTTGCTTGCCTTAATTCCTGATCTTTAGAGAAAAAGCTTTCTGGTTTTTACCACTTAGTAAAATATTATCTGCGGTCTTGTCCTGTGTGATTTCTATATTGTTGAAGTACATTTTAAAAGGAGATCTATATGTGTGTGTGTATATATAATAATTTTCTAGGATTGTAAGGCTCTATAACACACACATGCAAATGTGGTGAAGGTAATTGGGATGGGGTCTTCAATAAAACATGTTCAAGCATTCAAATAGATTACTGTAGGATAAAATTCTGAATATCTGAACGGGAAATGGAATCAAAGCAGAAGTTAATGGTAAAAAATAATGTCAGATTTCTTCTGAAGAAGATTA
Organism: Antrozous pallidus; assembly: GCA_027563665.1. NCBI lineage: Eukaryota > Metazoa > Chordata > Mammalia > Chiroptera > Vespertilionidae > Antrozous > Antrozous pallidus. The sequence continues at coordinate 15,831,670 of CM050521.1, read as the reverse complement.
GTACAGGTGTGTTTTTTTTTAATGGTTTGTGGTGTGATCTTATTTCTACAATAGTTAGAATCCATCAGCTCCATTTCAGAATGACATCACACTTTTATATTAAATGTCAGTGTATACAACACGCCAGAAATTATACCCTTTGCATCTCTTTACATTTATATTTAAAATGTCTAGATGCTAACTTGAAAATGTGTGAAGGGAGTATATATGTTTTCAACATCATTTTGGGAAATACGTGAGGGAAAGTTTGAAGGGTGCTTTTCTAAAGCATGCCATGTATTGGAGCCAGACTCAGTCTGAGGTCAGAAGACTACTGCTGTCATGCTTCACGTGCAAACTGCTTAATTCCTGCACTCAGAAAAAAGCCAGTATTCTGAGCTGCTCCTGTCCTTCCATCTCGAAGTCAGCCTAGCAGCCCAGGAGCCACCGGGCGCCTCCTCCACTGGCTGGTGCAGCTCCCCAGCCCAGAGCAGTGCCTAACTGACCACCACAGGACCAGTCTTTTTTTGAGACATATGAGCAATGACAACTTCTTAGAACATAGCTGTGAGGAGAGAATAGAGGGAGCGCATGCCAAAGATTTGCTAGCATGCTCAGAACAATCCATGAATGGGGAAGAATGAGATAGACCAGAGCATCAGTTCCGACTTGGCCTCACATTAGCTATATAATCATGACTACTTATTTAAGTCTCTGTGATTCTGTTTCCTCATTGGTAAAATGGGGACAGTCGTGCCTATATGAAGGCTATTTTGTAAATTAATTGAGATCATGTATGTAGGAACACTCAACCATGTTTTTCTGCTTTTAACTCTTCTGTATACGCAGTACTTTTTTCTTTCTTTTTTATTTTTATTTTTTTATTTTTTATTTTTTAAAATATTTTATTGATTTTTTACAGAGAGGAAGGGAGAGGGATAGAAAGTCAGAAACATCGATGAGAGAGAAACATGGATCAGCCGCCTCTTGCACGCCCCCTACTGGGGATGTGCCCGCAGCCACGGTACATGCCCTTGACCGGAATCGAACCCAGGACCCTTCAGTCCGCAGTCCGACGCTCTATCCACTGAGCCAAACCGGTCTCAGCTTCTTTTTTATTTTTAATGCTCACCCCAGGATATGCTTATTATTAATTTTTAGAGAGAGAGGAAGAGCAAGAGAGAATCATGGATCTGTTGCCTCCTTACGCCCACTGTTTTTTCTTTTTTTGTTGTTCTTAGAAGCCCAGTGCACAAAATTTGCCCACGGGGGCGGGGGTGGGGGGGTGGGAGGAGTGTCCCTCAGCCCAGCCCGCACCCTCTCCAAACTGGGACACTTTCAGGGATGTCCAACTGCCCATTTAGGCCTGATCCTACCAGGACCACTGGCTCCCCACTGCTTGCCTGCCTGCCTTCCTGACTGCCCCTTACTGCTTTTGCCTAACAGCCTGACCACCCTCTAACTACTCCCCTGCCTGCCTGACTGATGCCTAATTGCTTCCTTGCCAGCCTTTTTGCCCCTAACTGCCCTCCCCTGCAGGCCTGGTAAGCCCTAACTGCCTTCTCCTATGGGCCTGAGTCCCCCTGAACTGCCCTTTCCTGCAGGGCCAGTTACCCCCAACTTCCCTCCTCTGGTCATCCCTAACTGCCCTCCCCTGCAGGCTTGATCGCCCCCAGCTGCCCTCCATTGCAGGCCTGGTCCCTCCCAACTGCCCTCCCGTGCTGACCATCTTGTGGTTACCATCTTGTGTCCACATGGGGGCAGACATCTTTTACCACATGTGGAAATCCATCTGGTATATTGGAGTTATGGTCAATCTGCATATTGCTCTTTTATTAGATAAGACAGAGGCCTGGTGCACAGGTGGGGGCCGGCTGGTTTGCCCTGAAGGGTGTCCTAGATCAGGGTTGGGGTTCCCTTGGGGCATGCTGTGGCCTTGGCACAGAGCCTGTGGTGGTTTGCAGACTGGCCACCCCCCCCCCCCCCGAGCAATCCAGGCAGAGGCCCTGGTATCTGGGATATATTTATCTTCTACAATTGAAACTTTGTAGTCTTGAGTGGAACCAAGCCTTCTGCTTGCTCTGTGGCAGCAGCCATTTCTGTTGGGTTTTATTTGTCTTCTATCATTGAAACTTTGTAGCCTAAAATGGAGGCCTGAGCCAGCCAGGGCAGGTGGAAAGCTTGGCTTCCTCCATCTCCAGGTGCAACTCAAGCCTCCTGTTCTCTCCAGCTCTGTGGCTGCCATCATTTTTAATTATCTTCTATCATTGAAACTTTGTAGCATTGAGTGGAGGCCTGAGGTGACAAGGGGAGGAAGCTTGGCTTCCTCCATCTCCAGGGAAACCAAAGCCTTCCTCCTGCTCTCTTTTGCCGCAGCCATCTTGGTTGTGTTTATTTGCATATTCACTCCTGATTGGCTTGTGGACATGGCTGGTGGGCGTGGCTTGTTGGTGTAGTCGAGGTATGGTCAGTTTGCATGTTACTCTTTTATTAGATAGGATTATTTTAATATATTTTGATATTTTTACAGAGAAGAAGAGAGACAGATAGTCAAAAACATCTATGAGAGAGAAACATCAATCACCTGCCTCCTGCACACTTCCTATGGGGGATGTAACCAAGGAATATGCCCTTGACCAGAATCAAACCTGGGACCTTTCAGTTACCAGGCCAACACCATATTCACTGAGCCAAATTGGTTAGGGCTGTTTTTTTCTTTTAATCTTTGCTTCATGTGCTTGTTTTCAATTTTTTATTCATGTGTTAATTTTTCTGCCTCTTTTTAAAACTTTTCTCTTAGCATTCTGTCCAGAAAAATTTCAGAAGGGGGACTCACACTCAATGAAGGGTTGACAAAATGAAAGGACATTGTTTTATGGAATATCTCCCAAACCCTGCCTGCGATTTTTGCTTGTGTTTTTATTGGCACGTATGACTTATTTGGTAAGAACCCCTAAACACCTTCCTTTGTTTTTGTGTTGTTTTTAAGATTCAAGAGTTAGTTTTAATCAAAGTCAAATAGTTTCCAGCATAAATAATGCCCTCCTGGAATAATGAAGAAGCAACATTCTTGGTTGCCATATATTTACTATAAATGTTGGGTTTGTTTCTCAGTTGGTATCAGTGAAGGTGTCTGTCTGCTCTGGCAAAACCAGTTGTCACTGGGGCACTGATGCCGTGCAGCAAGCGGAGCGTCCTACAGTTGCTGATGGTTACTTTGCAGCCTTGCCTCCCAAACTGCCATCGTGTTAGTACGTTATGTGCAGGACACTTGCTGCAACATGAACTGGATCTGGGGGATCAAAATTCAGCTTGTGGCTCCACTACAGTTGCCATTCAGGTCAGGAAAAGAAAGGATAATTCTCAATTCAGGATATCCTATATTGTTAGGATTATTTTAGATACAGGGAAATCTAGAAGAGTTTGTAAAAATTATCTTTGTTATCTTGGAAGCCACTGCAGGACCTTGGTGGTGAGAAGGGCATACAGAAGGATGTTTCTATAAATCAGTATATTCAAGTAGCCTTGGTAAGATGGAGGTCCCAGAAGAGGAGGCATCAAAAATGCTGTACTCAGAGAAGCCAAGATGATCGTACCTCCACTACACCAACAAGCTATGCCCACCAGCCATGCCTACCAGCCAATCAGGAGTAAATATGCAAATAAACACAACCAAGATGGCTGCAGCCACAGAGATCAGGAGGGAGGCTTTGGTTTCCCTGGAGATGGAGGAAGCCAAGCTTTCCGCCTGCCCTTGTCACCTCAGGCCTCCACTCAGTGCTATAAAGTTTTAATGATAGAAGATAATTAAAAAAACCTAAACTCCTGCCTCACACAACAATTTTAAAACTGCAACTAAAAGACAAAACATTTATCACCCAGAACAATGGGAAAGCTGGCAGAGGGGAAGTTCTGCAACCTACGGAGGTGTGTGAACTGGGCTGGCAGCGGGCAACGGGGTGCTGCTGTTTTCAACCCAAAGGGAAACAAGCTCCTAATTACTCTGAACTCATTTCTGGGGAGGCGCTGGTGATCCAGACTCTACAGGGAGAAACTGGACGGTCTGCCATGGAGTCCGAAAGTGAGGGTGGCTCCCTTATAGAGGTGCCCGCAGCAATTACTGTTCACAGCAGGGGATTTGGGGGACTTGGAAACGCGGAAACGCAGAAATGGCTGAGTGTTTGCCATGCTTTAGTGACTCCCTGAGACCCCGCCCCGCACAATCTGCAAATCTGCCCTAGCTGTGGGCAGAGGCATTTGCATATAAATGGCCTGCCCTATCAGAGCCTGCAGCTCTGGTCAGCCTAGAAGAAATCTGCAGACCTCACCTTAACTCCTGCTGGGTCACCTCAGACAGTAGCTGACCTGTACCCCAGTGGAGATCCAGAAGCTAGTGTATCTAGATGTCAGTGTAAGACGACACCAGAATTCAACTACTCACATCCATAAGTGACACATTCAAGATGCAGACTCAGTGAGCACCAAAGACCCACAGGTGTGTCTGGCCCCACAGGTGTGTCTGGCCCCACAGGCGTGTCTTCAGTACAGCAGTTCTTCCACTCCATCAGCACAGGGAAGCAGCAAAATGTGGAGACAAAGAAACATGTCATTAATGAAAAATGAAAGACAGAGTTCAGGACCACATTTATAAGGTTAGTCAAGAATCTTCTAAAAACTGCCAAGAAACTTGATGAGACCCTCAAGGACCTTAATGAGAATGTCAAGAAAATGGAAAAGGATCAGTCATAAATTAAGCATACACTGACTGAAATAAATAATATACAGAAATTCAATGGTAGATCAAAGGACTCCAAGAATCAAACCAAAGAACTGAAATATGAGGAGACAAAAAACACCCAACCAGAAAAACAAAAGGAAAAAATAATCCAAAAATAGGAAGACAGTGTAAGGAGCCTCTGGGACAACTTTCTTGTCCCAAATTATTGGGCTGCCAGAAGAAGAGAGAAAGAAAAATATTGAAAACCTATTAGAAGAAATAATGACAGGAAACTTTCCCTACCTGGTGAAAGAAATAGACTTACAAGTCCAGGAAGCACACAGAACCCCAAACAAGAGGAATCCAAAGAGGAACACACCAAGATACATCCTATCTAATAAAAGAGAAACATGCAAATTACCATACCTTCCCTATGCTACCAGCCAATCAGGAGCAGGGGGCATGGCCATGGTAGGCCTGTACTCCCTGGGAACACTTCCCTTCACGCTGGCAGGGGTGGGGGAGGAAGCACAGACCATGCCTCTGCACACAGCACTTTCGAGGGCCTAGCGAGTGGGAGAGGCTCGGTCCTTGAGGTGTTCGAGGTGCTGGGAGGACTGGGCCAGGACAACACCATGTTTTCAAAGCAAGTTGTTTCCCACTTAAATATCCTCTGATGAGTATCTTTAAAAAAGAAGTAAATATGCAGCCATTGTCACACCTTGAAAAGTTAAGGTAATTCCTTAATATCACCTAATATCCACTGTACGTTCAAATGTCTTTGTTTAAAGATGCCTTTTACTGTTGGTTTGCCCGCTCCGAAGGTTACCCAAGGTCTTATTTCAGCCCTGATGTTGGGCTGCTTCCCCCGACCATAAGTTCCCAACGCACTCCAGAGTTAAAGGGAGCTTCTTCTGTTTTTAAGGCATCGCCATATCCAGTGCCTGCCAGGACCCTGTGAAAGCACTACTCCTTAGGTCCGGGGTGCTGGGAACTGAAGCAGAGAGGCTGTGAGGCCCAGCTCACCCAGGATGCTGGCCCCCATCACCCCCTCCCAATTATCCTGCCCCAACCTTCCCTATGCATACCTGCTCACGGAGAGCATGAGGTGGTTGTGGCAACAGGACGGGAGGCTGGTGGGGGGTGTGGGTGCAGCATGCGTGACAGGAGGCCTACACCCTGCCCCAATCCAGAGGGGCTTGACAGAGTACCTCAGGCCTCGACCCCCGCCCCGGCACCAGGCCAGGGGACCTCAGGCCATGTCCTTCACCTAGTGGGGCTTGATGGGGGACCTCAAGGTGTACTTCCCATCTTGGTGCTGGGCTATGGGACCTCCAGCTGCTCCCCCTGACCTGCAGGGCTTCACAGGGGACCACAGGCTACACCCCCTACCCGGCATGGCTTGTCAGGGAACCTCAAGTTGTGCTTCCCGCCCTGGTGCTGGGCTAGGGTACCTCAGGCTGCTCCCCCAACCCCAGCTCCAGGCTGGAGGACCTCAGGCCGTGCCTCCCACCTGGTGTGGCTTGACAGGGGACTGCAGGGCACACTCCCAACCCTGCAGGGTTTGACAGGGGACCTCAAGGTGCGCTTTTCCATCCTGGTGCTGGGTTAGGGGTCCTCAGACTGTTCTCTGCACCCGGCAGGGTTTGACAGGGGACCTCAGGTCATGTCTCCCACCTGGTGGGACTTGATGGGGTACCTCAGGCCATGCTCTCCATCCTGATGCTGAGCCAGGGGACCTGAGGACGCCCCTTGTCCTGTGGGGCTTGACAAGGGTGGGATTGGCGGGGTCTGAATCTACCTCAATGTGGGTGGGTGCTGGTGGATGGGTCTGTGTCTCATGTGATTTTGAGGCACATGTGAGTGAATGGGGACTTGACTCTGGGTCCCATAGTGCGCCCCGGACTCTGACAGGAGGAAGGTTTTCATATACATTTTACTAATTTTCTTTAGTCTCTGATACTTCTATTATAGAGAAAGAGCAAATAGCAATATTAAATTATTTCCTCTAATTAATACCCTTTTAATGTGCATGAATTTCATGCACCAGGCCACCAGTCATAAATAAAATGCCAAGGGCAAAAGACAAAGAGAGAATCTTGAAAGCAGCAAGAGAAGAACATTTGGTTACCTACAAGGGAAAACCCATATGACTGTCAGCTGATTTCTCAGCAGAAACTATGCAGGCCAGGAGGGAGTAGTAAGAAATATTCAAAGCAATGAACAGCAAGAATCTACAACCAAGATTACTCTACCCAGCAAGGCTATCATTCAGAATTGAAGGTCAGATAAAGAGCTTCACAGACAAAAAAAAAGTTAAAGGAGTTCACCACCACCAAACCAGTATTATATGAAATGCTGAACAGTATTCTTTAAGAAGAGGAAGAAGAAGAAAAAGGTAAAGATAAAAACTATGAACAAAAAAATGACAACAAATACCTACCATCAAGTGAATGAAAATCTGATGAACAGAATAAACTGGTGAATAGAATAGAATCACGGACATAAAAGGGAGTAGACTGACAATTTTCAGGAGGAAGAGGGTGTGAGGGGTGGGGGAAGTGATAGGACAAAAATTTATACCTACGGATGAAGACAGGGTAAGGGCATGGGGTGGGGTGGGGGATTGAGTGGAGGGAAGCTATTGGGGGGGGGGGGGAAGAGAAACATCTGTAATAATCTGAACAACAAAGATTTATTTTTTGAAAATGCTGTACTCTGTCATGTCTCCACCTGAGAGCCGGGTGCTGCCTGTGGCCTTTCTCTGCCCAGGAAATTGGAATAATGGTCCAAAACCAGTTCAACTTGAAGGTTTTGAATCCTAGTTGATATTAGCGCACACTCTTCTTCATTCTTCATTAGCACTTATTTATTTATTTATTTATTTTTTAACATTTAATTTATTGATTTTTTTTGCAGTTTAACTTATATTTAATAGTAGTACATGTTTTCTTTTCCCCCCCACCCCATTATCCTCCCCCCTGCCTCCCCTACCCCCCAGCACATGTCCCCATCCACCCCCCTCCCCGACCCAGTGTCTTTTATTCATTGATTATGCTCACATGCATGCACACAAGTCCTTCGGTTGATCTCCCCCGGCATTCACCTCCCATCACCCAAGCCTTCCCCCTGTAGCTTCACAGCCAGCACTTTTTTAAATGAATCTTTAAAAAAAAAAAATATATATATATATATGTTTTCATTCATTTCAGAGAGAGGAAGGTAAGGGGAGAGAGATAGAATCATCAGTGTTGAGAGAGAATCATTGATTGACTGCCTCCTGCACAACCTTGGAAATGAACCATGACCTCCTGGTTTGAGTCAATGCTGAACCACTATGCCACAGTGGCCAGGCTATTAGTACTTTTAAAATCAAACATAGTGTAATAGAATACAACGCATTGCACTGTGAGTTAGTTTTTAAATTCATTATTGTATTTGAAGATATATATATATATATATATATATATATATATATACACACACACACACACACACACATATGTATACATACATACATATACATACACATACACATACACATACATACATAAACACTAGGGGCCCGATGAACAAATTTGTGCACTGGGGGTGGGTGATCCTTCACCCCAACCTGCCCCCTCACACATACTGGGAGCCCTCAGGGGATGTCCTACTGACCACTCATCCCCAGCCTGCCCAAGACCTAAAGCCTCTACCCGAGCCTTTAGGCCTTGGGCATCCAGCCATTGCCCTGTAATGGGGCCAGTGGCTGGTTCTGCCCCAGTCCCCCCTCCCCTCCCCTCCCGGCCCAGACTTTCGCTCCAGCCAGCTCACGCCTGGCTAGCGTGTGCCTCAGCCCTGCCTCCATGGCCCTGGCTGTTTTGGCCCCATCCCCCTGGCCCTGGCTGCCTCAACCCTGCTCCCACCCCCTGGCCCTGGCCACCCCAGCCCCATGCCCCCTCTCCCGCCCAGGCCACCTCATCCCCGCCCCCCTTTGCCCTGGCTGCCTCGGCCCTGCCCCCCCAGCCCTGGCCTCCTTAGCCCTGCCCCTTGGCCTGGGCCACGTGCTCACTGGCTGGCTCTGCCCCAACTCCTGATTGGCTGGTGGGCATGGCCAGTGGGCATGGCTTGTGGGTGGGGCAAAGGTATGGTGAATTTGCATATTACTCTTTTATTAGATCTGATTAGAGGCCCAGCGCATGACATTTGTGCACTGGATTAGTGGTTGGGATCCCTCAGCCTGGCCTGTGCCCTCTTGCAGTCTGGGAAAGATGCTGTGGGTATCAGGTAATGATGTTATGTAGCAACTAGGCTTCCTCTCCCAGTGGGATTGGGCTTAAATGGGTAGTTGGACATTGCTCTCACAATCCAGGACTGCTGGCTCCTAACTGCTTGCCTGTTTCTGCCTGATTGCCCCTAACCATGTCTTGCCTGCCAGCCTGATCACCCTCTAACCACTCCCCTGCCAGCCTGATCAATGCCTAACTGCTGCCCTGCCTGCCTGATTGCCTCTAACTGCCCTCTTCTGCCAGCCTGGTCCCCCCCAACTACCCTTCCCTGTAGGCCTGGTCCCCCACAACTGCCCTCTTCTGTATGCCTGGAACTTCCCAGTGGCGCTCCCCTGTTGGCCATCTTGTGGTGGCCATCTTGTGTCCACATGGGTGCAGGATCTTTGACCACGTGGGGGCAGTCATTTTGTGTATTGGAGTGATGGTCAATTTGCATATTACCTTTTTATTATATAGGATATATAAAAGGTAAGTTCACTTACACATGCGTGATATATATAAAGCTCTTGCTGGCACCAATTGCATGCATGTGTTTTGACCTCTCATTGTCAATCATGAATTTGGTTAATACTTCTATTATAGAGAAAGGGAAAATAGTGATATTGAAATATTTCTTCTAATTAATTTCCTTTCAATGTGCATGAATCCATGCACCGGGACACTGATAGAAATAAAAGACTTAGAATAAGGGTCATGATTTCTGCTGCAAACTCATAAAAATGGCAAAAGTAACTTTTTCAGGGAGGGCTAGTGAAGGTCTATGGGCCTAATATGCTAGTCACTTTTGTGATGAGATTTACTGACAGATGGACCTATTTCCCCCACAATCAGATTACATTAAAGTTTTATCTCCTGGACATATCTGTGATCCCCAACCTAGTCAGTGTCATGAAACTTTTTCCCTATGTTTTCACCAGGAGTTTACATATGCATTTAATGGAGATTTACATTTAAGTATTTAGTCCATTTTGAGTTTATTTTTGTGTATAGTATGAGTCTAGTTTCATTCTTTGCATGTGGATACCCATTTTCCCTGTATTACTATTTGTTAAAGACACAAGCCTTTCTCTATTAAGAATTCTTAGTGCCCTTGATGAATACCAGTATATGTGTGGTTTTATTTCTTAGCTCCCTCTTGTGTCTCATTGATCTATACCTTTGTTTTTATGCCAGTACTATAATGTTTTAATGCCAGTACTACAGCTTTGTAATATTTTTGAAATTAACAAGTCTATGCTTCCAGCTTTTTTCTTTCTTAAGATCATTTTCTGTATTTGGGATCTGTTGTGTTTTCATTTTAATGTTAGTATTTTCCCCTTATTTCTGTTTAAAATATTATACTGAGATTTTTATAGGGATTGCATTGAATTTGTGATTGCTTTCACTTGTATGAACTTTTTTTTATAAATAGTATTTTCTTTTTTAATATATTGATTTTTTATAGAGAGGAAGGGAGAGGGATAGAAAGTTAGAAACATCAATGAGAGAGAAATATCAATCAGCTGCCTCCTGTACACCCCTCCTTGGAGATGTGCCTGCAACCAAGGTATAATAAGCCCTTGACTGGAATTGAATCTGGGACCTTTCAGTCCACGGGCCGACGCTCTGTCCACTGAGCCATACCGTTTCAGCTGTATGAACATTTTAACATTGAATCTCCCAACCCATGATTATGAAGTATCTTTTGATTTATTTGTGCCTTCTTTAATTTAAGTTGTGTATACTTTTTATGCTACACCCCTCCCTTAGTTGTTTGTCCCTAAATATTATAATTTTGATGCTATTTTAAATGGAGTTATTTTCTTAATTTTCTCTTTGGGCAGTTTATTGTTAATGTATGGAAATGCAACCGACTGTTCTGTTGAATTTGTTTTGCTAGTATTTTGTTGAGAACTTTGTAGCCAATTGATCCAGGGCTTTTCTCTGTTGGGATGCTTTTGATTACTAATTCAATCTCCTTGCTAATTATAGGTCTGATCATGATTTTTAGAGAGGGTAGGAGGGTGGGAGAGAGGGAGGGAAAAGGAGAGAGGCACCAATGTGAGAGAGACATTGATTGGTTGCATGCGCCCTGACTGGGGTGAGGATTGAACCTGCAGCCTAGATACATGCCCTTCACTGGGAATCAAACTCGTGACCCATGGGCTATTGCTCGAATCCTTCAGCCAAACTGGCCAGGGCAGATTTTCTTTTTCTTTCTTTTTTTTAAATATATATTTTATTGATTTTTTAGAGAGAGGAAGGGAGAGGGATAAGGAGTTAGAAACATCGATGAGAGAGAAACATCGATTCAACTGCTTCCTGCACACTCCCTACTGGGGATGTACCCACAATCTAGGTACATGCCCTTGACCAGAATCAAACCTGGGACCCTTCAGTCTGCAGGCTGATGCTCTATTCATTGAGTCAACTGGTCAGGGCCAGATTTTCTATTTATTCATGGATCAAAATTTGCAGGTTGTACATTTCTAGAAATTTATCCATTTCTTCTGTTACTCAATTTGTTGGTGTATAATTGTTCCCCTATGATGCTTTTTACTTCTGTGGCATCAGTTTTTTGTTTTTTGTTTTAAATATATTTTATTGATTTTTTACAGAGAGGAAGGGAGAGGGATAGAAAGTCAGAAACATCAATGAGAGAGAAACATCGATCAGCTGCCTCCTGCACACCCCCTAGTGGGAATGTGCCCACCGCCAAGGTACATACATGCCCTTGACTGGAATCGAACCCGGGACCTTTCAGTCCTCAGACCGAGGCTCTATCCACTGAGCCAAACCGGTTTTGGCTCTGGCATCAGTTTTAATACCTCCTTTTTCACTTATGATTTTGTTTGAGTCTTCTCTCCTACACAGTCTAGCTAAATACTTGTTGATTAGATTTAAAAATTTCTGCTCAAACCACCTAAGTGATATATTTTCTTCCTAGTAAGACACATGGTTATATTCATGACAGTGATTTTCCCCAATATATTTTATTTAATAATATTAATCACATGCCGGTTGTTTTAAAATTAATATAGTATCTTTAAAAATCATAATTTCTAAGCCTTCATGTTTAAATCTTTATAAGTATTGGCAGTTTTCAGGTATCATTTGCAGATTGAGAATTCTTTAGAATGTAGAAGCCAAGTGTCCATGGAGAAACTGTCTCTGTGAAGTTCAAAGAGACTTGTCAGTACAGGAACACTGCTTTCTAGTAGATGTGGCAGAGTTTTTCCTTGCATTTTGTTTTAAGAAAAGTAGTTTTATATAAGCTTCAAGGTTGTTTTTCCCTTGCACTTGCACACATTCCAAATTAAAACTGTAGCCTCTGGAAATACTGCCGCAAAGATGTTGACATAGCATCCATTTAAAGAGAGTTTTGAAAGATGGTGAGGCAAGCTTATTTTAAATTTCTTTTCTTCTCAGGAAAGACTGAATTAACACCACCACAGTGATGATAAATTTGGCAAAAGAAATAAAAGTGAAGAATTAGTCAATTTTTAGACAAGAAACACTTTTATAATTTTGGCTCAGATTTCTTTATTACATAAAATGCAAGATGGATTTGGTTGGCAAAGATTTGAAATCTATTGGTTTGTAAAATAGCAAAATTTTACCTGGAGCTATTTTGTTAAATTCCCACTCTCTTCTAATGTTTAACTTTACTTTTCTTGCCATAGTATAGCATTTTTGGCAGATGGCAATATTTGGATGATCCTGAATTAGGCAAAATTTCATAAGAATCCTCAAAATTTTAATGTTTGCATGTGCACAAAATCATACATTTTACATAACTCCGCCAAAATGGTGGAGACAGAGTATTCTTAATTTTTTACTCTGTACTTCTTCACATTTAAATAGGATAGGTGTCTAGGAAAGAAAGTGAACCTCTTTACTCACCATGAGTAATATTTTGTGGGTATAAAAACTTAACTTGCCATTTTTAACATTTAAAAACTGTGTACCATAGTGTCATGTGTTGCTGCTAAAATAAAATCAGTAAAGATCAACATTTACATCAACATTGAACTTTTCCTGTCTATTTCCTCTAAAATTCAAAACATTCATATTCAATTGTTGGTTTGGATTGCCTCATTCTCATGTTCCCTCTTTGCAAATACTGGATTCTGGGTGAAGGCCACAGAACCAGCTTCCAGGGGAGGGATTCATCAGTTATTTGGTAGATAAGACACTTTAAGCAGGACCATCTCCCCACGTTCTCCCCAAAGAGGGAGGCCCAGCCCACCAGCCAGTGATGCTATGGTGGGTGTTTTCCCATGCCTTATCTCATTTGATCCTCACAAAAGTCCTAGAGTAGGTAGATAGGGGACTCAGTAGAATCCTGTTTTCTTTTTATTAGTTGGAAAATGGAGATTTGGGAAGTTTAGAAACGACTTGGCTGAAAAGAAGTAAGAAATGGTGGACCTTGAACATGACTTCAGGTTTTCTCACTGTGCAGAATAGTCAAACACTGCTGCAGTTAAATATTTTACCCTGTGTTCTTCCTACGTGATCTACAATAATCTGCTTCGTGTTGATATTTACTGCTGCGATGCTGACAATTACCTGAAAGAGAAGTTGAGGTGCTTCAGTGCACTGGGAAAGTTTAGTTAAATCAGAAAGCAGGTCAAATTAAGCAAGTTTATCTATATCTATAAGAAGCTAAGTTGACTCACACGTGCATGATACATATAAAGCTCTCGCTGGCACCAATTGCATGTGTGTGTTTCCATCTGTCATTGTCAATTATGAATTTGGTTGCCACTTCTATTATAGAGAAAGGATGAATAGCGATATTAAAATATTTTTTCTAATTTGTTTCAGTGTGCATGAATCAGTGCACCAGGATACTAGTAGAAATATAAAAGGCTTAGAGTAAGGGTCTTAATTACGCTGCAAATTCATAAAAATAGCAAAATAACTATTTCTGGGAGGGACACAGGAGGTCTGTGAGCCTAGTCACTTTTGTGATGAGACTTACTGACAGCTGAACCTGACTCCCCCTAATGAGATTGGTGATTGCATTAAAGTTTTATCATTAATTATTTCTTAGACATATCTGGCTTAATTTTTCAGAGAAGATCCTCAACTAGCCTGTGACCTTTGCTGTTTCCCCTCAGTTGGTGGGATCTTCAGAAAAAGGAAGCTTGTTTATACGAAGCTGAGCTTGGCTTTGCTGCTTTGACTCCTCAGGGCTGCTCTTTCTGTTCATAAGGAGACCAATTCCTTCACTGAGCTGCTGCTTGAGGAGTTTTCCTTTGTTTTCTTCCCCATCATGCAGCTTGTGATGGCCTGGACAGAGAGTATACATCCATTTTATAATTATTTTTTTCTTAAACCAACCAACATTATTATAACTTCATCACAATTGTACACAGTTTTATAACACCACTGTAAATGTCTGTTAAGATATATTACAAATTGATAATCTGATCTAGGAATATTTATCTATATGGCATGGATGAGTAAGAATTTCAAAGGAGGATATAATCACTCAATTTTATTAAAGAAACAGATACAATTTATTCTGTATTTATATAATAGGTAATTCATATTTTACGTAGTATTATTAATTCTCAAAGAAACTTTTACAATGGGCCTAACCTGTGATAGAAAACAAAGAAATAGTCATCCAGGTTCAGGTGGCTGTTCAAGTGATTCTGCAATAGACAGACCCTTTTTTCAGTTATCCAGGTTGACACTGGACAGCATATCCTTCTGTCTGGATATGTTCACTCAGGTATCTGAGATTCAACACTTTCAAAATAGAAATACTTTTTTTTTCACCTTGAACCCACCTTTTTATCTGAGGATATAGTATCTCTTATCTACAGAGGTGCCTGTTTAAGAAGATACCAAATCTCAAAATGTTAAGGAGATACCAAATCTGGCTTTGCTACATGGAGAATTATAAAGTTGTACACCTAAAATATATAATTTTTATGAGAGTTACCCCAATAAATTTAATTTTTAAAATGTTTATTGAATAAATTATTCAAACACACCTGTTCCTCATTAACTAATTTTGCCAAAAGAAAGTTTCACCTCTTCACAGTTGGCCAAGACAGAGAGACTGGGTAAGAAATGTACAGTGGCTCCAGGTAAACACATTTAGAATACATGTGATCAGTCATGACAGTTCTGACATGTAGATCTTCACTTGTTTTAGAATCTTTCTGAAATACTATAGTTTATGCTAACAATACTGATGTTATTTTAGTTAAATGTAATGGCAGAAGTAGCTTTAAGTTTCAACTGATTACTCTTATTTAGCAACATCACCAACCCCCACCTTGATCTGGTTGCATTGTCCATAAAAACTGTTCATTGGTAAACTTGATGTATTTTGCATAGTTTGTATATATCAGTGGCAGTCTGATCTAGAGCTGTACATGCACCTGGTGTAATTTTCCACTGTGTCGGTCAATAAGTAGCATACTTCCTGATCTGACCCAGTTGCTTTTCTGTGTTTATCATAGTAAAATATACCATCAAGAAAACTTAGTCATCCAACTACTGTGGCTATCCTCATAGTCCTTTGAGGACCGGACTGATTAGAATAAAGTACATTGAGCTCTGCTCTATGCTAAATACTGCACGGTCGCTGGGGTTAAAATGATTACTAAAATCAGACATGGCTATGGCAAATGGTACTTATAGTCTAAAAGGGGGAGACAGCCATTAACAACTAAACACCCATATAAACAGAATTTCAAACTAGGTATCTGCTTTAAAGAAAAGGAATATGTTCCGTGAAAACATGTGACCCAGCAATCTGACTTATTGGGAAGTTGTCCAGTGGAGCTGGTGGAGATGGGTAGGGAAGTCTTTCTGAGAACATGACCTTTGAGTTCTCAACAGAAATCCAAGTAGCAGTTGACCTGACAAGTCAGGGAATCATGTGACATTGAGGAATCAGGGCTACTACTGGAGGAGCAGGCGGGTGTGGTGCCCTGAGGCAGGAACCTTCTGGATGGCTGCAGACTGGGGTTTAGAAAGGTTGAGCTAAAGCTTGAGGAATAGGTAAGGGTGTGCTCAATCTTAAGAGCCATGTTAAGGACATTATCATTTTGTTCTTTCCTTTTGTTCCCTTTCATTTTTTTTTTTTTTTACCCTTCCCCATCTTCTTTGGTAGAAACCACAGTCTGCTTAAGAGCTTATGCTTTTATCTGTAAGCATAGACTTTCTTAGTGCTTATTAGAGCTGTAAAATCTTTCTAGGGATAAACAAAAGGAGCTGCTTTTATGCTCTGGAGTTTGGTGGGAAAGCAGCATTTGCCAAGATAGCTCATATGTAAAACAGCAGTGACAGGAGGCCAAGCATTCACGACGCGTTTGCTCCAGCTCTGTAGCTGGATCAGAGAGTACTACAGACTTTCTAAGGCTTCTTCTCACGTTATGTTAGTGCTCTTCTCCTGTACTTTTTCTTGGCTTATCTTCTGATTTTCCCATCCTTAGCTGACTTTTTGGGGTTACACCCAATCTGCTTGTTTTCCTTGTCCTTCCAATGCCATATGCTCTGCGTATATCACATCTTGGCCATTTGATTTGACCTGTGTCTTTGTTCTGGTCATTCTAGTCATTTCATCTCTGCAGCCATTTTTATATTTTACTAGAGGCCTGGTGCACGGAATTTGTGTATGTGGGAGGGGTCCCTGAGCCTGGCCTGGCACCCTCTCATAGTCTGGGAGCCCTCAGGGGATGGGGAGCGGGCCTAAGCCATCAGTTGGACATCCTTAGTCTATCTTCTGGCTGAGTGTGGTGCTCCTGACCACCAGGAGGCAGCTCCTGCATTGAGTCTCTGCCCCCTGGTTATCAGTGCACATCATGGCGGTAGATCGTTCTACTGTTGTCACTTTGCATATTAGCCTTTTATTATACAGGATTACTTTAAAAATACAACTTTATTGGTAAGCATGGTAGTTCAAGGACAGAGTGAATGAAGAGGCAGGGGGGAGAAAACAAAGCAAAAATACTCAGTCCCTCTGCAGGAACCAAATACAATGGGGGACAGGGGAGGGATCTGCTAGGTAGAGACTTGACTCTTAAGACAGGTAAAATCATCTCTAGACTGAACTTCCCACTAACATCTCGGCAACTAATACTCCATCTCCACTAGCAAGTTCTTAGATAAGCACCAGTTTGGTACGCTACAAAGTGCTATAAGGAATTATATTTTTGTTTTTGCAGAATTCTTTCCAAACAGAACCTATAAAGATTTAATAATGTTTTCTGGAGCTAATTCAGGGCTGATGGAGTGCCCAAAAGTCCAAGAACTATAAAGAAAAGCTGCATTATCAACTAGAAGTATGGATAAAACCCATCATCTATCATATTTGATATATATAATGCTCTTTCCGCAGAAAAGAGAATGTAAGACTGCTCACGTGGTCCCTTCCCGTTCAGAGAAGCTCATGTGGGAAAGTGTTCAGGAGTTGGTCATTTAGGTCCTGAAATTATGAAAAGTGGGTGCTCAAGTATGAACCATTCATTTTGTATGCTTTCTGATTTCCCAGACATTGTGATGTTTTCTTATGAATTTCATGTATTCCTTCTACTCATGTCAGATGAGACTTATTAGTATGCCTCTAGTCTAGATAAGAAAATGGATCCTCCAAAGGTTGAACCAAGTTAGCCCAGTTACTGAGTGGAGAAAGGAGTATTTAAACCCGGTGGTCTTTTTAGACTCCAAAGTCCATAGTTTATGTTCTCTCCCACACACTCTTCTTCCTTGGACCTGTATGTGTGCCTGTGCTGTCAGGAGCACATAGGTGGCTGCGGTGAGGAGCATGGCTGTAATCGCCAAGACTATTAAAAAACATAGAAATGTCATGTAGCAGACTTGGATCTTCAAATGAAGGCCACAAGGTGGCTTTTCTCAGTGCTGTATTTGTTTATAGTTCAAACTTACCCCTTTGCCTGGATCTCTGGAGACCAAAGACATTTTCCCTTCATCTTTGTATTTTCAACACTCATCTTAATGATGGACACATTCCAGGTGCTTATTAAATAGCATTCTAAAGATTGCATAAGTGAGGACAAGAATTATTAAAAGTGTCATTATTTAATTGTTCCTCAAGGACCAGCTAGGTTAATGTTGGAGAAACACTGGTCACAGCTACGATTTCCACTCCTTTCAGACATTGGTAGGGTCTCTGTTATCTCATGAGCATCAACATTGTTTTCCCCAATAAATGAATTTAAGTGTGCTTAATTTTAAAAAACATGTGTGTTGCATTTGTGTTCCAAGGCACCTCACATTTATGTAGTTGCTGTCCCATCAGCAATTCACAAGTGGGGATTCCTGTTCCTGGGTAACATGGGAGAGGGTCTCCTAGGACCAGGAGGCAGTGAGTGCAGTGGTGACTGGTTAGCCTGTGAAGATTACCAGACCTCACTGTTGTCACTTCCTCCTGAGGCTGCTGGGACAGTATCACCACTACGAAGTTACTCCACTCCCTGCCCCTGGGCTGGGTTTGGGGCCCCCCATCATGCTTTGTGCACTTGAGCATCTGCTGGTCTCTGCTCCATACATCATGCCCTGTTGAAAGTGTGCTGCTCTGGCTGTCTTCTCAACCCCTCAGGAAGCATCTCATGCAATTCAACCCTTTCTGGAATCGGGGATATTTGTGTAATTCAGAAACTTCTATTGTGTTAAACTTCTCCTGTGCAATTGGAAAGCCTTTTTTATTTTGTCTCAGAAAAACAAGTATCATTTAGGAAAGGAAATAAAATGTTTTATCTGCAGGAGACCCTAGGGGAATGATTTCTGGGAGAAATGGAAGAAGAGTCTTTGGGTGATTCAGCTGCTCTGAGACAGGACCCAGAGCCATTAACCTTCTGAGCAGTAGGAAACAGCTGAGGAGCATTTGCTTTATTGTTGTTATTTTATTTGTAAGCCATTAAGAATAGGATGCCCTGGCCCAACAGTTGTGGCTCAGTAGATTGAGCATTGACCTATGAACCAGAAGGCCACAGTTTGATTCCTGGACAGCGCATGTGCCTGGGTTGTGAGCTCAGTCCCCAGTGTGGGACATACAGGAAGCAGACGATGGATGATTCTCTGTCATCATTATTGAGGTTTCTATCTCTTCCTTTCCCTTCCTCTCTGAAATAGATGAAAAAAAATAGAAGAATAGGATGCCCTGGCATGATAGTACTTTGGCAATTCGAGGGCCTTCAAGTTAAGAAAATGTAAAGCAAAACATTTTCATACTCCTATGTCTGGCCCCAAAGAACATTAACCTATTTTACTAGTAAGTTCTATCAAATTAGAGATCAGCTGTTGGAAGATCAGGTAAAGCAAGTATGTGGTAGTACAAGATGGACACCCCAACTTATTAATGACGATATGCTGTGCTGAATAATGATCATTACAACCTAATCGTTTCAGTCCCTATCTTTTAAAGTTTTATTTTCCAGCTAATACAACAAATCCACCTCTTACTGTAGGTCATAAAAGAGGAACATACCAGGCTAATGTTCTCACAGAACCCTCAAAGTTGAGGGTCTGACAACAGTGTGAACATACATTGATATATTTCTGTGATGACTTAATTGTTGGTTTATACAGTACTAGAGGTCCGTTGCATGAAGATTCATGCAATAGGCTTTCCTTCCCCTGGCTGCCAGGACCAGTTTTCCTCTGGAACCTGGAACGCAGCCCTTTCCTCTGGCTGGTGCCTTCCGTTTTTGCTTTGGCCACTGGAGGCTTCACTCCAGCCAGAGCCTTCAGTCTTCTCTGCTCTGGCTGGAGTGCCACACTGCTGCTGCCTCATGTCCGCCCCCGAGGGCAAGCGCTCACTGCTGCAGCTGCTGCTGCAGCTTTGTCTCCACCCCCAGGGCCTGGCGCTCTCACCGCTTAGCCCTGCCCCCCGCTCCTGACTGGTAGCATAGACAATCAGGAGCCAAGGTACAGTCACATTTGCATGTTACTCTTTTATTAGATAGGATAATTGTGCTCATTTACACATTACTCTATCTAATAAAAGAGTAATATGTATATTGACCGTAACTCTGATCAAGCCACGCCCACAGCCATGCCCATCAGCCATTCAGGAGCAAATTATGCAAATAAACTCCAACCAAGATGACTGCATCCACTGAGAGCAGGAGGGAGGTTTGGGTTGCCCAGGCAATAGAGGAACCCAAGCTTTCTGCCTGCCCTTGCTGGCCTAGGCCTCCCTTCAGTGCTACAAAGTTTCAATTATAGAAGATATATCCCAACAGAAATGGCAGCAGCCACAGAGCTGAAGAGAGCAGAGGCTAGGGTTGCCCAGGCGATGGAGGAAGCCAAGCTTCTGCAGCTCTAGTGCCTAGGCCTTCACTCTAGGTTACAAAGTTTCAATTATAGAATTTAAATAAACCCAAACAGAAATAGCTGTCCCACAGAACTAGCAGAAAGCTTGGCTCTGCTCCAGGCTACAAAGTTTCAATTGTAGAACATAAATTAATCCCAGATCCCAGGGTCTCTGCTTGGGTCGCTAGGAGACGTGACCAGCCTGCAAACCACCATAGGCCCCTCGCCCAGGCCACCCCACCCCCCAAGGGAACCCCCACCCTAATCTGAGACATCCTTTAGGGCAAATCAGCTGGCCCGCACCCATGCACCAGGCCTCTATCCTATCTAATAAAAGAGTAGTGTGCAGATTGACGATCACTCCAACCCACAAGAGGGCTGCCCCCATGTGGACACAAGAAGGCCACCACAAGATGGCCAGCAGGGGAGGGCCATTGGGAAGTTCCAGGCCTGCAAGGGAGGGCAGTTGGGGGCGATCAAGCCTGCAGGGGAGGGCAGTTAGGAGTGACCAGGCCGGCAGAGGAGGGAAGTTGGGGCAAACAGGCTGGCAGGGGAGCAGTTAGACATCATTTAGGCTGGCAGGATAGTGATTAGTGGGTAATCAGGCTGACAGGCAGAAACGGTTAGGGGTAATTAGGGAGGCAGGCAGGTGAGCAGTTTGGAGCCAGCAGTCCTGGATTGTGAGGATGTCCAACTGCCCGTTCTGGCCCGATCCTACTGGGATCGGGCCTGAACGGGCAGTCGGACATCCCACGAGGGGTCCCAGATTGGAGAGAGTGCAGGCTGGGCTGAGGGACAACCCCCAACCCCGTGCACGAATTTCATGCACCGGGCCTCTAGTTGCATTATATTTATATTATTTAAACCTCTTTCTTTGCATTTGTGTGTTACACAAACTTTATGCATTTCAGTTACATTAAGTTATCTTATATAGCAATTACTTATCCTGTCTTCCTATATTTAAGTTCTTAAAAGTTGCACATTTTTTGTACTGTCTTGTCCAAGTAGATTGTAATGCAAGATGTGACAAATGGTTCTCTTTAAAATTAGATCCCTCTAGCTAATGTCTTTGAACTATCTTGCTGTAAGGGGAAGAAAGAAAAATGCTTGCAAGAGATTGTATCTTCTGTCTTTTCTAAAACCTGATTTTGTGCTAACATGCTTGCTAGACTTTCCCACAAGAAAATAGTACTAGTATAATATGATCTCTCTACTCTCGATATGGGAGTTTAATGGCATGAATACTTTACAAATGGGATACAGAATTTAGAGGATAATTTTATCCTGTTATTCTTGAGGTTTAGAGGAACAAAATGGGAGCTGTCTCTTCCAAAGGGAAGGGAAACATTCAGGAGATGACAGGGAAGAGCATGAAGGTGTACTCATGGGATTTCTTTCTTATTACGGAATTGACCCTTACCCACCTGCAAATATTTTCTGCCTTAAAGTGCAAAATGTCATACCCAAATTTCTTCTTCCTTTATCATGTTTGAAGAAACAGATGACTTTGTATTGTCTTTACTTTGTAATGGAAAGTTAAATGTGGTGTTTCTGAAAGATTTCTCAAAGTTTAGGGTGATACAACTTCGTTACTTTAAAGGATATTTTGTAGTTTTTCTATTAAAAATGTATCATGTCAGCAATTTAGGCTTTAAATTATATTTAAAGGAAGGTTAACGATAACATGCAAAAATAGAGTTGACATTCAGAGTAATACTTGGGTTAGAACTGTCTTGCCCTATCCTAGTTTGGTCTTTTGCTAATCCTCCCTTCTTTCCCCCTCATGTCCTCTTTGTCTTCTCTGCTTCCTCTTGGTCCCTCCCTCTGTCCTCTTTGTCTTCCATTCTCTTTTCTTCTCATTTGTTGTGTTGTGCTATTAGTTAATGCCTGTCCTTATAGTTTCTAATACTGTCTAGATTATAATGTCACCATCTTGTGAAACATTAAAACTTTAATGTTCATAACTCATTTTTTTCAGAGGTATATTTGCTTAGACAGTAAAGCTATAGTAATGCTTCTTGGACACTAATAGGAATGGTTACCCTTCCATGTGCACTTTCTGGATGATAGGTACTATGCGAGGAGGGTGTTAACGAATTGTTTTCACTTGTGCCTCAACAGTTCCTCGAGAAAAGTATTAAGTTATGATAAAGTTGCTTGCCTAGCAATGCTTTGCATCTTAGAATTGGTATTTGAGACTTGAATCATCTGGAGGCTGAACTCATTAGCCCTGTCTTACCACCACTGTACAGCATTGTAGGCAAAGGCTTAGATACTGTTTTTAATTTTTTTCTTTTTCTAAAATCATTTTGATGTGTTTTTCCTCACACATTTTTATATGAAACTGCTATGTCATTAATTTTATTAAGGTTGTTATCTTGTGTGTGTGTGTGTGTGTGTGTGTATGTTTATATATATGGTTACATTTGTGATTTCATGAGGCAGAGTTGATTCTTGTATGGTTTATTTTTATTACATTATTTTACATATGAACATCTGTAAGCTACTTTTACCCCATCCTGTGTAACTATGTAGAGTAAGTGCTTTGGTTTTGTTAAAAGCATAAAGTAGAATATGTACTTTGATGTCATAAATAGCAAAGTAATTGATTGGATAAGTATAGTCCTCATGACCTAGAAAATCATGCCATAATTTAATTGATTTCTATAGCTATATTGCCTATGGTATATTATTAACCTCTATGTGATTCAGTTTAAATAACACAAATTAAAATTTCAAGTTCTTTTAAAGTATGTCAACAGTAATAACAGGAAAGGCAATTTTTATCAACACTATTGATCACCCAAATTAAACTAATTTAATTAAATATATAGAAATTTTATTTAATAATATATTGAATATATTTTAAATAAAGTTTAAATCTGGTCTACAGATTATTAAAATTGAAGTTGAAGGTATTTGTTCACAGTAAAATCTTAAAATTCTAGCAAACCTTGGTTTTTGTATTATAATGAATTTTAAAATTTTAACTTTTAACTATAAGGGCTATTTGTGATAATTATTTTTTCTTTACATAGGAAAATTTCTTATGAATCAACCTTTTTAATTACTTAGGATAATCTTTCACATTTCAGAACAGGTTAAAATCTTGGGCTGTCTTAGAATCCTGCCCTTGATCTTTTGTTTTTCTCAATATTCATGTAAAAGCTATTGAATAAACAGAAGGAAATCTTCTGCAGCATTTTTGTACTAGTTAAAATTGAAAACCTACAGGTCCCTCAGCAGGAGATTGGTAGACTAAATTGTGGTATAGGCATACAGTCTTAGAAAGAATTATGCACATCCATGTACTGATACATAAAGAGGAACATTATATAATGTTATATAAAAACTAGAAGCCTGGTGCATGAAAATTTATGCACTGGAGGGGTGTCCTTCAGCCCAGCCTACCCCCTGTCACAGTCCAGGAGCCCTTGGGCAGGAGGTAATGCCCCCATTACACTTCTGTTGCTGCTACCGCTGGCAGCACAAGCCTTGGCTGGCCCTGGTTACCTGAGCCTCCGGCAGCCAAAGGCAGGCGGAAAGCTTGGCTTCCTCTGTTGCCTTGGAAACCCAAGCCTTCCTCCTGCTCTCAGTGGTGGCAGCCATCTTGGTTGGGGTTTATTTGCATATTCTGCTCCTGATTGGCTGGTGGGCGTGGCTTGTGAGTGTGGCAAAGGTACAGTCAAATTTGCATATTACTCTTTTATTAGGAAGGATACCCACACACACACAGAGGCTGGACTTAAAAGATACACATTCCTACCATCATGGAGTTTTAGTGGTCACCCTTCACAAGCTCATCCATTCTTGTTGCTGCTACTACTGCAATCTCTATGTTAATAACTCTCAAATCTGTATCTTCATTTGCGGCCTTTTAGCAAAAGTGTAGCTTGGATTTTCAACATCCTATTGGAATCAGACATTTGAGTTTTTCAGTTAGGTCCCCTAACCTCTTGTAGTTTTGACCATAGTAAATGATGTGTCACCAGCCATCTACATTCCCATGAAAATTGTAGTTTTCTTCAACATTTCCTTAATCTTTGGCTTAAGCCGTCAGTATTGGATAAAACTTTTATATGCTTGGCCAGGGTGGCAGGTATGTTACTGTGTGTAATAACAAAATTATCATCTCTAAACTTGTATTAGAATATACATTCCAAGACAATATAGACTGCGGTTGCTGACTCCAGAATAGTGATGACTGGCACACAACAAGGTTAACGGCTTTTTTTTTTCTTGAAAGAATAAAAGGTCCACATCCAGCTTTGTGCCTCTTTATTATTTTTCATGTTACATCACATATGGTTTCATATCGTCTTTACAGCCATCGTTGTAAGTAGCAGCAAAATATTCCATTGTATGTCACATAATTTACATAATCATTCCCTTACTATCAGTTGCTTGCTTTTGCTGTTATACACAATGCTACAGTGAATATGTTCCTGCTTACCATCTTTTCAATACTTGGGATTATTATGTTAGGCTAAATTCCTAGATATGGTCTTACTGGATCAACAGACATTAACATACATTTTGGCTCCTGATATAAATGTCCAGTATACTTTATTTAATCCAACACATAATTAGCATCAGTTATTTTAGTTGGCATATGAACTACTCAGTGTTATGATAGCCAGGACGTCCTGCTGTCCTCATCAGGGTACTTTGTAGATATTTTATTCATCTGAAGATTTATAGTGGAAGTCTGAACCCTCATAAATAATACAAAAATAGAACTAGAGAAAGGCAACTGTATTTTTAGTCAAAGAAAATTGACAGCAAGGGTAATGTATTCTTTTATTACATAATACAGAGAAAAGAGTAGGAAGATAATTGCTGGTATGAATTCCTAAAAGTGTGTAAACATGCCAATTAGGTAGAAAACAAGGGGAGATGGTAGCATATACTGAAGGTAGACATGTCATCCTTTTCCCTCCTTTCCTTGCCTTTTTTGGGGGGTGGAGGGAGAAAGGGCTTTGGCTTTTTAACTCATTCATTATAGAATTCACAAGCATTTTATAGCTATACATCTGAACTTTTATTTTTCATAAGAGAAATTGTCAAAGTGGTGTAAGTTTAAGTTTGTAGCCTGGAATGTTTACAAAGACTGTTTATTGCCACTGTATTTATATTTACACTGAGTGGCCAGATTATTATGTTCTCTGAACACATAATAATCTGGCCACTCAGTGTATATCCTCCTATATAATAAAAGGCTAATATGCAAATTGTCCCCTTGCCCAGGAGTTCAACCAGCAGGCAGGCGGCCAACTGCCCATGTCCCCTCCCCCTGGACAGGCTGGCTGTACCCCACCCATGCACAAATTCATGTACTGAGCCTCATACACACACACACACACACACACACACACACACACACACACACACACTGAGTGGTCAGATTATTATGCATTCAGAGATCATAATAATATGGCCATTCAGTGTATGTGTCCCTTTAAAATTGCACATTTTTGTCAAATGTCAGTAAAAGCTTAGTCTGTTCAGCTAGGATCTGCCAGTACCTGTACCTAACATCTCCCCATATGAAAGAATGTGACTGAGGCCTTCCTCACAGGAGCTGGCCATTCGTAGTATATGCTCTTGACTCAGAGGTTCCAGACCTTGTAGGTAGAAAGACTATTAAGAGTACCTACTGGGTCCTGTGATATGCACCTGTTTCCTGCCTTCATTGGCATAATGGTTTGGGAAATGGATAGCCTGGATTTCCTTCCAGGGCCTACATTACTGATGACTTCCTGTAAATTTTAGCCAACCCTTTGTTTCCTAAAAAAATCATTGCCTTATATTTGCAATGTGTTGATTGGATTATTTGTGTGACTTCTCTAAGCTGATCTGTAACTCTGACATATGACTCTGATTTCACCCTTCCTAGCATAGTGTTAGCTCTTTAATTTTACACAGGTCCAGTTATTGAAAAATAGCCATGACCCTGACGTTGGGAAAAGAAAACAGTTCATATGCAAAGAACATGCCTGCTATTGAACATTTTTACATCACCAAATAGACAACAAAAGTTGAAAAAAATATAAAGGGAAATTAACAAAATATCTCCTGATGGGAGATTGTAATAGTTCTACCTTGCTAAATAAAGGACACCAAAAATCAGTAAGGATAAAGTAGAGATATAAACAGCAGAGATAACAAGCCTGATCCTATGGCCAGCCATAATACAACATTGTACTCACAATGGAGAACACATTTTCACCCCTCAAGTACTCATGGAAAGATGTGCACATGCACGCGAATACGCGTACACATGCACACATTCATCAACACATAATACCAAAGAAAGAAGGCTATGTCATGGGAATCTGCTCGAGTCTCATCCAGATTGCCTGGCTATATTCAAGGCTTCAGATTCTACACACTAAATTGAGAAGTTTATTTTTATTCCTATGTAGCTCTACTTTTCGCAGACAATCTTAATTCTATGAAACAGCAAAAGACTCTTTGTTAACTCCTTTCTAGAAGTCTCAGGTGGAAACTAAGCTGCTTTCCTATCCTAATGGAATCTCTCTCTTTCCTCTGGCATCTGATGCTAGTTTAAAAACATCAAACTGTGTCTTATGCTAGTTTCTTCAGTCATTGAAATGGCCTTGGGTTTACTGTACACATACTGTGATAGAACTGCATTGGGGAGGAAGTCATTGCAATTATTTGTTAAAGTTTTATTATACTTCTCAGTTTTCTGTGTTTCTCTAGTTTTCTGAATAATGTTTATAAAATAAATTTAGATAGTTCCATACAAATGCTAAATTATTTGTTTTTTTAAACCATATAAACAACAAAATTGATACTTTTATTAGGTGTCTTATTTTAACAGAAAGTTTTACTTTGTTAAATCTCACATTTTCTTTCTCTTATGTGTATTTTTTTCAATGGCATTTTCTTCATGCTGTACTGAATCCTATGCCTGTGATCTCTGAGAATTATTGATAAGAGTTTTTAATATTAGCTATGTGCCAGTTAATTTGGAAATATACAAGAATGAATTGGTGTGTGGTAAAGATGAAATGCTATTAATTAAGAGATAAGCCAAGAAAACATGTGTGTGTGTGTGTTTTTTATGATGATTTGAAAAGCCAGCTGTTGGCAGACTGTTCTTAGGAAACTGTACTGGAAAATTAACAAAAAAACACCCACTCATTTTTGTGATGCTTATTTCTTTTTTTTTAATTTAATAAATCTTTATTCTTCAGATTATTACAATGTTGCTCTTTTTTCCTTCCCATAGCTCCCCTCACCCCGGTATCCATCCCATCCTCTGTCCTAATCTCCCCCCACCCACTGTTCTCATGCATAGGTGTACGCTTTTTGTCCAGTCTCTTCCCACCCCCTCCACACACCTTTCCCCCAATAATCAACAATCCACTCCCTTTCTGTGTGCCTGATTCCATTATATTCACCAGTTTATTCTGTTCATCAGATTTTTAATTCATTTGATTTTTAGATTCACTTGTTGATAGTGAAAATTATGTTTTTCATAATTTTTATCTTTACCTTTTCCTTCTTCTTCCTCTTCTTAAAGAACACCTTTCAGCATTTCATATAATACTGGTTTGGTGGTGATGAACTCCTTTAGCTTTTTCTTATCTGTGAAGCTCTTTATCTGACCTTCAATTCTGAATGATGGCTTTGCTGGATAGAGTAATCTTGGTTGTAGATTCTTGCTATTCATCACTTCAAATATTTCTTGCCACTCCCGTCTGGCCTGCATCGTTTCTGTTGAGAAATCCGCTGACAATCGTATGGGTGTTCCCTTGTAGGTAACTAACTGTTTTTCTCTTGCTGCTTTTAATATTCTCTCTTTATCTTTTGCTCTTGGCGTTTGAATTATGATGTTTCTTGGTGTGGTCCTCTTTGGGTTCCTTTTGTTTGGGGTTCGGTGTGCTTCCTGGACTTGTAAGTCTATTTCTTTCACCAAGTGAGGGAAGTTTTCAGTCACTATTTCTTCAAATAGGTTTTCAGTATCTTGCTCTCTCTCTTTTTCTGGCACCCCCATAATTCGGATGTTGGTATGCTTGAGGTTGTCCCAGAGGCCCTTTACACTATCTTCAATTTTTTGGACTCTTTCTGCTTCTTGCTTTTCAGGCTGAGTGATTTTTGCTTCTTTGTTTTTCAAATCTTTGACTTGATTCTTGTGGTCCTCTAGTCTGCTTTTGGGTCTCTGAATAATATTTTTTATTTCAGTCAGTGTATGCTTAATTTCTAGTTGGTCCTTTGTCATATTCTCCATAGTCTCTTTCATATCCTTGAGGGACTCACTTATATCCTTAAGGGTCTTGTTAAATTTATCGTCCTTTTCTAGGAGCCTCTTGAAAAACCTTATAACTGTGGTTTTGAACTCTATGTCCAATCGTCTTTTTTCCTCCATTTATTTCACATGTAATTTGTTAACTTGTCTTTGCATTTTGGCTGCTTTCCTGAGTTGGTTGAGTAGGTTTGTGGGGTAGGTGTCCTCTAGGGGACAGTGGCTCAGCCTTCCCAGTTACCTGAGGTGGATACTCTTGGTGCATCCCTTTATGGGTTGCACAGTCTTGTTGAAGTTAAGCCTAGATTATTGTTTTTAGCACTAGGAGGGTTTGACCTCCAGGCCAATTGGCTGTGAGGATCAGCTGTGCTCAGATTGGATGGGCGGAGTCTCCGGGCTGAGCAGGCAGCCTTGATTTCCTGTCAGCTCTGCCCTAAAGGGCACCTGGGTCTCTGTGCCCCTGGGCAATGGCTGCACGCACCTCTGAGAGAAAGCTGCCCAGAGCTCTGTCCCCTTCTGGACAATCTAGTTTCTCCCCAAATGAGTCTCCACACCCAAATACTCACCGGAACAGGAAAACAAAGCAGTCTAGTGTTTTTTGTTTTTATTTTCTCCCAAACATTAGAGCCAGCCACAAGCCCTGTCCAATAGCTTGTGTGCTTTTGCAGTGCTCGAGTTTCAGCATGTTTCCTCCTTACAGTCCAGTTTCACCCCATATTAGTCTGGGTTCCCTGAGACTTGCCCAGAACTGGGACTCAGTGCGGTGGGATGCCTTTGTCTCCCTCCCAGTTCAAGAAAACCTGCCGGGTTTGCAGCCACCTGCCCTTTCCATCCGTGCACAGCTCTGAACTTCTGACTCCATGCGTATCCACAACTCTGTCCTCCGCAGCTCCCCCGCTCAGTGTCCTTTTATTTTTCTTTCTGTTTGTGGAAAGTCCACTCAGCCAGAACCTCTGGTGGTTCTGAATGATGTCCATTTTGTCCTTAGTTGTAGTTTTGAATTTGCTGTATGGAGCAGCAGTATGGGTGTTTACCTATGCCGCCATCTTGGTTTCTCTGTGGTGCTTATTTCTTTCTTTTTGATCAGAGCTTTAAAAAATCAGGTGAAAGGCTTGAGATAATTAACTTCACTTTTTAAAATATAAATGAAATATCTAGTAAAGACTTCTCAAGAAGAGATAGGGCAAAATCCTCACTATGTGAAAACACTTCTCTGGGAAACAGCCTCTTACCTGAACAAACCCTTAGCATTCCGTCGCCCCTCCCCCCTATCCTCCCGCATACATAAATAATGGTGTTGAATTATTCAAATAATAGATTTTAATAGTTGCATCTGCTCTGCTGTACCTTAACCTAAATTCTTATCACACACTCGTTTTGTATTGTACTGTACTAATTTTCGGAATGGCTGAGTAATTATTACAAGCTGTATTGTTATTTTCCTTCTTGATTGAGCCATCTATCAGAAACAAAAGGAAAGATAACAGTTTCATTGAGCCACCAAAAATTGTATTGCTTAATATGTCTTCTAAGGAAGCACATGTATGGGGGAGGGGTAGATAGTGCTGCATTTCAAAGGAAATTGTTTTACTTCTTTGCAGATGGGGAACTCAAGGAGATTTCACCACTACCCATCCTAGGCCCGTGGTCAAAGTGAAGCTCTTCACGGAAAGCACTGGTGTCCTGGCCCTTGAAGACAAAGAATTGGGAAGGGTGAGTTTTGGTCAGCTCTGTGTGTCCGAGGTCATACAATTTTAACTTCTTTTCACTCAGAGTTGTTCTCCAGGAGCCCAGCTTGCAGCTCTAATTTGTTAAACATAATTGTTAATAACATACTGTTATGATAGGCTTTGGGTGTTTAAGGGGTACATGTAAGATCATAGCCATTGACTCGGGTCATGCTTCTCACACATTGTCCTCTACAGGCAACCTGTACTTCTTGGCAAAGGGTATTTCTCATTCAAACATTTCTGTCCTTGGATTAAAGGCATCATCTTTGTATTTGAAGTAATCTGCTCTTTATGTTTATTATAGTTAGACTAATTATGTAGCTGTTTTACATGCACTTCTCTTTTTTATCTCACTCTCACCAGTTTGTTTAATGGTTAGAGATTGGCCTGCAGACTGAAGGGTCACAGATTAGAGTCCATCAAGGGCACATAGCTCAATTGTAAGCTTGATCCCCCTACCTATTTGGGGCTTGTGTCGGAGGCAACTAATGGATGTATCTGTCTCACGTCAGTGTGTCTCTCCTCTTCCCTTACACTCTCTCAAAAAAACCAATGGAAAAATATCCTTGGGTGAGGATTAACAACAAAGAATGGAAACAATAAATATATGTGTAAAAAAACAAAACAAAACAAAAAGCAAATGTACCATGATGTATGCTGTTAATTAGGAGGGAAATGTCAGAGGTATATTGGAACTTTCAATACCATCTTCGCAACTTCTCTGTAAAAAATTATTTCAGAATGCAAAGCTTGGTTTTAAAATGATTTATGAGAAATAAGGGTTTAAAATTAAATGTTATTAAAATATTTTTTCAAAACACTTTACCATATCTATTCTAAGAAACACGTATTTTCTGACACTTTAATTCCTTTACCACACCTAGGAAATTTAATATTTATTCAATAATATGTGCTAGGTAACATTCACAGTTCTCTAATTACCCCAGCATTCTAGAAAAGCTAGATTCCTTCTCATCCAGATTACAGTCAGGGTCACGCCATGTATTGCATTGGATGTTATGACTATTTAGTCTCCTTTATAATGCCCGCCTCTATCTCGTGTTTTTTTTTCCCATCATGATGATATTTTTGAAGATTTTGAACTAATATTGTAGAATCTTTTTTATTCAGGACTTGTTTAATTTATAATTTTTTATTATTAGATTCAGGTTAACATTTTCGGGCAAAGCTCTACCTTTGTGAAGTTTTGTGCTTTTTGTTTTAATTATGTCATATCTGGAGTCAGATAATGACAGATTATTTTGATATTGATAATAATTAAATATGATTTCATTAGTCTTTGTTTTCTGGCACTTGAGTTAACAGACTCAGTCTATGCCCTCCCTGTCCTCAGCCTGTGATCAGTACTGGTTCCTTTTACTAATGATGGGATTTAGAAAACAATATTCTATGTATCATCAGTTCTGATAAATACAGATACACACACACACACACACACACACACACACATATATATATATATATATATATATATATATATATATATATAGTGAGTTTCCTGATTCCTCTCAGCATTCCCCTCAGCATCAATATACTCATTTTCTGTCTTAGAATACATACAAAAATCCTTTCAGAAAAACCACAACAATACCAGAGCCAATAACAAGCTTACAAAATAAAGGTCACCATTTCTTTGCAGATTTTTTTTGTCCTTAGAATATATTCCACTAAAGATAGCCTGTTTCCTCAAAAATAAGACAGTGTTTTATATTAATTTTTGCTCCCAAAGATGTACTAGGTCTTATTTTCCGGGGGATGCCTTATATTACAGCAAGTAGGTCTTAATTTCTGGGGATGTCTTACTTTCGGGGAAACAGGGTATATGTCTGATTGCTGTGTGAAGTCACCCAATGCAATGGAAGATAATAAAACTCCTTATTAATATTTTACCGAGTGAAAGTTAATAAAGAACTTACAAGTTTAGTCATGGGGCTTTTAGTTAACAAAGATATCAGATATTAGTTCTCATCTGAGCAACTAACAGGCTTATTTAATCAGTTTTTCCCTGCTGAGGAAGTTTCACTCCACCCAACTTTTTTTTCCATTTTATTTTATTTTATTTTATTTATCTTTATTGTTCCATTTATTAATTACATTTTCCCCCAATAGCTCCCCTCCACCCAGTACCCATCCCACTCTCCGCCCTCCCCTCCCCTCCACTGTCCTCTCCCATAGTTGCATGATTTTTGTCCAGTCTCTTGCTATACTTCCCACACCCTTTTTCTCACCAAGAATTATCAGTCCATTCCCTCTCTATGCCCATGATTCTGTTCTATTCCCCATTTTATCCTGTTCATCAGGTTGTTAATTCACTTGATTTTTATGTTCATTTGTTGATAGACATGTATTTGCTGTTCATAATTTTTATTTTTATCTTTTTCTTCTTCTTCTTCTTAAACCATACCTTTCAGCATGTCATAGTATTGGTTTGGTGGTGATGAACTCCTTTAGCTTTTTCTTATCTGCAAAGCACTTTATCTGACCTTCAATTCTGAGTGATAGCTTTGCTGGATAGAGTAATCTTGGTTGTAGATTCTTGCTATTCATCACTTTGAATATTTCTTGCCACTCCCGTCTGGCCTGCATCGTTTCTGTTGAGAAATCCGCTGACAATTGTATGGGTGCTCCCTTATAGGTAACTAACTGTTTTTCTCTTGCTGCTTTTAATAGTCTCTCTTTATCTTTTGCTCTTGGCATTTTAATTATGATGTGTCTTGGTGTGGTCCTCTTTAGATTCCTATATTTTGGGGTTCTGTGCTCTTCTTGGGTTTTCAAGTCAATTTCTTTTACCAGGTGGGGGAAGTTTTCAATCACTATTTCTTCTAATAGGTTTTCATTGTCTTGCTCTCTCTCTTTTTCTGGCACCCCAATAATTCTGATGTTGGTGTGCTTGAGATTGTCCCAGAGGCCCCTTATACTATCTTCAATTTTTTGGACTCTTTTGGCTTCTTGCTTTTCTGGCTGAGTGGATTTTGCTTCTTTGTATTTCAAATCTTTGACTTGGTTTTTGTGGTCATTTGGAATGCTTTTAGGTCTTTGTATAATATTTTTTTTTATTTCAGTCAGTGTATGCTTAATTTCTAGCTGGTCTTTTTTCATATCCTTGTAAGTGTTGTTCATTTCCTTGTAGGTGTTGTTTATTTCCTTGTATTTCTCATTAAGTTCCTTGGCCTTTTCTAGTAGCCTCTTCATAAACCTAATTACTGTGGTTTTGAACTCTATGTCTAGTCATCTTTTTTCCTCCATTTCTTTCACAGCTGAGTTCTTTCCTTTTCTCTGCATTGTGGATGCTTTCCTGAGTTGGTCCCTTGGCTGTGTATGGTAGGTGTCCTCTAAGGGACAGTAGCTCAGCTTCCTTATGTGGCGTGTGGCGTCAACATTAGCTCCACCCTACACTGCATGCAGCGTCAGCGTCTATGGGGTGTGCAGCGTCAGCTTGGCTATGAGACTTGCGGGTCTCAGTGTTGGGTGGTAATGGAAATCCACCGCTAGTCTCCCCGTTGCCAGACAACTCTGCCTCTCCCCAATGAGTCTGCACACCCAAAGTCTCACTCAGGGTTGTAAAACAAAGTAATCCAGTGGACTCCGAGCAAGTGAGCAAGTCATGCGTTCTCTGACCGGTTGCACACTCCAGGAACTGCTGTTCCAATTTATGTGTGCACTCTCCCCAAACTCACAGACCTCAGCCACGCCCAGAGTCTTCCTTTCCCCGACCTGGGAGCTCGCCTGGAACTGGGGGGTCGGTGCTGTGGGAGGCCTCCACCCTCCCCTGCTGGAGAAAACTAGCCGGGCCTGCTGCCTGCCTCCTGTCCCTCACCGCTCGCTCGCGCTCCGAACCTCAAAGCTGCGCACTGCTGCTCCTCCTGAGTCTCAGTGTCCCACCTTTACTTTTATCTGTGGAATTTTCACTCAGCCAGCTTTCCGGTGATTCTGGATGATGTTTGTTTTGTTGTTAAGTTGTAGTTTCAGAATTGTTGTGTGAGCAGCAAAATAGGTGCTTACCTATGCCGCCATCTTGGTTCTCCTCCACCCAACTTTTAACTGTCCTCTGGAGATATTGCTTCTCTGGATCTCAACCCCTTGTCTGTAAATTGAGCAAGGTGAAATAAATACTCTCTGTTGTTATTGCTAGTTCCAGTTCTTTATTATTGTATTGGTTTACTGATTATCATTACTGCTTACCCCATTTAACTGAACCCCATTTAATCCTTTTTAAGGCTGGTGGTAACATTTCATCCTATATAATAAAAGCCTAATGTGCTCAGTGTCTGGTTGTCTGGTTGTCCATTCAACCAATCAGTGTAATGGGCTAATGATATGCTAAGGCTGCTCAACCACTCACTATGGTATGCAGTGACCACCAGGGGGTAGACACTCTGACTGGCAGGTTAGCTTGCTGCTAGGTTCTGGCTGTTCCAGACTGAGCAAGATGGTCCATACACACCTTGGAGTCCTCCCTCCCTGGCTGGCCAACCTCCCACATCACCTTCCTGGTCCCAATCATGCACACGTGAGGTCCCTCGGTCTAGCCTGCAACCCTCGCAATTCAGCACCCCTCAGGTTTTAGCCCAATCTCAGTCAACACAGGAGCTTCGGCTTGCTGGATGACTTCCGGCGGTGCTGGTGAAGTCGCGGTGATTCCGCTTTGGTGGCAGCAGCAAAATGACCACGCTCCAGGCCTTCACCTGTGTGTGACAACCTGTTCCTCTTCAACAAAATTGACTTGGATCCACTTACAGAAACATAACGGATTCCTTTTTATTTACAGTATCTTGCCCCTTGGCCAGAGTATTTCATTGTTGCGGAGGCACCTGGTGGAGAGTTAATGGGCTATCTTATGGGTAAAGCAGAAGGCTCAGTTGCTAGGGAAGAATGGCATGGGCATGTCACAGCTCTTGTCTGTTGCCCCAGAATTTGACGCCTTGGTTTAGCTGCTAAACTTATGGAGTTATTAGAGGAAATTTCGGAAAGAAAAGGTGGATTTTTTTGTTGATTTCTTTGTAAGAGTATCTAACCAAGTTGCAGTCAACATGTACAAACAGTTGGGCTACAGTGTGTACAGGATGGTCATAGAGGACTATTCTGCCAGCAACGGGGAGCCTGACGAGGATGCTTATGATATGAGAAAAGCACTTTCCAGGGACACTGAGAAGAACTGCACCATACTATTACCTCATCCTGTGAGACCTGAAGACATTGAATAACCATGGGCAGTGGCTCTTAGGTTGATTCTCCAGATACTTTATGGACAATATTATTTTCATTGGATAACATTAGAGTTCTGTTAGAGAAAAGTACTCATTTAGACCTTAAAGACCTCAAGAAAATACTTTAAATTTTATTGTTTCCAGGTAGCGTGATCATACCTATTAAAGCTGTCCACTTTAATAAAATTCAATCAGAAAAGCAGCTAAGTCAGATGGAAACATTCTACTATCATAGTTCATAATGTTCACTATATGCTAGCAGGAAAAAAGCCCCAATCTCCTCCTAAATTCTATGCCTGAGAACCACTGCTGCCTATATATAATTTATTTTATTTTGTATTGAACTATTGCTTGAAGCTTTAAAACCATATTTGAAATTATTAAATCTAAGATGTATAAGAAAAAAACAACAACATAGGAGCTTCCCCCTCGTGATCAGTGTGCTCCCAAAGGGGGAGCACCATCCAGCCAGAAGCCAGGCTCACAGCACAGTGGCAGTGGCAGGAGCCTCTCCTGCCTCTGTGGTGGTTGGGCATCCCCTGAGGACTCCCAGACTGTGAGAGGGCATGGGCTGTGCTGAGGGACACGCCCCTCATAAGTGTACAAGTTTTGTGCACTGGGCCCCTATCTTATAATACATAGATAAGGAAAATGAGAACTGGAGAGATTAAGACCACTCTGTAAGTGCAAGAGTCAGGAATTGAAATCAGCTTACCTGACTCCAAAGTCTGCATTCTCAAACAATTATTAAACATGACACCTGATAAAATGCGGAAATTTGACAGTGTTTTAAGAATCATGTTGTGAGTGTAAGCCAATTTAATTTCATGACTTAAAGCAGGAACCAAATATTTAAGCTAAAGTTATGTTATGCATAGCCACTTAATATAAGGTATTTTACACATTTCATACAATGATTTGAATCTTATGAGGGTTCTCCCTGGCTGCCAGTGTCTTTATTCCTGTGAGTGCTTCTCAGTGTGCAGATAAGAACCGCACTGGGGAGTACTGAAAAAGAAGCAAGTTCTGGGCTCTCACTTGTTTTTTGGTTGGTTTGGGGAGAACTCAGGAAGGAGTATTTTAAGCACTTCTCAGAAGATACTAATGCACATTTAGGGTTGAGAATTGCTGCACACTGATACTAATGTGTAGCCAGGGTTTAGAACTGATAATTAATAAGGATAAGAAAAAACCTATCATAGAGTGCAGTTTTGTGAAATGGTTGCTCAAAATTAGGTCTTGGCTGTGGAAGGTTGTGTTTTTTGGCAAGTGCTTTACTTGCAGGTTATGTTTGTAGATAGCAGATGCCAATACTTATTTATGGAAATGGAGGTGCATATGGAGATTTTTCATCTGAATTGGTCACCAACCCTCCACCATGTACTAAGGGAATACCTGGAGGCAGAACAGGGAATGTTTTATATTATGGGATTGTCCTACTAGGTAAGTAGTTGACCAGTCAAGCACCCAAAATTCTAAGGTTTATCATAATCAAGATAATTTTGTCCCAGAAACCTTGAAAAGCAAGTTTAGCCATACTAACATAGCCATACAAAAATTTAAGTAATGATCTCACAGGACATCTATTTGTCCGCAAGGCAATTTCCATTGAGAATTTCAGAATGAATTGTACACCCCAGTCAGTATTTAACTTGCCAAAAGGTGTTCTTGAATACAAAATGAATTTTTGAAATGTCTTCCCAAATAACTTTTTACTTTTTTGAAAGTGTTGCTGTGAAGACATTTTTTCTGCCAGTTGTTAGAAAAATAACTTGTCTGTTATTTGGTTTTAAAGCTTCAATCAATACACTCTGAGTTCATGGCCTTGGTACCACCGCAGCACACCCGGAAGGGGCCTGTTCTCCTGCCCCCTGAGGATGGAGAAGCATGAAATCAGAGAATGCTTTTCACAGTGCAGAGGAGCCAGCCCATACACCTTTTTCTCATTTGATTAAATAATACGTCAAGACAGCAAAATGTTAAAAGTTTATAGACATTCTGAGAGTAGTAATATTCTTGAAATTAAGGCTTTCATTTTATGTATTTTGCTTGTCTTTTTCTTTTTGAATACCTATACTTCAATTCAGCATATCTTAACCTGGAGATATTCTTACCTAATAATTGGAAGGGACATCCATTATGCTTCTTTTACAAATTTATTGTTCCATTAAAATGAACTATTACTTTCAAGCAGCTTATTACATCTTAATTGAGTAATGGCCACAGCATTGCCTTTTTCATCACGTTGTTCCTTCTGTTTGCTTTATTAAGCTCCAAAGGAGAGTCATCTGAGGAGTTATCAGAATAAGCATGATTTTTGTTTCGGAAACTTGACAAGAGAGAAGTGATGTAGTGGAGTGTTCCAACATTTATCTTCTTGGGAGGTTTAAAAAACTAACTTAGAAAGTCTAATTCACTGGCCAATATAATTTTCTAGCCTGTTTGTGTTTTTGAACTGTCTTTTTCGTTTTTCTCATTTATATGGTTCTAGTTTAAGTTGAATTCTCTATAAAATAATTCTCATTTTTGTTAAAATTCTTAGGAGTACATGAATTACTTCACCCAAATTCAGCATATTTAACTGAATACCGCATACATATAATTGTGGAGGAGCCAGAGTTAAAAACATGTATCTGATTGCCTGTTTATATATTAGAACTTGTAATTTCAACATATAAAATAATAGGTAAGATCTATTATTGAATAATTAATCATCCTATTTTTCACAAATAATGAAACAGTTAAATTTATAAAAATTACCTAAGCCTTTTCTTAACTCAAACAGAAAAAGCTTATATTTGAGGATTTAATAAAAAGTTTTCAGCATTTTATGAATGTGATATATCTACATATAAATCAAAAACATTAGAGAAGCTACTGGTGAAATCATAGGTATTTTTCTTCAATTTTAAAGCAGAATTAAATATCTAATTTCATTGAAATAGCCAGCACTAGATGACTGCCAGTTTAGTCAGAAATTAATATAATTTGCTGCAAAACAATGGAAATGTATTTGCATTTCATTTATGTCTCATTTAGCTTGCCATACACAGTACACTTTTATTTTTGTAGTTTTACAAGTAGTATAACATTTCTGAAACTAAAAATCACAGAAAAGGTCTCCTTTCTCTAATCCTTTTATGTAGCTATTTCTGACAAGAGTTTGTTGCCATATCTCAGAAGCCATGTGAGTGATAAGAAGCAAGACCACGCAGGTGAAGGATCAGAGATAATTTGTACATGATGCATGTTTTTTTAGAGATTTTTTTCTAGTGGAAATTAACTATGTCTGGCCCATTAGTAACATGCTGTGAAGTATTAGAGGAGGCTATTTATCATTCTAAGTCTGACTTTGAAGGAAAAAGGGACCTTGACAACCTACATCAATTCCCCAGAGAGAGTTGGTCACCATCCTCACTGGCATTTTCTTAACTTTCTCACCATTAAAGGAGGTGGGTCTGTCTGGGTGATGAGAGTAGAAGTTGATATTTCAGTTTCCTTAGCACAATAGATGGAAAAAATGTTAGACATATACATTATGTACTGATTAACCCTTTATTTCCAATAGGTGTGTTATAATGTTTCTTTATGATTTTAATGTTTACTTCCCCATCAGCTGGTACTGATCATTTTGAACATATTTTTGCAGGCTTATTTTCATCTGTACATCTTGGTTGAAAAATCTATTCACACATTTTCCCCGAGTTTCACTTATTTTTAAGTTTGGAAAGACCATGATATATTGTTTACACATCCTTTATTAAATGTGCAATTTTTAAATATTTTTCTCCTAGTCTCCAGCTTGTTTTTTCATTTTGTTAACAGTGTGTTTCAAAGGGCAGAAATGTTTTTGTTTTTAATTTTTAAGTCAGATTTGTGAGTTGTTTTTTCATGGCTTGTGCTTTTGGTGCCATATCTAAGACATATTTGCCTGACTCAAGGTCAGAATTAACCTTTGTTTTCTTCTTGAAGCTTGTAGTTTTAGATTTTTACATTTACAAATATGATCCATTTTTGGTTAATTTTGTATCTTGAGCTACATGAAGAACAAAGTTCACTTTATTATATATGAATATTCCGTTTCCTCATACCAGGTATTGGGAAGGCTTTCTTCACTGAATTTCCTTAGCAGTTTTGGTGCAAATCGATTGTCTATATATTTGTGGGTCTGTTTCTGCACTCTCTGTTCTGTTCCATTTATCTGTTTTCCTATCTCAGTGCCAGTAGCTTATCACCATGATTACCTTCACTTTATCATAAGTCTATTATATTAAGTAGTGATCATTCTTTAACTCTGTTTTGTTCTTCTTCCTTCTACCACCAACCTCCAACTTGTTTTGCCTATTGTAGATCCTTTACTTTGCCCTATGAATTTTAAAATCAGTTTGTGTGTTTCTATAAAAAAAAAAAAAAAACAAAACAAAACAACAACAACAACAACAACAAAAAACCACCTAGTGTGATTTTGATTGTGATTGTATTGAATCTGCAGATCAACTTGGGACTTGATTAACAATATTGAGATTTTCAACTCATGATCACAGTACAGGGGTGGACAAAATTAGGGTTACAGTTGTTTATTTGGAAAAAGACAAACTCTGTTCTTTGTTTACGCACAACTATAAACCTATTTTTGCCCATCTTATATATCCCTTCATCTTTTTTAGGGCTGATTTCATTTTTTGTATCAATGCCTTCTAGTTTCCAGTATACATGTTTTGCATTTCCTTTGTTGCATTTATCACTGAGTATTTTATGTTTCAGATGCTATTCTAAATGGTATTCTTTTGTTAGCTTCATGTTTAATTTAGGTATTGTTAGTATATTGAACTAAAGTTAATTTTTACGTATTGATCATATATCCTCCAACCTTGCTAAACTCACTAAATCTAGTAACAATTTAGTAGATTGATTATTTTTTCATAGGTAATATTGTCTACAAATACAGTTTTACTTTTTCCTTTCTTAATCTAGATGCTCTTTTTTGTTGCCTTATTGTGTTTCCTAGAACCTCTGATGGTATGTTGAATAGAAGTGGTGAAGGTGGAGATCCTTGTCTTGTTGTTGTTATGGGTAAAGCATTCAGTCTTTCAATGTTATGTTTTATATTAGCTGCAGGTTGTTGATAGGTCCCTTTCATAGGATAATAAAGTTCCTTCTGCTAATTTTTATTTAACTTACTTTGTCTCTGATCTTTATTCTTTTTTATCTACTTTTGGTTTACATTTTAAAGTGAAAAATGAATGCACTGCTTTGAGAAAAATCTGATTTTCTAATATTTAGTGCTATGAATTCCCATGGTCCATGTACATATGAAAAAACTGTGATTTCTTCTGTTGTTCAGTAGTGTTTTATAAATTTCAAATAAGTGAGGATATTGTTTATATATTCCATATCCTTATTGATTTTCTGTCTTCATTTTAAGTTAATTATTGACAGAATGGTATTAATCTCTGGGTATAATTTTGTATTTGTTCCATCAATTTTTTTTTGTATCTTAAGGATCTTTTATTAGGTGCATAAATATTTAGGACCCGTATTTCCTCTTCAGTAATGGACTGCTTTGGCATTGCGAAATGACCTTCCTGCTCCCTGGTAATGTACTTGACTCTGAAATCTACTTTGTCTTAGCCACCCCAGCTTTCTCTTAACTAGTGTCAGCCTATATCTCTTTCCATCATATGATTGATTTCTTTATATTTAAAATATCTTTATTTTAAATGTATTATTTTGTTCCATCATCATTTATCCCCTCTATGTCATCTTCCCCCTCCATCCACCCCCTACTCCCTACAGTCACCACAGTGTTGTCCATGTCCATGAATTCTCGCACTTTTTCTTTTTTGCTCTGTCCCTCTATCCAATACCCTCCCCCCAAAAGCAGTCTGCCTGCATTCTATATAGGAATCTATTTTGTTCCATAGTTCAGGGTTTGTTTGATTTTTTTTCATTAAATTCCACATATGAATGAAATCATATGGCACTTGTCTTTCCCTGATTGGCTTATTTCACTTATCATAATTTCTCCAGATCCATCCATGCTGTCCACAAAGGGTAACATTTTATTTCTGTTACAACACAGTACTGTTCCTTTGTGTGAGTGTGCCACAATTTTTTAACCACTCATCTACTGATGGACACATAGGCTGGCTTCCAAATATTGGCTATCCTATCTAATAAAGAGGGAGTATGCAAATTGGCCATCACGCCATAACAAGATGGCTGCACCCACAGCAGAGGCCAGGTTCTTGTAAGGAACCTTAACAAGCAATCAGCAGGGATATGAGGCTGCATGGCACTGGGCCGGGGTAGGGGACCTGAGGCTGCACCCTTTGTCTGGTGGGGCTTTACAGGGGACCTCATACCATGCCCCCTGCTCTGGCACCAGGCCAGGAGACCTGAGACCATGCCCCATGCCCGGTGCCAGGCCATGGGACCTGAGGTTGCACGCCCAGTTCGGCAGGGCTAGAAGGTGACCCCAGGCCACACCCCCACCTGCAGCACTTGACAGGGGACCTCAAGGTGCAGCCCCTATCCCGGCCCAGCCCAGGGGACCTCAGGCCATGCACTCTGCCCCAGTGCTGGGCTAGAGGACCCTGAGACTGTGTCCCCCTCCTGGTAGCGTCAAGATGAACCCCCCAGCCGAGGCCGGCAGACCTCACCCCAGGCAACCTGAGGTGGGTCCTCCACCCGGCGCGGCTGGATGGGGTTGGGGCTGGCTGGGGCTGGATCTAGCCCAATGAGGGTGGGGCCACCCGGGTCTGGGTCTCACGCGATTTCGAGGTGCACATGAGTAGGCAGAGACTTGACTCTGGTTCCCATGGCGTGCCCCAGACTCTGACAGGAGGAAGATTTTCATATACATTTTACTAATTTTCTTTCATTGCTGACACTTCTGTTATAGAGAACTAGTGGCCTGGTGCATGGAATTTGTGCACTGGGGGGGGGGGGGGGCGTGGAGTGGGGTGTGTCCCTTAGCCTGGCCTGCATCCTGTCTAATCTAGTTTAGGCCCTGTGGGATCGGGCCTAAACTAGCAATCAGACAACCCCCTCATAATCCGGGACTTCTGGCTTCTAACTGCTCACCAGCCTGCCTGCTTGATCTCCCCTAACCACTCTGCCTGCTGGCCTGCGTGCCCCCAACTGCACCCCCTGCCAACCTGATCACCCCTAACCGCCCTCCCCTCCTGACCTGATCACCCATAACTGCCTCTGCCTCGGCTCCACCACCATGGCTTTGTCCGGAAGGACATCTGGAATATCTCATGGTCTAATTAGCATATTGCCCTTTTATTAATATAGATAGGATATGACATACTGCCATAACTACAATGTATCTACCAATATTACCTATGAGAATACGTACTTCATGAGATAGGAAAGCATCTAATACATTATATTGTATATGTTGTAAGTAGGAGGAAATACAGTATTTTTAGCAATAGTATACACCCTGTGACTTCCCTTTCTGATCTGGGAATGGTTCCCAGGTCTTTGAACATTTCCTGACCCCTAATGTATTTTTTTTTTTTTGCCATTCAGTGTAATTTTATTTTCTGTTTATTGCACATGATTTGAGGTCTTTAATTTCTAACCACCAAAGATTCAAAGGACTATTTTTTTCCATGAATTTTAACATTAACATTAGTGAATTCATGTATTCATGTGTTTTTATTGTAAACATCTGAATTATTCACATTGTCATAGATCCTGAACTCATAAGCATGGACCATGCACAGGCTGGCAGCAAGCCAGCAAGCAAACTGACACTCTGTATAAGGAGAAAAGTCATAGCATAACATTTAATGTCCGACTTTAATTCATATACTATCGGGGACTCAACTGCTTGGTTGGTGATGGGGTTGATTATTGGGAGAGTTATTCCTGAAATAATTAAGGAAAGGGGTGCTCAATCCTTCTTCTTGGTTGCTTGCTCCTCCCCAGACCCTTCATCTCTTTGGGCAGCTTCTCCTCAGCTTCTTGGGCCCCGTGCAGTGGCGGAATGGCCACCCGGGACCGCTGGGGCCACCCAGGAATGCCAGTCCCAGGAAGCCCCACCCCTCGCATCTCCGCCCCTCACCTCACATGTGCCTCAGCCCCGCCCCCCTCTCCTGATTGGCTGGTAGCATAGTGAAGGTACAATCACATTTGCATTTTACTCTTTTATTAGATAGGATGGGCAAATAGCAATATTAAAATATTTTTTCTAATTAATTCACTTTTAATGTGCATGAATTTCATGTACCTGGTCACTAACCTATCTAATAAAAGAGTAATATGAAAATTTGACTGTACCTTCACCACACTCACCAGCCACTCCCACCAGCCAATCAGGAGCAAATTATGCAAATAAACCCCAAACAAGATGGCTGCTGCCACTGAGAGCAAGAAGGAGGCTTGGATTTCCCCGGCAACGGAGGAAGCCAAGCTTTCCGCCTGCCTTTGCCGACCTAGGCCTCAATGGTACAAAGTTTCAATAAAAAAATATATATATGTGAAAGACAGCCACAGAGCTGGAGAGAGAAGAGGCTAGAGCCTAGCCCTCCACTCTAGGCTACAAAGTTTCAAACAGAAATGGCTGTTGCCATGGAGTGAGCAGAAGGCTTGGCTGCGCTCTAGGCTACAAAGTTTCAATTGTAGAACATAAATTAATTTCAGATCCCAAGGCCTCCATTTGGGTCGCTGGGGGTGTGGACGTCCTGCAAGCCACCATAGGCCCCTGGCCCAGGCCACCCCATGCCCTAAGGGAACCTCCACCCCGATCCAGGACACCCTTCAGGGCAAACCAGCTGGCCCCCACCCATGCACCAGGCCTCTGTCCTATCTAATAAAAGAGTAATACACAGATTGACCATCAGCTCAACACACAAGAGGGCTGCCTCCATGTGGTCAAAGATCCTGCCCCCATGTGGACACAAGATGGCCA
This sequence comes from Antrozous pallidus, assembly GCA_027563665.1. Taxonomy (NCBI): domain Eukaryota; kingdom Metazoa; phylum Chordata; class Mammalia; order Chiroptera; family Vespertilionidae; genus Antrozous; species Antrozous pallidus. The sequence goes on along the minus strand of CM050521.1, from coordinate 15,787,264 downwards.
CCACAAGATAGCCAGCAGGGGAGAGCCATTTGGAGGTTCCAGACCTGCAAGGGAGGGCAGTTGTGGACCATCAGGCCATCAGGAAAGGGCAGTTGGGAGGGACCAGGCCGGCAGAGGAGGGAAGCTGAGGACAAACAGGCTGGCAGGGGAGCAGTTAGACATCGATCAGGCTGGCAGGGTGGTGGTTAGGGAGTGATCAGGCTGGCAGGCAGAAGTGGTTAGGGGCAATCAGGGAGGCAGACAAGTGAGCAGTTTGGAGCCAGCAGTCCTGCGTTGTGAGAAGGATGTCCGACTGCCTATCGGACCTAAACGGGCAGTTGGACATCCCTTGAGGGGTCCCAGATTGGAGAGGTGCAAGCTGGGCTGAGGGACACCCCCCCAACCCCCATACACAAATTTCATGCACCTGGCCTCTAGTTGTAAATAATGCTCCAATGAATATAAGGGTACATATAATTTCTTTCAAATTAGTGTTTTGGGTTTCTTTGGATAAATTCTCAGAAATGGAATTGCTGGTTCATAAGACAGTTCCATTTTTAATTTTTTGAGCTAACTCCATACTGCTTTCCACAGTGGCAGTCCACAGTTTGCATTCCCACCAACATTGCATGAGAGTTCCCTTTTCTCCACATTCTTTCCAGCATTTACTGTTTATTGATTTATTGATCATCGCCATTCTAGCAGAATTGAGGTGATATCTCATTGTGGTTTTAATTTGAATTCCTCGGATGATTAGTGATATTGAGCATCTTTTCATATGTCTAATGGCCAGCTGTATGTCCTCTTTAGAGAAGTGTCTATTCAGGTCTTTTGCCCATTTTTTAAATTGGATTGCTTGGGTCTTTTGTTGTTGAGCTATATAAGTTCTTTATAAATTTTGGATATTAATCTCTTATCAGATGTATCATTGACGAATATGTTCTCCCATTCAGCAGATTGTCTTTTTATTTTGATAATGGTTTCCTTTGATATTCAGAAACTCTTTCGTTTGATTAGTCTCATTTGTTTATTTTTCCTTTTGTTTTCCTTGCCTAAGGAGGTATAGCAGAGAAAATATTGCTACAAGAGATGTCTGAGATTTTACTATGTCTTACACTAGGATTTTAATGGTGTTAAGTCTTAATATTTAAGCCTTTAATCTATTTTGAGTTTATTTTTTTGGGTGCTGTGAAAAAAGGTGGTCTAGTTTCATTTTTCCCAGCACCTTTTATTGAATGGACTATTTTTAGCCCATTGCTTATTTTTGCCTCCTTTGTCAAATATTAATCGACTATATAAGGTATGGATTTATTCTTAGGCTTTCTATTTTGTTCCATTGATCTATATGTCTATTGGTTTTTTTTTTTTTTATTTCTTAAAGTATTACAAATAGTAGTACATACGTTTCCTTTTTTCTTTTCCCCTCCTTGACCTCCCCCCAGCTTTCCCAACCCCCGAGCACATGCCCTCATCTGCATCCTCCCATCCCCCAGTATCTTGTGTCCTATGATTATGCTTTCATGCATGTATACAAGTCCTTTGGTTGATCTCTTACAGCGCCCTCCCCCCAACCTCCCCTGCCTTCCCGCTGTAGTCCAACAGTCTGTCCCATGCTTCTTTGCCTCTGTATCTATTTTTATTTCCCCTGTTTCTTTTCTTCAAAAAATCTTGCCTCTGCAGACTAGAAATAAACATATTAGCACAAGAAATGTTTGAGACCCAATTTCAATGACCAACAGTTCTGAGTCCCAGTTTCAATGTCAAACTGTTCCTTATATGTCTGTTTTTTATGCCGTTTCCATACTGTTTTCATTACTATGGCCATGTAGTATAGTTGATATCAGATGGAGTGATTCCTTAAAATTTGTTATTCTTTCTAAAGGTTGTTGTTGCTACTGTATTCTGGGTCTTTTGTGGTTCTATAAAAATTTTCAAACATTTTTTCTAGTTGTGTAAAATATTCCATTGTTATCTTGAAAGGAATTGTGTTGAATCTGTAGATTGATTTGGATAGTATGGACATTTTAATCACACTAATTCTTCCTACCCATGAATCAGGTATATGCTTCCACTTAATTTGTATCTTCCTCAATTTCTTTCCTCAGTGTCTTATTGAGACACTGAATTTTATGAGTACAGATCTTTTACATCCTTGGTTAAACTTATTCCTAGGTATTTTATTCTTCCTGAAGCAATTGTGAATAGTATTGGTTTTTTTAAGTTTCTTTTTCTCATAGTTTATCGTTGGTGTATAAAAATGCAACTGATTTATGGATATTTATTTTGTGTCCTGTTACTTTACTGAATTCATTGATCAGTTCTAGTTTTTTTGTTTGTTTGTTTGTTTGTGTGTGTGTGGAATCTTTAGGGTTCTCTATATAATATCATGAAACATATGTCATTTTTTAACCAATGTCACCCCAATAAATTTAATTTTTAAAAAAGAATATCCACCTTTACTATTTTTTGCACCTGTACCTAAAAGCTATCTACTTTTATTTCCTGCTAGTTTTTATTGCATGTGATCTATGAGTCCAAAAAATAAAGTCCTTAGGTCAAAGGCACCAGATTCTAATTAGCTGCCTGTTGAGTGTCACAAACTAAAAGGCTAGAAACCTCTTTCTAGAAGTCATTGATTCTTGAGGCTCTGCCATGAAGACATGAGAAGTCACTTAACCTCTCTCCCTCTGCCCTGACCTTTATTCCCCCACCACCCTTCCATCTTATTGCATATTTTCTGAATTCATTCAATTTTTTGAAGCATGTGAAATGTGTCACCAATATTTCTCAACTTCATACTCTTCTTTCTGCTTTTCTTTTTTATTATTTAAATGATTACTGACTAGTTTGCCACATATGTATTTGAAATTGGAAAGTTTTTCCCGAGTTTTATCATTTTAGCAAATTGTTAGGCTGTGATTACTGTAAGAACCATAGATTTCTTTTTCAAATGAAGAATAAGAATTAATTTTCCTTTTCAAAGTGGTAGTTGGTTTTTAATATAAATAATAATACTTATCCATAAATTAGTCAGTCCTAAAACATTTTGCTATACAATTAGTTCATGTTTTTCAGTTTTAGGATGCAGCTGAAGTTATTAAAATTTAGATACTGTACATAACTTCCTCCTTTCCATCTTTCCATCATGTATTACGGATTGACAGAAATAAAATTGACTTGGCTTTAAGAATTCTTATGGTACTTAATGACCAAAGAGTAAGAACAATGTCAATTTAGTTAACCTAATGTTTGTGAAACAACTAATGGAATAATGTGTGGGGTTAGGGAGGGGATGTAAAATTGCAAGTGTCTGTTATTTACTTGAAGTAATTTTTCTTATAGGTATAATTTAACTTCAATGTTAAGTTATTTACATAACAAGAGTAATGCCTACTTTTAAGGATGATCTGAAAATTAATTTAAATTTTGGAAAACACTCTGAGACACTCAGTTGAAAGGTTCTCAGTAAATACAATGCCATATAACACAAATAGTAAAAAGAAACATGATAAAGTTACTTGTGCAGTGCGCTCATAGAAACTGTCTTGGTAAGGAAATACGACGGTTATTGCTATTCTTAATTTATGGCTGAGGGAAATAAAAAATAATAAATAGGCTTTCCTATCTAGATAAGTCTTTAAAAATACAGACATAGCTGTGATGGAATATATGCTGCATCCAAGGAGAAATATGAAATTGATATCTTACAAGCAATAAAACTAAAATGTAAAGATGAATAAAGGCCAAAACTTTTAATTGAATCATGACAAAAATACAATGACCAACTTGAATATGTTTTTCAAAATCTTCAAGAGAAGATTTTGACAAAGAAGAAATAATTCTTGATCATTTGGGTATATGGAATTTGTTGGAAATATATGCATGATTGTGTTCATTCTAGTAACAAAACTATTCAGCCTCATTGTTCATCCATTAACAAATGTTTTGATTCATGATAAAGAAATTAAAGACATTGTTTAACTAAGTGAAAAAATTTAACAAAGTGAGAAAAAAATGTTTCAAATGATTTCATACAAGCATAATGCTTTAGGAATATGAGAGAAATCTCACATACACATACAAACATGTAAAACCTTTCATTAAAGTAATCAGGCAAAGCTAATGATAAAAATGTATATGTAAATATGTCTTTGAATTACAGATTTAGTGGAAATATGAAAGGTAAACTTAGTCTTTTTTACTATCAAATCTCAGCTTTTAGTGTTCTTTTATTATCCAGTTTCAGTTTTTATTGTTTGTGTATTAATTTCCTATTGAACTTTAACAAGTTGCTAAAAACTAGTGGCTTAAACATCACAAATTTATTATCTGACAGTCGGAGAGATCAAAAGTCCAAAATGAATCTCAGTGGGCTAAAATCAAGGAGTTGGCAGGGTTGTATTCCTTTCTGGAAGATCTAAGGGAAAATGCAATTTTTACCGTTTCCAGCTACTAGAAGCTGCCAGTATTCCTTGGTTCATGACCCCCTTCTGTTTCCAATGCTTAGCAATGTTCAGCATTTCTCACAGACATTCCAACACTCACTCTTCTGCCTTCCTTTTCAACGCCTAAGAACCTGGTGGTTGGATTGGGCCCACTGGGGAAATCTAGGATAATCTTCATCTAATTAGCAACCTTAATTACATCTGCTACCTCAATTCCCCTCATGTCAAATAACATATTTACAGGTTCTGGAAATTAGGACATAGGCATCTTTGAGAAACTTATTTTACCTATCACAGTCCAGAAATGGAAAGATGAGAGTTTCATACATTTTTAGAGACTGGCAAGTAAATGGCATCTGAATTCTTGCATTTACTACTGTCATTTTCCAAATTTTGGTTTTATTTCAGTTGGCAGGACTTTTTCTCTTTTTACTTCAGTGAAATAAAAATTTTACATTTGCATTTTTCTAATTTCTCTATTCATCAGGTCAGTCAACCAACTAACCAAGCAAACAAAAATATGTCTACTATAGTATATGAAGGGAACCCTGGTGAAAACAAATGGCTTAATTAAAGATACTGGCTTAACTTACCCTATGAGCTATAGAATAGCTTCTGCCCTCAAGTAGCATACTCTGCTAAATGCATTCTAAGAGCCCCTTCATACAATGATTCATTTTTAAGTAGAGATGTCAAAAAGATTTGGGAATAATTTTATACACCTTTGATTTTCTTTTCCATGGCCTTTCCTCAGTCCCTATCATGCAACTAACAAAACTTTTAATCTCTTTTAATAAGCTAATGCCAAAAAAAAGTATATAATTAAGATAAACTTTCCCTTTTTCCCTTTTTACTCAGTTTCTTTTTCTTTTTGTAAAAGACCTCATAAAAAGTGTACTGTGTACTTTGTGTAGTTCTGTCAGGTCAGGAAAACATTTAGTAAGGGTTTGGAAGTTTGATCAATTTCATATTGTAAATTCCAGGATTCTTCCCCGCTTTCAAAATAAAGGAAACTGAATTTAGCCCACAGACAATAGAGTTGACAGAAGACTTATTGCTAATCTTTCAGTATACAAAAGAGCATTGTGTTAGTGAGAGTGAGCAGGTGTTCTTTGTTTCAACTAAGTAGGACAGGGGGCATTGATATTAAATCAAAGAAGAAGTAATTTAAGCAACCCCAAGTATATTGAACACTGGAAAATGTTACGAAAAGGGCTGCAGATTTCTCTCTGAAAAATTATCCAATTCATCTTTCCACACACTGAAAATATAGGGCTCTGATAGTAAAGAAAATATATGCTAGTTTTTAACTTCGTATATAATATCCTAAATTATAAAGAGCTAATATGCTAATTAGACTGAACAGCAGAACGGCCTTCCAGAATTACCAGTGGGCAGGGGGCAGGGCCACAGCCCATGTGGCTGGGGCTGCAAAGGTCTACCCTTGCAAGAATTTAATGCATATGGCCTCTAGTGTGCTAAATAAAAATTTACTGAAATGAAGTAAATTCAGTTAGTCCTTTCAAAGCACACACTCTCTCAAGGTCCTAACTCTCAAGGAGGAATTTGAAAGGTTAGTAAGAAACAGTCACTGTGAATCTTTGCTAAACTATAAAAACTCTTGTCAGTTGATTGAGAAAGAGAAAGATGTAAACTGAATCAAGGTTTCTCATAGAAATACTTATACTCATCTGGAGAGATGTTCATGTGGCCATTTCCTTAAAATATCCGCTGTCTCAAGGATATCCACTTACCAGCAAAAATGATTTTTAATCACAAATTGAAACAGTATTCCAGCTGATAACATTATTAATTCCTTCTTATTCCATTTTAAGGATATATTTTTAATGCCAATTCACCTATTATTTGAATGTTAGACTGTCTGGCCACACACTGAGTCTTATGATTCTCACAGCTCAGTAGGAGGGCATTATTCTTTACTTAAAATAATGAAAATTTGATTTTCATTTATTGGCTTAAAAGAATCTTTTGGCTGCATGTTACGGGATGCCCTGCAAACTAAACACATTCTTTTACAGTCTATTCCTAGACTTCTTTATTGGTCTCATCCATCAATAAAACCTTCTCATTTCCTTAACCTTTTCAACCTACCAAGTCAGATCCTCATTCTGCTCTGCCTTTGAACACAAGGTTCCTTCTTTCTAGCTAACGTGATCTTGTCTGTCTTGCCCAGTCTTGCTCATGTGAGAATTAAGTGAAGTCTTCCCCTATTCCTCAGACAGATTTCTTCATCAAGCCATTGTAGTCTGACCTCACCTAAATTTTCTCTTGCTGGAGATCTCTCATGACTTCTATTTTAAGCCAAGCAATAGCCTTCCTGCTCTGACTACCATCTGGCCAGTTTCTACTCCCTGAAACACAGCCAACCTTGAATATAGTATACCACAACCTCCCTGTTTTTCATCTGCTTCCTTGGCCTCCGGTCTCAGTTACAGAGTTCTTTTCCTTTTCCTAATCCTTAAAAGTTATGTTCCATGGGGTTCTCTCTCCTTATCTTTCGATGAGATATATAATTGACATGGCAGAAAATGTAATGAGCATTTGTATTGGTTCAAGTTCTTTTCATGGCAAACAGTGGAAACTGACTGAGGGTCAGCTCAGGGAACAAAGAGTTGATCTGTCTGGCTTGGAGGAAGGCTTTGAGAACTAAAGGTAGTGGTGAGAATGTCAGCATCAGGATGGTGTGCCCTTTTCTGGGGTGCCACTCTTAAAATGGTTCCCTGGAAGTGGCCTCAGGTATTTATGTCTCAGTCTCTTCCCATGTGTTTGGCTTTGTAAATCGTATGTGTTCTTTTAGGTTCCCAAATGAAACAGTCATTCTTCTATGTGAGTCTGTCCTGATTCCTTGAAGAATTGCTCATCATACTCATCTTTGAGATAGAATTTTACCAGATGTGTCTCTCTATTATCTTACTATAAGACCACAGTACAATTGTTTTGCTTCCTCTAGGCTGCTTATGGGAAAAGGCAGAGAATAGTTTAACTACACCTAGAACTTACCTAGCCCCTCTCAGTTCTTCTAGATCCCCCACCCCCTAGTTTTTTGGTCTTTCAGGTCTTTGTTAAATAATTTAGAAAGACATGTATTTATAGGTCACAATGTTTAATTACTTTTATATTCATACAAATGCATGTGGTTTGGCTTTAAGTAATTTATCTAAATAGGAAGGGAAACAGTGAAGAGGTGCCTGCTTGCTCAAGTATATTTAATTTTTTTAATTCACCCTCATTTATTTATTTACTTGTTTATTTATTTATGGGATTTAAATTCATTTTTTATAATGTAACAACTTTATATTTTTTAAAATTTTCATTTAAATTCTTTATTGTTTAACGTATTAGATGAGTCTCCTTTTCCCCCATTGACCTCTCCCTGGTCACTCCCATCCCCACCCCCAAGCACAAGCCCTCGCCTTCCTACTGTCTGTGTCCATTGGTTTTGCTCATATGCATGCATACAAGTCCTTTGGTTGATCTCTTACCCTCATAACCCCTGCCTTCCCTCATAGGTTGTATAGTCTGTTCGATGCTTCTGTGTCACTGGTTCTATTTTTGTTCATCAATGAGGTACCATCTCACTCCTATCAGAATGGCTAGGATCAACAAATTAACAAAGGACAAGTACTGGTGAGGATTTGGAGAAAAAGGAACCCTCTTGCACTGCTGGTGGGAATGCAGACTGGTGCAGCCACTGTGGAGAAGAGTAGGGCATTTCCTCAAAAAATTAAAAATGGAACTTCCTTTTGACTCAGGAATCCCACTTCTAAGAATATATCCCAAGAAAACAGAAACACCAGTCAGAAAAGATATATGCACCCCTATGTCCATAGGAGCACAATTTACAATAGCTAAGATTTGGAAACAGCATAAGTGCCCATCGGCAGATGAGTGGATTAGAAAACTGTGATTCATCTATACAATGAAATACTATGCTGCTGTAAAAAAAAAAAAAAAAGCTTACCATTTGCAGCAGCATGGATGGAACTAGAGAGCATTATGCTAAGTGAAATAAGCCAGTCAGAGAAAGATATCTCATGATCTCACCCATTTGTGGAATATGATGAACAACATAAATTTAAATTGTTTTTTGTTTAATGTATTACATAAATCTCCTTTTAAGAGAAAGATCTTTCTGGACCTCATATGCTCTAAATATTATGAATATACATATACTCACACTTCATTTTTAAGTTTTTTTCTCCCTGTAAATTAAATTTGACAGAATTTTAAACAAAATCTAAAAAACCATTTCATATTTTTCATTACACCTTAGCAAAAATGACAAGCAGTGTTGACATTTTATTATGAAGAAGATACATCGGCTCTCAATTTAAGATAAGAAATCATAAAATGTGTTGTCATGCTAAGTGATAAGACATTTAAAGTGTTGCTGATAAAAATAAAATAGAAGACTGAGTGTGAATAGAAAGGTTAAGATAAAAGGATAGAAAAAAAATATGCTGCTAAGTAATATAAGAAGCTAACTATTTTGTACAGAGATATAATTTAACTTAGATGCAAACCTATAATACATAAGAATCCTTAGTAAATTTTTATATTTTAAATATTTTAATTGTACAGTCAACCTTAGACACACCTCTTTGAATATGAACTAAGTTTTGTGAAACAGAACTATTTACCATGAAATAAAATTCTTCAAGCACCTATTTACTTGTAAAAAACTTATAAAGCAAAACTCTGTTAATGTACTACTGAAGATACTGCCAAATGCTGTAACAAACAAATGGCATCATTTCATTCATTTAAAACAATAGCACCTATGTAACAGATTAGTATGGGTGTCCCTGCTAGATGGGTAGATTTCCTTCACATGGTGGGTGACCTGGGGCTCTGCTTTTTCATTTTATGGCTCTCTCATTTCCTAGAGCGTTGGAGTCCTCTGCATTTGGCTAGCAGTTTAGTAAAGAAGTAAGAAGAAGGCATGTCTGTATTTTAATCATCTTTCCCCCAAAGGGACACTTACCAGTTCTCTTCAGATTCCATTAGCTTGAACCATGTCCCTACTTAGATGCAAGGGGAGCTGGAGAATACGGCCCTGGGCTGACTGTGCTTCCCAGCAGCAGTTCTGCACTAGTGGAAGCATGATTCCCGATAGCCAGTTAGATGACCTGCCATAGTTCACCCCTGTAGCCAAGGATACCAACTGTGTTACCCTGTCTCCTACACATATGTTGGCTTCAACTCAAGGGAAACAACCCACAGTCTCATCCTGTCCTTGCATCCATCCAGTCCAAAGTCCAACATCTCTCCCTCGGGTCCAGCTGTGGGCTCTTTGCAGCCTCAGGACCTAGGCACTGAAGTCCAAGTTAACTGTCCATGGCTCCACCTCCCCTCCTCGCCTCTCCTAGCACAAATCCCATACACCACGGTGAGGCAGGGCCAGGAGGGTGACAACTAAGGCTCCCGTTTGAATAACGGTGGAGTGGAAAGTACATAGGGATGACTGTCAGTGACAGCAGTGAGAGCCTGTCGTGGCAGGCACTGTGAAGACACACTGGCAGTGTTCGTGTTCACTTGGTTAAAGAACTCCTTTGTCCTTTATTCTCCTTGACCCTTTGGGCTACCTACAAGGAGAGCTTCTTCCTTGACCTGTTATCATCCATGGCTACGTCATGTAAAGGACTGTGACCACTTTCTGCTTGTGCCATTTGGGAACCTGAAAGCTAGCTTATAGGACATATTTAAGGTTACGTTTGGGGTTTATTTGCCAGTACAGTTCTTTTGAAACAGTGGATTTAGAAACACTAGCAATAATAAATCTGTGATATACAGGAATAATTCGTATCTATGAACCTCTGTTTGTTACATGTGGCAGTGTTTATAACTTTATCAGTCAGCGACTGTCCAGAAAAATGAGACAATTCCAGGTCTTTCCAATGGAGAAAATTTAACACAGGAATTAGCTACATAGGTAATAGAACAGAGAAGGCAAACAAATGATGCTGAATAAACTCAGACACTAATGAAATCAGAAAACTGCTATAACCCCTAGGGACAGAAGGGCAATAGGAGGAAGTAATATTACCAGATATTACCTGAGCTCTTAGATCTGATAAGAAGGGTATGTGAGCTCTTTGAGAGTCTGAGCCATTTATATATTTTTGTGTGTCTCCACATCATGAGCACTCAAATGTTTGTTTATTTGAACAGAGATAAGTAGCAAATCTTTCCACCAACTTCATTTAGAATTGCCCATCAGAGACCTGAAATGTGGCTGAAATGATGGCATTCAATCCTGGGATGATCCTTCATTAGCAGTTCAGCTGCAATTAGTTATTTTGGGGCCTTGTTTAGTTAACCCATCATTGGCATTTAGAGATGAGAAATTATCAGAAGTTTTAATTTAATATTCCCTTCCTGTAAAAGACTTTTAGAATTTGGAACAAAACCAATTTTTGTATAAATATAGAAAGGAGAATTACAAAGGAATAAAGTTTCCTGTCAAAATACTTTGAAAGAAAGAAAGGAGGGAGGGAAGGAAGGAGGGAAGGAGGGAAGGAGGGAGGGAGGGAGGGGAGGAGAGGGGAGAGAGGGGAGAGGAAGGTGGTTTTCTGGAATGGCTGTGGCAAGTAGCAGCAATAGCTCCAAAAGATATCTAGCTCTTCTTCTTTGATTATTTTTAGGACTCATCTACTAAACTGGTAATGATATCCCTTTGTCTACTGGTTTGAGCCAAAAAGTTTCAACTTACTTTCATTTGCTGTTATTTAAGAAGGAATCTGTAAAATATTACATTGGATATTTTAGCAGTCAAAAAAAGGAACTTATTCTAGAATGTGATCATAATTTTTCAAAACATAACAATTGCCATTTAATCTGTTCTTAGATGTGCCTTTATATGCTGAAGGGTACAAATATGCTGGATTCAATTTAGCTGTGGCTTTTAGAACAGGCTTAAGAAAAGTCTCAAAATAGTAGGTACATTTAACAACTTGGGAGTTGAGAATAGTTTGAGAAGCTTTTTGGACTGTGTTGCCTTTCCTAGAGAGAAAAAGAGCCTCGCTTGAAGATTTCTCAGTGAATATTCCACTTATACATAAAAATGGAGAATTATTTTTTTTTTTTGGCAGAGCACATCAAAGTCAACTGTCAGGTTGTACTTTAGCACCATAGACCCATACCTGAGCATGTTAGAATTCTCCCCTTTATATAGAAATGTCAGGCTTACTTACTGTTCACATTGGTTTGAAGTGAGAAATATTTAAAATACAGTGCACTGCGTGTCATTTTTTTTCTTTCAGAAACTAGTGCTCCCATTTTAAAATACCCCGAAGGCTTGGGAATTGGCTGTGTCTAAATGGTATCATGACTGACTTAAAAGGGGAAAAGGCATTGCTCAATCTGTTTGGCACCTCACATCTGAAGAGGAAGCTTTTCCTTCTTGGGGTGGCTTTGGGGTATTGCGAAGTAATCACTTGGTAATTTGGCAGTTTTATCAAAAATAATTACTTTGTTTTAATCATTATAGTATCATCTTTATAGTTTTGAAAACATGTAATCGGGGACGGAAATTCCTCTTTGATATTGACCTAGAGCAAAAAAATGTGCTATGCTCAGTCTCTTCTACCTCTAATTGAGTTGATTTTCTTTAATACTGTTTCACAGTGAAAATATTAAAACACGAGGAGTACTTTTGCTGCTTAAAATAATTGGTTTTTCTTTTTAAGCATGCTACCTGTAATTTCAAAGCATATTTCTTTCTGAACTTCTTAGCCCTGAGGAGTTTGGAGTGTTCTTGAAATTATAGGTGTCTATTAAGTATTTTTAAACTGTCAATTCAACTGTTGTCATGGTGCTAATAATTCATTATGAAGTGATACAGGAAGAAAACTTGTGTTTTGGTTTGTTTGTTTTTTAATCCTCACCAGAGAATATGTTTTTATTGATTTTTAGAGAGAGATGAAGGGTGGATAGAGAGAAACACCAGAATGAGAGAGGAAAACATCAATTGACCATCTTCCGTATGCACCCCAACCTGGGATGGAACCCACTACCTAGTAATATGCCTTAACCAGGATTTGAACCAGCAACATTTTGGTGTAGGGGATGACGCTCCAACCAATTTAGCCACCTGGCCAGGACAAGAAGAAAACTTATGTGATAATATGAAAACACATATTTGTCAAGAAGATAAATGAGTCTGTGTTGAACCTATCTGCTATGGTGGGAGTGAAATGGTGTATTAGGCAGGTGTATTTTGGCATGGCACCTGCTTTTCAAACAGGAAAATGAACAAAAAAAGACTTCAGTTCCAACCCTTAGACACTTTGTATTATGCACTTACATGTTTTCTTTTTTGTCTCCTACAGGTGATATTGTACCCAACTTCCAATAGCTCCAAGTCAGCTGAGTTTCACCGAATGATAGTTCCAAAAAATAGCCAGGATTCTGACTTAAAAATCAAATTGGCAGTGCGAATGGATAAACCCCCACATATGAAACATAGTGGGTGAGTGTATACTTGATTTTTTTCTGTTGAATTATTGGATTTCATTTCAGTGTATCACTTTTGACAGGATATCAGGCTTTAAAATGGATTTCTCCCCACCCCCACCTCCGCCAATGACATACACAGGTAACTTAATTTTTTAAACCTGTGGACACCTTCGAAGCCAAGTATATATGGTTATTTAGTCAGTACAACTGTTTGCATTGCTAACATAATATTGGCACTCGATTGCATTGGTATTACACATCACATTGATTGACAAAGAACAGTGATATATGGAGATAATGTCTAAGTAATATTTCTCAAGATACAATACTGGTTGGAACAAGCTTCACATTCAGGTCTAAATTAAGATGTGGTTCAGGTATAACTCAGGAGCCTGTATACATTTTGATAGGTAAGATCCAACGTGGGCTTGAAAAAGTAAATCCATGAAGGAAACAGAAGTGCGGGGGGCTGCCTCCTGGGGTTGCCACGGGGCAGTCATCTGGGCCAGGGCTGGCTTTCCCTTGTTGCTGGTGAGGTAACAGAGCTGAACGCATGAGTACAATAAAACAGATTTTTTAAAAACCCAGATCTTTCTCAGGTTAACACTTCAGGACTCACTACAACCAAATCCCAACATAGGGGTGTGAGCCATTAGGAAAGAATGTGACCATGTTTCTTAAGTGGGTGGGCAATGTATGTAGAATCAGAACTAATCTCACAGAGCACAACAGTAATCTGGGTAGCTCACATTATAATCTCTTTAATGTATAATGCAAAGTAAAGATTGCAGCTCAGTTCATAATGCAGTTGTAATTCCTGGGATTTAATATTTAGAATTCTTTCACCACCCATCTGCCTGCTCACCCCTGATGGATGCAGCAGTGTGTCTTGAGCACTTACTCTGTTGAAACCAGAGCAGACCTCAGTGAGATACCGAGTGAGGCCTACAAGAACTGACTCATCAGGGATTCAAGCTCGTCTACAAATAATTCTTACACTGAGTCATAAGTGCTGTAAGGGAGGACTGAGAACTGGGAGACATCCACATGGTTCCAGCTGCAGTTAGTCCTGAAAAATCTCATAAGACAGCTGGCCTTTGAGATGAATTCTGACCTGTTAAATCAGCAGCTGAGCAGTGGGGAGGAAGGGCATTCCAGTCACATGACAGAGCATGTATGTAAGCAGGAGTTGTGGGTCATAATGTCACATGACACAGCATGTTCATGGGTGGGAGTTGCAGATGATAATGACAAGTTTGGTGCAAATTTGAGACTAGGGAGTGTTACTACTTCTCTAAAGTGATGTAGCATAATTAAGAATATTATAATTTTCTTAATATTCTTAATTATAGTGTGTAATGGCCATTCACAAATTATTTAAAACCAGTGTTTGGGCATAATGATAACGATCAACCAAATGGAAAGCTTCCAACATTGCTGTAATAGAATTTATCCCTGTGGGTGGGGACAGTATAGTGCTTCACCACTGGTTCACGTCTCTCAGTGCCTGTGTGGTAAGTTTTAAATATTTGTAATATCACCCTTGTGTACAGTTGTATATGAGAAAACATAACTGTATTCATATTTTCTGAGGTGCTTCATAAATAGATTTTACTGAACTTAATTACATTTAAGAAGGGAAACTTAACTATAATCCTTTTCCTACAAGTGCTCTATCACATGCCAAAGCAATAATTGAATAGGAGGGCATAGTAGATTAATAGCACTTTGCTTTCAGACTGAATTGTATTATGTCAATAATTCATCTTATAATGAATAATTAACAGATGCATAATGAATAATTGAAAAAGAGACAACTCAAGTTAAAATTAATATAACTTTAAAATATGGCAAACTCTTACAGATAGAGTTATCAAGTAGATTAAATAGGAAGGTTATGGGCCTTTATCTTCAGAGAATTTTCAGAAGTAGCCTTTGAAATCCTTTTGGGCTTTAGTCATGAAACCTATTTTCTGTTTCAATAAGCTGGATGGACACAGCTGGATGGACACAAATATATCTTTCTCGTGTGAATGGTTTTAACACTTATTCTATGTTTTACTCATTTATCCCAGGTGGCCCCTTTATTGTCCCTACATAAATGTTTTTATCAGTGTCACCTATATTTGTATATGTGTTCCCAGCTAGACTCTGAGTTTCTCAGACCTGTCTGAGCCCCAATGCCTCCAAGTGTGCGATCAAGGACAGATGTGAATAATGATGATGAACATGAAAGCAATGTGCTCTGTAGAGTTGTCAGGGAAAAGTAGTGAAATTGGGAGTAAGCTGAAACTGAAAGGTTTCTAAGCAAAATTTATACCGAATAGAGTACAATTTTAATGTGCCTAAGATAAGTGAAATAAATGGTGTTTGGCTCTCAGCTATTTATATTTTAACATGACCTTTTTGAAGCAGAAAAAATACATATCTGGTTTAAATCTGTTTCTGATAACTAATCAGTCCAAGACTGTGTATATTATAGTTTATAAAAATAAAATTAACTATATGCAAATGAAAATAGATATTTAATTTGGATAAAATAAGCATAATTACAATTTCATTATTTTAAAATCTAATTAGACATTACCACAAGACATATTTGATAAAACAAATTTTAAAAAGGGTTCATTTATTTTTTTGGAGTATGTCATATAAAGTAATTATATAAACTAACTCACATAAATCTGTTAAATGAATTACCATCTAGATTTTGAATGGTTAAATAATTCATATCCAGCTTTTGAATTAATTTGCCTGCCTTCTTAGGTAGCTGGAAGACAGCCGTGTTCCTGAACAAATGGGCTGTCCTTTAGCATAGCCTAGTGGCTAAGTAACAGTATTAACTTAAATCTCAGAAGTACTCTCCCGGTTTTTGTTAAATAACATTTTCCTAATTCAAATGATACTTTCTAAACCAAAAGAAAGGCAAAATACAATGGAACTATTAAAACAAATGACTGTTAGAATGATTACATCTGCAATTGAAAAGGAGGGATAAAATTAAATTGACCATTTAATATATATTAAATTTAATATATATTCACAAATATATGGAGACATTTTGACCATGATCAGAAATCTGTAAGCAACTGATTATCTTAGAGTTAAAAATGAATGCAACTTCATGACTGTATAACTATAGAATTGTTATGCAGTTAAGAATTGGTAAGATAAAATTGTAGTTTTATCACTGTCATATAAATTTTCCTTTTTTTATGTAGATCCATAAAAAGATAAATTAATAGAAGTATTTAAATACTTTGAAATTGTCATAGATGAAGTCTCCATTTAATTTACATCACAAGGGTATAAAAGGCATTGTGCCCACCTCTTGCTGTAAGGGAGGGACAGCAATTGAGCTCCCAGCAGGGAGAACTGGGCAAGCACCAAGGGGGCTGCATTTCTTTGTCCTGCTCTCCCAGAGCGAAGGCCAGCCAGGCGTTTCCCGCTGGGCTGTCATGCCCAGGGTCACTTGTAGTCACATACTTAAAATTCAGACAAGGCATTTGCTCATAAAGTGAAATCACTGCACACTAATAAAGTTGCAGTGTTTTTATTTCTGATTTAAGGTTTGTGATCTGCAACTCATTTAAGGGGCAACCTGATGACTGAGAGAAGGAAAATCTTATTTTTTTCAGGGTGGCATTTGCCTGGAGGGTCCAGGCCTTACAAAAAGGACAAATCTGCTTTTTTCCTAGGAAAAATGGTTTCCTCATTTTGAAGCAACCTTTTAGCTTGACTTCTCCACACATTCTTCTCTGAAATAACCATGTATTATCTTAGAGTTAATCGGTCCTTCACCTGAACCTATGTTTAGCTCTGTTTGCATTCCCAATTTGAATTTCCCTCATTTTGGCTTATCCTAATTTCATAGAAACCCCACTTCTTGTTGCCTTGCCAAAACTTCTGAGAAAGTGTTTACTAGGTTCTTTATACATAATTGATTCTTTTTTCCAACTACAACTTCTCTTCAGAAGAGAAGTCCTTCTGTGGTACTGATAAACATTGATATAGTCATTGTAGTCAATGATAAAGAGAGAAAGTAAAAAGCCAACTTACTTTTTCCAAGAACCTTCTTATTTAGATTGTTTTCAGTATGCTGACTTAAGTCATTAAGAACTCTGTTTTTCATTTTAACTTACTAGTGATTAATAAATTATGTGATACTGAGAGAAACATTTTCAAACTTTATTCCTTTGCGGAACTTCTCTGATTCTTCCTGTAATAAATTAGCCCTTAGTTAACTTGACATGTGGCTTTCCATTCACCACCCTTTTACTCTAAAAATTTTCTCCGGGGGAGTAACATCTTAATATACATTATTCTCTTCTTTACTTTTCATGTTTCAAATAACTGCTTTCTTTTGGTTTTAGACACCCTTAAATGTCACATCTAAGCATCTTAAACAAAGGCACTTTAGGGCAAAAAAATTAAAGAGGGAATATGAGGTCCTTTTTCCTTATTTTCTTTCAGAAACTACAGATCATATCATAGCTTATCTTAATTAAGTTGGAGTACTTTTTAAAAATTTATTATGAAAACTCTTCAGGAACATTGTACAATTTTATAATGATTTTATGTATACAATTAGAGAATAGTTTCATTTCCTTAACCCATGCCTTACTATAAAATTTTTGTAGTATGTACTGACACAGTGATTCTTTTTATTCTTTTGCACACATCCAGAAGTTTTAAAATATTAACACTGAATTAACAAGCTTATTGAATGCTCGAGCACAGGAGGTCAAGAAAAATTGGACATTATTTAAAGACTAGGGGCCCATTGCACAAAATTCGTGCACTGGGGGTAGGTGATCTCTCAGCCCCCTCATGGGGCCAATGGCTGGCTCTGCCCCAGCTGCCTCGGCCCCACCCCCCCCCAGCTCTGGCCTTAGCCCCGGCCGCTGGTGACCGCCCAGCCCCGGGGGTCCCACACATGCTGGATGCCTCGGCCCCACTCCTTGCCTCATGCACCTCGACCCCGCCCCCTGCCTCGCATGCTCACTGGCTGCCTTGGCCTTGCCCCCACCACCACCTTGGCCCTGCCTCCCACTCCTGATTGGCTGGCGGGTGTGGCTGGTGGGTGTGGTGAAGGTACGGTCAATTAGCATATTGCTCTTTTATTGGATAGGCTGTTGATTCCTCATTCATTCCTCTGATTCTTATAGCTAAACTGTGGCCCATGTTTTGTCTTAGCCTAAAGGAGCCAGGCCAAGAGATGTTGTGAGAGTGTAAGAAGTGAAAGGTGAACATGGTGCTTATGGGCAGGCTAAATAGCCATCTCAGATGGTGATTAAAGAAAAATGGAATTTGTTTAAAGAAAGGGGATAGGAGATGGGATATCCAAATGGAAGGGCTGCACAGCACTGAGCAAAGGGGCCGTTGGGTAGATAATGGCAATACCCAGGAGCTGGAATTTCATTCTTCTGTGGAATTGCTGGCCTGAAACTCTTATCAGCAGTGGGTCTGGGGGCTGCGCTGGGGGGCTTGGAATGCAGGTGGGCAGTCCTGTGCCTTCAGGACAGTTTCTCTTCTCTCTATGGTCTGACTCCTGAGGTTCAGCGAATTTTTCCTGGTCCTTTGTTCTCCTGTGGTGGAAAGCTTACAAATGGCCATTAAGGATTGTATTGTCTACAGTCCGAACAGCCCAGATGGAGACTGGGCCGTAGTAGTTACGTTTAATGAACACTATTTAAGAGCCAAGACACTCGTATTTGGGTCTCAATTTTTTTCATTGCCTTGGTAAGTCACTGCATCTTTCTTGGCCTCAATTTCATTAGTTGCTAAAGGAGACATTAGACTAGAAAAATGTGAATGGCTCCTAAGCCCCATGACTTAGCAGATCATTTCCTCCCTTAATCTCTAGCCCGCACGCGCATACACACACACACACCCTTCCACAGCATTTCCTAAAGATATACATGTACAGAGTTTTGGGCAAAGTGGGGGCAACATAGAGAGAGATGACAGGATTTATTCAAATTTTCTTCAGGCAAGAAAAGGAAGTATGTAGACTGACTCAAACAATAAGCTTTGTGTAACATTAATTTGAAAAATACACATAGAATTGTTTATACTCTAATAGTTTTTAAAAATGCAATTAAAAATTCCGAAAGAAATAAGAATAGTAAACATGCTACATAGCATAATACAACTATGAGTAAAGTTTTCTAGTTTCCAGATTTTCTATGATGCAGTTATAGTACTTTTATGATGAAAGAATGCAATTGTCACACTACAATGTAAAGAAGCAAATAGGTTTTTTAAAATAAAAAATTAGCTAATTTTTTTACCCCAAATCTGATTATTAGGGAAATTCATTTGAGAGGATTCCTTAAGGTGAGCCTTGAAGAAAGACTCTTGTCCATCCAGTCTTTAAAGAAGCAGCATGGTGTCGGAACTTGAGCTCTGGGGCAGATTTCCTGCCTTCACATCCTGGCTTTCTCATAGTAATATGCAGTACTCTTTAGCCAAGGGTAATACCCGAGAAAAGTATACCTTTGAGTTGAGACACTAGTCAAAGAAGGAAAAATAAACATTTATGCTGTGAAACAAAGCAAAAACCACGTTAATAATAATAGAGCGCACACACCCCTTGATGTCTGATCCCTTTCTCTCTCCTTCTCAAGCATCCACGAGACTGGGCTGTAGCCAGTTCTGCAGGCAAGTCGCTGCTCTGAGTCTGTAGCCACGTGCCTCCTTCGTTTCTTCATCTTTCCCTAGGTTTCTCTCAGCTCTGAAGTCTTTTTCTTTTGATTCTTTATTTTAGTCCTAAATTTAAATCTCTCTTAAGGAAAGTAAGGTGGGCATGTTCATATTCTTAAACAGGATGAAAAATAAGTTACTTTTAAGCCACCTTATTCTCTTTAAGGACATCTTCATAGCCAGAAAGCAAGATACAATGTGGTCTCGCTGGATAGAGCTCAGTGGATGGAGCGTCAGGCCTGTGAACTGAAAGGTCCCAGGTTTGATTTCAGTCGAGGGCACATGCCTGGGTGTGGGCTCGATCCTCAGTGGGGGACTTACAGGAGGCAGCCAACCCATGATTCTCTCTAATCAGGGATGTTTTATCTCTCCCTCTTCCTTCCTCTCTGAAATAATTTTTTTTTAAAAAAAGATACAGTGTGGTTAAGAATTTAGGCTTTGGAGTTAGACAGACCTGGGTTCAAATTCTAGCACTGTCATTTTTATGCCAGACTGGTCAAGCTACTTAACTCCTCATACATAGCCTCACATTTTTCAACCATAAAGTCAGTTGCCCTGAGCATGGAATTGGATATACCCATTAAGCATGTAGCTCAGTGCTTGTTACATAACAAGTGCTCAATTAACTAGTGACAGTTGTTATTAAAATAAACACATTCCCATGAACTATAATAAAACCTGGTTTTAACCATGTCATTTGATTTTATTCAGAAGAAAATGTTCAAGGAGAACTAAGATGGCGGCAAAGGTAAAACACCTATCTTGCCGTCATAATCAGCAATTTTAATACTACAACTTAAAGAAAGAACAAACACCTTCCAGAATCACCAGAAAGCTGGCCGAGTGAAAATTCCACAAATAAAAGTGAAGATAAGACACTGTGACTCGGAGGAGCGGCGGCAAACAGAGTTGAAAGATTCGCACGGAGAGAGGTTTGGAGCGCGCGCCGCGGAGAGGGCGGGCGGCTGAAAACCGGCCAGTTTTCTCGAACGGGGAGACAAAGGTGTCCCACTAGACTGATTCTCCAGCTCTGGGCGAAGTCCAGAGAACCGACTATCACACGGGGTGAAAACTGGACAGTGGGAGGGCACGCCGAAGCTCGGGTGCTGCCGGGTCTCCCGGCTTGTGGAGAAGGCAGCTTGCGCGAACAGCTCGGCTGCGTGACGGTGCAGAGAGCGCACCGCGACTTGCCTCTCATTCGGAAAACCGTCAGACTGCTTTGTTTTACGACCCTGGGTGAGACATTGCGCATGCAGACTCATTTTGGGAAAGTCTGAATTCCCCGGCAACTGGCAGCCAGTGGAGCTCGCAGCAGGCTCTCTCTCAGAGGTGCTGGCGGCCATTGCCCCTGGCACAGAGTCCCTGGGGCCACAGAGGGCGGAGCTAACTCTGTCTGCTTGGCCCGGAGACTCCGCCCACCCAACCTGAGCACAGCTGAGCTTCACAGACAATTGCCCTGGAGGTCAACCCTCCAAGTGCTAACAACGATTAACTGAGCTTAACTTCAGCAAGACTGTGCAGCCCATATCCACCTCAGGTAACCGGGGAGGCTGAGCCACTATCCCTAGTAGGAAGTCTACCACACAAAGCTAATTGACCAACTCAGGGAAGCAGCCACCATGCAGCGACATGGAAAGAAATCAGATGTGAAAGAAATGGAGGAAAAAAAAAAGACTGGACATGGAATTCAGAACCACGGTTATAGGGTTTTTTAAGAGGCTCCAACAAAAGATCGAGGCCTATAAGGAAATAAGCAAGACCACAAAGGAAATGAATGAGTCCTACAAGAAAATGAACAACACCCTCAAGGATATAAACGAGAGCTGCAAAAAAATGATCAAGACCAACGTGGAAATTATCAAGACCAACGTGGAAATGAATGAGTCCTACAAGGAAATGAAAGAAACCCTCAAGGATATAAAGCAGACTCTCAAGGATATGAAAAAGGACCAACCAGAAATTAAGCATACACTGACTGAAACAAAAAATACTATACAAAGACCTAAAAGTGCCCTGGAGCACCCCAAGAACCAAGTTAAAGATTTGAAATACAAAGAGGTAAAATCCACTCAGCTGAAAAAGCAAGAAACCAAAAGAATCCAAAAAATTGAAGATAGTGTAAGGGGCCTCTGGGACAACCTCAAGCATACCAACATCTGAATTATAGGGGTGCCAGAAAAAGCGAGAGGCCAAGACAATGAAAACCTATTTGAAGAAATAGTGACTGAAAACTTCCCACACCTGGTGAAAGAAATTGACTTAGGAATCCAAGAAGTGCACCGAACCCCAATATATAGGACCACTAAGAGGACTACACCGAGGCACATCATAATTAAAATGCCAAGAGCAAAAGACAGAGAATATTAAAAGCAGCAAGAGAGAAACAGTTGGTTACCTATAAGGGAGCACCCATACGACTGTCAGCGGATTTCTCAACAGAAACGATGCAGGCCAGACGGGAGTGGCAAGAAATATTCAAAGTGATGAACAGCAAGAATCTACAACCAAGATTACTCTATCCAGCAAAGATATCATTCAGAATTGAAGGTCAGATGAAGTGCTTCGCAGATAAGCAAAAGCTAAAGGAGTTCATCACCACCAAACCAACATTATATGAAATGCTGAAAGATATTCTTTAAGAAGAGGAAGAAGAAAAAGGTAAAAATATAAATTATGAACAACAAATACACATCTATCAACAAATGAACATAAAAATCAATTGAATTGATAGGCTGTTGAACAGGATAGACTGGTGAATATAACAGAGACATGGACATAGAGAGGGAATGGACTGACAATTCTTGGGGAGAACAGGGTTGTGGGAAGTGCAGCAAGAGACTGTACAAAAATCTAGCAACAATGGGAGAGGACAGTGGAGAGGGGGAGGGGAGGGTGGAGGGTGGGATAGGTACAGGATGGAGGGGAGCTATAGGGGGATAAAAATGGGAAACAATGTAATTAATAAGCTGAACAATAAAGATTAAAAAAGAAAACATTAAAAAAGTTGGTCAATTGATTGGTTAGCTGACTGTATTAATATCAATTTTTTTTATTTGGTTATTTTGACATTGTATAGACATAAGCTCAGTGAATCCTATGGGAGGGGGAATCTGTGGAAACTCATTTAAATATTGGGAGAGCTTCTGATATACTGGGTGGAAACTGTACGAAGAAATTGAAAATAAAAATTTTTTAAATATAAAAAAAAAATGTTCAGAGATGGCTGGGGAAATAGAAGTGTACAAGTCCTCAGTAATTCCTGGAGAGTATGAGAATTATATTCCTCATTACGGCCTTCTGCTTAATTATTGGTTTTTATTTACATTTTGTTTCACAACTGCTATGAATGTATGTATTGGCAGTGGTATTTTGTTTCACTTTGTGTGCCTGTGTATGTTTTCGTGCTAGCTTTCTTTTATCTTCCCTATGTCCAAAGGTAGAAAAATAGAAATTCTATATAATATAGAGCTAATATGCAAATGGTCATCATGCCCTCATACCCTCATGCCCTTGTGCCCTCATGCCCTTACACTAGTGCTGGGGGACCTAAGGCCGGGCCAGGGGACCAGAGGCCGCACCACGGAACCAGAGGCTGAACCCCCACCCCTGCAGGGCTTGACAAGGAACATGAGGCTCCACCATCCACCCAGTGGGGCTTGATGAGTTGGGCTGGCCAGGTCTGGGTCTTGCATGATTTTGAGGTGCATGTAGGTGGACAGGAACTTGACTCTGGGGCCCATGGTGCACCCCAGACTCTGACATGAAGGAGATTTTCATATACATTTCACTAATTTTCTTTCATCTCTGACATATCTATTATAGAGAAAGGGCAAATAGCAATATTAAAATATATACTCTAATTAATTCCCTTTTAATGTGTACAAATTTCATGCACTCGGTCACTAGTATTACATAAGAGCTCTCTACTGTGCCTGAGGAGCTGCCTTGACTGATTTATCTGATAAAATAAGTTCATATTCTATAAAAGAAGAATAAGATAGAACTTCTCCCTTTATTTCAGCCCAATGCAGTATAATATATTAAAAATGGCAAATGCTTCTTGGGAGATGTGGCTCAGTGTTTGAGTGTAGATCCATGACCAAGAGGGTACAGTTCAGTTCTCAGTTAGGGCACATGCCCTTGTTGCAGGGTCAGTATTCAGCAGGGGGCATGCAGAAGGCATCTGATCAATGATTCTCTCCCATCATTGATGTTTTTATATATCTCTCTGTCTCTGACAGGAAGGAAGGAAGGAAGGAAGGAAGGAAGGAAGGAAGGAAGGAAGGAAGGAAGGAAGGAAGGAAGGAAGGAAGGGAGGAAGGGAGGAAGGGAGGGAGGGAGGGAGGGAGGGAGGGAGGGAGGGGGGGGGCCAGGGAGGGGGGGAGGGAGGAAAGGCAAATGCTTTCAAAGAATATTTTAAATAACTAGTAGTGTCTTTGGTATGTTTAGTGCAATTCATAGTTTTACTTTTAATTTTCTTACCTGCATCATTAGACAAATACTGCTTGACCCTACATCAGTGATGGGCAACCTTTTTAGCTTGGTGTGTCAAAATTTGCCAAAAAACCAAGCACAACTCGGATGCTGTCTCACTTTGAGAGAAAAAAAATTCACGATATTTATAGTTTAAATAACAAAAATGTATAATTGTAATACATAGCTGTATTTAATAAACCAAAAACTAATTATTTAACTTAACTCCTTAGTGACTTCTTCGTTCATCTGTAAGTCGGTTTCTTTTGTTGGTCTTGATATTATTGAACTTGTGTGGGATGCCATGAACTAAGATAAGTGAGGGGGAGGGGGATTACTTTAACCTGGATATTAGTGACTTTTTTGTTGCTGAATTTCATTGGCTAAACCTGCAATTGAAGGTTGGTATTCTGTACACTTCAAGCCCAAGCAAGCCTACAACTTCATCTGTCAATCTGTTTCTTTTGTTGGTTTTGATATTATTTAATGCTGAGAATATGGTCTCACAAAAGTACATAGAGGGAAAAATTGTGAGTAAAGCCATTGCTACATTTTTCAGGGTGCTAAAAGTGTCTGGTAATCGGTTCCAGGCACTCCAAATTTTCTGTTCCTAGTGGCACTCCTCTTGATTCTCCAAGTGGCACCTTTCCAGATTCTCAAGCTTTGACCTCAAGTCGATAAACTCCTGAGCCCAGATGCTGTCTTGAAATTCTGCAAGTTGCATCTCCAAATCATCAATTTGCATCCACTGGATACCATTTAATTCCAAACTACTGTAGACTACTACATCAGGATATTTAATTATTTTTATGGTCTGTTCTAGGCTTCTAAATTGACTAAATCTATCACTGAACTGGTCAAGTAACAAGTCTAAAACATGCTGGTACTTTATATGCAAGGGTTCCATTTCATTTTGTACAGCTGCACTGGCCTTCTCAAAATACTTTATTACTCAAGAAAAATACTTACAAGTTTTAGTTTCTATATCTCACTCGAAAATTTTAGGTTTACTTTCAAAAGCTTTTATGTATCAAACATAACGTCAATACTTTTGCAAAAACCTTGTAACTTTAAGTTCAGTTCATTAATATGAACAGAGAGATCTGTAAGAAATATCAGGGTGTTGACCCACTTATCATCATTGAGCTGAGAAAAGTTTCCCAGATCCTTATCCTCAAGAAATACCTTAATTTCTTCAAAGTACTCCACAAAGCGCTCAAGAACTTTGCCTTGGCTCAGCTATCTTACATTATTGTACATCAGCAGTCCACTGTAGGTGGAATCAACCTCCAGTAAAAGTGCAGAAAATTCTCACTTGTGAAGGGGGTGAGCAGCTATTAAATTAACTATTTTTGTAACAACTGACAGTCGTTTAAGTCAGTGAATCCTGCCTTGGCACATAAAACCTCCTGATGGATAATACAATGAAAAGGCACAATCAGATGTCCAATAGCTTCTGTAAACAATTTGACAAATCTGACTTTTCCCCCGAGCATGTCTGGTGCCCCATCTGTCATCACTGACGCAACTTTAGAGATATCAATGCTTAGGTCATAGAATGTTTGTATAACAACCTTACATATTTCACTTCCTGATGTACTTGTTGGCACTGATACTAACTTTATCAACTCTTCTCTCATTGTGAGACATCTGAATATCGACCAATAATGGCCAACTGAGCATGTGATGTGACATAAGTAGTTTCATCAAAAGAGATCGAAAAATATTTACAATTACTTATGTCTTTTTAATTGATGTTGCACATTTGTGTTCAGTCTCATTATTCGGTCTTTTATGATATTTCTACTGAGTGGTAACTCAGATATTCTCTTAATAATTTCATCTTTATTATGCATATTGTGAAATAGAACTGGTGCACATCGTAGGAGAGTTTCTTTAATAAATTCTCCCTCACTGAGTGCTTTTACATGCTGAGCTATGGAACTTGCAGATATTAAACTTGCAGATGTTAAATTTGTAGAGCCTTTTATAAATTTAAGGATGGAATTAGATTGACTCTGATAAAGGTGTAGCTGTCTGGAAATGTATTCCTTCCTTTCATCCTCACTTTTTTCAGGAGTTGGGAATAATTACTTTCAAAATGTCTATTTATATTCCACATTCTGTTTACTACCATTTCAGTACATAGAACACAAAATGATCTCCCATTTTTTTTTCTATAATGCCATACATCTCAGTTCATGTCTCTTGAAAGGTCGGCTACTGCTACTACCCCTTTCTTTACTTAACCTTGGTTTTTTATTTTTTGGGTTCTTCATCAGGGGGGCAGTGACAGAAGATAGAATTATAAATAGCCTGTTAGCCCTGCAGGCAATTAGGAGTTAACTAGCCTCACTGACCACAAGATGGTACACGTAACTGTCTTTTAGGAAAGGGCAGGGTTAATAAATAGGGGTTAATAAGGATGTACAACAGTAATAGTGGTGAAATAGAGTCTGCACTATGCTGCAAAGTGACATTCCTTATATAAATTAAGATGGCTGCCGTTATGTCTAATGGCGGAAAACGGCACCTGTAGCACAGGCCCTCGGCTCTCCCAGCTTCTCCCTCACTTATCTCAGTAATGATGGTCAATTAGAAATCCACAACACCCCAGAACAGTAGATTGGATGACGGTTGCTGTGGTTATATGGTTGCTGGTAATGACAATCACAGGGCCTCCAATGATGTATCCCCCATGGCATTCCGCTGCTCCCTGCTCTGCTGGCTGGAAGTGAAGTCAAAGATCCCCTAAAGGCCTAACCGGAAATCCCAGAACTAGATGCTCTGTGCTGGAGTTCTGTTGTTTTGGCCTACAGACCTCTGGCACAGAGTGTCTACACTACACTACAGCAAATGTTTCATCCTCGGCAACTGCACCTGGCCGTGCAGTAGCCGAGGATGAAACGTCCTTCTCGGCATGCAGCCCCATACTTCTTTGTATGGGACCACATGTGGCCACATGTCATTGGAAATGCCTATGCATATCAGTGCCGACACGCGTGTCATAGCTTCATCATCACAGCCCTATATAGTTCTAAACAGTCTATTAGGTTTTGCTCGTATTAAAATTTGTCCACTTTTTGGTAAATTGGTGGTCTTAATAATTTTTACATTCCAAATACATATTAGCTATTTTTGTGTGTTTTAATTATAGCTTATACATGTTTAATTTAAGGTAAGAAGGATAAGCTTACTTGATACTAACTAGCTCAAAGGCAGTTATTCTGTTGTTACCATAGTGCCCAAGACATTCATGTAATTGAATAATTAGCCTAATTACATATTTTAATGTTTTATGAAAATAATCACTGGGAGAGGTTGGTGTGGTTGGGATGAGGGTTGTGAAGCTGCTGCTTGGGCGTTCCCAGCTGGTTCCGAGGACAGGACATTGGCAGTTGCTGACTCTGCTAGAGAATGCCCTTCCCTACCGTTTCTCCCCTCACTCGGTCAGGTCCTGATCACATGCCATCCCTACAGGGGGGCTCATCCTGACCGCGCTCCATAGAGTCGTGCCTCTCTCTCCTTACTGCCAGCATTCTTTTTAACCTGCTTCATTCTTTCTAAGCTTTTATGAGTAGCTGATACTATGTTGATTGACTATTGTTTATTGACTATTCCACCAACTAAAACTGTGTCTCTATTTAGGTGACTTGCTGGTGACCAGGTCTCCAACCAATTCTAAATTCAAGAGGATAAGAACCTTGTCTTTTCACTGCTCTTTTTAAACCCACTTTCTAGAAAATTGTCTACCACATAGTGGAAGCTCAATTAATATTTAATGAATGAATAAATGTGTTCTTTTAAGAAGAAAAAAACCTTATGTCACAGTTTTAAATATTTGAAATAAGTGTTGGATTGTTTGGATAGAAGCCTCAAGTTAGGCCATTGTCTAATTTGTGATATGGGAATGATAGTTTGTCAGAGTATGCTTCAAATTTTATTTCCCCCAAATGAATGACAGTGTTTCATTATTCTAAAATTTTCTGTATTACTAGAAATCTAAAGACAATACTATGGAAAAAATGTTTCCTTGTCTAAAAATTTAAATTTAAAGTCGTTATTTTCTATAGCGAGGCTTCGTTTTTTTAATGACTTTTTGCCTCAATATGATAAAGTAAATTTCTAATATTATCTATTATGTCAACATTTATAGTTAAACCATTCCTGTAATATTTGATTGAAAGGTAGGAGGAGGTTTTAGCAACTTTTCCTATGGGTAAAAGTATATCCCAGGGTTTGTTATAAGAATGATATTTTACTAATATGTAACCAGTACTTATTAAAGGCAAAAAAGAAAACTAGATTGAGCTTTGTACATTCAGTTTTTGTGGAATCAAAACTAATTTACTTTCTCCTATGGTTATTGCTGATTTGTAATAATCATATTTATTTCAGAGTTTGTTCTGTCAGTTCAAGTGGATGAACACTTTACTCCATTTATTTTTTATCTTTATTGTTCAGTTTATTAATTACATTGTTTTCCCTTTTTTATCCCCCTATATCTCCCCTCCACCCTGTACCTATCCCACCTTCCACCCTCACCTCCCCCTCCCCACTGTCCTCTCCAATTGTTGCAAGATTTTTGTCCAGTCTCTTGCTGTACTTCCCACAACCCTTTTCTCTCCAAGAATTGTCAGTCCATTTCCTCTCCATGTTTCTGTTATATTCACCAGTTTATTCTGTTCATCAGCCTATCAATTCACTTGATTTTTATGTTAATTTGTTGATAGATCTGTATTTGTTGTTCATAATTTATATTTTTACCTTTTTCTTCTTCCTCTTCTTAAAGAATATCTTTCAGCATTTCATATAATATTGGTTTGGTGGTGATGAACTCCTTTAGCTTTTTCTTATCTGCGAAACACTTTATCTGATCTTCAATTCTGAATGATAGTTTTGCTGGATAGAGTAATCTTGGTTGTAGATTCTTGCTATTATTTTGAATATTTCTTGCCACTCCCGTCTGGCCTGCATCATTTGTGTTGAGAAATCTGCTGACAATCGTATGGGTGCTCCCCTGTAGGTAACCAACTGTTTTTCTCTTGCTGCTTTTAATATTCTCTCTTTATCTTTTGCTCTTGGCATTTTAATTATGATATGTCTTGGTGTGGTCCTCTTTAGATTCCTATATTTTGGGGTTCTGTGTACTTCTTGGGCTTTTAAGTCAGTGTCTTTCACCAGGTGGGGGAAGTTTTCAGTCACTATTTCTTCAAGTAGGTTTTCATTAACTTGCTCGCTCTCTTTTTTTGGCACCCCAATAATTCGGATGTTGGCATGCTTGAGGTTGTCCCAGAGGCCCCTTACACTGTCTTCAATTATCTGAATTCATTTTGTTTCTTGCTTTTCAGGCTGAGTGGATTTTGCTTCTTTGTATTTCAAATCTTCGACTTGGTTCTTATGGCCCTCTGGACTGCTTTTAGGACTTTGTGTAATATTTTTCATTTCAGTCTGTGTATGCTTGATTTCTAGTTGGTCCTTTTTCATATCCGTGAGGGTCTCGTTCATATCCTCAGAGGTCTTGTTCATTTCCTTGAGGGTCTCATTCATTTCCTTGTAAGTCTCATTCATTTCCTGGTTGGTCTTGTTTATTTCCTCCTAGTTCTCATTAATTAAGTTCATCAGCCTTTTCTAGGAGCCTCTTGAAAAGCCTTATAACCGTGGTTTTGAACTCTATGTCTAGTCGTTTTTTTTCCTCCATTTCTTTCACACCTGATTTCTTTCCATATCTCTGCATGGTTGCTGCTTTATGTGGTAGATGTCCTCTAAGGGTCAGTGGCATAGCCTCCTCAGTTACTTGAGGTGGGTACTCTTACTGCAATCCTTTATGGGTTGTACAGTATTTTTTAATTTAAACCCAGCTTGTTGTTGTTAGCCCTAGGAGGGTTTGACCTCCAGGCCAATTGGCTGTGAAGGGTGACTGTGTTCAGGTTGGATGGGCGGAGTCTCTGAGCTGCACAGGCAGCCTCAGTGACAGCTATGCCTTATGCGGCGCTTGTGCGCGCTGGTCTCTGTTGGATGAGGATGGCTGCAGACACCTCCAAGAGAAAGCTGCTAGTCTTTCCCCTTGCCAGACAACTCTGCCTCTCCCCAAATGGATCTGCACACCCAAAGTCTCACCCAGGGTCATAAAACAGGTGGTTTCCGGGACCAGGAGACAAGTTTCCAGGGAGCAAGTCGCACGTCTGTGCTGTTGCACAGTTTACTTTAGCGTAAACTTCTTTTCCCAGCTACCCGATTTCTCCACAGACTAAGAGACCTTTGCTGTGCCTGGCTTTCAGGGTATGTCCCCCGGGCCTCGGACCTCGCCTGGCACTGGGGAATCCGTGTAGTGGGATTCCCTCCCCTTTGGCGAAATCCAGCCGGGGTTGCTGCTCCAGCCCTACAGCCTGCGCGCGTGACCAGGACGGCTCCTCACCTGTTTCAGCTCAATCTTCAAGGCTGCGCTCCCGCCGCTCTTCTGAGTCTCGGTGTCCCACCTTTACTTTTTTTTGTGGAGTTTTCACTCAGCCAGCTTTCTGGTGATTCTGGGTGATGTTTGTTTTGTTGTTATGTTGTAGTTTTTTAATTGTTGCGTGGGGCAGAACAGTAGGTGTTTACCTATGCCGCCATCTTGGTTCCCCTAAGTTCCACTTTACTCCATTTAGGTAGACACAAAACACTTCATGAAAATGTTCTTTCCAATAAGTGACAATGCAGAAAGAAGAGAAAAATTTTTTTTCTTTTTTATTGAATTTATTGGGGTTAACAAAATTATACAGGTTTCAGGGACACAGTTCTACAACACATCATCTGTACACTGTATTGTGTGTTTACCACCCCAAGTCAAATCTCCATCCATCACCATTTATCACCCCATACCCTTCCTACCTTCCCTTCCTGCCTCCCCCCAGCTATCACCACACTGTTGTCCGGGTCCATAAGTTCTTTCTCTCTTTATTTTCTTTTTGTCTCAGTCCTCCTCATAACCCAGTGCCTCTGCCCCTCCCCCCCCACAGCTGTCAGCCTGCTGTCTATCTAAGAGTCTGTCTCTGTTTTGCTTGTTAGTTCATTTTATTCATTCAATTCCACATATGAGTGAAATCATCTGGTACTTGTCTCATTTAAAAGGAACCATCGCCTTGCTCTGAGAGATAGGTCAAGTTGTGGGCCTATAAATGAGACAGAAGTTGGAGGAAGCAAAAGGATGGGCTGACTGCTCTAGGATTTATAAGGATTTCAGAGAGTCAGAGCATGGCTGAGGGTCAGAATGAGGAAGAAATGTAAAAGGTGGAGGATTACATAAATTAGAAAAGTGCATGAAGCATAGCAATAGAGAAGGGTAGCAGGAGCAGAAGAACCCGATCAATACGTGTGACAGCCACGCTCCCCTCATTTAAAAGCCCTGACGAAAGGAGGCGTAAGATAGCATGGAGGGCTCCAACAGGGGTCCACAAGGAAAAAGGGGGTGTTAGTGCAAAGTACCAGTGGGTACACTAGTGTCTGAAAATACAGAAACTATTACATTTCTCCAGAAGTAGTCCCAATGTCTAACAATGCATTTAATTCTGGCATTCTTTTCATAAATGATAACCTACTGTCATAAGGGCTATTTCCTGATCCTCTCTCATGACCATAGTTAGAGTTTAGTAGAACAGGGCATGGGTAACTTAACAGTCAGCCACATTTCCATATCCAGATTATATTTGAAATAAGTGGGAATCATTGTAAATTCATGATAATTGTGACAGTAGCAAATGAATTTTAGCTGGATGAATGTATGTCTTGATTATAAAAATAATCATAATCACAATTTTCACTAGTTTTAATTAATTCCAGTGTTGATGACATGAACAGAAAGAGCAAATGGTTTTTAAAGTATTAACATTTCTGATTATTTATCCTGGAATCATTTATAGCCTAAAGTATGGTATATTAATATTCAATTCAGAGAAGAAAAGCACATTTTTATTTCCATCACCATTTATCCCTCATACCCTGGAAGTCACCACACTGTTGTTCATGTCCATAAGTTCTTTTTTTCACTCAGTCTTTTCACATGCCCCAGCATATCCCCAAACCAGAGCTGGCTGCCTGTTCTCGGTCTATGAGTGTCTCTTTTTATGCTTGGTAGTTCAGTTTGTTTATTAAGTTCAATATATGAGTGCAATCGTATGGCACTTATCTTTCCTGACTTGCATATTTCACTTAACGTAATATTCTCCAGGTACTGTCTTCTTTTGATACTTTTGTTTTCTGATGTGTGTGTCTTTTTTAAAAAATATATTTTATTGATTTTTTACAGAGAGGAAGGGTAAGGGATAGAGAGTTAGAAACATCAATAAGAGAGAAACATCAATCAGCTACCTCCTGTACACACTTTACTGGGGATGTGCCCACAACCATGCCCTTGAATGACTAGAATCGAACCTGGGACCCTTGAGTCTCCAGGCCAACACTCTATCCACTGAGCCAAATCAGTTAGGGCTGATGTGTTTGTCTTATATCTATAGCTATATCGTTGTCTCCTGAAGGCAGAGATACTGACTCTAACTTTATTACTGTATTTTTCTATGTATACAATGCTATTTTCTGAAATCATCATGTATAATCCTGCTATACATGAAAGTCAGCCAAGGAGGGAACCACACGGGTGCGCAGCTGCCCATACCTTGTCAAACAGGCTACCTCCAATCAGGAGCCTTCTTATTACTGATGTCAGCTGATGCAGTACTTGGAGGTGGAGGTAGAGAGTGCACAGATGCAACAAGAGATCAGAACATTCTGAGCCCATAAAAATGTCAAAAAATAAAAAGATACTAAATACCGGTAAGCAGTTGTCTTACTCTGAAAAATGTAAACTGAATGTAATCAGCGATGCCAGTGGTCAGCAAACTGTGGCTCATGAGCCACATGTGGCTCTTTGGCCCCGTGAGTGTGGCTCTTCCACAAAATACCACATGTGGCCACATGTACAGTGCAATTGAAACTTCATGGCCCATGCACAGAAGTTGGTTTTTGGCTCTCAAAAGAAATTAGCTCTGTTGACTAATTAGCTCTGTTGACTAATGAGTTTGCCGACCACTGACCCATTCAAAAGAGCATGGAAATAGGGCTGCAGAGAGACAATTTAGGCCTTCTTTCACTGAGTGCATGATCAAACAGTGGAGATGCTGAAAAAGAAGAAGGCCTTAAGAGGAAAACCAGCAAAATGTTTAAAATATTGATTTCTTAATTTTTTGATACATATATGCATCTTCCTATATAATAAAAGCCTAATATGCTAAGTGTCTGGTCAGCTGTTCAGTCGCTCAACCAATCAAATTGTAATATGCAAATGATAATGGGGGCCCTGGCCGGTGTGGTTCAGTAGTAGCGTATTGACCTGCACACCAAATGGTCATGGGTTCAGTTCCCCGTCAAGGACACATACCTAGGTTTCAGGTTGATCTTAGGCCCTGGTCAAGGCATGTGCAGGAGGCAGTCCATCAATGTGTCTCTCTCACACTCATGTTTCCTTCTCCCCCTGCCCCACTTCTACTCTCTCTAAAAATTAATGGAAAAAATATCCTCTGATGAGGATTTTTAAAAAAAGATTGTTGTGAGGGTTATTAATTATTGTTTATTAGGAAAATAGTTAACAGAATACATTTTAACTATTAATGAACAATAGGTTATTCAAATTGATTTATAAATATATAGTATATTTTAAATTTATGATATAGTATTTTGATACGTCACATGTTCCATGTAGAGATTTTTAAAAATATATTTCATTGATTTTTTTACAGAGAGGAAGGGAGAAGGATAGAAAGTCAAAAACATTGATGAGAGAGAAACATCGATCAGCTACCACCTGCACACCCCCTAGTGGGGATTTCCCTGCAACCAAAGTTCATGTCCTTGACCAGAATCGAACCTGGTCTGCAGGCCGACACTCTATCCACTGAGTCAAACCGGTTTTGGCGAAATGTTTTTCTATTACAGTAATAATTCAAAGAATATAAAGTAATTTCATAATACTCTTTTTAAAAAATAGATATTTAAAAGTTAAAAATGAAAGTGTTTCCTTTATTCTTTAACATCCCCATAAACAACATAAACAATTCTCTGCATATATTCTTGTCATATTAATATATTCAATTTACAGTAATTTTAGATGTCTGATATTTTCAGCACTAGAACTTTCTGCTAGACTCAATCACTTTTTATTTAATATTCTGACCATTAAAATCATATAATAAATAAATGGGTTAAATTATTTCTTAATTAATTTATCCTTACAACTTATATTTCTACAAAATCGATTGTAATAAGTTATAAAAATGAAAAATTGAACTTTGTGACATTTAATTACATTAATGATTGATAGGTAATACGTATGAAATGAAAATTTACTAGGCAAGGAGGAGAAAGTGTTTATCCTGCTAACAAATAGTGAATGGATTATAGCTATAATCTTGCCTTTAATGTTTTTCATGGTAATTGTCAGGAAGAGGTATAAAGAGTCATGGGACTTTAATAATATGCCTTGCCATTTTAATTGCTGAAAGAGAATCTTAATTGCCAGGAGATACGTTACTAATTAAAATGTCATTTACATTCATTTTGAAATAATTAGTTTGAATATATGTAAGAGCTGAAATATAAATTCCAAATTCAAGAGCATATTTTGTTAAAATATATGGTTAAGAAAGGTTAACAATCATAAAATTTAAATTTTTTTTAATTTGGTACAATTTGATTTTTTATTGGATTATTGAGCTTGACAGAATGGAACTCACAGTATTTTTTCATTTATTTATTTATTTATTTATTTATTTATTTATTTATTTATTTATTTATTTATTTTTATTAATTAAATTTGTTGGGATGAAATTGGTTCACAAAACCAAACAGGTTTCATACAATTCCATAAAACTTCATCTGCATACTGCATTGTATGCCCATCACCCCAGGCAAGGTCTCTTTCTATCCCCATTATACCCACCTTTAGTCACTTCCACCTAGCCCCAGCCACCTTCCCCTCTGGCTATCACCATGCTGTTGTTTTTGTCTATGTATTATGCATATATGTTTTTTACTAATCCCTTCATCTTATTTCATTCACTCCTCCACTCCCTTCCCTCTGACATCTGTCGGTCTGTTCCATGTATCCATGCCTCTGTTTCTATTTTTTTCTTTTTTAGTTTATTTCATTCATTAGATTCCACATATGTGTGCGATACATGTTATTGGTCCTTTTTTTGATTGGCTTATTTCACTTAGCATAATAATCTCTAGGTCCATCCATGCTGTCAAAAAAAAAAAAAAAGATTTCTTTCATTTTTTTTATGGTGCTGTAGTATTCCATGGACTAAATGTACCACAGCTTTTTTTATCCACTCATCTATGGATGGGCATATGGGCTGTTTCCATATCTTGACTATTGTAAATAATGCTGCTATGAACATAGGGGTGCGTATATTCTCTTGAATTCATGTTTTGGGATTCTTAGGATGTATTTCCAGAAGTGTGATCACTGGGTCAAAGACAGTTCCATTTTTAACTTTTTGAGGAAACTCCATACTGTTTTCCACAGCAGCTGCACCAGTCTACATTCACACCAGGAGTACATGAGGGTTCCCTTTCCTGCACATTCTCACCAGCAAACAATTTTGGTATGTGTGAGGTGATAGCTCATTGTGGTTTTAATTTGCATCTCTCTGATGATTAGTGATGTTGAGCATTTTTTTCATATGTCTATTGGTCATCTGTATGTCTTCTTTGGAGTACTATCTATTTAGGTCCTTTGCCCAATTTTTAATTGGATTGTTTGTTTTCCTGATGTGGAATTGTATATGTTCATTGTTTTGAAAATTAACCCCTTATCAGATGTATCATTGGCAAATGTGTTCTCCCATTCAGTAGGTTGTCTTTTCATTTTGTTAATGGTTTCCTTTGTGGTGCAAAAGCTTTTTAGCTTGGTGTAGTCCTATTTGTTTATCTTATCCTGTGTTCCTATTGCCCTTGGAAACATATTGGTAAAAATATTGCTATGAAAGATGTCTTTTATCCATTTTGAGTTTAGTCTTATGTATGGTATAAGTTGATGGTATAGTTTCATTATTTTGTTTGCAATTTCTTTTTGTCCAATTTCTCCAATGCCACTTTTTGAAGAGATTGTCTTTACTTCATTGTATGCTCTTGCCTCATTTGTCAAATATTAATTGACCAGAAAGGCATGGGTTGATTTCTTGGCTCTTTGCTCTGTTCCATTGGTCTGTATGCCTGTGCTTTTGCCACTACCAAACTTTTATGATTACAGTAGCCTTGTAGTATAGTTTGATATCCATCTGGTATTGTGATCCCTCCAACTTTGTTCTCCTTTCTCAAGATTCCTGTGGCTCTTCGGGGTCTTTTTTTGGTTCCATGTCAAGATTTGGAATATTTTTTCTAGAGCTGTGAAATATGCCACTGGTATCTTGATAGGAAATGTATTGAACCTATAGATTGCTTTTTGTAGTATGGACATCCTAATGATGTTAATTCTTCCAATCTATGAACCCTGAATATGCTTCCAGCTGTTTGTATCTTCCTCAATTTCTTTCTTCAGTGTCTTTTACCTTTAATTTTCTTTTACCTCCTTGGTTAAATTTATTCCTAGGTACCCTATATTTTTGTTGTTGTTGCAATAGTGAAGGGGATTGTTTCCTTAATTTCTCTTTCTGACAGTTCATTGTTGGTGTATAAAAATGCTTCTGATTTCTGAGTATTAATAGCCTGCTAAATTAGTTTATTAGATCTTGTAGTTTTTTTAATGAAGTCATTAGGCTTTGCTAAGTACAATATTATGTCTTCCATGAATAATGACAGTTTTACTTTCTCCTTTCCAATTTGGATTCATTTTATTTTTTTCTTTTTGTCTAATTTCTGTTGAATAAGAGTGGTGAAAGTGGACATCTCTATCTTTTTCTTAATCTTAAAAGAAATACTTTTTGTGTTTGCTCGTTGAGTATAATGTTGGCTGTAGATTTGTCATATATAGCCTTTATTATATTGAGGTATAATCCCTCTGGTCTCATTTTGTTGAGAGTTTTTATCATAAACTAGAGGCCCAGTACAGAAAATTCGTGCACAGGGGGCAGGGGGAGGTTGTTCCTAAAACCAGCCTGCACCCTCTCCAATCTGGGACCCCTTAAGGTATGTCCAACCACCCATTTAGGACCAATTCCACTACTGGGACTGGTTCTAAATGTTCAGTTGGACATTCCTCTCACAATCCAGGACTGCTGGCTCCCAACCACTCACCTGCCTCTGCCTGATTGCCCCTAACCGCTTCTACCTGCCATCCTGATCGATGCCTAACTGCTTCCCAGTCAGCCCGATTGCCCCTAACTGCCCTCCCTTGCTGGTCTGGTTGCCTGTAACTGTCCTCCCCTGCAGGCCTGGTCACTTCCAACTGACCTTCCCTGCATGCCTGGATCCCCGCCCCAACTGTCCTCCTCTGCAGGCCTGGTCCCCCCACAACTGGACTCACCTGCTGGCCAGGTCTCCCCCAATTGCCTTCCCCTACAGGCCTGGTTCCCACTAATCCCCCCATTGGGCCTGGTCTGGGTCCCCTCTCAACTTCCCTTCCTTACTGGCCTGGTTTGCCCCAACTGCCCTCCTCTGCCGGCCTGGTCACCCCTAACTGCCCACATCTGCCCTCCTCTGCGGCCATCTTGTGTCCACATGGGGGCAGCAATCTTGTGTCTTGGAGTGATGGTCAATTTGCATATTACTCTTTTTTTAGATAGGATGGGTTCTGAACTTTATCAAAGGCCTTTTTCTGCATCTACTGATTTGATTATGTGATTTTTATTCTTCATTTTATGTGATGTATCATGTATATTGATTTGCAAATATTATACCAACAATGCATCCCCTGAATAAATCCCATTTGATCATGGTATATGAGCTTTTAATGTATTGCTGAATCCTTTTTGCTAATATTTTATTGAATATTTTAACACTAGTATTAATCAGGGATATTGGCCTATAATTATCTTTCTTTGCAGTGTCCTTATCTGGTATTGGAACTGGATAATGCTTCCTTAAAAGAATTTATAAGTATTACCTGCTCTTAAATTTTTTGGAATCATTTGAGAAGGATATGTATTAGTTCTTCTTTGAATGTTTTAGTAAAAGTCTCCTGTGAAGCCATCCATCCCAAAACTCTTGTTTGCTGGGAGCTGTTTGATTGCTGCTTTGATTTTATTAGTTGCAATTAGTCTTCAGAATTTTTTTTTTACTCTTCCGAATTTAGTTTTGGAATATTATGTTTCAAGGAATTTTTTTTCCCATTTCAGGTTGTCCAGTTTATTGACATATAGTTCATAGTCTTTTCTTACAATCCCATTTTTTTCCCATCAGTTGTTACTTTTCCTCTCTAATGTCTTCTTTTACTCTTTTTTTTATGAGTCTGATTACAGGTTCAGCAATCTTGATGATGATTATTATTTTTAAGTTCTCAAGGCTGATTTGAGAGAGAGAGAGAAACATTTATATGAGAGATTAATGTGAAACATCAATCAGTTGTTTTCTACAAGCTCTCCAACCAGAGATTGGACCCACAATATAGGATTGTGCCCTGACCAGGAATCAAACCCATAACCTTTTTGGTATCCTGGATGATGCTTCAACCAATTGAATGACCCAGATAGTCCAATATTGTATGTCTTCTTGGTTTCACTGATCTTTTGTATTGTTGTTTAAGTCTCTAGGTCATTTATATTCTACCTGATCTTTATTATTTCCTTTCCTCTGGGGTTTCTTTGGGGTTCTTTTTCTAGTTATTTTAGTTGTAGAGTAAGATTATTAATTTGATATTTTTCTTGCTTCTTGAAGTAGACCTTTAATGCTATAGATATAGTATAAGGAAAGCCTCTACCTTTGTTTTAAGCCAGTTTTCCCACATTTTTATGTGGCAGGCAATCCATCCCCCCCTCCGCCCCCCCGCCTCGGCTTTTGCATGTGAAAGCATAGTGCTGACTATTAAAAGTTGACTTGATACTGTTATATTTTGCTCTGTAGGTGATTATGTCATCTGCAAGTAACAGCAGTTTTTCCTTATAATTTATTTCTTTACTCTTTTTCTTTTTCTTGTTTTATACAATGTTTCAGAGCCTCTGTTGCTATGTTATTTGGAAGTGACAACAGGCATTCTTGCCCTTTCCATTTGCCAGGTTTATCCAGAGAAACAAAAACAATAGGCTACACACGCCTCTTTGTGTGTGTGTGTGTGTGTGTGTGTGTGTGTGTGTGTGTGTGTGTTAGGAGATTTAGAATAAAGAATTGATTCATATGATTATAGAATCTGGCAAATCCAAAATCTGCAGAGCCAGTGTTCCCAGTTGAACTTGAGTCTGAAGGCCAGAAGCTACTGGAAACCAAAAAGAATCAATGTTTCAGTTAGAAGGCTGTCAGACAGGAGAATTCTCTCTTACTTGTGGGAGGGTCAGCTTTTTGTTTTATTCAGGGTAATTGGATGAGGTCCTCCCACATTAGGAAGGGCAATTTACTCAGTCTACTGATTTAAATGTTAATTTCATCCAGAAACATCCTCACAGAAACACCCAAAATATTATTTGACAAATATCTAGGCATCTGGTGTCCCAGTCAAGTTGACATATAACATTATCCATCAAAATACCTAAAATTTATTCTTATTATTTATAATATTGCTTTATGTTCTTAGTACACACCTTTACTAAATTATTTATTAAAGCAAAAATTGAAAAACTCATTTTCCAGATGGAAATGATGGCGACTGGCAGAAAAGTAGGGAGGGAGAAAGTCTGAGAGAGTGAGGAACCCATAGAGGAGAGTGTAGATGTGTGTGGTGTGTGTGTGTGTGTGTGTCTGAGCTAGGGACAGTTAGATTCTGCAGGTCCTCCAAGGGGCTGCCAAACCGGGCAATCTTAGATGTCAGAGCCCTGAACACAAAGCAGACACTCCTAGGCAGCCATTGTGGGCACGGAGACCACGCCGTCTTGAGAAACAGAGCTGCTTCAGACTAGGATCCTGCCCTCACCCAGTCACATCTCAGAAGCAAACCAGGACCCTGCAGCCACTGGGGACAGAGAACTGCAACCACAGCTTCAGACCAACAGACATTAAGAATCCAGACTTCCCTGCAGCAGATTTCTGTGAGTCAAAGAACCTATCCCCCTCCCTGCAGGATTGCGGATAGCTCCATAGTAACTGGTAGATCCACCCCTTGCTGGAACCATAACACCCCTACAGGGAATTTGAGGTACCCGCGCGCGCACACACACACACACACACACACACACACACACAGACACACATGCACACGTGCATGGGGCCACAGCTCCCCAAAGGGGAATCTGAGCTAGAGATCTCGCGCTGGGGCCCCAGCTACCCCAAAGGGAATTTGTGCTTGAGAAGGTGCTCAGGGACCACAGCTCCCCTAAGGGGAATTTGAGCCTGAGAACACGCACACTGGGCACAGCGCTGCTGTGGGAATTTGAGAGTGGAATTTGCTCCCCGCAATGCAATCGGGCGACCAAACCCGAAGCACAGGAGACTCACAC
Organism: Antrozous pallidus; assembly: GCA_027563665.1. Taxonomy (NCBI): domain Eukaryota; kingdom Metazoa; phylum Chordata; class Mammalia; order Chiroptera; family Vespertilionidae; genus Antrozous; species Antrozous pallidus. The sequence goes on along the minus strand of CM050521.1, from coordinate 15,746,628 downwards.
AGATTGAAAGTGAAGGGATGTAAAAATATCTTTCAGGCAAATGGAAATGAAAAAAAAAGCTGAGGTAGCAATACTTATATCTGACAAAATAGACATCAAAGTAAATGCCATAGCAAGAGATAAGGAAGGCCACTTTATAATACTAAAGGGATATAATCCTGATGAACATATATGCACTCAACGCAGGAGCACCAAAATACATAAGAAAACTTCTGGAAGATATCAAGGGAGAGATCGACAACAATATAATCATAGTAGGGGACATTAAAACACCACTAACATCACTGGATAAATACTCTAGACAAAAAATCAGCAAAGACACAGCAATCCTAAATGACTCACTAGACCAGATGGACTTAACTGACATCTTCAGAACATTTCACCCAACAGCCACAGAATATACATTCTTCTCAAGTGCACATGGGACATTTTAAAAAATAGACTATATATTGGGTCACAAGTGAAGTTTCCCCAAATTCAAGAAGATTGAAATCATACCAAGCATCTTCTCAGACCACAATGCCATAAAATTATAAATAAACTACAATAAAAACAATCCAAAAATCTCAAACACTTGGAAGCTGAATAGCATGCTATTAATGGTCAAGTTATCAATGAGATCAAAGAAGAAATTAAAAGTATCCTAGAAAATAATGACAACAAAAACACAGCAATCCAAAATCTATGGGACACAATGAAAGTGATCCTGAGAGGGAAGTTTATAGCTCTACAAGCCTAGCTCAAAAATCAGGAAAAAATGGTAGTAAATCATTTAACTCAAAGAATTAGAGAACAACAAGAAAAGCCCAGAGTGAGCAGAAGGAAGGAGATAATAAAGATCAGAGCAGAAATAAATGACATAGAGACCAAAATACAATACAAAAGATCAGTGAAACCAAGAGCTGGTTCTTTGAAAAGATGAACAAGATTGATGAACCTCTAGCCAGGCTCACCAAGAAGCAGAGAGGACTCAAACAAAATCAGAAATGAGAGAGATGAAATAACAACAGACCCCACAGAAATACAAAGGATTGTTAAAAAAATACTTTGAACAACTCTACTCAAACAAACTAGACAACCTAGAGTAAATGTACACATTCCTAGAAAAATACAACTTTCCAAAACTCAATCAGGAAGATTCTAAAACTCTGAAAGGCCAATAACTATGGAAGAAATTGAAGCAGTCATCAAAATGCTCCCAGCAAACAAAAGCCTGGGGACAGCTTCACATGGAGAGTTTTACCATACATTCAAGGATAAAACTATCCTCCTCAGACTATTCCAAAAAATTCAAGAGAAGGAACGCTTCCAAGCTCCTTCTATGAAGCCAGTATTACCCTAATACGAAAACCAGATAAAGACAACACAATGAAAGAAAATTATAGGCCAATATCACTCATGAACATAGATGCCAAAATCCTCAACAAAATTCTAGCAAATCGGATCCATCAGTACATTAGAAAGATCATACACCATGACCAAGTAGGATTTATCCCAGAGATGCAAGAATTGTACAATATCCACAAACCAACAAATGTGATACACCACATAAACAAATTGAGAGATAAAAATCACATAATCATATCAATTGATGCAGAAGAAGCATTTGACAAAATCCATCACTGCTTTTTGATCAAAACATTCAACAAGGTGGGAATAGAAGGATCATACCTCAACATAATTAAAGCCATATATGAAAAACCCTCAGCCAACATCATACTCAATGGACAAAAACTAAAACCATTTCCCCTAAGAACAAGAACAAGACAAGGATGCCCCCTCTCACCACTCCTGTTCAACATAGTACTGGAAGTACTAGCCATTGGGATCAGAGAAGAAGAAGAAATAAAAGGCATCCAAATTGGAAAAGAAGAAGTAAAACTGTCCTTATTTGCAGATGATATGATATTATACATGGAAAACCCTAAAGAATCCATCAAAAAATTATTACACTTAGTAAATGAATTCGGCAATGTAGCAGGATACAAAATTAATACCAAGAAATCTATGGCGTTTCTTTACACCAATAGTGAACTTATAGAAAGAGAGACTAAAAAAAAATCCCATTTATCAGTGCACAAAAAATATTAAGATACCTAGAAATAAACTTAACTAAGGAGGTAAAAGACCTATATGTGAAAAACTAAAGGACACTGGGAAAAAAAAGAGGAAGACATTAATAGATGGAAGAACATACTGTGTTCATGGATTGGTAGAATCAACATCATCAAAATGTCCATACTACCCAAAGCAATCTATAGATTCAGTGATCCCCAATAAAATACCAATGGCATATTTCACAGACCTACAACGAACTTTCCAAAAATTCATCTGGAATAAAAATGACCCCGAATTGCTGCAGCAATCCTGAGAAAGAAGAACAAAGTCAGTGGGATTTCAATACCAGATTTCAAGCTGTATTACAATGCCACTGTTGTCAAAACAGCCTGGTACTGGCACAAAAACAGGCATATAGATCAATGGAATACAATAGAGAATCCAGAAATTGACCCAAACCACTATGCTCAATTAATATTTGACAAAGGAGGCATGAACATAAAATGCAGTCAAGATAGTCTCTTCAACAAATGGTGTTGGGAAAATTGGAGAGATACATACAAAAAAATGAAACTAGACCACCAACTTACACCATACACAAAAATAAACTCAAAATGGATCAAATACTTAAGACGAGAAACCATAAAAATACTAGAGGAATCCACAGGCAGCGAAATCTCAGACATATGTCGAAGGAACTTCCTCACTGATACTGCTCTTAGGGCAATGGAAGCTAAAGAGAAAATAAACAAATGGGACTACATCCAAATAAAAAGCCTTTGCACAGTAAAAGAAACCATCAACAAAACAATAAGAAAGCCCATTCCATGGGAGGACATATTTGCCAATGTCATCACTGATAAGAGTTTAATCTGCAACATTTATAGAGGAACTCATACAACTTAACAAAAGGAAGATAAACAATCCGATCAAAAAATAGGCAATGAGAGAGGAACCAAGATGGTGGCATAGGTAAACACCTATCTTGCTGCCTCACACAGCAATTTCAAAACTGAAACTTAACAACAGAACAAGCATCATCCAGAATCACCAGAAAGCTGGCTGAGTGAAAATTCCACAAATAAAAGTAAAGATAGAACACTGTGACTCAGAGGAGCAGTGGAGGGCAACGTTGAATATACGGGTGGAGTCAGAGGTTTGGAGCCGTGGTTGCGTGAGCATGCGGAGAGGGCAGGTGGCTGCAAAGACAGAGGTGTCCCACTGCACTAATTACCCAGTTCCGAGATCCAGGGAACCCACACTCATATGGGGTGAAACTGGAAAGTAGGGAAGCACGCTGAAAGTTGGGCGCTGCAGGGGTCTACTAGCTTGTGGAGGGGGTGAGCTTGGGGAGAGTACGCATAAACTTGGGAGCAGCAGAAAGTGCGCGAGCATGCAGAGAGGACTCCTGACCTGCTCTCTCATTCAGGAGGTCACCAGACTGCCTTGTTTTACAACCCTGGGTGAGACGTTGGGTGTGCAGACTCATTTGGGGAGAGGCTGAGTTGTCCAGCAGTGGGTGGAGATTAGCAGCAGCTTTCTCTCAGAGGTGTATGCAGCCATTACCACCCGGCACAGAGTCCCAGGTGCCACATAGGGTGGAGCTGACACTGCCTGCTCAGCCTGGAGACTCCACCCATCGATCCTGAGCACAGCTGACCCTCACAGCCAATTGGCCTGGAGGTCAAACCCTCCTAGTGCTAACAACAATAAGCTAGGCTTTAACATCAACAAGACTGTGCAACCCATAAAGGGCTGCAGCAAGAGTATCCACCTCAGGTAACTGGGGAGGCTGAGCCACTGTCCCTTAGAGGACATCTACCACACAAAGCTAATGGACCAACTCAGGAAAGCAGCCACCATGCAGAGACATGGAAAGAAATAAGATGTGAAAGAAATGGAGGGGAAAACACCGACTGGACATAGAGTTCAAAACCACGGTTATAATGTTTTTCAAGAGGCTCCTAGAAAAGGACAAGACCTACAAGGAAATGAACAAGACCTATGAAGAAATTAACAAGACCTATGAGGATATAAAAAAGGACCAACTAGAAATTAAGTATACACTGACTGAAATAAAAAATATTATGCAAAGACCTAAAAGCAGTCTAGAGGACCTCAAGAACCAAGTCAAAGATTTGAAATAAAAAAAGGCAAAATCCACTCAGCTGGAAAAGCAAGAAGCCAAAAGAACCAAAAAATTGAGGATAGTGTAAGAGGCCTCTGGGACAACCTAAAGCATACCAACATCCGAATTATAGGGGTGCCAGAAAAAGAGAGAGAGCAAGAGACTGAAAACCTATTTGAAGAAACAGTGACTGAAAACTTCCCCCACCTGGTGAAAGAAATTGACTTAAAAGTCCAAGAAGCACATAGAACCCCAAACTATAGGAATCCAAAGAGGACCACACCAAGACACATCATAATTAAAATGCCAAGAGCAAAAGACAAAGAGAGACTATTAAAAGCTGCAAGAGAAAAAAAGTTAGTTACCTATAAGGAAGCACCCATACAATTGTCAGTGGATTTCTCAACAGAAACTATGCAGGCCAGATGCGAGTGGCAAGAAATATTCAAAGTAATGAATAGCAAGAATCTACAACCAAGATTACTCTACCCAGCAAAGCTATCATTCAGAATTGAAGATCAGATAAAGTACTTCACAGATAAGAAGAAGCTAAAGGAGTTCATCACCACCAAACCAATATTATATGAAATGCTGAAAGATATCTTTAAGAAGAGGAAGGAGAAAAAGGTAAAAATAAAAATTATGAACAGCAAATACACATCTATCAACAAATGAATATAAAAATCAAGTGAATTAAAAATCTAATGAACAGGATAAACTGGTGAATATAACAGAATAATGGGCATAGAGAGGGAATGGACTGACAATTCTTGGGGAGAAAAGGGGTGCGGGAGGTGCAGCAAGAGACTGGACAAAATCATGCAACTATGGGAGAGGACAGTGGGGGGGGAGTGAGAGTGGAGGGTGGGATGGGTATTGGGTGAAGAGGAGCTATGGGGGGAAGGGGAGCAACATAATTAATAAACTGAACAATAAAAAAATTAAATTTAAAAAATAACAGGCAATGGGCCTAAATAGATACTTTTCGAAGGAGGACAGAAGGAAGGCTAAGATACATGTGAAAACATGCTGAAAGTTACTAATTATCCGAGAGATGCAAATCAAAACAACAATGCGGTACATCTCAGATCTGTCAGAATGGCTATTATCAACAAATCAACAAACAACAAGTATTGGCGAGGATGCGGAGAGAAAGGAACTCTTTTGCACTGCTGGTGGGAATGCAGACTGGTGCAGCAACTGTGGAGAACAGTATAGAGTTTCCTCAAAAAACTAAAAATGGAACTCCCATTTGACCCAGTGATCCCACTTCCAGGAATATATCCCAAGAAACTAGAAACACCAATCAGAAAGGATATATGCATCCCTATGCTCATAGCACCACAATTCGCCATAGCTAAGATTTGGAAACAGCCTAAGTGCCCACCAGCAGATGAGTGGATTAAAAAAATGGTACATCTACACAATGAAATTTTATGCTTCAGTAAAAAAGGGAGTTCTTTCCATTTGCAACAGCATGTATGGAACTGGAGAACATTATGCTAAGTGAAAGAAGCCAGTCAGAGAAATAGAATACCACATGATCTCACTCATTTGTGGAATATAATGAACAACATAAACTGATGAGCAGGGACATATCCAGAGGCAGAGAAGCATTGACCAGACTGCTTCAGAGGGAAGGTATGGGAAGGTGGGGGAAAGCAGGAGAGATCAACCAAAAGACTTGTATGTATGAATATAAGCCTAACCAATGGGCACGAGCACCAGGGGGTTGAGGGCATAAGTAGGGGGAGTGTTGGGGGGGGGGTAATGGAGGGATGAGGACACATATGTAATACCTTAATCAATAAAGAAATTTAGAGGGGGGAAAGAGCACAAATTGTTGAACTGGCCCTAGCTGGTTTGGCTCAGTGGATAGAGTATTGGCTTACAAACCAGAGGGTCCCAGGTTTGATTCCGGTCAAGGGCACATGCCTGGGTTGCGGGCTTGATCCCCAGTGGTTACGTGTGCAGGAGACAGCTGATCAATGATTCTCTCCCATCACTGATGTTTCTATCTCTCTCTCCCTCTCCCTTTCTCTCTGAAATGAATAAAAATATGTATTTAAAAATTATTGAACTGTATCAAATGCCTTTTTCTCTGTATTTATTAAGGTACCAATATTATTTTTCTCCATTAGACCATCAATATAGTGATTTACATTTGGTGGTTTTTCTGATGTTAAGTCATCCTTACATTCATGGAACACAATGTTTTATTATAAAAGTTATTAATAATTGAATAAGTGAAATATTCTCTATCTGTCTGATGAATTTGACTAAGTTTTCACTTGCTTTTAACTACCTGAGCTCTTCTTTCGGTAATTCATATGGTCATCTCCGTTGCCAAATTTCTCATCTATGTTTATAGGTGAAATTCACCAACATTTTTTTTTCTTTTAAGGTTCTCATCTAGTTTGAAGTTTGGGAATAAAAGTCATAGTGATCTCATTATATCAGTTGATCAGCTTTATTCTGTTTTTATTCATTTTCTTATACTTTCTCTGTTTTTTAAAACCGTTTTACTAAAACACTTGTGTAAGATTTTCAATTATTGAAAGTTTGTTTAGAATGCCCAAAATCTGGAACACTGACAAGAATGCTGGCAAGAATATGGAGCAACACAAATTCTTTCACCACTGTTGGGAATACAAAATGACACAGCCACTTTGGAAGACAGTTTGGCAGTTTCTTACAAAGCTAATTATATTTTTACCATTTGACCTAGAAGTCATGCTTCTTGGTATTTACCCAAAGGAGTTGAAAGCTTATGTCCATACGAAACTTGCACATGGATGTTTATAGCAGCGTTATTCATAATTGCCAAAACTTGGAAGCAACCAAGAGGCTTTCAGTAGGTGAATGAATAAATAAAACATGTTATGTTTTAAAAAATGGAATTAGTTCTAGCCAGTTTCTCTCAGTGGATAGGGCATGCCTACAGACCTACAGACAGAAGAGTCCCATATTCAATTCCAGTCAAGGGCATATGCCTAGTTTGCCAGCTCAGTCCCCATTGTCGGAGGTAGATGAGCAGGGACACATGCAGGAGGCAGCCAATCAATGTTTCTCTCTAATCATTGATGTTTCTATCTCACTCTTCCTCTCCCTTCCTTTCTGAAATCAATAACAATATATTTTTTTCAAAAGTAAAAAATTAGAATTATTTTCGCTGCAAAGAAATGAGCTATCAAACCATGAAAAGACATGTAGGTATCTTAAATACATATTACTAAGTGCAAGAAGCCAATGTTTTTTAAAAGGCTGTGTACTGTATGTTTGCAACTAGATGATAAAATTTGGGTTTGGAGAAACCCAATTACAAAGGTGATTTCAGTGAGGGCAATTTGTCCTGTTACAAATGTCCTCCTCCTCCCCAGCAGTGAGGTTTAGTTTAAAGTTTCTTCCAAGGTCTTTTTATTCTTTCTTATCCTCAAGTATGATTGGAAAAGTAAAAGTAAGACTTATATATACATAGTAGAATTTTTTGAAAAGTTCGAAGAGGGCTCAAAGTGCATATGAGTCACTTTTTCTGATGTTGGACTTGATATAACATTCTATTAACCTGCAATTTTTCCATTAGCCTTAAAATAAAATAGCTTGCAATGGGTTTCTTGTTGAAGTTTCAGATACATGTAATTGTCCTCATTAGTTTTACAGTGATGGTTTCCATTAGTTCTTAAAGGAGTTTGTGGCCAATGTAAATAGGATAACTTCAGTAGTTGTGCCTTTTCCATAGAAGTCATGTGAATATAAGGGAAAGATGCCTTAACAGCAGCAGTCAATTTTTAAAGTAGGCTCTGTATTCATTATCTAGTACACTCTCACCCTTTCAATGTGATCATCTGTTATTCTGTTAATTAGCAAGCTTGTAGCTGTGACATCACAATAAAGCAGAGTGATTGCTTTAGATACATTTAAAGTAACTAAGTACTTTAAATAGATATCATTTTAATTAGTTCCCACAACTCTGTGATATATTTATATAATTATATATTTGTATGATATAATTGATATCACTTTTATACCAGTTTACTGAGAGATTACTGTGACATAAAGAAGTTAAGAAATTTGACTGGTCATACAACTAGTAAGTGACCATGATTTAAACCTCAGTGTGTCAGACTCCAGAGCTTATTACTAAACCACTAGGCAACACTGTCTGATAGTATACATGCTTTTTCCAAGTGATTATAGAAGCTCATAAAACTCAAATGCTACCAAAGGCAAGGCAAGCCACAAAAAGGTGTGAAGTGATTAAATATAAAGTCATGAAGAGTGGAATAATCAGCATTATGAGAATAAGGAGGACATGAAAAGAAATTCAAAATATACATATATATTTAATGCCGTGTTTCCAAAACACATCTGCAGGCCAGACTTGACCCATAAGTTCACCATATTTTCATCTCTTTGTTTATAGAAATTATTTCTCTCTTTTTACCTTCAAATAATATTTGAGGCTTTGCTAGTTGCCACACATTCAGAAGTAGCACTTATTTATTTTCTTAATGAGTAAAGGACTATCCTATCTAATAAAAGAGAAACATGCAAATTGACCATACCTTTGCTACACTACCAGCCAATAGGAGAAATATGCAAATTAACCCCCAACCAAGATGGCGGGAGCCCCCCCTCACCTCAAGCTGACCGTAGCGGCGCTGGGGTAGTGTGGGTCCCCGATCCCAGCCCCCGACCCAGCAGGGGATCCGGCCCCCTTCTCGGCCATGGCAGCACTGGAGGTCGAGGGTTGCGATCGCAGCCAGAAACCCAGCCCCAACCCTGGCCATAGCAGCGCTGGGGGCTGCGGGGGTCGCCATTGCAGCCACAAACCGAGCCCCAAGCCCAGCCTTGGCGGCACTGGAGGTCAGAATCGCAGCCACAAACCAGCAGGAAGGCAGCCACCAAGCCGCCCCAAGTACTGCCATGGTAAATCTGAGGCTGGGGGGATTTAGGTGGGGATGGGGGTTGGAGACACAAACCCGCAGGCCTGGCACCCAGCAGCCCCAAGGCCTGAGGCAGAGGCACTTGGGTTTTTGAGGGGCCTGGGTTGGGGCAGCGGAGGCACAAACCCACAAGAAACCTGTGGAAAGGGAGGTAAACTATCATAACTTTATCCCCCTTTCCACAAGATGAGAAAACTGCCCCTGGATTATTTAGTGCTGTGGCCAACACCTTTCTACAAACACCTTTCTACAACACCTTTCTATGACCACTCCTAAGAAGGTCAGGTCAAAATACCCTCTCCAGGGAATAATGCTACTGTTGCAAATCATCCAAGAGAGGAAACAAGCTTTTGTTGGGTTTATTCTGAAGGTCAGAAAGCATATCACCCCAACATATGCTGTGTTATATTGATGATCTTGAGCTGTAGATGCTTGAAAAACAGCAAATGCATGCACAAGATTTCACTGAAGTCTCCTGATCTCCTTAAAATCAGACCCCCCTAACGGAGCTTAAATGTCATATGTCCCCTTGATGGGCAAAGTATCATCAGGCAGAGAAGACTGATTCCTGTCACAGGACAGGAGAGTAGAAGTTGATATCACACCCAAACTTTGTAACAAACTATTTCCCTTTACCCCATTCATCTTTCCTAAATATCATTTACTCTCCTCTAAGAGGCCTATACCTCCCATCTCCTTTCCCGAAGAAGAAGGTATTTAAATCTGCATTCTAAGCCACTTTGGGGAGTTACTCATTTTTCCCTGGGATCTCCCACATATCCACGAGGCACACATGTTAATGAACTTTTGTTTTTCTCTTGGTGATTCCTTTTTCATTACAAGAGCCTCCACTAAGAACTCAGAAAGGTAGAGGAAAGCTATTTTTCCTCCTTCATAATTCTGTCTTGGGAAATTAAGTCCCCAGCTGAACAATGAGGTTGGCTCAAGTACCAAGAAGTCCTGGCTGTCGGGAGGGAAGCTTCTAGGGAGAAATCAATGATATTGGCATCAAAGTGGGATGGATGGCACATACATGGTTGCTGGTGCGAGTTTAGTGATTCAACATTTTTGGAGAATGATTTGGCAAATTCGATAGAAATGTTCAAGGTAGATCCAAGAGTCGTCTTCTAGGAATCACATCTGCTGAGATAAAGCACAAGCGCATAAGCCCTGGTCATAACCCAGGATGCTACTGTGGGCTCCCCTTCCACGATAGGAAAACCTGGGAATAACCTGCATTTTTAGGACAAGGTGACATCTATACTAATAAAAGGGTAATATGCTAATGAGACTGAACATCTTCTGGACGACCTTCCAGATGTCCTTCTGAACGTCCTTCCCAACAAAGCCATGTTGGCAGGGCCAAGGCAGAGGAGGTTAGAGGCAATCAGGCAGGCAGGGGAGAGCAGTCAGGGGGACCAGGCCAGCAGGGGGGAGCAGTTAGGGCAAACAGGCTGTCAGGGGAGAGCAGTTAGGGTGATCAGGCTGGCAGCCAGGTGAGTGGTTAGGAGCCAGAGGTCCCAGATTGGAGAGAGTGCAGGCCAAGCTGAGGCGACGCCCTTCCCATGCGTGAATTTCGTGCAACAGGACTCTAGTAGTTACATATTTCGAAATTTATTTCATTGAAATAATTTTTTTCTTTCTTAAAATATACTTTTTTTTTAATTAATGAAGTCCCAAGGGTGTACACTGCTATTACTCTGCCATCTGACACAATGACCCTTCCCATCATCTCTAATGTAGTTATCTGACATTAAGGTTTGCAAGGCATAGCCATGTTAGTTATTGAATAAATAATTTTCAAACTCTAAATTTGGGTCTTATGATAGGACGTAGAATTCAGTATCAGTCTAATATTTATTCATCCTCTCAGAATTGTATCAGACTACAGGCTTGGCATGGTGACTATCTTAATTCATAAATACATTTTTAATATATGTTTTACTGATTTTAGAAAAAAAGAAAGGGAAAGAGAGATTAGAAACATCAATGAGAGAGAAACATGAACCAGCTGCCTCCTGCATGCCTTCTTCCCCCAGGGATCAGGCTGCAACCCAAGCATGTGCCCTGATCAGGAATTGAACCAGCAGCCTCTTGTTGCATGGATCATTGCTCAGCCACTGAGCCACACCGGCTGGGCCATAAGTACTTTTTAAGCCTGTGTCTTTGTAGTAATTTATATAAAAAACAAATGTGCATAATGTCTTTTGTGTGTAGCTATTTTGCTAAAATAACATTTAGACAATATAGTGGGAGGGCTTTGTTGAGATAAGCTTAACTGTTAAACACATATAATGGTCCTAGTTTAAGAAATTTGCCTTTGTACAAAAGCAAATTATTTTGATTATTGAAATGTAAGATTAGGAAACATAATTTCTCATGTTTAAGTTCCCTGGAATTTAGGTCAAAATCGAAATCATTCTTTTAAAAAGAATTCAGGTACAGTAAATGTAATTTATATCACCACATATTCAAACTTCTACGTCAGTGGCACATTAGGAAACACAGGGCTGGAGATGTGAATATTATATAATGAGGATAATAAAGGAGTGAAATGCGATGTGCCTCTGGTGCATATTAGTAGCTAATTCCAATATGAATGCTTTGCAATCATCTGTCGATTGAGATGCATGTGTTCAGCTAAATGGAAATCTTGGCCATTCTCTCATACACCCCATTATTTGTAATTGAACACCTGATTTCCATCATGCAACAAATTAACATCTGCACTAGATCTGCCGTTTATGCATATGGATACACTGATTAGAATTTTGCGGATAGATACTTGAAAACAAAAAGACAACATTGTGAAACACTTCCAGCCATAATTTTTGATTACATATTGAGAACCATTTAATTATCTTACTCCATTTAATTAGCCCTTCTACTTAGGTCAATTGCTTTTTTTATTAACATGACATGTTAGCAATTTGTTAATTGGCATGAAATAACAGGAGGCTTTTCTGAGTATTTCATATGTGCTTAAGGAAGCTAAGGAGAAGGCAAAGTGGTAAATGTGTTCATTAGCCCCTGTTAGCATTTATAGTGCCGCTGTGTGGTGCCAGCAAATTATGTGATTCTGTCCTGTGAATGTCTTTCCCTTATTATACCAGAAGAGATTGTTGGTTTGAGTGATTACCAGAATTACCAAAACAAAAACAAAACATTGTAAATGTGAATATACATTTCAAATATATATGAAGGTAAGAGAATGATGAAAAGTGAAGAAGATATATGTATATAAATGCTAGTAGTTAGGAGGGGAAATAGGCGAAAGACACATATATGCGTGAAAGGAAATTACTAAGAAAAAGATTGTCAGTATCAAGCCTTTAAGCTTCAAGCCTCTTTACTATTATGTTAAAAATTATGTTAAATAATGTTTAGCTATCAACAATATTCAATTTGTGACATTGACTAAGGCTCCTTTGTGTATTGATTCCATATATACCCATCAAAGTAAAAAGTGTATTCAGCTGATAAGTTTTTAGCTATAGGACCACACAATATTATACACATTTCTGTGGAGTAGAGTGTAAAGATATTATTGATTACACCTAGGAAAAACTTGATTTTATCCTAAAGAATTCCTGGAGGATATGGTACAAATAGATGATTGCCAGTAATCCTGCATTAGGGAAACAAGTTTAGCCAGAACACATGTAGCTACCTTGCCTTAGAGTCATTAAGCAGGAATGATTTTCTTTCTAACCTCTAAATGAGTTATTATTACAACTAGAGGCCCAGTGTACAAAATTTGTGCACAGATAGCACTCCTAGGCCTAGCCGACAATCAGGGCCTTCTGGCTGCTGGTTAAGGCCTTCCTTCATCCTGCGCCGCCCCCTGGTGGACAGCACATCATAGCAAGTGATCAGTCTCCTGGTCGAACTCCTGCAGGAACAATTTGCATATTAGGCTTTTATCTACACTAATAAAAGAAAAATATGCAAATTGACTGTACATCTGCAATGCCCATCAGCCAATAAGGAGTGATTATGCAAATTAACCAAACAAAAATGGCGAGTTAATTTGCACACACAGGCGTGGAGTGGCCCAGTCATGCGGGATGCCTGCTATGAGGGGAAAATGGGGAGTGGAGGGAGCTAAGGAGTGGTGCTCCAGCCGGGAGCAAAGATTGCAGGCTCCTGGGCAGCCAGGGGCAAAGCCAGGGGAAGGAAGGTCTAGTCTTACATGAATCTTCATACAATAGGCTTCTGGTATATATAGATGCCATTACAGCTTTGAGGAACTTAATGATTGTGAGAATGGAGAGCATAGAATAGTATTGATCTTCCTGTTACTTCCAGCTTTTCTGGCTGCAACCATGGAGGGGCATTACATTAGAGAGAGGGGAGGAGAGACACTAATTACATTAAAGAGAGGGGACGGGAGAGAGAGAGAAAGAAAGAGAGAGAGAGAGACTGACTGACTATATATCTTCTACTGTATTCTAAATAGGATTACTTTATGTCAGCATAGAAGTGAAGAGCTAAAAAGGATTTTGCAATTCTTGGCAAAACACATTAATGTTTTCTAAATAAAACATTGAGGGTAAAAATAACTAGTATTTCTCAAGTATGTATTGATTCCATGAACCTGCTCTGGGTGTGTATGGGCAAAGCACCAGGTTGAGCATTCTGGCAAACACAATGATAAATTTACAGTGACTTCATCCTCTTTAGAATAGTTCTATTTTCTTTCTTGTCAGTAATGTTTCCATCCACGTGGAGGCACTAGATCAAATACAGGGTGGGCAAAAGTAGGTTCACAGTTGCGAGTCCAGTGAGAATTTATTCTTGTATTAATTAATGTATCATTTATTTTTATTATTTCCAATATGAGCAACCATAAACCTACTTTTCTCTACCCCTGTATAAGAAGAAAAGAGAAAAATTGTGTTGCTGTGGTTTGTTTTGGTTTACTTCGTTAGAAAAATTGTTCAGAGTACTACTGTAGGGAAACCCTGACTAATTACACACTTTAGATAACTTAGCTTTTTAAATGCACACGTGGCTGCGGTTTTTGTTTGTGTTTGTTGGGTGATCAGGCAGGCAGGTGAGTGGTTAGGAGCCAGCGGTTCCAGATAGCGTGTGTTCTCTGCACTAGAAGCCCCGGCATCCCCTGGGAGCCTGTAGGAAAGGCAGGTCCTCAGCTGCTCCACATCAGAAATCAGGGTGTGGAGCTCAGCAGTATGGCCTTCCCAAGCCCTCTGCAAGCTCCAGCGCTTGCTAACATTGGAGAACCACTGAATTAGATTAGGTGGATTTTGACATACTTTTAAAGCTTCTAACTGTTGAAAAGTTATTAGGTTAAAACAAATGGGCTCGAAATATTGTGAAAATGTATTTCTTAGGAAAGGTTCCTCTCTTACATGAACAATAAATGAGTATGAAGAATTAAACACCCCCCATGATTATACAGCCAGGGTCAGATGAGTCAGAACAGTTAGTTGATTAGTCATTTTTACCCTTTGCCCCTCCTCTCCAATTTTCAATCAAGTGAAACTTAAGCTGTCATTTGTTTTCTGTTATATAGATAAATCAGCCAAGTAATTTAATTTCTCAAATATAACTCCTTGTGATGATTTCAAGACATGGCCTAGATTTCAACCTAGTACTGCTAATAACAGTGTTTCTTTACATCTCTATGGTATCTTTACACTCATTGAAAAAGCTGTTATATCTACTGGGTCATCTGATCCTTGGAATAATTCTTTGAGGCAATTAGGAAACCAATCATTGCTTTGGTTTACAGTTAGGAGAAGCTGAGACTAGTTTTAGAATCCTGAGTGTAGTATTCACTAATTCCCTTTTTAATAAGTGGTTAACTTTGTTCCTCTGTTCCTGAGTTAGAATTGCTGGAAGAGAATCCTGCTGCCTATAAAAGAACCATAAACCTCTGATGTGTTAGTTAGGAAGGAGAATACTCTGGAATGTGGGTTTCCCTCCCTGGAGGTATTCTCCCACATCCTTCCTTCCTACCAGACCAGGACTCAGATGTGCCCTGCCTGCCCCTCATTTTCTTTCTCTTCCATCTGGATTCTCCTTCCTTGTTTTTCTTTCATCAGTTACAATAGTTAGAACTTCCAACCCTTTATGCTGAGGAAGAACAAATAAAGTCATCGTGGAGAATAAGCCAGTCAGAGAAAGACATAATCTCATTCATATGTGGAATCTAATGAACTAAATAAACTGATAATCAAAAATAGATCCAGAGACACAGAAGCATGAACAGACTGTTGAACCTCAGAGGGAAGGCAGGAGAGGGTGGGTGGGAAGAGATCAACCAATGAGCTTGTATGCATATATGCATGACCCATGGACACAGACCATGGGATGGTGAGGGCCTGGGGATAAAGGAGAAGATGTGAGCCATTAAAGGGAAAAAGGGGGGCCCTATGTAATACTTTCAACAATAAAGATTAAAAGAAAAAAGAAACACCAGTAAAGCTTGCCATCAGCCTGGTGGGTTCTGACTATTTATCTGCTATCATGCTCTACCCAAAGGCTGGCCTGTTTTAGCTGGCACCTCACGAAGGTGCCCTGGGATTTTGCTCTTAGTCTTCTCTCCAAATGAAGACTCTTACCTTAACAGCCACCAGTAGGGAATGGCTTCCTCTGTAAGTAACCAGTTTTTCATTCACAACCAAGTCGCAACCAGTCCAGGATGCATCCTCCCAATATCCAAGGAATAGTCTTGGTCTGATTGTTCTGAGATCAAGGCCACCTTCTCCATATATAAGGGCTAAAATCATACATGAAGGTGAGTGTTTTATGTACATACTAGAGGCCAGGTACACGAAATTTGTTCTCAAGGGCTGGGGGGGGGGATGGGCGGTGTCCCAGCCTGTGCCCTTTAGCAATCCAGGATCCACCATTGCAATTGCCAGCCCGGCTCAGGGCTTCTGGCTGGGTGAGGTTCCTTCTGTGGGATTGCACTGACCACCACGAGGTAGCTCCTGCATTGAAAGTCTGCCCCTTGGTGGTCAGTGAGTATTATAGTGTCCATTTCCATTGTTCAGTCTATTTGCATATTAGCCTTTTATTATATAGGTTTAAGTGGTGGCCATTCCTTTATAATCCTATCTAATAAAAGAGTAATATGCAAATTGACCATACTCCAATAAAACCATGCCCACAGCCATGCCCACCAGCCAATCAGGAGCAGATTATGCAAATGAACCTCAAACAAGATGGCTGCCACCACTAAGAGCAGGAAAGAGGCTTGAATTTCCCTGGCAACAGAGGAAGCCAAGCTTTCACCTGCCCTTGCTGGCCTAAGCTTCCACTCAATGCTACAAAGTTTCAATTATAGAAGATACATAATCTCAACTGAAATGGTGGCAGCCACGGAGCTGGAGAGAGAGGGAGCTAGGGTTGCCAGGGTGAGTGAAGAAGCCAAACTTCTGCAGCCCTAGCCAGCCTAAGCCTCCACTCTAGTCTTCAAAGTTTCAAACAGAAATGGCTGTTGTCACAGGGCGAGCAGAAAGCTTGGCTCTGCTCCAGGCTACAAAGTTTCCGTTGTAGAACATAAATTAATCCCAGATCCCAGGGCCTCCACTTGGGTCACTGGGGGCCATGGCCAGCCTGCAAACCACCATAGGCCCCTCGCTCAGGCTGCCCCACACCCCAAAGGAACCCCCACCCTGATCCAGGACACCCTTCAGGGCAGCCAGTCCCCACCCATTCACCAGGCCTCTATTCTATATAATAAAAGAGTAATATGCAGAATGACCATCACTCCAACACACAAGAGGGCTGATCCCATGTGGTCAAAGATCCTGTCCCCATGTGAACACAAGATTGCCACCACAAGATTGCCAGCAGGGGAGGACAGTAGGAAGTTCCAGGCCTGCAAGGGAGGGCAGTTGGGAGGGACCAGGCCTGAAAGGGAGGGTAGTTGGGGGTGATCAAGCCTGCAGGGGAGGGCAGTTAGGGGTGACCAGGCTGGCAAAGGAGGGAAGTTGGGGGCAAACTGGCTGGCAAGGGAGCAGTTAGACATCAATTAGGCTGGCAGGATAGTGGTTAGGGGGTGATCAGGCTGGCAGGCAGAAGTGGTTAGGAACAATCAGGGAGGCAGGCAGGCAAGAAATTCGGAGCTAGCAGTCCTGGATTGGAGAGGGTGCAGGCTGGGCTGAGGGACAACCCCCCTCGTGCACGAATTTCATGCACCAGGCCTCTAGTCTATACTAATAAAAGGGTAATATGATAATTAGACTAGACATCTTATGGGCAACCTTCCGGACAAAGCCACAGTGGTGGGGCAGAGGCAGTTAGGGGCATCAGGCCTTCATGCAGAGTAGTTAGGGGTGATCAGGCAGGCAGGTGAGTGGTTAGGAGCCAGCAGTTCCATATTGCAACAGGGTACAGGCTGGGAATAGTTATTTGAAAAGCATCAGTATAGAATGGATATTATCACAGGATATATTTATTCTATTATAGTCTGTTATTTTAAACTTTTAGATTGAACTAAATGGTTATCTTGAATGCTATCTGAATAATTCTCCCTGGAAATCTTTTTATATTTTAAACTAAGTTGTTGAAAATTCCTTTAATATTTACTACAATTTTGTATTGCTTTCTAAACTAGAGTCAGTAAATATGCTTTACTTTTATTTCATTCTTAAGAGTCATTTATTTGATTATGATCATTCATCTAAGACACTCTGACTTCCTTGGTAGTTTATCTTCACTTTTCATCATTTTTTTCTACTTTATGTTAATGGTTATCATATCTTCTCTCCTAAATGGCACCAAGTAAATATTCATAAATATCACTGACGAACACTGACTCCAACATATGTCTTGCAGTCTGTGAAATAAGTTTTTCTTGTCTATTTTTCTCTAATTGTGGAGCAAACAAAGTGGGGAACAACCCTCTGCTAAATTGAAAATGATCGGATTGTAGCCAGTTATAGTATGATTTATAACTTCCCAGCGATTCATGCATTTCATTGAAACATGGATATGTTTGTACCCCACCCAAGGATGTAATTATGATTTGGACCTGCAAGCAAAATTCCCCATTTTTTCCCTAGGAAAAAATAGCACTTCTGAATTGCAAATGAACAGATCTCAAACCGCTCTTCAGTTCTTCTGCTGTTTTGAAGGTGCCACCATAAAGAGAATTGAAACAAATATATATTTACAGTTTACTGTCTTCTGTGTACTGATATTTTTATGCTCCATTTTATTATTGTGGTTACTTTATAAGAAAAATTCGGAGTGCTTTTTCTGGCTGCAGCCATGGAGGGGCAGAAGAGAAGAAAAGAAGGTTCTGCTACGCCAGAAACCCTTACGAAAAAGCAAAGGAACTTGGCAGAGCTGAACATCAAGCACCTGAAGAACAAGCTTTCCCAAAAGATGCTTCAAAAGACAAGGGGAAGGTTATTATTAAAAAGCTACCCTGGCCAGTGTGGCTGGGTTGGTTGGAGCTTCACCTGCTGCACTGAAAGGTGGTGGTTCGATTCCCTGTACGAGCACATACCTAGGCTGCAGGTTTGATCCCTGGTCAGCTGTGTCTTCTCTTACACTGATGTTTCTCTCTCCTTCTTCCCTTCCTCCCTCCGTCTTCCCATCCCTCCATCTTTCTTCATCCCTTCCTCCCTCCCTTTCTCTCTCTAGCCCTCCCTCTTTCTCTCTCCAGCCCTCCTTCCTTCTCTCTCTTCCCCCTCGCTCTAAAAATAAATGAACTTGTCCTCCCACGAGGACACACACACAAAAAAGGAAGAAAGAGCTAAAACATTGTCACAAGGAACATAGGCAGATGTACACAACTGAGATTAGGATGTCAAGAAACCTGACAACTTTTGTTACCTGTGGAATGCTGATTGGCATTTGTCCTCAGGATCAGTGGGATCAGTGGTATGAGCCCGAAGGTTGGAAAGGTGCTTGCTGCACCTTTGCCAGCTCTCCAGTGGCCCCTTTGTTAAGCTCCACAGGCTTCAATAAACATGCAGAAGATTGGGAAACTATGTATTGCATGGGGTACCCGAACCTGAAGTCAGTTAATGTATTGATCTTCAAGCATGGTTATGGCAAAATCAACAAAAAGCGAATTGCCCCTACAGAACACATTGATTGCTCCATCTTTTGGTAAATACCACATCATCTGCATGGAGAATCTTACTCGTGAGATCTGTACTGATGGAAAATGCTTCAAAGAAGCAAACAACTCCCCGTGGCCCTTCAAATTATCTTCCAAGAGCTAGAATGAAGAAAAGACCACCCATTTTGTGGAAGGTGGAAACGCTGACAAAGGGGAAGATCAGCTCAATAGACTTATTAGAAAGATGGACTAAAATATCTACCATGGTTATTTTTGTAATAGGGCCAGTTAATAAACAGTGCTTTAAAATCGGAGGTTGGCCGGGGGGAGAGACAGAAACTCAGAGATACCTTCAGAATGGCTTTAATTCCTTTCTTTGAAGTAGTCCTTATATTTTACATATTCACATGACAGAATTCTAATCTTTAGCCCTAACTTTATGGTTGAATGGGAGAGGGCCTCTGTTTATATTTGGTTTAAAAGCTTAGGTGCAAAATGGTGACTTCTCTCCTTTTCTCCATCTGTGCTTCTCTTTCAAGACGGGAAATTGAGTTATTTGAATAACTGTCGAGATGGGAATATTGAGTTATTTGAATGAATGTATATTTTTGTTAGGTCGAGGAAAATGTGTTTCCTATACTGACACATGCCTTAAAATGGAAGATAGTAAAGGGCCTGGTTTTGTTTTCCAGTTGTGGTTATAGTTCTTGTTTGACAAAAGTGGTAATAAATTTCTCCAGTAGATGGCGCAAGCATTCCCTGGAAATAGAAATATTTTTGTCTGGACTAAAAGAACTTGGTAATAAAGGTAGCACTGTTTAAGCAGTAGTAAGTAATCTTAAAGACATTTTCTTTTGAAAGAAATATAAGAAGAGGTTAAAAGAAGGTGAAGTCATAGTTCAATTTGCACATATCAAACTTGTCAAGACATTTTATCAAATTAATGCAGAAAAACTTTAATGTTTAGTAGTATATGAATAATCAAAGATATATCACTATGGTCAATTTTAACTAAAACTAACTGAGAATTGAAATTCTTAATGTTTTGTAAATGATAAAGGTTATTCTGATGATTATCTTGGTTTCATTTTTCTTTGTATCCTGCATTTATAGGCAGAAACAATGTGAATGTAATTTTAACAGGTAAGTAAATAAGTAAATAAATGAAATTCTTTTTTTTAACAGCAACAGTGATTATAATTGGGATTTGAAATTACAGATTATTTATTTTATTTTTAATATAGTTTCATTATTGATAATATTGCATGTATCTCCGAAAATCTGCCCTTTTCCCCATTCCCTCCCCCCATGAATTTTTAATCTTTAAGTTAAAGGAGAGAGAAACATTTTATAAGTCTAATGAATTCCAACCTGATTGTAAATGCTCCCCTTATTACTGTTGCCTTTATGTATTTTGCTATTCATTCTCCTTCAAAAAAGTAAATGTGTGGGAAAAAGAAACTAGTCATCAAAGTTCACTTTGCTGTAGTAGTCTGGAATTTTTGCCTGGTTGATAAATAGTAATTTCTTAAGAACCAAAGGAACTTAGTAGCTGGGAAACATACAAATGTGTACTCGATAGAAATATTACTTTTATATGATGAATGAGAATAACTGGTTGTAACTTATGTGTTATCATAGTTATGCTTATTTTAGAAAAAGATACCCTCAAAGTTTTGCCCCATGGTTTGGAAGGTTCTTTTTTCTAAATGGACAAAGTTGAAAAATTACTGCCATTCCATGCACTCCAAAGAGTCATTTAAAATTGTTGGAATGAAATGTTTCTGAAATATTACACTACTAATATCATGATAATGATGATGATGGTAACGATGCCTTGATTTATATTGTGCTTTATAGTTTCAAAGACTCTTTCATATATATCATTTCAGTAGGTTTTTGTAATGACACTGTGTATTGTAGTCAAAGCAAATATTGCTATTCTGATTTTTCCGATGAAAAATATGAAAGCCACATTGGGCACAGAAGAGTTACTGAAAGTTAAAGGGACTCAAGAGAATCATTCCTTTGCATTCTTGTTCTTTGTTTTTCTTTGTTCTCTTCCTCCTCCTCCTTCCCACTCCCACCCCCTTCATGGTTACTATTTCATTTCTGTTTTGGAAAAGTACTTATTCTGTATTTCTGGTATATACTTTCCTATGGAGGGAGAGTAATACCCCTGGCTTCTCTCCTTCCTCTGCGCTCCAACTCCCTCCCCCTCCCTTTTTTTTTTAACATATCTGATTGATTAGCATGAGAGCAGGAGTTAGGCATGCATAGGTCAGCCCTTTCCTCTCTGTTTACCCTTGAAGGTGAGTTGTCCATAGGGAGCACCAGCTCTCGATTTCACACTGCATCTATGCCTCAGCAGCAGGACCTCCATCTGGCCCTGTCTGTGACTGGAGTGGGGAAAGTATGTCTAATGGTAATACCCTAGTAAAGGAGACTCCTTCTTATAGAAAGAAATACTTTTCTGTATTATCTTTATAAGTTAACTAGAGGCTCAGTGCACTGATTCATTCACTGGTGGGGTTCCTTGCCCTGGCCTGCAGGGATCAGGCCAAAACTGACTCTGTGACATCCCCAGAGGGGTCCCAGATTACAGAAGGTTGTAGGCCAGGCCGAGGGATCCCATCAGTGCATGATCAGGTGCAGAGAAGATCACAGGATGGCTCTAGGGTGTTGTCCAGTTCATCTTGCCCAGTCCCAATCAGCCAGACCCCCACAGCAAGCTAACCTGCCGGCCGGAACATCTACCCCCTGCTGATCAGTACACATCATAGTGACCGGTCAAACAAACGGTGGGATACTTAGCATATTAGGCTTTTACTTTATAGGATGTTTTAGCCTCTTGTTAGCTCTTTTGTCTTTAGCCAACTCTTTAGACCTTAGCTAGAGAAAAGAAGTTCTAAAGTTTGGACCTCCTCAAAGATTCCAACAATGTTTATATGTCAGAAAGGGGTTCTTTGTTTGCTTGGCTGCTTTTTATGTTTTTACTGATTTCAGAGAGGAAAGGAGAGGGAGAGAGATATAAAAACATCAATGATGAGAATCATTGATCAGCTACCTCCTGCTGCCTCCATGCCCCCCACAGGATCACGCCCACAGCTGCAACCTGGGCATATGCCCTTGATTGGAATCAAACCTGGGACCCTTCAGTCTGCAGGCCAATGACCAAAACCAGCCAGGCCATGTCAGAAATTTTTTTTAATGAATGTTAGTGGGAATTATAATGTCTGGTGACATTTTGAGATTTTTAGGCATAGACTATATCCCTTTAGTTTTTTTTTAGACTTAAAAGGCCATTGTACTATTGTGACCTTGGGGCTGTTTTCAGCTCTGGGTCAAAGAGTCTCATCTAAAGTGCCGCTTGTCCCTTTTTCAGATACTGTGATGATGGGTGCCTTGGATTCCTAACATCGACCTCTTCCTGCTTTCGTAGGAGCCACTTTGTGCTTCCTTTATGCTGTTAACTATCCTCCCAGTTTAAGCTAAAGTTTAGGATACCGTTCTGCTGCCAAAACTATTTGAATACTCTTGATGAAATAAATGTAAACATACCAACTTTATGGAAAATCTGAAGTCTATACATGTGTATAGAGCATACACATTATTGCTAGAGTTTACTTTCTTCATCAGGTTTTTATTGTGATTGTTCCTAATGACAAAACTAGGAACCGCCACTTAGTCATTCCAAAAAAATGTTTGTGGAATATCTGCTCTCTAGAGGTGCTGTGCTAGAATAGTGTTGTGATCAACTGAGGCCCCTTGCCTTCACAGATCTTAGGATCTTGTGCTGGATTAGACATTAGTTCAGTATGCCACCTCATAGCCGGTGGCTCTGGAGAAATGTCCACATCTTACCCAATACATGTAATAAAGAAATGGGTTCTTATTGGGTATGTCATAGAGGGTTTCTCTGAGAAAAGAAGAAATTGGAAATGTGTGATTCAAGTATTAAATTAAATTTTCTGGAAAAGGATGAAATTGTAAGATGTGCAGGACCAGGGGGTAAGATAGACAACACACCAGCAATTAGAAAAGTCATGAGAACTCTGCGTATTTCTGTTAAGGAATGCTTGGTGTCAAAGTAAGCCAAGAAAATGGCCAGGATCTCAGCACAAGCAATGTTTACAAATGTGAGCAAAGAAACGTCTATGACCGACTAACCTGTCCAGAAATCGAGAACAGGGTATCAGAGAAAGATTAGCAAGAACAAGAGCAAAGCTGGATCTTCAGCCCCAAGTATTGGGCTGCTCAGCGAAACAGCCACTGGAGTACTTGCTACAAGGGTGAAGGACAGGGACAGGGACACGGAGACCAAGACGAACGGTCAGAGCTGGAATGATGGCAAGCGGATCTCACTGCTCAGTCCCTGGACCCTTCAACCAGTCTCCACCCTCCTGGGATACAGACATGATTAATACGAAGCATAAAATTGAGTGATTTAGTGACAGACAGTTCAGGTAGAAGAAGGCTGTTGGGGAAGAAAATCTGGGAAACATGCTGTTCATCAGGAGAAATTCTAAACCTTGGAAAATAACTCACAAGGAAATAGTTATTTTAAATATGGGCTAACCGTTTGTTTTCTAAATCTCAGCACCCTCCAGAAATGCCCTTATTAGCTAAGATCAGAGAGGGGCATTACAGAGGCCTTTCCGGAATCATACATTATCCATGAAGATTAGAATTCAAATTTTACAACAACAACAAAAACCTTTTTTTTCCAAACATAAATCTTTATAGATTATTAGTGAAATGAAGTGAGAAGTAAAGAAGATATTTAATTATGATTAGGGTGTTAGTTAATTCTTAGCAGAATTGTAAAAACTCAGTCATATAATTTTATTGCCCAAAGACTCATAGTAGTCATCTAATCCTGCTAATTGCCTGAAGTGTATGCTAGAAGACATTGTCCCTACAAGACCTTCTGTAAAAAGATTCTATGATTTTGGACACACTACATACAGTGCTCTCCCCACCCATCCCCACTCCTCAGCATCTTCTTATCCAGATCTTTTACAGGCTCTTGCAAATCCTCTTGCTTTGGTTAGCTCAGTATTTCTCATATTTACCCACAAATCCCTTTCTTTTTCTGCCGAATACTTCCTTGTATCCAGATGTTCCAAGACATACAGTGAACAACATTGAATCTCAAATTACCTTCTCAAATGATTTTCTTTTCAGTGTAGATGTAATTTATAGAATGGGCATTGTATGCATATATTCACTTGAATTTATCCTAAATAGGAAGATGATATGATAGTATCTCCATTAATAGATAAGGAAACTGAGTTCCAAATTATTTGTGTTCACGCAGGATTACCTATGTTACATATTATGTTTAACAATGTTTGAACATTTTGCTTTTGCTCGGGAATATTGTGCACCAAAGGGAAGGCATTTTCTATAGTCAGCATTATATACTTGGATACATACATAAAAGCTTTTGCTGAAACTGTTTATCAGTACCAGCCCAATTACATTTTCAGGAAGAGGAAAGCATAGTGGAGTATCTTACACAAATATCTAGGATTGTGTAAGTGGATTATTTGTTTAAACCTTTACAGTGCCCTAGAGCTTTTGTAAAGTGGAGTGGAGTGTCCTTCCCTTTGAAGAGTATCAGAGCCTGAACCCCAGGGATTCAGATCTGCACAGCCTCTCTTCCTTCTTCTGAGGGGATGTCGCATAGACTTGATTCTATGCAAATTTTCCTGGTTGGGGTGGATTGCTTAATGTTTTCTTGGGATATTCTTCCTTCATATCCTCTTCTGAAACATTTTATAATTAGCTTGGGAAGTCCACTAACTTTCTTGAACTTTTAACAAAGCAGTGAAGCTTCTGCAGATTCAAAAAAAGTATTGCCATATTTTAAGAACATTAAGGAGACGCATGAAACCATGCTTTACAAAATTAGGACGGAATCCAACATAGTTGTATGACTTTGCAAACACCAGTGTTGATGCGATCATGAACCATTACGAAGTATATATTAGGGCACTTTTTCTGCCAAACGAGATGCGAAAGAAGGCTGATCAGTGATCAAAGCTAAATGTAGAGAAAGCTTCCTTTTTAATAAGAGAGTTCTCTGTAGAGTTAGATTTAGTTGGATTGTTTGGCTTGTGTTTAGCTTTTCATAGAACCACTTCCATGGTTCCCACTTAGTTTTGTTTCTAGGTGACAGTGCATTGGACTTTAGAACTCCCCCTTTAAGAAGGACCAGTTGTAGTTCTCGGTGTCTGGTCTGGGGTGGAATGGGGGTTTATGGCCTTCTCGACTTAGTGGTTTGCCGCTATTCATATTTTAGATTGTACAGTGCAAGTCAGTTTGTAAAAGGGCTTTTACACCTTAGAATGTTACACTTAATCTGAGATTTAACTCAGATTAAACTAGCAGATGATGGGATTTAGGAAAAGGAGGGGTGACAATGTTTATATTATTGAGTCTACAAAGTGATACAAAAATGAGTGGAGAACTCTACATTTTACTGAAGTTTGCTTTTATAAATTTCCTGTTTATACAACACACACATTTTAACTTCTTGCTCAGCAATAGGAGCATCTGAAATTTCTTTCATTCACAATTTCCCTCAAGCAGTACCTAATTTGTTTGGTGATGACCCTGTCCTTGCCTCCCCACCTCTGTGCTCTTTCCCGTAAGAATTTGGGAAGCCGACTACCAAGTATTTCATTCTAGGTTTCTTGATGCCCAAGTTGCGCTGCTGTCTGGAATCAGTTTCTTTTTCTCAACCTTAGCTGAGAACAAAACAAACAAACAAAAATGTCTTAATGTTATGGAGTTAAATAAAAGAGAGAAAGTAGTGAAAGGAAGTTCCTTTGTGCAAGCAGCCAGGACTGCAGGGCTGACTGAAAGTGCCTGAGGGCACTTGGTCCCTATCGCTTTTCACATCCAATGCAGTGGTGCGCAGACAGCCTATATTGTTGTCAGTTAAATGGGATCGTGAGTGTCTGAAAGGTGTTTGAGAATGAACCGAAAATCATTTTCACAAGTGGATGATTACTTCTGCCACATGTTAACCGAACTCTATCAGAATGGCCCAGATTCTTGAGCCTGCATTAATTGCTCTTTCAACCTTGACTGAGGTTTCTCTTTAAGAAAGCCCTTTCCAGGACTAAATTACTCTATATATTGATTTTTTTCCTTTCTGTATTTTTCCTTTCTTCATTCCTTGAGAAATGAAGGCTTGTAGGAGAAAAGGCTTTATCATTCAGCATGTAGATTGATCTTTCCAGTTCTGTGAATTAAAAAGTAGACTCATAAGTGATCTGCCTAAAGTAATAGTTCTTTTTTCAAACATTGAATAATTCCCCTATTCTGTATACAATTACATTTTTCAAATGTTCATTAGTGATGATTTTTTCATCATAAAGTAATGCCGTGAACTCTCATAGCATGGACTCCGTGCAAATAAATTCTCATACTCTCCTTTCTATTAGAAGGGTAGGCCACCACTCTAATGACAACTAAACTATAATATTTAGTAATATGCTTGCAAATTTTTGTTGTTTGGAAATATTCTTTTTTATTGTTTAAAGTATTACAAATAGCAGTATATATGTCTCCATTTTTTTCCTCATTGACCTTCCCCTGGCCTCCCTTATCCCGCAGCACATGCCCTCACACCCCACCCCATCCCCAGTGTCTTGCATCCATTGGTTATGCTTATATGCATGCATAAAAGTCCTTCAGTTGATCTCTTACCTCCCCCAACTCTCTCCAGCCTTCCCCCTGTAGTTTGACAGTCTGTCCGATGATGCTTTGCCTCTATATATTTTTGTTCATCAGTTTATGATGTTCATTATAGTCTATAAGTGAGTGAGATCATGTGATACTTACCTTTCACTGACTAGCTTATTTCACTTAAAATAATGTTCTCCAGCTCCATCCATGCTATTACAAATCATAAAAATTCCTTCTGTTTTACAGCAGCATAGTATTCCATTGTGTAGATGTACCATAGTTTTTTAATCCACTCATCTGCTGGTGGGCACTCAGGCTGTTTCCAAATCTTAGCTATTGTAAATTCTGCTACTATGAACGTAGGGGTGCATGTGTACTTCCTAATTGGTATTTCTGTTTTCTTAGGATATACTGGTATTCCTAGAAGTGGGATCACTGGGTCAAATGGCAGTTCCATTTTTAATTTTTTGAGGAAACGCCATAGTGTTCTCGACAGTAGCTACACCAGTCTGGATTCCCACCAGCAATGAAGAAGGATTCCCTTTTCTCGGCATTCTCTCCAGCACTTGTTTGTTGATTTGTTAATGCTAGCCATTCTGATAGGTGTGAGATGGTACCTCATTGTTGTTTTGATTTGCATCTCTTGAATGATTAGTGACTTTGAGCATGTTTTCATATGTTTCTTGGCCTTCTGTATGACCTCTTTCAAAAAGTGTCTAGGTCTGTTGCCCATTTTTCGATTGGATTGTTTATCTTCCTTTGGTTAAGTTGTATGAGTTCCCTGTAAATGTTGGAGGTTACCCCCTTATCATAAATAACATTGGCAAATATGTTCTCCCATGGAGTGGGCTTTCTTGTTGTTTTGTTGATGGTTTTTTGTTGTTTGTTATGGTTTTTTGTTTTTTGTTTTTTGCTGTGCAAATACTTTTTATTTTAATGAAGTCCCATTTATTTATTTTCTCCTTAGTTTCCATTGCCCAAGGAGCTGTATTGGTAAATATATTGTTATGACAGGCGTCTGCTATTTTGGTGCCTATGGCTGCTTCTGAGGTTTTTATGGTTTCCCATCTTACATTTAAATCCTTTATCCATTTTTAGTTTATTTTTGTATATAGTGGAAGTTGGTGGTCTAGTTTTTTGTTGTTGTTTTTTGTTTGTTTGTTTGTTTGTTTTACAAATATCTATCCAATTTCCCCAACACCATTTATTGAAGAGATTATCTTGACTCCATTGTATGCTCTTGCCTCCTTTGTTAAATATTAACTGAGCATAATGGCTTGGGTTGATTTCTGGATTCTCTATTCTGTTCCACTGGTCTGTATTTCTGTTCTTGTGCCTGTACCAGGTGGTTTTAAGAACAGTGGCTTTGTAGTATACAAAGTATACTGATATCTGGTATTGTAGTCCTTCCAACATTGTTTTCTTTTCTCTCTCTCTCTAGATTGCTACAGCTATTCAGGGTCTTTTTTATTTCAGATGAATTTTTGGAGAGTTTGTTCTAGGTGTTTGAAGTATGCTGTTGGTATTTTAATGGGGATTGCATTGAATTTATAGATTACTTTGGGTAGTATGGCCATTTTAATGATGTTGATTCTACCAATCTATGAACATGGTATATTCTTCCATTTGTTCATGTCTTCTTCTAATTTTTCAGCACCCAGACATTTTTCTGAGTACATTTCCTTTATCTCCTTGGTTAAAATTTATTCCAAGATATCTTAATGTTTTTATTGCAATGGTAAATGGGATTACTTTTTTAGTTTCTCTTTCTGTGAGTTAATTGTTGGTGCATAGAAAAGCAATAGACTTCTGGGTGTTAATTTTGTATCCTGCTAAATTGCTGAATTTATTAAGTTTAGTAGTTTTTTGATGGAGTCTTTGGGGTTTTCGATGTACAATATCATGTCATCTGCAAATAAGGACAGTTTTACTTCTTCTTTTCCAATTTGGATGTCTTTTATTTCTTCTTCTAGACTGATATCAATGGCTAGTACTTCCAGTACTATGTTGAACAGGAGTGGTGAGAGGGGGCATCCCTGTCTTGTTCCTGTTCTTAGGAGAAATGGTTTTAGGTTTTGCCCATTGAGTATGATGTTGGCTGTGGGTTTGTCATATATGGCTTCTATTATGTTGAGTTATGATCCTTCTGTTCCCACCCTGCTGAGAGTTTTTATCAAGAAAGGGTGTTGGATTTTGTCAAAAGCTTTTTCTGCATCAATGGTTATGATTATATGGTTTTTATCTCTCAGTTTGTTTATGTGGTGTATCACGTTTATTGATTTGTGGATATTGTACCATCTTTGCAAATAAATCCCACTTGGTCATGGTGTTTGATCTTTCTAATGTATTGCAGGATTTGATTTGCTAGAATTTTGTTAAGAATTTGGTATCTATATTCATGAGGGTTATTGGCTTGTAATTCTCTTTCTTTGTATGGTCTTTATCTGGTTTTGGGATTAGGGTAATGCTGACTTCGTAGCAGAGTTTGGAAATATTACTTCCTCTTGAATATTTTGGAATAGTCTGAGGAAGATAGGTTTTATTTCTTTTTTGAATGTTTGATAAAACTCCACTGCGAAGCTGCTGGTTCAGGGCTTTTGTTTGTTGGAAGTTTTTTTTTTTTTTTATTACTGCTTCAATATCCTCCCTAGATATTAGCCAGTTTACATTTGTTATTCCTTTTGGTTGAGTTTTAGGAGGTTGTATTTTTCTAGGAATAATGTTCATTTCTTCTAGGTTGACCAGTTTGTTGGAATAGAGTTGCTTATAGTATTTTTTTTATAATTCTTCGTATTTCTGTGGGGTCTGTTGTTATTTTGCCTCTTTCATTTCTGTTGTTTATTTGGGTCCTCTCTCTTTGCTTCTTGGCCACCCTGGCTAGAAGCTCTTCAGTCTTGTTTATCCTTTCAACTTGGTTTCATTGATCTTTTATAATTTTGTTTGTTTGCTTGTTTTGTTGAGATTTTTTTGGGGGGGGGGTGTTTTGTTTTGTTTTGTTTCTGTGTGTGTGTGTGAGTGCGTGTGTGTGTGTGTGTGTGTGTGTGCGTGTGTGTGTGTGTGTGTGTGATTTATTTCTGCTCTGATCTTTATTACCTTCTGTTCACTCTGGGCTTTTCTTGTTGTTCTCTCTCTAATTTTTCAAGTTGCAGATTTAGATGATTTATTACCATTTTTTGTTTGTTTTTTGAAGTAGGCCTGTAATGTGATAAACTTCCCTCTCAGGACTGCTTTCACTGTGTCCCAAAGATTTTGGATTGTTGTGTTTTCATTATCATTTGTTTTCAGGATGTTTTTTATTTCTTTGATCTTGTTGGTAACCCACACATTGTTTAATAGTATGCTATTCAGGCTCCAATTATTTGATTTTTTGTGATTATTTTTATTGTAGTTGATCTCTAATTTTACGTCATTATGATCTGATAAAATGCTTGATATGATTCCAATCTTCTTGAATTTGAGAGACTTTGCCTGTGTCCCAATATGTGATCTATCTTTGAAAATGCCCCATGTGCACTTGAGAAGAATGTATATTCTGTAGTTTCAGGGTGGAATGTTCTAAAGATACTGATTAAGTCCATCTAATCTAGTGAGTCCTTTAGGATTGCTATTTCTTTGCTAATTTTTTATCTAGAGGATTTATCCAGTGATTTTAATGGTGTATTAAAGTCTCCTACTATGATTGTATTGCTGTCATTCTTTCCCCTGACATCTTCCAGAAGTTTTTTTTTTAATGCATTGGGTGCATTTATGTGTTCACCAGAGTTATATCCTCTTGTTGTATTGATCCCTTTAGAATTATGAAGTGGCCTTCCTTGTCTCTTGTTATGGTCTTTACTTTGAGGTCTATTTTGTCAGATATAAGTATTGCTATTCCAACTTTTTTTCATTTCCATTTGCCTGATAGGTATTTTTCCATTCCTTTACTTTCAATCCATGTGAGTCGCTTGTTCTGAGGTGGGTCTCTGTAGACAGTATATATATGGGTCATATTTTCTTATCCAGTCAGTTACTCAATGTCTTTTGGATTGGAGCATTTAACCCATTTATTTTAATGTTATTATTGATACGTACTTGTTTGTAGCCATTTCTGTGCTTTATGCCTGTGTTTCTTCCTCCCTTTCAATTTTTTTTACAGCATTCCCTTTAGCACTTGTTGCATTGCTGGCTTGGTAGTGATAAACTCCCTTAGCATTTTTTTGGGGGGGAGGGGTCGGGGAAGCTCCTGATTTCCCCTTCAATTTTGATTTATAGTCTTACTGGATAGAGTATTCTTGGATTCAGTCCTTTTCTTTGCATCACTTTGTATATTTCATTCCATTCCCTTCTAGCTTGGTCAGTTTCTGTTGAGAAATCATTTGATAATCTGATGGGGATCCTTTGTAGGTTACTCTCTGTCTCTCTCTCTTGCAATCTTTAAGATTCTCTCTTTGTTGTTGATATTTGCCATTGTATTTATGTCATGTCTTGGTGTGGTGATTTGGGGATTCATCTTGCTTGGGACTCTCTGTACTTGTGTGACTTTTTTCTTCACCATATCAGGGACGTTTTCTCTCCATTGTTTCTTCAAATAGATTCTCTAATCCTTGCTGCTCCTCTTGTCCTTATGGCAGCCCGATTATATGTATGTTACTTTGTTTTGCATTGTCCCAAAGTTCCCTTAGGTTCTCCTCCTGTTTTTTTTTTTCTCCAGTTGCTTTTCAGATTGATCTTGTTTCTCTACCTTATCTTCTAACTCACTAATTCAGTCCTCTGTTTCTTCTAGTCTACTACTGAAACCTTCAGTGTTATTTTTTATTATAGCTATATCACTTTTGATTTATTCCTGATTTTTGCATAGATTGTTGATTTTCTCGTTGATCCCATCATGAACTGTATAACCATTACTCTGAATTCTTTTTCTGTCATATTGCATGTCTCAGCTTCACTTATTTCCTTTCTTGGCAATTCCTCTTTTTCTTTCCTCTGGGGATTGTTTTGTTGTCTCCCCATTCTAACTATCACCAGAAGATCCAAATGCCAAGTTGCAGGGGCCTGAGCTGTGTGCAGTGGGAGCGTCACACTACCCAAGTGTCACTGAAGAGCTCCAATACCGAGACATGTGGCTGCCGTGAGTTGGTGGGAGCCACATACCCCAAGAATCAGTCACAAGCACTCAATGCATGCACCTTTAGAATCAGGGACCCCCATATGAGCCACACTGAAAAAAATTCCCCACAGATACATGCCAAAAATCAGTGTCTCCTAATGCATGCTAGGAGTCAGAGACCCCATGTACATTTGCCAATAATTGAGTTTCGGAGTTTCTATAGCTTGGTGAGGCCTCGTGCCATGAATCAGGGTCCCTATGTGCACGTGCACCAAGAATTGCAATCACAGGCACTCAGTGTGCATGGACTGAGAACCAGGGATTCCATGCATACACAATAAGAAACAAAGTCACTACATTTGTGCACCAAGAGTCAAGTCACTGGTGCTCAATACTGCCTCTTGCATGGAGAATCAGTGTTTCCGATCTGCCTAAGGGGCCAGGTTGCACAGCTGCCCTGTGTCAGCAGGAGGCTCACTCCTGCACAGAGGAGAACAGACTCCCATGCGCACACTGAGCCCAGAGTCAAAGTTAAGTCACGCAGCTGCCCTGTGTAGGCAGGAAGCCTGCTCAGAGTGGGTCTGGCAGCTTCTATGCTGCTGCAGTGGGCCAGTAGGAAGGGGGATGGGCTCTGTGACTCCCAGTAATCTGCGGCAGGGATGTCTAGAGTCTTGGTGTCCATGGGTCTGCAGGTCTTTGTCCTGAGTAGTTGTAGAGTTCCAGCTTGCATCACAGACCAGATTGGGTGGTGGTGAGGCTAGAGTCCTAGTTGCAAGCAGTCCTACTCATCAGAAAGGTGTAGTCTTTGTTTGTGGAAGTAGTCTTTGAACAATCTACAAGTTAGAAATGTTTTAAAAGTGCTATTAATGTATTTTAATAAATGACAACATTTCATGTTGTCATTTTTAATTTCAAATATGGCATAAGTAGAGAATATGAGCTGTTTCCTTCCTGGAATAATGTGAGATATATTCTAGTCCCAATATATTGTGTTATAAAGATGAGTTAAATCTCAATTTTTAAAACTAATCAGAAAATGAAATTTCATTAACTTTTGTGATTATATAGTATTTATAGAAAAATGTCTTAATTTGTTAGTAAAACTAATTTCTGAGTTCTTTGGCTTAAAGTAAGACAAATCACAGCATGTTACATGTGAATCTATTTTTTAAAAAACATATGGAAAGAGGTGTTGTGTTAAAAAAGCACTCAAAATAATTTTATAAGCATTGCAGTGTGAATATGTTATGCAACCTTATGAAATTTATAAAAACAAGCAAAGTAATTTTTTTGTTTTTTGATTTGCTGAAGTTTATTTTTACCTAATTTTATTTTAGTAAGTAAATCTATTGTTGAGATCATTTTATTAGAATAATGCATAATTGTAAGGATAAGCTTATATCTAAAGAAGTTTTTATTCCTGTTGTCAGAACATTCTTGTGCATTTCATAAGGACTCTGCTTTTGTTTTTGCCGAAATCAAAAATTTTTGGAGTAATTATGGCTTATTAAGTTATCATAACTCTTTTAAGAATCATGCTGGTCCCGCAGAGATTGTACACTTTTTAGTGTAAGTGTTCAGATAGTCTATGACCATATATACCTCTTGATGTAGAAGATGAAAAAAAATCCCTGCTTGGATAGTAACTACATTGGCTTGAAGTTTAGCTATAGCATAATTCTTTTGTTTTCTCTTTCTCTTCTCCTCTTGACTTTTTTCCTATCAGCATCATATTTGATCTGTTCATTCACATTTATTTTAAATATGTAATCAAATACCTTAAAATTTAGCTTCTCATATCTTTTTTTATTTAATAAATCTTTATTGTTCAGATTATTACAGTGTTGCTCTTTTTACCCTCCCATAGCTCCCCTCCCCCCGGTACCCATCCCATCCTCTGCCCTTACCTCCCCGCCACTATCCTCATCCATAGGTGTACGCTTTTTGTCCAGTCTCTTCCCACAACCCCCACACCCTTTTCCCCCGAGAATTGTCAGTCCATTCCCTTTCTATGCCCCTGATTCTATATTTACCAGTTTATTCTGTTCATGAGATTTTTAATTCACTTGATTTTTAGATTCACTTGTTGATAGATGTGTATTTGTTGTTCATAATTTTTATCTTTACCTTTTTCTTCTTCCTCTTCTTAAAGAATACCTTTAAGCATTGCACATAATACTGGTTTGGTGGTGATGAACTCCTTTAGCTTTTTCTTATCTGCGAAGCACTTTATCTGACCTTCAAATCTCAATGATAGCTTTGCTGGGTAATCTTGGTTGTAGGTTCTTATTATTCATCACTTTGAATATTTGTTGTCATTTCCATCTGGCCTGCATAGCTTCTGTTGAGAAATCAGCGGACAATTGTATGGGTGCTCCCTTATAGGTAACTAACTATTTTTGTCTTGCTGCTTTTAATATTCTTTGTCTTTTGCTCTTGGCATTTTAATTATAATGTATCCTGGTGTGGTCCTCTTTGGATTCCTTTTGTTTGGAGTTCAGTGCACTTCCTGAACTTTTAACTCAATTTCTTTCACCAGGTCGGGGAAGTTTTTCGTCACTGTTTCTTCAAATAGGTTTTCATTGTCTTGCTCTTTCTCTTTTTCTGGCACCCCTATAATTTGGCTGTTGGTATGCTTGAGGTTGTCCCAGAGGCTCCTTACACTATCTTCAATTTTTTTATTCTTTTTGCTTCTTGCTTTTCTGGCTGAGTGATTTTTGCTTCTTTGTTGTTCAGATCTTTGATTTGATTCTTGCGGTCCTCTAGTCTGCTTTTGGGTCTCTGTATAATATTTTTTATTTCAGTCAGTGTATGCTTAATTTCTAGTTGGTCCTTTTTCATATCCTCCATAGTCTCGCTCAATTCCTTGAGAGTCTCGCTCATATCCTCAAGAGTCTCGCTCATATCCTCAAGGGTCTCATTAAATTTATAGGCCTTTTCTAGAAGCCTCTTGAAAGACTTTTTAACCATGGTTTTGAACTCTATGTCCAGTTGTGTGTTTTTTTTTCCCCTCCATTTCTTTCACAAGTAATTTGTTACCTTATCTTCACATTTTGGCTGCTTTCCTGAGTTGGTCGAGTAGCTTTGTGTGGTAGATGTCCTCTAGGGGACAGTGGCTCAGCCTTCCAAGTTACCTGAGGTGGATAATCTTGGTGCACCCCTTTATGCGCTGCACAGTCTTGTAGTTAAGCCTAAATTGTTGCTGGTATCACTGGGGGGGTTTGACCTCCAGGCCAATTGGCTGTGAGGATCAGCTGCATCTCTGAGTCTCCGGGTTGAGCAGGCAGCCTTGGTTTTCCATTAGCCCCACCCTATTTGGCTCCTGGGTTTCCGTGTCTTGTGGCAACGACTACACGCACCTTTGAGAAAAAGCTGCTCAGAGCTCTTCTCGCTGCCGGACAGTCTAGTTTCCCCCTAAATGAGTCTGGACACCCAAAGACTCACCTGGATCAGGAAGACAAAGCAGTCTAGTGGTTTGTTTGTTTTTTTCCTTCTGAACAATAGAGCCATCCAGGAGCCTGCTTGATAGCTCGCAAACCTTTGCAGCACCCAAGTTTCAGCGTGCTTCCTCCTTACTGTCCAGTTTCGTCTGGGTTCCCTGAGACTCGCCTGAAACAGGGGCTCTGTGCTGTGGGACACCTTTGTCTCCTTCCCAGTTCAGGAAAACCAGCCGGGTATACAGCAGCCCGCCCTATCCGCTCACACGCAGCTCCGAACCTCTGACTCCACGCATATCCGCAACTCTGCCCTCCGCAGCTCCTCTGAGTCACAGTGTCCTTTTATCTTTTCTTCTGTTTGTGGAATGTCCACTCAGCCAGCCCTCTGGTGGTTCTGGATGATGTCCGTTTTGTCCTTTAGTTGTAGTTTTGAAATTATTGTACGGGCAGCAGTATGGGTGTTTACCTATGCCACCATCTTGGTTCCTCCACTCATATCTTTGATACTTGAGGATAGAGCATGACCTAGGAATAGTTAGAAATGCTAAAGAGATAGTCACAGGCAGATGAAACATTGATACACATTCAGCTGGTTTGTGCCTGGTTTCTAGCATTGATTCCTATGTTTCTTTGGAGCAAATAGTACTATCCATTAGAAACAACCCTAGAAGAGGGAGTAATACTTTAACATTATTGCTGTGTTTGTACTGATTTATAAAACCAAATGCTTTACGGCTTTGCTCTTCTGCGCTACACCCAAGCTTTGTGTCAGTGCTGTTAATTTCTTTGTTACCTAATCCTGTGTAAGAAGATTTTAAAGTTAAGCAGGCATTTTTGTTGTTGTTGTTCAAAGGGAACAACTTCTTAATACCTTAAGTTGGATGTGCTGATGAAAGCAAACACTTCTAAATAGTATTAAAACAATTATTTTTAAACAACTTAAGATACTATAGTTACATTAGTATTGTGATATATTGGAAATATTTCAATAGAAAAGTGTTATGCTTACTACAAATTAGCATTGGAAATAAGTGCTTTTGGAATGTGTTATGTGCAACAGAATATCTCTTTTACACTAGTCAAATAATTCTTTGATCCAATTTAACTTTAAGGATTTTTTGTTCTCGTAGGGCCATACTCAAATATATTAATAGAAAATATAGTAAAACTAAGATTGTTCCTTAATTTTTCATTCATTTTGTACTTTACTGAGATAATTTGACAAGGATGAGAAAAATGCTGTGTTTAGAACCAAATTCTTTAGGATATTGAAAATGAATAATGTTGAAACACCCACCACAAAAAATGAAAAATAAAAACTTGTTTTCCTCTTTAAAATAAGATGAAAAAGATTCACAATGCCCATTAGATACTGTTGCTCTCATGCCATGTGATACATATTTATTTTATTGAATGACATTATAAATTGTCACATAAAACTCAGTTAAATGTGTGGTCCAGATTGATTGGTATTTGACAACGCTGGTTTACATACCCTTTTTTTGTTTGCTTTCGTTAATCCTCACCCAAGGATATTTTTTCCTTCACTTTTTAGAGAGAGTGGAAGGGGAGGCAGGAGAGAGAGAGAGGTGAGAGGGAGAGAAACATCAGTGTGAGAGACATATAGACCATTTGCCTCTCACATTTACCTCTAGGGCTCAGGATCGAACCTGCAACCAAGATATATGCCCTTGACCGGTAATCAAACCTGAGACCCTTTGGTATTTGACTGAGGCTCTAACTGTTGAGAAACACTGACCGGGGCAAACTTGGTTGTTTTTATTTAAGTTAATCATACAATCAAGTGGGATGAATATCCTATATAATAAGAGGCTAATATGCAAATTGATATAACAGTGGAACAACTGGTCACTATGATGTGCAGGGGGCAGGTGTTCAATGCAGAAGCTGACCCCTGGTGGTCAGTGCACACCAGAGGGGCGTGCTGCTCAGCTAGAAATTGTGCTCATGGCTGGCAAGTGCAGGAGCATCTCCCTGTGGGGAATGGGCCTAAGCCTTCAGTTGGACATCCCCTGAGGGCTCCCAGACAAGAGAGGGCGTAGGCCCACCTGAAGAACCTCCCTCCTCTCCGAGTGGATGAATTTCATGCACTAGACCTCGTGTGTGTGTGTGTGTGTGTGTGTGTGTGTGTGTGTGTGTGTGTGTATTATTCAGCCCTAGCCAGTTTTTCTCAGTAGATAGAGCATCAGCCTGCAGATCAAATGGTCCCAGGTTTGATTCTGGTCAAGGGCATGTACCTTGGTTGCAGGCTCCTCCCTGGCCCCAGCCCCAGCCCCAGCCCCAGCCCCAGTCTGGGCTCATGCAGGAAGCAACCAGTTGATAGGTCTCTCTCACATTGATGTTTCTCTCTGTCTTTCCCTCTCTCTTTTACTCTCCCTAAAAATTAATAGAAAAATATCATCAGGTGAGGAATAACAAATATGTATATACTAGAGGCCTGGTGCATGACATTTGTGCATGGGCGAGTTGGGGAGAGGGGGCGTTCCTTAGCCTGGCCTGTGCCCTCTCATAGTCCAGGACCCCTCAGCTTAGATCTGCTCCCACCACTGCTGCTGTGCTCACCTGGCTTGTGGCTGAGTGGCGCTCCCTCTATGGGAGCACACTGACCACCAGGAGGTAGCTCCTGTGTTGAGCACCTGGCCTCTGGTGGTCAGTGCGTGTCATAATGACTGGTTGTTCTGCCGTTCAGTCAATTTGCATATTAACCTTTTGTTAGATAGTATATAGATTGCACTGCCGCTACACCCACAAGTCATGCCCACCAGCCAATCAGGAGCAAATATACAAATTAACCCAAGCAAGATAGCTGCAGCCACGGAGCAAGTAGGAAGCTTGGGTTTTCCCAGCAATGGAGGAAGTCAAGCTTCCTGCATACCCTGGCTGGTTCAGGCCTGCACTCAAGGCTACAAAGTTTCAACTATAGAAGATAGATAAATCCCAGATACCAGGGCCTCCACTTGGGTCACTAGGGAGCATGGCTGGCCTGCAAGCCATCATGGGCCCCTCACCCAAGCCACCCCATGCCCCAAGGGAACCCCCACTCTTATCCAGGACACTCTTCAGGGCAAACCAGCTGGCCCCCACCCATGCACCAGGCCTCTATCCTATTTAATAAAATAGTAATATGCAAATTTACCATTATTCCAATACACAAGATTGCTCCCCCCACATGGCCAAAGATGGCTGCCCCCATGTGGACACAAGATGGCCACCACAAGATTGCCAGCAGGGGAGGGCAGTTGGGGGCAATTGAGCCTGCAGGGGAGGTCAGTTAGGGGTGACCAGGTTGGCAGGGGAGGGAAGTTGGGGCAAGCAGGTCTGCCAGGAAGGGCAATTGTCGGGCATCAAGGCCTGCAGAGGAGAGCAGTTCAGGAGGACCAGGCCTGCAGGGGAGGGAAGTTAGGAATGACCATGCCTGTAGGAGAGGGCAGTTAGGCATCAATTAGGCTAGCAGGGGAGTGATTAAGGGCAATCAGGAAGGCAGGCAGGTGAGCAATTGGGAGCCAGCAGTCCTAGATTGTGAGAGGGATCTCAGATTGGAGAGGGTGCGAGCTGAGTTGAGGGACACACACCCCATACATGAATTTCATGCACTGGGCCTCTAGTATAAATATATTCAGAAAGAATACAACTGCAGAGCAGATTCACCAACAGATCTATAACACACTAGAGTAGTACTCTCTCTCTAGGATGACAAATACTTCTTGTTCTCTATGTCTTTATTGGGTGAAATCAGATTTCATGAAGCAGTAAAAAAAATAGTTTGTCCAGAATTCAGATGGCAAGAATAATTTATAATAAACTTTTTAAAATTTTAAACTATTTTAAAGGTGGAATAAATGGTGATGGAAGGAGATTTGACTTGGGGTGGTGAACACACAAAACAATCTCTGCACCAGTAGCTCTCTGCCGCCCTCCTGTAGCTCTCCGCCTGCTGCCCTGCCCTCCTGTAGCTCCCCTCATCCTCCTGACCCCCCTACACACACATAGCTGGCTGCCCTGCCCCTTCCTGTAGCTCTCCACTGCCCACTTGTAGCTCACTGCCCCACCCTCCTGCAGATCCATAGTCTGGTTGTTATGCGGTCAGTTGTTACGCCTCACAGCATGACAGATAATTAGCATATTCCTCTCTCATATAGGATGTCACCCTGATACATTTTAAAAATCTAAACTATTTTTATGAAACATAAATAATTGCAAGTAAGTAGTTTCCAAGGATCTGTTTAATTAATGCTATTGTCATTGTATGTCAAATAGATAGATTTCATGTCTCCTTTTATGAAAGTATGTACTTATAATTGATGTTTATAATGTCCCTGAGATGTTATAGTCATTTCTAAATCATTAAGGAAAGATCAAATTATATTTTATGACTATTTGAAGTCAAGTCAACATATTGTATACAAATTCTTTAAAAAATTGTTATAGATAGATACACAGTCTCGATATAGAGCAACTCATTTTTCAGTAATTAAGAATACTGGAACATCACTATGTAAGTATAATGAACAGAATCTATTTCCAAGTAGAACATA
Source organism: Antrozous pallidus (assembly GCA_027563665.1). NCBI lineage: Eukaryota > Metazoa > Chordata > Mammalia > Chiroptera > Vespertilionidae > Antrozous > Antrozous pallidus. Next base: position 15,706,668 of record CM050521.1, on the reverse strand, counting down.
GTCTGTTAAATGTAACGTTAGTGTATTTTTTTCTGAAATAAAAAATATTATTTTATTTATAATTATAAATATAATATTTATTTTAAATATTATTGGATTTCTATCTATAAAAGAAATAATTGGTGACCTAGCATTGAACATTTTTAAAAAGCAAACAAGCAAAATAAAAGAACTGTGATTCAATAGCAATGCTATTCATCAAGATAGGATGGGGAGGAAACATTTTGATTTCTTTACAGATGCTTTCTAATGAATGGATCATCAGATTGCAAACACATTTTAAGTGATTCTGGCTCCTTTTCCCTTACCCTCCACACTTCAGCCTTCCCAAAGCTGATGAGACCACTCACCTACAGAGAATTTCAACTGCTCCAGATTTCATAACTTGAGAATAGCCTTGATAATGGGGAAACCCATTTAACCATTAAAGTTTTTGAGTCCTGCTGGAACCAGTTTGGCTCAGTGGATAGAGTGTTGGCCTGCGGACTGAAAGGTCCCGGGTTCGATTCCGGTCAAGGGCATGTACCGTGGTTGTGGGCACATCCCCAGTAGGAGATGTGCAAGAGGCAGCTGGTCGATGTTTCTCTCTCATCAATGTTTCTGACTTTCTATCCCTCTCCCTTTCTCTCTGTAAAAAAATCAATAAAAAAATAATAAAGTTTATGAGTCCTCCATGGTGTTCAAGATAAAAGGACAAAAATCCTTATCTTTGGTCTATAGGTATTCAGCTTAGACCACAAATATTTATTATGGAGCTCTCTCTACATTTCCCCAATCCTTAATGATCATAATTTTCCTGATTATAAAATAGAATATATTCTCATTCATTGCTACTAAGACTGCAAAATTTTACAGGCACTTTGGAAAACAATTTGGCAGTTTCTTAGAAAGTTAAACATACAATTTTTAATTTAACTCAACAGTCCTACTCCTCGATATTTACTTGAGAGAAATGAAAACATGTGCCCACACAAAGACCTATACATGATTGTTTATAGCAAGTTTATTTATGATAGCCAGTAGGTGAATGGATGAATACACTGAAGTAAATTCATGCAATGAAATATAATATTCAGCAGTAAATAGGGACTCCTGACATAGAACACAACATGAATGAATCTCAGAAGCTTTATATTAAGTGAAAGAAGGCAGAGACAAAAGGCTACAAACTGTAATTCTACTTATATGAGATTCTGGAAAAGTAAAAACTGAGATTTCTAAAGGTAGGAAATCTGAGTAGGAGATTGATCATAAAAAGGCATAAAGCAAGCTTTGAGGGATGGAAATGTTCTGAAAGCTCATTGTATGGTGATTACATGACTCATCAAATTATAAATCTAAACTAGGAGAATTGTACTTCATGTAAACTATACCAGTAAACATTAGTTTTAAAAAATTGGAAGACATGCTCAGTGTAGAAATGTGAGAATGTAAAAAGTCATAATGAATATGAAATTTATATTTAATCTCACCAGCTAAATTATTTTGTATTATTTTTTTATATTTTGTGTTACTAAATATTTTTCAAGTTTATTTTGCTACATCTTTTGAGATATTTTTCCATATGTATACTATAAGCTCATGCAACTGCTTTTTTTTTTAACTTAACATAATAATTCTTCCATATCCTTTTTTTCCATATTCTTTTTTGGCATCACTTTTCACGACAGCCTTATCATTTCTTACTGGTTGATTCTTTGATGGTTTTGAGATTTTGCTCTTAAACAATATTAATGAATATCTTTTTTCTTTATCCTTCACTTAATTATAAATGTGTCTATTATGCCAAGAATCTGCTTTAAAACCAGTGGGGGGGCGGGGGGAACACACAGCTAAACAGTGGTACTTGGTACCTAATTCCAGAATTCATCAAGTTAGTTAAAATACTAAAACTTGATGTGTTTTTATTCCGTATAGTTATCTTTTCTGACGTATTTATTTACTCCATTTGCTGCACATTAAATTTTTGTCTGGCTAATGTGAAAATTAAAGGACAGAAACTAACATTTTCTTTATGCAGTTAATCTTTATTGAATGTAATTTCTTTTCTTAGGCGGAGACTAAAACTCTTTTGACCAGTTACTTTATAGATACATTTGGTCAGTTATGACTTCTATTTATGTTCAGTTGACTCTTTCTTATAGTTCCACAGCCCAAAATACCCCAAAGCCCAACATTCAAATGCTTACCTTGCTTCCAGTCTCGAGCTGTCTTTTATTCTACCTTCACATCTTCTAGTGTGCACATTTATGCATCCACCCATCTCTCTGCTTCTCGTCTTTAGAAAAACCATCCATTTTCATTCCAGATTTGCTGAACATCATTTTGAATATTGTTACATTATTTCTTCTGCAGTATCTTCACTGTCAGCAAGGATTACCCTTGACTTGCTTGTGGTATTGATGGTCTGTGTATCAATATTCACTTTCATTTATGTATAACCCAGTTGCCTGCAACATGCTAAGTGAGATGCTTTGAAGGAGCTGAGAAACAGGCTGTGGTCACAGGCAGAGGTCATTCCAAATGACCCTCTGTGGCTCTGAAGCAGCTACTTGGTGCACATCTTGCTACTGCACTTTCATAGAGGGCATCTGTGTGTCCACAGAATGTAGCTTCCAAGGTCATTGCTGTTAACCCTGTAACAAGAGGTTGGATATGTGCATTTAAGCAGCTGGGGGTTACATGAGAAAGACAGAAAGAGAGCAGCTCAACACCTTTCACCAGACTCCCAGGAAAGAAATCAGAGGGTAGAGCAAAGGTGGGGCCAAGGGCTTCCGGGGATCTCAGGAGTGAGCAGGTGAGAACAGGAGCAGCGGTTGTCTCTGTCGGTAACTGAGTTCCCATTGCATGCACAAGTGCAGATGATACAGTATTAAGGGTATTGTGGAAGCCAAATACAAGTTTGCCAAGCACTTTGGCTAGCTGATGGATCTGGAAGAAAATATCTAATTGATTTGGGCAGCGTGGGGGATGCTTTCCAGTGCAGGTACCTAGTTTTTATTTTGACTTTTAAAAACTTTATCCCTTTTTGTGTGTTTGATTCTGAAAATTTATAAAATACAGAGACTAAAGAAGGAAACTAAATCATCTGGAATCCTACCTCTCAAAGATAATTACTATTAATATTTTTAAGTATTTCTTTCATATATGTTTTATGAATTCCAAATCATTACCTACACTTGTAGTTTTGAATCTGCTCTTTTCACATAGCATTCTACAGTGAGATAGTCTTTATGTTGTTAATTTTATCAAAAACATAATCTCAGTGGCAGCGTGGTATTTCTGTGCATATGCCATTTTTCTTAAATGACTCACCTACTGTTGGACACTTAAGTTGTGGTGTTTTCAGTAACGTGAGCAACACTATTCTGTGTGTCCATGTAGCATACTAATTATTTCCCTAATAAATTACAGGATGAAAGACTGGGGCTGTGCCTGCGTATTTCCACACTAGCCTGCGGAAAGGTGAACTCATGTTACACTGCACTCACAGTGAATACGAGTGCCTGTCCATTTCAACACACCTTAGCCAACAGCCCTTGTTACATTGCAAAAGTGGGATAGCAGTACATTTGCTTTGTTTTGCACGAGAGAATTCTTTTCACAAGACAGAAACTAAAAGGTGAAGCCATGATCTCAGTTGTAAAAATTGTGGAAGTCTAGAGATTCTAAGCTCTTAATCTATTAGCTGCAATGCTTTTCTGTATATAAATTGGGTTCATTTAACAGCATCTACAATGTTAAACCTCCACTTCAGAAAAAGAGATTGTGATAAAATGTTGAAAAATTTTACTTTAATTTAAAAAATTAAGCTTCTATTTGTCATATTTTAAACTTCTAACAATGTTTTCTAGTTTTATAGGAGATGTGTGAGGGGTTTTGTGGTATAATTTTAAAATAGCTCTCCATGACATGCTCTCTGTTGATTGATTTTTAATTTCTTCTTTTTCCTTGATACTTAAGCTTACATCTGTATATTCAGTAAGAACATAAGTTCTATTTTCAAATGATTGACTACTTTAATCATTTTAATTCACATTGCTAATAGCATTGCAGAGTTAAACAAAAGCCTTGATTGAAACTATGTTAAATTACATCGTGTCACCTTCCTTGTTATCAGAATTTCGTAGAGAAATTTGCAGCAAGGTGATCCTGTAAATCAGATAAACCACCAAATTATGGGGGCTGACCCAGACCTTAGAAGTCAGCAACTCCTGTCCTTTCATTTGGTGGTTGAGGACCTGGATGCTGAGACTGGTGCAGGCACATTTCTGTGTCACTCTGCTGGACAATGACCCTTCCCTTCACCCGGGTTTTTACTCTACATCTGGGTCCTCACAGGCCACGCTGACAGCTGAAACATTTCGTACTCTATTCTTATCCCCAGTCTTTGTCTCCTCTGAGAAATATGTATAAGAATAAAGTTCCTACTGGTTCCCTGATTATCCTTTCTAACTCCAACATCGTTCAATTTGTGGTGTGAACTAACAAATTGGTAAATTACATAAATCAGTTGCCTTTCAGGATCCTAGAATAAGCTCAGTCATTTTGTAATACCAAAGCTGCATATGTCTCCGATTCCAAACTAACTAAACTTTGGCGTTAGCAGGCTCGTCTCAGGGATAAAACCGGGTGGGAGGGAAATGATTATACATGTAACGTATGCTTTGCTTGTTTGTTTTTCTTACCAGGTATCTGTATGCCCTTGGACAGAAGGTTTGGAAAAGATGGAAAAAACGTTACTTTGTTCTTGTTCAGGTTAGTAAATTTTTTCCTATTACTTAATTGCTCTGAGAGAGTTGCCCCTCTCAAACTTTTCTTTTTGTGGGTTATATCTACCAATATTCACTGTATTCAAAATTAAAATTGAAGTAATGTTTAAGTATTTATTTTAGAATAAAAGTAGTAAGTTCATGACTGGCTAACACAAATTATATTTTTATATGCAGCAGCTATTTTCCAAACCAAACTATTTAGAGAAACGAGTGGCCTTCATACCTTTATATATCTTCTTAGTGTCTGCTCTAATAGAAAGCAGCTGGATTTTTATATCAGCTTCTGCATTCGATCTGTTGAATATTGGGTCAAATTTAGCCTCTGGAAAACTCCACTGTACCCTAGAGAGAATAGCTGTGAAAAGGCAACTGAGGTCTGAATATTATAAAAATAGTTTTGACCTCATAGATCCCCTGAAAAGATTTCAAAGGTCTTCTAGATTATCAAATAATACCTTGAGTGCCAGTGTATAAAAGCACTCATTTTATACAGATGTGCCATATATGTCATGTACTCACATAGTTATGTCTTTAAATCACTTGACTGGTAGGTTGTTTTTGGTAGGATTCTGAATGTACACTATTACTAGAATATACAGTTTGGCTCACACTTTGATTTTGTGGATTTATGTTTTGTTCTTTTTGAATCATGGATAACATTTGCTCATAGAATATATTCAATAAGTTAAATTTACATTAAAGAATAACTTTCTAAGTAGTAGTCATCTTATTCTATGATAAGCCTAAGATATTTTATTTCCAAGGGGAATACATTAAAAAACTCATTTTTAAATTCTTAACATAAAACTTAACACAAAACTAATTAATTCCTACCCATACATTAAGCAAGCTTAAATGATCTAAATCAGAATGATGTGAAATGCCAAGGAAGGAAAATTATAATTTGCTATCTTCTAGCAATATGTCCACCTATCAAATGCTAAATAAATTATTTGCTATATGGCATAGAAATTTCATGAAAAATAAAAAAAATTAGTCAAAAGTGATTTTATCTACCTTGCAAACAGCCAGTCTACCTTTTATTTTTAATGGCTAAAATGTAACTTTTTCTTGTGTGATTAGAACCAGTATTTTTTAGTATGTATTACCATTGTTTTTAATATTATTTATTTAGTTGTAAATTTATATAATTTTTATTTCTTTTTCAAATCTTTATTGTTGAAAGTATTACATATGTCCCCTTCCCTCCATTGACCTTCAGCTAATACAATCAAAGATGTACACACATGTGCACACACATTGACATTCTTTTTGATATGAAGCCCAAGCATTTGATTTGTGTAAGGGCACCATTTGAAGTTCTTGGTTATCTGTCTTCCAAAACCCCAAGTATAAGTCATGTTCTTTGGTTTATAGATTTAATTTCTTTATATTGGCACAAGAACTAAAATGCATTTATTTACCAAGCAGTGTGAGTGCAGACCTTTCTGGACATTTTGATTTTATTCTCTGTTGTAGATGTCTTGCTCACATCTAATTTGACAAGTTTGTGTTGGTGACTTGTCTTTATAAAGTCTTTCTAAAGCATTCAACTGATTTTTATAGAAACAGCAGCTTCTTTTTCATAGTCATATTTCATACATTTATTTAGAAACTTAACTCCATAATTTCAATACCTTATGTTACTGGCGTAAACACATCCAGCTGATTCTTAATAAGCATAGAGTTTTACAAGTAACTCTTTTTTTAATTTTTTTTCTTTTTTTAGTAAGACTTAATTTTTAAGAGCGCCTTTAGGTTAAAATTTGAGAGAAAGGTACAGAAATTTCCCATATAACTCCTGCCCCCACACATGCATCGTCTCTCCTATTATTAACATCACTGGATACATTCATTGCCTAGGATGAACTGACATTGACACATCCAAGATTGTCCTAAGTCCATAGTTTACATTACAGCTTACTCTTGGTGTTGTGCATTTTGTATATTTGGATAGATGTAAAATGACACGTATTCATCATCATAATACCATACAGAGGTTTCATTGCCCTACAAGTCTTCTGTGCTCTGCCTGTGCATTCTTTTTCTTCACCGGGCAACCACTGGTCTTTTCTATTGTCGCCGTAGTTTGCCTTTTCTAGAATGTCATATTGTAGGAGTCAGACAGTATGCAGACTTTTCAGATTGAGTTCTTTCCCTTAGTAATATGCATTTAAGGTTTTTTCCATGGCTTAAAAGCTCACTTTTTAAAAGTATTGAATAACATTCCATTGTCTGGATGAACCACAGTTTATTTATCTGTTCAACTACTGAAGGACATCTTGGTTGTTTCCAAGTTTTAGCAATTATGAATAAAGTTATTTTAAACATCCAGGTGCAGATTTTTTGTGTGGATATAAGTTTTCAACTCCTTTGGGTAAATACCAAGGAGCTCAATTGCGACGTATATTTATTGGAGATTGGTTAAGTGACAACAGGCGAAAGAGTTTCTAATATACTGATTGCTTTAATATGAAAATTAGGCTTTATTAGATCAGTCCTGGGGGCGGGGGTTGTTTATCCTCTTTGGAGAAATGTCTACTCAGATCCTCTGCCCATTTTTAAATTGGACTGTTTGTCCTTCTATTGTTAAGTTGTGTAAGTTATTTATATATTTTGGAAATTAACTCTTAATCTGATGTATCATTGGCAAATATGCTTTCCCATACAATGGGACCCCTACATTCTTCACATGGACTCCCAAATTCTCTCTGCTTCCACTCTCTGCCATTCTCCTTACAATCTTTTCATTGCCAGAATAATCTATTTGAACATAACTCTTATTTTTCCACATTGCTGCTAAAATCCTCCCATGACTTCCCCTTATGCTTAGAATACCCATGACCATCATCTAGAGAAGGTCCTGCATATTCTGGCCCCTAGTTTCCTCTTTGATGGGCCCAACCTGTCACTGAGCAGCACCTTCAACTTGTAATATTCTACGCCCAGATAAATGCTAATAATTGGAGTTTGGTACCTCCAAGTCATCAGCTCTGCTCTTTAAAGATACCTCAACTAAATGTACAGTACGGGTGTGCTTTTTAAAAGTGATTTCTGTGCAAGTATGCCTTTGAATTCAGTCCCCTGTTGTTGTTGTTTGTTGTTGTTGTTTAACCCAGTTGAAGCGTGGCTAGCTGGCTTTCATTTTCTCCATGGTGGTTCATTCTGCCTTCCCATTTTAGGGATCAGATTACATGCCACTTCAAATGGGCATCTTCTGTCCTCCCAATGTAGATCACCCCTCAACTCACTCCTATCACGTTATATTTCTCAAAGCATTTACCTCTAATCAAATTATTTTTTACTTTCATATTTATTTTTTATTATCTTTTTAACCTTTTCTAGAATATATGCTCCATGAAACTAAGGACATTGTTTTCCTCATAAGCTACTATGAGTAGAAACTATTTGTTAAATGAATATTATCTGAATAGCTCTGAGCATGGTTTTTTAAAGACTACCTTTTCTTTTTCTAATTTATATACACTGATTGCTAAGTCTTTTTATGCCCTTCAGACAAGACAATAAATATATAGCTCCCCTAAATCCATCATGCTCTTGAAGATATATTCATTTTCTTTGATTAAATTAAGCTATGAGATTTTTTTTAAAAAGAAGTTCTACCAGCACCTTTGGCCTCTGCCAGGAGCGTTTCCAGCTAAGGATTTTTAAGCCTTAATCTTTACTTAAATTAGATGGTGGCAGTTGCTAAGCTGCCAGCTGTTAACATGATCCCTGCAGCAGGAGTACAGCCTACTAACCTGAAGGCTGTGGTCTCTGAAAACTCATAGTTAGCCTTTAACCATGTGGACGTGGGCAGGTGTTGAACAGGTTGGCAATTGAAAACAAAATGGGAGCTTGCCCAGACCAGGTGCAGACACCTCGTGGGACCTGCGCACCTTCAGTTACAGTGACCTGTCAGAGGTCGTGATGTCAGAACCTGATTTAACACTGCTGCCCTCTGATTTAAGTCAGTCTAAATCCCCTAATTCTCAACAAATCCATTACTTTTGGAATTATTAAGGACATTGGATTGAGTTAAGGACATTGAGTGTATATCATTGCTCTGTCTTTTGCTGACTTTTCATTGCAATGTAGCATATTATATAAGCTTTGTTCGGTAATATACTTGAAATCTTAGAGGAGAAAACAAATACTAGATCAGAATACATCAGACCACCTATTACTCTTTCACCCATGTGGTGATGGGGCGGAGGGAGGGCCGCAGGCTGCCTTCAGCTAGGAGCACAGTGGGCAGGGTGACCCCCTGGTCCCTGCTGTTTTGTGTTTCAGCAGCTTCGTTTCACTGTTAGTCCCAACCGATGCTGAGTGTAACTTCTCCACATTACCCTTCACCTGTATACTGCCTGCCAGCGGGTGGCTGCAAGGCATTAGCACTATTCTGATGGCTCGCTTGAGTTGGCCCTGCAGACTGGGTGTGGGCTTTGCCTCAGGAATGGGATTTAGCACGACCTTGGAAAAGAGAAGAGCACAAGTGAAAGTCATTGATTGGAGACACTAGAGGAATCCAAAGAAGCACAAAAAGCTGGAAATAGGTAGTTGCTTCTGGAACCAAAGTATTTGAAAGGCAAACTGCACATGTTCCGTTGTCTCCGGGATCAGATGTCTTAATTGCCAGTGACAGCTTTGCTAGTCGTTGGTGTTTTGTTCCTCTTCCAGCTGCACTCTTCATTAAACTCGAGGCCCAGATATCTGTGACGGATTCGGCGTCTGTCTGGTGACTTTTGAGATGTTAAGATTAACAGACTATTTTAAAAAGAATGAAATAAAATGAGTATTTAATACTTTATCATTTAAATCAACATGGCTTCAGAAAGTAGGTATTTCCTCTAAAGCTACTGGTTTTTTGTTTGGAAGTTTCTTATGTAGTACCTCTAAATATCTTGAGGTTGGACTTACAATTTTATCCATCACCTTAAGAAACAATTGTATTATTTAAAGCTAGTTCAAAGTACCATACTTAAACCTGAAGCATAACATAGCAACTGGACCTTGTGTTTAAGTTACTGTATATAAAGAAAAGGCATGCCGAGACCGGTTTGGCTCAGTGGATAGAGCGTTGGACTGCGGACTGAAGGGTCCCGGGTTCGATTCCGGCAAGGGCATGTACCTTGGCTGCGGGCACATCCCCAGTAGGGGGCGTGCAAGAGGCAGCTGATCGATGTCTCTCTCTCATCGATGTTTCTGACTTTCTATCCCTCTCCCTTCCACTCTGTAAAAAAATGAATAAAATATATTTTTAAAAAAAGAAAAAAAAAAGAAAAGGCAGCATTGATCTAAGCATTTTACACTGCATATAAAAAGACAAGTAGCCTTTGACAGGGAAATTTTCAGGCTAGATCTTAAATAACAAGCACATTTTTAGCATTTTTGGTGGGTTACACCTGTCAAGTGTAGATTCTTTAATGCATGATAATATATGAACATGATTTATGTAAAGAGCTTTAGAGATCAATTATTTTTTGAGAGAACAATAATTTTAAATATATACATTGAAATATATATTCAAGATTATGTCCATTAGAAATAGAGGGGGTAACATAGAAAACTACATTTAGCAGCTTCCCTACTTCTTTATCCCTCTGTTTCTTTTTTCCTCTATATATTTATTCAAGTATCTTCCACAGCATAGTCACTGTGTTCTTCATGTAAGGAGACAAACAATGAGTGGGGAGAACGAGAAAGGGAGAGAACCAAGTGAGGCTGGGGGACAGAAGGCCAAGACATGAAAGAAACAAGTCCCCAGTTCATTCACAGTGAAGAAGCATATGGCCAGGCCATCAGTTCACTCCCCCAATGAGTCAGGTGTTTCCACTGTGTTACAGCAACAAACTGCATTTCTAACCCAAAAGGAATGACTCTTGGAAGACACAGAGAATAGGGTTAGCAAAGGGTGTTGCCCTGACAACTGAGTTTGATTTATTGGGAGACTACTGCAAGCTTTGTGCTAGGTGCTCCATGCCCATTATCTCTAATTCTCTCAAACCTGGTAACATATGTGACTGTTGTCTCTGTGTCACAGAAAATCAAAGTGAAGTGTATAGGTCTTGCCAAAGATAAGGTGAAAGAATGCAGATAAGTAACTGGCAGGGGAGAATGAAAGTGAGACTTGCGTTTGAAAGGACAGACTCTTTTGTTAAGTCTGTTATATCCCCCTTTACTTCCAATTGAAATACCTTACTATGATTGTCTTCAGAGAGCCCTTTACTATTGAAATAGACCCCCTTCAGTGTGATTCTCTTCACTATGCTTTATTTTTCTTCAAAACAACTCACCAACCAATATTGTTTTTAGATATCCTTTTATTTGTAATTCGGGCTTCTCCATTTTCACTTTGTGAGATTAATTCTTTTCCTTTCTATTGTTTTCATTGTTGTTTCTGATTCTGATGCTGGTGATACTGTTATAGCCTCAAGACCTAGAAAATATCACTGTAGATGCTCAGTAAATATTTGTTGAATAAATGAATAAGAAAGAGAGGGGAATAAGAAAGAGATATGAAAATAGTAAATGCACATGAAAATAAAGCCAGTTATTTAACATTCTGGCTACAAAACAATGAAGACGATAATTCCTTATCTCTGAAAAAGAACCAGATGCTTCAAAATCATCTTCATCATACTATCATGCTTCTCTGCAGTTAATAAAAAAAGGCTACAAAATTAACCTGGGTGCAGCCATTTATTTCAACCCCAATAAATCTTACACTAAACCTCATTCTCCCATGTATGGGTGCCCAGAAATTTGAAAGGGCCCCATTTCCTCTGCCAACACTTATACTAAGCATTTTTAAATGACCCAACAAATATTAAAAATATAGTATAGCCATATATCATTTGCAGTCAAGGGTAGAGAGCAAGGGAAAAGAAAAGATGAAATAAAGAAATAAAAGAGACAACAGGCTATAGAATTTTTTAAAAATGAGGGAAAAGCACAAAGGAAGAGTAAAAACAAAGCAGGAGGAAGATGCCACTAAGCAATTAGGTTTAAAGAGAAAAGAAAGGGAATGTAATAAAATTTTTTGAAACCTATTCATCAAAAATCAATTTCTAACTGGGAAATGGGCTTTATTGAAATATACACACACACACACACACACACACACACACACACACACACATATATATATATATATATATATATATATATATATTCATTCCACAAAACTAGACTAAAATGTAAAGCCCTCTTATGTTGAAGTCCCACCTCTCAGTACCTCAGAATGTAACCTTATTTGAAAATAGTGTTGTTGTAGGTGTGATTAAGGTGAGAAACCCGGGCCCCCAGTGCAGCCTGGCTGGTCTCTCATAAATAGAGGGAATTGGGGCACAGACGTGTATACAGGGAGAATGCCAGGGGAGATGGATTCAGAGGTGGAGTAGATGCTTTCACAAGCTGAGGAATCCCGCAAATTGTCAGCAACCCGCTGGATGCCAGGAGAGGGACACAGAACAGATTCTCCCTCATCATCAGAAGGAACCAACCCTGCAGAAACTTTCCATTTTAAACTTCCAGTCTTCAGAACTGAAGACTATAAGTTTCTTTTTTTTTTTAATATATTTTATTGATTTTTTTACAGAGAGGAAGGGAGAGGGGTAGAAAGCTAGAAACATCGAAGAGAGACAAACGTCAATCAACTGCCTCCTGCACACCCCCAACTGGGGATGTGCCCACAACCAAGTTACATGCCCTTGACTGGAATAGAATCTGGGACCCCTCAGTCCACAGGCCGACGCTCTAGCCACTGAGCCAAACATGTTTCGGCAAGACTATAAGTTTCTATTGTTTAAGCCAATAAACAAGAGGACAGAGTTACCAGACAAAGAATAGCATAGGAAAGACAGGCAGCCCTTACTTTAAAAATAGCTCTGTCATTAGCTCACCTTATGTTAAACATCCAGGTTTTTTTTTCTCTGTTTCTCTCTTTGAACAAACCAAATCACTCAAAACTACCTCATCTGAAGAGAGAAATAAGAGTGAAATTGAAACTCCTTTAACCAGTCCACCCGGCCATGGCTCAGTGGTTGAGTGTGGACCTATGAACCAGAAGGTCACAGCTTGATTCACCGTCAGGGCAGATACACAGGTTTCGGGTTCAATCCCTAGTCAGGGTGCATACAGGGGACAATAGCTGCTTCTCTCTCGTATCGATGTTTTTCTCTCTCTCCCTCTCCCTTTTCTTTCTAAAAAAGTAAATAAAACATTTTTTTAAAAAAAACTTAAAGGTTATAAATACACAAAAAGTTAGGATTCAAAAAAATGGGTGATGCATATATGCATGTTAGAATATTATACTTCTGTTTATGTTTGAAGTATCTGATCCTGTTTTAAAGATAACACTGCATTAAACCACTTTATGGGAGAATAGTGGGACTTTGGACTAAGTTACTGTTCTTAAGTAAGAGAATGAATGATCTTTTTAGAATAAGTAATAGAATATAATGTTATTGTTTACTGCTCGACACCATTCCCTAAGAAAAACCTCACAATCAGACCTTTTCTCACAAGAAAACTGAAGCCTTCTTTAATAACAAACCACTGTGTGAATCACTGGGTTTAATCTGCAAGCCTTAGGCATAGACAGGTGGAAAGTAAGTTCATTGACAGTCTGTGAGGTGAAAAAGAAAACCTTCAGAGTAGCAAAAATCACAAGTGTCTCAAGTTATTGGCCTCACTCTTTCCAAACAAGGATTTGTTTTTCAATGTGAAAATAGCTGTACTTTTTATAAATTTTAAAATAATTCATAATCTTTGGGGGGAAAAAACTTAAAACACTGAAAAAATCTAAATATATAAAAGCCCAAACGACCAATCAAGTCTCCATCCAATAATAACCATTATTAATATTTTGTATATATCCTTTCAATTTATGTGTATGTGTAGTGTTTTCTATGAAATTACACTCTGTATTTTTGTTTTTAACCTGCTCTTTATCTTATTATATATCTTAGAAATAGTTTCATGTCCAGAAAAATAAAATCTGTCATATCTCTTAATGGCTATGGAGCATTATACTGTGTAGTCCTGCCATAAGGTATTTGAACCACTGTTGGTGTTTCTTATATGCAAGGTTGCAATGAACACAGTGCACAAGCATCTACAGTAATAAAAGAGTAACACGCTAATTGTACCTTTACGACACCCACCAGCCAATCAGGAGTATGTATGCAAATTAACCCAACAAAGATGGTGGGTTAATTTGGATACACAGGCGCAGAATGGCTGAGAGCAAGGCGAGATGCTTGCATCATCTCCATGGCGACAACGCAGATGTTCTGTGCTGTTCCAGTCCTCTGGGCAGCATGGGAAGGCTGAAAGGTGGCTCCCAGCTGGAACAGAAAGGTGGGTGTGGGTAGAGGGAAAAGGTGGCTCTGGCCAGAGCAATAGTGGCACCAGCAGCCAAGGGAAGGAAGGCCCATTCTTGCATGAATCTTTGTACATCGGACCTCTAGTCTTTGAATACTTGTCCATTTGTCTCCTTGGGATGTGGTTTTAGATGGTCTGCTGGACTGAAGGGAGTACACAGTAAATAATGAAGTATCAATCAGGACTTTCCAGACAGGCCAGCCCAGAGGCTGGAAACTCAGGCAGGAGTGTATGCTGCAGAATGCTGTCTTCTCTGGGTAACCTCAGTGTTGGACTTTTTACTTTCTTCATGCTGCCCTTTAATAAGGACGGTTTCTAAATTCTACTGTACTCCATGCCATTGCTTCTTCTTTATAATTAGGCCTTTGGAGGCCTCTTGAAGTAATGTCTGTTGAGAGATGGTCTCATGTTTCCTTAGTTTCATGTCATGTTTCAAAGTAGAAATAGATATGATTCACAATAACCAAGTTGTTTTCCATGGAATCCTGTGTTGTAGGGTATTTTACAATTTAGATTTTACAGATCCACCAACATTCTTTTCTGCTGGGAAGCAGCACCTCCCCTATTTTGGGGGGGGAAGGGGAGGGGAAGGAAGGGGACTTCTAAGGGCCTGCCTATTGTAGCATGTGAGCTCTTAACCCAAAGAGGGCTAGTACTGCTACTTTTGTCCTCCCTTGGCTGCAGTGGTTGGTCCATATAGGGCCTGTGAGCCCAGCTGGAGCAGTCAGGGAGGTGTGCGGAGCTGCCCACAGCATAGTCTACCTCCGCCAGGCAGCATAGCCGGAAGCCAGTTGACCTGACCGGAGCAGTAGAGTGCATAGAGAGAGCAGGTCTTGGCCCTGCCAAGTCACTGCTACCTAACACTTACTGCACGCCAGACCTTCCTGTGGGTGCTGTAAATTCCCAGCTTTTATTGAGATCTTTTTCACTTAAAAGTTTTGAAGGAAGTACACTTGAAACTGAAGTCTCAATATCACAGAAGCTTGAGAATGCTCCTATTCTGTCTCACTCCTAGAGATTCATGGCGTAGGTTAGCTTATTAAAGAACATAAAACCTGTGGTGAAAGGCGCCTATTACTTTTGTTTAACCCAGTGATTCCACACTTGTTTTTAACATGAATACTTTTTTATGGTGCTCCTGTTAGCATCCCAGAATCCTGACTGGTGGCTCACTGACTTGGAAATGCCAGGCCATGGCGTGGAAGGTACAACTGCAAGTTGACAGATGAAAGGTGCTTTCATCTGGGAGCTCGGTTTTGAAACACGCTAACATTTAATACTTTGTAGAAAAATAATGTTATGTCCTATTTGGGCAAAGAGTCAGAAACATCTAAAAGACAAATTTCATGCAACCAATCTGCAAACTTTTTTCTCGTGCAGGTTAGCCAGTACACCTTTGCTATGTGTAGCTACAGAGAAAAAAAGTCTGAGCCGCAAGAATTAATGCAGCTTGAAGGATACACTGTGGATTATACAGATCCCCATCCAGGTAATTCTGAGTTGAATCACTTTCCCAAGCCATTCACGTATTCATCAAGTTCTCATAAACATCCTGTCTCTATTCTGCAATATCCACTCAACGACTTGGGAGCATATTTCGCTTATATTCCTAAATAGGCTTTATGAAAATCAAACTGTATCTTTTTAAGGGCTACTTCACTGTAGCCATACTTATCATATCTGTTATCTTTGTACAGAGATTTTCAATCTTTTTCATTTCACAGCACACATAAACTACTTACTAAAATTCTGGGGCACATTAAAAAAAGTTTTAGTTTGTTTTTTTTTGTCATTCTGACAAAAAAAAAAGTAGATGTGTTTCCCGTAGGATAGCTGCTATTGTGTTGGCTGTTGTCCTGTTTTTATATTATATTATAGGGAAAAGAGGTCTGTGTGCCTTGACTCAGTAAGTAGTCAGGTATTGCATGTTGTAAACATTCCTGCAGCACACCAGTTGAAAATCTCTGTCTTAGTATGAATATGAAATATGTGAAAGTTACTGTTAACAGAAAAATTAGATGAGAAATAGCATCAATGTTTACTTAAACTTCTTGACTGGAAAGCAAAATGTATAAGAGACAGAAATAGGGAAAGAAATGGCAGATGAATTATTATATGTTCTGCCAGTTTTGTCCCCAGCACCACATTCTTGTGCTTCTCTTCCCTCCCTCCATACTTAACACCAGGTCCAGTGCTAGACTCTTGGTTACTAACACTGGTGAGGGAGTGAGGGAACGACACAACATGTGGAGATTGGTGAAATTAGTAAAGTGATATTAAGAAAAATGTAAATAAATATAGATATTGAGAAATTAACATATAGAGATTAAAAATAGAAATCTGTGATCACATGCACTAATTTTTCATACATTTAAAAAATGAAAAATATCTTCTGTGTGAAAGAATTTTGCAAAAGATAAAATATCTTATAATGAAAGTATCATTTTTTTGCCTATCTCTATTTTTTCCCCCAGCTAAACTCATCACATAGAGAATGAAAAGCATGCCTAAGATAAGCACTTCTCTGACATGAACTGTCAGACGATAGTATGCATTTCTATGGAGTAGGCTTGTATGTCTTGCACAATGCTACCGTGACATGGACTATTTATTTCCCTAGGTTATTTTTAATTTGCAAAGCAATATGGAGATTTAATCCTTTCTCTTATTGTCGCTCCTACAATTCTTGGATCATGGGTTTGATCCTCAACTAAAACATTGAGCAGCTAGTATCAGATTGATTCCTTGCCATGACATCATTTAGTGAGCAAGATTAAAATCTGTCAATCGTGTGACTTTTCAATGATGTCTTTCTCCCTCCACAGGCCTTCAGGGTGGTCGCATGTTCTTCAACGCTGTTAAAGAAGGAGACACTGTTATATTTGCCAGTGATGATGAACAGGATAGAATATTATGGGTTCAAGCCATGTATAGGGCCACAGGTCAATCTTATAAACCCATTCCTGCAATTCAAACCCAGAAGCTGAATCCTAAAGGAGGAACTCTTCAAGCAGATGCTCAGCTTTGTAAGTTTTATTAAAAAATAATTTGATAATTAATAACCTTAATGAGATATAAAATCATCTGAGGCAAATTTGTTCAGTGTTATAGTTTACATCATGAACTGATCCTAATTGAATAAAAGTAGCTCATATTAATAGTTATAGAATTAGTTATCTAATTTTTCTCACAGATCTAGAGTAAATGGTTTCCAATCATGAATTTGCCAAGCATCGGAGTATCTCTGGGAATCACAATAGCATATAAGGACATTTTCCAAAACTTCTCAAAAGAAATTTTAACTTTTGTAATTTTGTAGTTTTAAGTACTTATGTGTGCTATAGAAATTTTAATTGCATCTTATAGAAATAAGAAAGTATTGTAAAATGAAATTGGCATTGATAGGATTTCTGAAAACCAAAATGACGAACTATTACTTTCTAGATTTGTTCTTCATAATTCAGAGGATAATGACTATTTTCTGTTGTAGATTGATAAAAAAAAGAATAAGTCATCAAGCCAACTTTCTTTTTCTAAATATCTTAATATTTAAGTCAATTTTTGAATGCTAATTTAAATCATTAAGAACTATATTTTGTGGCCCTGCTAGGGTTGCTCAGTTGATTGCAACATCCTCTTGATATGCCAAGGCTTCAGGTTTGATCCCCCGTCAGGGCTCATATAAGAATCAACCAATGAATGCAACATAAGTGGAACAAGAAATTGATATTTCTATTTCTCTCTATAAAAATTAATAAATCAAAACAGGAAATATATTTTTCACTTGAATTTGTAAGTGATTAATAGTAAATTATGTAATGATAGAAACATACTCAAGCATGGCTTTTATAATCAATAGGCCAGATGTTCTAATTTGTTATGCTTCTTTGTAAAACTTATGTACTTTCTCCTGAAATAAACCCATTTATCTATAAATTTAAGCTCAAACAGTGACTTTTCAATCAGCACCTTTTACTCGCAAGATTCTTCTTCTTAGAGGAGTAACATCTTGATGTACATTTTCTTTTCCTACTTGTTATGTTTCAAATAACTACTCTCTTTTCTTTTTGGCACCCTTTAGTATCACATCTGGACATCTTAAAGGCACTTTAGTCAAATAATTACAGATGAAATATGAATTCCAGTCACTTTTGTGCTTTGGGGTTGAATGATATACCTTTACCACAGTCCATCATCATGTGATATCACTTGGTACATAGTATGTGGACCCTACAGGAGTAGACTTCCATTTCTTCCCTCCTGGCCTCTGAGCTAGTCTTCTACCACATTTAACTTCTACCTCTGCGGGAAATACCACAATGCATTGCTTTTAGCATTATTGCCTTAAACAGTTACCTTTTAAAGAAATTTAAATAATATGGGAATATGGTATATACTCACACACTTCTGGTCCTCCTCATTCTCTCGGAGAGATATTTTATTTCTTCTTGAAGGCCTTCCTTTGACTTTCCTTGCAGTGCATATCTGATAGTGATGAATTCTGTTTTATATATAAAAAACTTGTTACCACTGTTTTGAAAGACTTTTCATTCAGTACTTCACAGATTTTGTTCTACTCTCAACTAAGTTGCTTCCCCTATCACCACTACCACTCCCCATGAGAAGTGTGCTATCTTTTTTGTTTGTTCCTTTGTACTTAATGTGTATATTTTTCCTCTGGCCGCTTTAAAATTTTTCTCTTTGTACCAGTTTTGAGTAGTTTGATTATGATGTTTATTGGTATGGTTTTCTTCATGAAAATGTTTTTTATCTTTATTCTAAGACACAGTTAAAATTAAGTTCCTTGAAAATCGTTGGAGCCTCTCAGCTTTTCCTTTCAAGTTTTGGTAGGTGGAACCAAACAGGGTCTAATCCAGGGTTAATTACCCCCAGACATGGACCGAGATTCTTCTTAAGGACTCAACTGGTGAGCCCTGAGTTTTGAGGTTTTATATTCGGTCTGTGGGAAACAAGAGCTGTTCCAGGCTCTGTGTGAGCGGGGGCACTATCCCCGCCAATCCTTTAGAGTGGTTCTGCCCCAGCCTCTGGTGGTTGCCTCACTAGCTGAGGTGATCAGGGTTCAACTGGATCCTGAAGGGAGGAGGGGGCAGGAACCACAAGGCTCACCTCATGTTTCCTGTTGCTTAGGAATCTCCTGTTTTGCCTGATGCCCAATTTTTTGAGAACAGTTTTTTTCTTTCTTAATTTTTAGTCCTTTCAAGTAGGGTGGTAAGTCTGTTTTTAATCATACCATCCTGATCAGAAAGTATAATGATTATTTCTTGTCAATTATAACAAGATTTCTCAGCCTTGGCACTGTTAACATTCTGGGCCAGATAATTCTTTGTTTCAGGGCTTGGGGAAGGTCTGTCCTGTGTATTATGAGATGTTTAGCACCTTCCTTGGCATCTACCCACTAGATACCAGGAGTATGCCCTCCCACCCCCTACTTAGTTCTGACAACTAGAATATCTCCAAACATTTCCAAATGCTCAAGAGGGCAGGGTTCTGATGGCAAAGAGTTATCCCCATTTGAGAACCAGTGAATTGCAATGACTTGAAAATTATTTTTGTAAAAATATCTCACTCGTTCACTTTTTTTGACATCCTAAGTGCTAAGAATACCCAAGGAGTGTTCTGAGCCTCATGGATATCACCCATCTCGCACAGAGAGGCAAGAAATGTGGTCAGGAACCACTAGCCTAGAAAATTAAGGCCATTGCTATACAATACAGAATTAATGAATTAAAGGTCTAATAATCAATTGATTCAGAGCACAATGCAATTTCTTTGTGGCTAAACCTTCTACTGTTAGATGTGTGCTGTCAAGGCACTATTGATCAGACTCATTGGAACTGAATTTTCTTGCCCCTTGATTAACTTCTTCTGGAAAAGCTAACCCTGTTCTAAAAAGCCAACCTGTTTCAATTGAGTTAAGGACAGCTTTTTTGTATTCGAGGGTTATAGTATAGTTTTCCATTAGAGCAGCCTCTGCTGTTTTATCTTTCTTTAAAGAGGAAAAAATAAAGAAATAAAAAAGGAAGGAAGGGAGAAAAATGTGTTTCTACCTCATGCGAGTGAGAATGCTGAGTGTGGCCTGTCGCAGAGATGCCAGTGGGCCACTGCAGAAAATCCTGCCCTAGTACTGCTCTATAGAGTCCTTCATAGACAGCAAGAAAATAATAAAGTTAGCCTGACTAGTTATAGAAAGAAATATGTTCCTAACCCACTTAACGATGCTTTGTTTTTAATTTTTTTTTGCTGACTGATAGCTGGTAAGGGTAAGTATTTTCATGGGGGTTTTTTGTTTGTTTTTGCTTTACTGTATAAAAATTTGGTAATGACATGATTTTTAAAAAGTATCATGACCTTGTTTACAATGTCAATCTTCTTTTTTCTATGTAAATCTAGAATATTAAGTTAACTTTGCCACTTATGAAACAAAATGTCTTTTTTTCCCCAATAGAAAAGTAGAAACAACCTATTACCTATCATTCATGTGGTATAAAGGTAATGGGTATAAAGGTGATAAAGTAGCATGCAAAAAATGCTCAATAAGGTTAAATGGGAAAATGCTAAATTATGTATGTGATATTATTTTCACTAAGTAAAAAAAAATTTTAAATATAGGTGGGATTATACCTAAAATATTCACAATGGGTGAATTTAAGTGGAAGGACTAGTTGCTAATTCATTTGTTTTTTCAAAACTAAGCATAACAGATATTTAGGGATAATCAGAACAAAATAGTAATCAATAAAATCTAGTTTATTGGAAGACAACCTTATTATGTTTTTAGGATATAAATAATGGCATGTTCTTATACATTGCTCTGATAAGAGAATCTATTCTTCTCTGTTTCCTTGAGTCTCGGGATATATAGAAATTCTGAAATAGGTGGACACTGCCTTTATCCTGACCTATGGAACATTCTTTGGTCGTCAAGCTGCGGCTCGCGAGCCATGGTTTGCTGCTCTGTTGACTAATGAGTTTGCCGACCACTGGGTTAAACTATCCTTCTTTACTGTCTTCAATCAAACTAATATGCAAGCACCTTATTTTTCATTTCATCTTTTTTAACTCATGTATGTAGTGTGTATGCTACATAATATAGAATCTGACACAGTGCGAGTGGACTTCCAGTTATAAATTAATGTCAAAAATTAAACAGAAAAGTTACCTTCTTTTCTATTTTAAGCCAATATTTAGTCCTTAAATCAAAGTGTAAATTTACATTCAATTATATAAGCTAATTCTCCTAATTAATCTAATAAGTTTAAAATTCACACATAAGGTAAAATATGTCTTGCTTTACATTGAATATGTTATTTTATCTAAATGTTGAATATTGGTGTACTTGGCCTGTGATTCTATGTCTGTATGTGTTGATTAAAATTGTCATCATGTGAAAATATTACATGTTATTTGCTGCAGAAAGCAAAATGTGTAAATCCATACATCAGTTTTTAATCAGTTTAACAAAAACAAGCTAGGAAATCATTTGGGTCAATAATAGAGGTGTGAGCAAACTTCTAGTTAATATATCTGTCAACCATTTCTCTTGGGTCTCAGCATAAAACATCTATACATAGAACAAAAACATATCACCAGGATATGAAAACTTTTAAAATCTATTTTTATTGTTGAAAGTATTACAGATGTCCCTTTTTGCCCCCATTGACCCCTTTCCACCCTGCACACACACATACACCCAGGCATATAGCACTATTGTCTGTGTCCATGGGTATTGCTTATATGTATATGCATTCTTTAGTTCATATCTCTCTCTCTCCCTCTCTCTCTCTCTCTCTCTCCCTCTCTCTCTCTCTCTACCTCTCTCTCTCTCTCTCTCTCTCTCTCTCTCTCTCTCTCTCTCTCTCTCTCTCTCTCTCCCCATCCTTACTTTCCTCTGAGATTGATGGATCAGAAGGAATCTACTTAAACTTTTAACATAAAGCTCTTCCTATTAGCAGTTCTAAGGGTGCTATAAGGAGAAGTGGTGTGTACTTCTCTATGCCACTTTTAACTCGCTACAAATTTTTCAAGCTCAGTGAGAGTTAGAGCTAAAAGGAAAGTATGATCAGGTGTGGGCAGCAGTAAATACAACTTCAGGCCAGCTCCTAAACATAGGACAACTTTAAACTAAGTTACTATATTTGAAAAATGTTCATGGCCGCTTAGATCAACTGAGGGTTTTGCAAAGGAGGTGACCATTAACTAGCAGCACCATCTTCTGAGTCCTTTTGGTACTCAAGTCCCAGGTCTAGACACTTGAGTAGTCTCAGTGCTAGTGAATGGCCCTCTCTTCTCCTTCTCAGTGTGATGGTGCACAGTGAAGTATATTTGCATAAAATATTTTGAATTGTGCTTTTAGACATAGGAATAAGTCAAGGAGCTTGGTCTTTACAGCCTGTATTTTGAAGATGAGATAATCCCTAAGAGTACATTTTACTTTCATATGATTATAACCATGGTAGATTATGTGTGTTTTTTTTTAGAGAATTTTTAGTGTGTTTGTTTTCTCACTGTCACTATAGAATTTGTATATGTGATTTAAATTCCTATCATGAATATTACTTTTATCACTAATGGCAATTGTTGGGAAAAGTAATTATCCCTTTATGTATATGACTCAGAAAGCCTTGTCACATTTATGGTTTAGAGTTATATTTTCATGAAGAAAATGCTTCATAAAGTACATTTACTTTTGAAAATATGATTAATTATAGAAATGAACCATAGGTTCATTCTTTTCTAGGAACTTGTATTTTGTATTTAAAAACTGTATATTTATTGTTTTAAAATAGAAATTTTCTTCTACAAACCTTTATAGTTAATTGAGAATTGTGGAATTTTTTTCCCTATTACATATCCTATTCTCAACAGATAAGCCATTAATGCATGTTATTTTTAACTTCCTGTTATGACCTTCTCTGGTGAAAAAAATAATAAATAAAATTCAGCAGATGTTTTATAAAACTAGTAATTTAATTTCATAAAGGTGATACTCAAAGATTTTGTACTCAGCTAAATGCAGAAATAAAGGCTCTAAGATAATTTTTTTAAATAAAACATAATCTTCTGGGTTTATATGTTCCTTGCAGCTTTCAACAGTCTGCCTCATTCTCATCTGATATTATTTTGCATTATCATTATATTTAATTTTATATTAAAAGTATCACACATAAGAATAAAATACATTGGAAATTGAGTTGTCTCATTTCAGAGTTCAGGAAAAGAGTTTAGTTTGGTGTTCACCTAATTAATACTAATTTACCACATGTACCATCATGAGTATTATATGTAAAGGGATACATACGCTACTTTTCCATGGATTATAACCCCCTAGCTTTCTTCATCAATAAATGGACATTCATTGCTTGCTACATCCACCTTTTGATATTATAAGATATATATTAGTTTGTATATCTTTTATTTTTAATGTGATTTTTAAAGGCCCTTCAGTTTGAATTATGTAGTTCTTCCATCCATAAATATGGCTGAAAGTTGAAGTTGACATGGATCAATATGATCTGGGCTAAATATCTAAATGTGACTGATTATGTTAGCATCATGTCCACAGATCAATATTGAGTTTTATTATGTGACTGACTCTGTAATTGGGTTTAATCAATAAACTTTTGTCTCCTTTCCTCTGCAACTTTAGGATTGCACCATGTAGGTTTTAAAAACCACATTTAGCTTACATTTAGGGCTCTGCTTCTTGTGATAACCAGAAACGAGGTCTATCTGTGAATTTTAAGGAACAATGGAGCTTCAGCTCTACCATTATGAGGAGAGTCCCCTTTTATCTTGATAACTGATTGCTTGACCAATATGCGCACCATTTTCAGCAGAGCTAATGTAGTAACACCCGGCACTTCTTTGGGATGGTGTGTGGCTCTTTCTCTCTATCCTTAGTAAATAACTCATATTGAAGACTTTGACAAAACATGCCATTAATGAACGCAATCATAAAAGCTTGCCTTTTGATACACCCGCGG
This sequence comes from Antrozous pallidus, assembly GCA_027563665.1. Lineage (NCBI taxonomy): Eukaryota > Metazoa > Chordata > Mammalia > Chiroptera > Vespertilionidae > Antrozous > Antrozous pallidus. The sequence continues at coordinate 15,682,502 of CM050521.1, read as the reverse complement.
GGTCTACAGGCGTTGAAAGATGCAATCTGTAAAGAACAATGAACTTGGGCCTTTGATTGAAGTGCCATGTGGGATCTTTGGCTTTGTCTGCATATTTGCACAAACATGATGCTCCCTTTTCATGTCTCTTAAACTTGAAGCTTGAGAGCATTCATTGCCATTTTTGCATTAAGGTTGGTCCCATTAAAGGCTTCATACAAAAAATAAAAATAAAAAAAGGACTGGAAGTGATCCAGCTAAAGCTTGTGTGTTCATTTCTGTCCTATTTTGCCATTTTGGAAGCAGGCTTCTAGCCATCATTGCAGTTTTTTTATGAATAGACTTGGGTTCTTTTCCAGTCACCCCTCAGTCAATATATACTTAAAATGCATCAACTTTTCCTAAAATTGAAAAATACTATTTTTTCTGTGATGAGTATTAGAAGTAGCTTTGAAAGAAAATAGGATTTCATCACCTCATTTCAAATGACTTGCAAATGACTCCCTGTCATTTTTATTTGGGCTCCCCCAAAATTGCAATTTATGTTCATATGCTGAATTCATCCTATTTTATGTAATAGAAGGTAATCTTTTGTTATATGTGTTTTTTTAAAAATTCATTTACCCATTATTAAACCAGAAATATAAATTGTATTGTACATGCTTTTCTGAATTCACAGATGCAGACCGTTTTCAGAAACATGGTATGGATGAGTTTATTTCTGCAAACCCTTGCAAGCTTGACCACGCCTCCCTTTTCAGAATACTCCAGAGGCAGACTTTGGATCACAGACTGAATGATTCCTATTCTTGCTTGGTGAGTACAAGTCTTTCTGTCTGGTTCCCCACAGGTTAGAATTCAAGAGGTTTAAAAGTGAGAAATACTTGTTATGAAGCAGCATTTTATTCCTGACTTGTTTAATAACTGTAGTTGGAGTTAGGGGTGAAGGATTCCAATCGATTGCTTCCCAATTTGAAAATTATACACTTGAAGACCACTGCTGTGCCACTCAATAGACAGGAGAATGGACTCAGGCAGACCCTGAGCTGTGGCTTATCAGTCCCTCTGGAGAAGGTCGAATGAAAATAGAAGGCTTTAATGATGATGAAAAAAAAAAACTAAAAAAAAAAAAAACCACTCCGTGACAGGATTTACCAACACCTGTACAGACATTGTAAGGTTTAAGTTCTGTTCACCAAAGGCTGATACATTTTTTGATTCTCTCTTTTGTTCCTAGAAAGACCACCTAATTAACAGGGGAAAGAAACAGTGGGATAAATAGGGCAGGGGCTATCTATTTAATAGGGAAGCTTTAGTCTCATCTAACCCTCAGAAGATCATTTGAATTCCTTCAGTTATGGAGAACAGGTTGCCCATACCTTCCATGGCAATAAAGAGATAATGATTTTAGGTTTGCAGTGTCCAAATCAGTTCCAACACTGGTGACATTCAGTATTCTGAAAATAATCAGAAACATACCATTAATGAAAAAATGTTCCAAGACACTTCAGCCCTCGCTGGTTTGGCTCAGTGGATAGAGCGTCAGCCCTACAGACTGAGGGGTCCCAGATTTGATTCTGGGCAAGGGTACATGCCCTGATTCCGGGCCCAAACCCCAGTAGGGGGTGTGCAGGAGGCAGCCGATCCATGATTCTCTCTCGTCATTGATGTTCTATCTCTCCCTCACCCTTCCTTTGTGAGACTGATAAAAATATTTTTTAAAAGACACTTTAATTCAGCTTTTCTTTAGGATGCATAACAGTGCCTTCATAAACACAGATGTCAGTACTAGAAAAAAATTCTTTTTTTTTGTAGGGTTGGTTTAGCCCTGGCCAGGTTTTTGTGTTGGATGAGTACTGTGCCCGGTATGGCGTACGAGGCTGCCACCGACACCTCTGCTACCTTGCAGAGCTGATGGAACACTCAGAGAATGGCGCTGTCATTGACCCAACCCTGCTCCATTACAGCTTTGCATTCTGCGCTTCTCATGTGCATGGCAACAGGTATTTTAACTTGCAAACACACAATGAAAGGTGTGGGGTGGACCTGGGAAGAGTGAAAAGTGTGCTTTGTCATTATCACCTAGTAACAAATTTTAAATAGCAAACACTTCTTTGGAGAGAGAGAGAAAAAACAACAACATCTCACAAAGGAAAAATGGACATCAATACGCTGTTGATTTAGGTGGGCTGCACGTTAATGTCGCTTTTGGCTGTTGAAGCCGCTTGGAAAAGAGAGAGAGAGAGCATATCTGGGATTAGACATCACCTCTAAGCTCTTAAGAAGCCACCTCGGACCAAGCTTGAGTGTCATTGGTATTTCTCTTGTGATGCATATGTGTGTCTGGGCAGGCTTTTCCACTGTGGAATAAGCTTTCATTGATAAGGCAACATAAACAGTGGAGTTTATGTATTATCTTCTCCCAGCCCCTTCCCTAATCTACCCTTAGCACTCCAGTGACCTCTTCTCTTGCTTTACCAGAAGGGCAAGAAATCACTTAATGCAGACTCCCCAATCTGTGCACCTCTGAGGTAAAAATCTCTCCATGTTACTCCCCCTGTCTTTTCTTAATCCTGTTCCAGAGAACTGGGGCTCCTCCATAAATGAGTTACCACTACTCCATCCCCTTCTTAACTTGGTTCCAGCAATATGCCATCTCTCTCTCTTGATGGAATACTGGTAGAAGCAAGTCAAAAAGGGGATGGGGTAGTGTACCTCATTTTCTTTCCTTTTGTTTTTTTCCCCACAAGCCTGGCCAAGCTTCACCTAGCCTCACCACCTAACAGATTTGTCAGGATGTTCTGAAGTCAGACTGCCCAGCTTCCAACTGCTACTCATGCACTGTGTGAGGGTAGGGCACACTTCTGAATCAGTATGTCTCTGCTTCATTACCTTTGAGAAAGACATGTAATAGAATCTCTCTCAAAAATCATTGGTTGTGATATGGATTAAATACATTCTTACATATATCAAGTGCTTAGAACCGTGCCTGCCTGGGACATGGTCAAAAGCCGTTATGTGATACCATATGTCATCTTACGAATTGTCATCACGTCAAGCTACCTTCCCACTGACCTCTCCCCTGCCTGGCTTCTGGCTCCTCGCTTGCCAGTGAGGCTTTCTGAGACGGAGTGCCTAATGACGTAACCCAGTCACCTCTGCCCCAGCTTCACTCCCCTGACGCCCATTGGAAGGTTGATGCTCCGGCACATCGTAGACCCTGTGCTGCTCCTCCCCCTGAGGCAGCGCCACCCCAGCTCTCCTCTCATTTATTTTTGACCGTCTCTTGCTCACAGGTCCTGTTCCTCCAGACACCAAGTGCAGGCTACTGTTTTTTTCTCCCATCTGTTCTTAAACTTGCTGTCTTATTTCTGAGACCTTTTCTACTTCAGTGAGAAATTCAACTGCAGTGATCTCACAGCTTCAACTATGACCTCTCTCGGTGTACAAATAACCCCAACCCAGTTACTCTCCTACAGAACAGATCTCTGTCAGCAATTGCTGGCTTGGGTGTTCTGCCGGGACTTTCAACCCTCATATAAAATTAAACCCATCATCTCGCCAAACAAGCTCCTGTCCCTCTCTTAGCTCCTAGCAGAATGCCTGGCAAAAAGTATCCCACCTGACACACAGTGTTCAGTAAATATGTGATGAATGGCTTTGTTATTTTTACTGTTACTTGCGTTCATGGCCCATTCACTGTTCATTCACCTTTTTCTTGACCTCCTAGACTCAGTTTGTATTCCGTCTTCCTAGTACTCCTCAAACTTGTCTTTCTACCATTTCCATGCACCTGATCCTCAGTTTTTTCTTGCTTATCTGGGTGTATGCATGTCTCTACTGCTGCTGTTTCCCCTGTAGTAGCCTAGCAATCGCCTTCTATGTTACGAGTTAATTTTTACTATACTCTTTCATAAAACTCCAATGATTCTCATTTGGTTATTAAATTAAAAATAGATCCCACACTATAATGTTTGGGTTTTCTCAATATCATCATCTCATTCTCTCTACTTAGTATGAAGTCCAGATATTCTACACACGATCTTTAACCCCCAGATAGCCTGTGTATTTTCACTGTAATGTTTCTGTTTCCAAGTTTTGTAATAGAATCACAGAACTCCTTTAAGAAGACTTAACTTGTTCAAACACTAAATGCCTTTTATCTGTAGCTTTCTCATGAAATGCATCATGTATACTTATATGCTATAAACACACACACACACTTCAATTCTACTAGGTCATATTTTGAAGGCAAAAACTAGTCTCATTCACCTATTATCCTCTGAAGGCCTTAGCACAATGCTTTGCATATTCTGGGGGCACAATAAGTATCCGTTGAATTGCAGTTGCCATTTCTCCTCCCAAAATGAAATAAAATCGATCCTGGTCTCAGAACCTGCTCAGGCTTTGCCCACATCGTGGAACTCTGCCTTTCGTGGAAATCAGGGGGATGTTGCAGGTTGTGGTTGCTTTTCACATCACCTCGAATGAAACCGTCTGCACTCAGCAAACTTTGGGGGGGTGTGGGAGTGAGAGGAGCAGGCACAGTCAGGATGGCTAACCACTGATAACCAGCATGGCGGGGGCTGTGCTACTACAACTGGTCTTATCTCCTGGCTCCATCCTAATTCCGCCTGACGAGTGGCTGTCAGAGGGCAGGCCTCCAGTGTTAGGCAGCACTCCCGGAAGCAAGAAGATAACATGGATGCAATGAAATAGACATACCCAGCAAATGTTGTATGACAGGATTATTTTTGTACATAACACAGAAAGGTAACGTTAAATTGAAAACATTAAGTAGGAAATTCAGCTAATGCACCCCTAAACTATATGTGTTTTGAGACACATTTTAATGGAAAGTTATTTAGGCAGCTGGGAGCTTCTGGCGCTGCCTGGGAGGCAGCCTGATTGGAATCTGTAGGTTGCCATAGTTACTTGTACTCTGTAAAAGTATTGTTTTCTTTGTCACGGTACACTGTGAAATGAAATTTAAGGTCTCTTCATAAGTTCATGTATATGTTAATAGTACATATTAAATCCATTTTCCAGATTAAAATATGTACATATGCAGGTATCTCTGGGTATGTTTTAGAATCAAAATTTGAGTCAGTCTCTGATCCAACATTTAGGTCACATGTAGCTTAAGTGAAAAGAAAGCAAGGCCCGGCTGGCATGGCTCAGTGGCTGAGCGTCTACCTATGAACTTGGAGGTCACATGCCTCAGTAGCGGGCTGGATCCCCAATGGGGTTTTGCAGTAGGCAGCCAGCCAAGCAATGATTCTCTCTCATCATTGATGTTTCTATCTCTCTCCCTCTCCCTTCCTCTCTGAAATCAATTTTTTTTAAAAAGATTTTTAAGAAGAAAGCAAGAAGTGCAGGTTTTAGAGAGCTTTGAGCCTCAGTGTAGGCTAGACATGATACAAGGTAAACTAAAAGGTATGGCACTTGCTATAATTTTTAGAGTTAAACAGATGCCGTACTGTCGCAATGACAATAAAAAGAGGCAGATCTCTACTTGAATCTCTGCTCTGAAATTTGCAAACTGGTCCCTGTCGGGCAAGTCATTTATTCTTTCTGAAACTCAGAGTTAATATGCAAAGGGGGAAATACTAATGTGCAGGTACTGGATAATTATAAAATGCTATGTCTGTATTAATCAGTCATTATTCAAATATGCTTCTCTTTGTCACTCAGAAGCAAGAATGTAAATTGTGAGAGGAGGAAAAACATGAAAAATCGGTGGTTATACCTCATGCTAAATGGAAATATTTCAGTATGTATGTAACGATACTCTTAATTCCTTCACTGATAGAATATTCAGATTTGAGCAACCTGTCCTTGTGAAAACTAGCGTCTCTTAGCCACGCCTGCAGCACCTGATACCTACACAGATTTTCATTAAAAATACTGTCAATGTCAAGTCTGGCTTTCCAGTCAGAGTTTACCATCGTCTCCTTTTATGATCACTTTTACATCTGTCAAGACACACATGGAGAGTCATTTTGTTCATTGCCTGCACTACCTCTAGCAAACAATGGACAGGAAAAAAGATTGCCTTTTGTTCGTGACTGATGTGAAGGACAGCAGTGCTGTCTGGCAGGGAAGTTTCTCGGAAGCACACCCTCTTCCCTGGCGTTGAGCGCTCTGGGTGTGTGCGTTCTGTGCAGACACATCTCTGAATAGCACTCTGAGTATCTCGGGAATAAAAGAATAGAGCTCAACAGAAGAGGTCAGGCTGGTTGCTGGGCCTGAGAAAGATAGAATAAAAAGAAAGGGAGAGAAAAAGTGAGTCAAGGACAGAAACAGACACACTCGTTGGGATGAGAGCCACACACAGACACTCGCTCAGCCACGGTGCCCCTGAGGACCGACAGGAAGGAGAAAAAGGCTTGCAGAGACAATGCATCAGGGGGGCAAAGGTCTAAGTTGATCTGTGTGGTTATACATATTGGTTTTGTAAGTCAGGCTGAGGGTGGAGAAACAACAGCAGTGACACAAAATGGCTTTTGTGTTTCCGTGTAATGTAAGATCCTCAGTGTGTTCCCTGACTCTGGTGCACAGTGAAGGGGCCGCTCAGACAGGCCGGCTCCCAGCACAGGCTGCAGCAGAAAGGAGTCCCTGTTCTCTGTGGGTTCCGGGCCACAGCACAGAGTGGTGGGCAGTCTTTATGGACATCAGTCAAATCATATTATGAAGCCTCCATCTTTTTACCTATCACCTCAGAAATTATGCTTCATCTTCCTGCTTCTAATTTTAGAGACAATTGTGCATTTTTAGCAAAATCATAGATAATCACATCAGGTAGGATCATTAAGAATTTTCACCACCACATGTTTTTACTTTATATTTATCATTGACTATATTACAGATGTTTTCATTTTTATCCCCCTTTGCCTGCTTCAACCAGCTCTCACCCTCTCATTACTTTTTTTCATTTTTTTATTGGTTGATTTTGATTTTAGAGAGAGGAAAGGAGAGAGAGAGAGAGAGAGAATTTGTAGTTCCTCTTATGTATGAATTCATTGATTGATTCTTGTATGTGCCCTGAATGGGAATCAAACCTGAAATCTTGGCATTTTGGGATAATACTCTAACCCAGCAGTCACCAACCAATGGTCCATGAGGTCAGACAGGTTGGCAACCACTGCTCTAACCAACTGAGCTACTGGACTAGGGCAAGTCATTATCACTTCTTAATTCTAGACTTGAATATATGGCATAGGGAAATTAAGCATAAATGCTATACAAATCCTAAATCTGAAGACTGACTTCTGGGACAAGTGAACAATCAGATTAAAATCAAAAGCAAGGTTATTCTCACACAGTGTGGCCAATCTGACATATTACCTTCTACATGCTACGTGTGCAAAGGTTGAAGGGAGTCTGCACAGAGGGTTCTTTTTTGAATATCAGAAATCTAGAACAACCACAGATCTGCCTCAGACTTTCCCGGCAGTGACATCTCTTCCGCCCAACCTCGAGTTTGGTACTCAAGCAAGATAATTATGCCTTTCAAAACAAGACAGACACAAACAGAACACAGTGAATGGTATGGGGAGAAACTTGATACCTTGGAAAAAGCTGCGAGCTAGGAGTCAGACCACCTGTCTTCCTCTCCCAGTGGGTTCTACTTAGGAGCTATTTCATTTTACTCAAATGATCTGTGCCTCAGTTTCTCATCGCTTCATTGTGATTAATAATGTTAATGCTGTCTACCTTTGTGGCTCCTAAGTAGGTCACACAAATCATGTAAACACTTTGTAAAGGATGAAATATTGTTTAAATATCAAGTTGGTGGTATTTTACGTACAATACGGTAGTTAAGTAAGCTTTGGGGAGTTGTTGGGTAGAAGACTCGACAGTGCAGAGGTGAACTTTGAGGGTGTCATTGTTACAGCAGCATACTCTCAACAAGTGTTAAGTAGGAGGTTGCAACTGGGAAGCATTGAGAGGTGCCTCACCTCATGTGTTGTTCACGATCAGTAGGAGGAGCCTTGGTGAGGCTATTTCACCCCCACCTCACCCCGGTGCTGCTGGAAAACAGTGGGCCTAATATGGGTGTGCCCAAGACTCAGCCAGAACTGGAGTAAAGAACCCCATTGTGCAAGGTAAGCAGTCGCCAGACCAGAACTTGGGGAATAGTTACTAAGGTTACTTAATCACTCTCCTCTGTTTTCCTTTCACACCACTGATTCACAGCAAACAACTCCTGAGTTTTTCTGAAACAGTGCATAAAAGAGCCTGCTGAAGGTGAATCGCTGAGGATGAGACAAGGGAAAGGGAGTCAATATGTATTAGAACAGTGGTTGGTAAACTCATTAGTCAACAGAGCCAAATATCAACAGTACAAAGATTGAAATTTCTTTTGAGAGCAAAAATTTTTTAAACTTCTAACGCCATTTACTACTAGGAAGCAAGCAATAGATATTTAACTATTGCATCATTTTGTAGAAGAGCCACACTCAAGAGGCCAAAGAGCCGCATGTGGCTCACGAGCCACAGTTTGCTGACCACTGTGTTAGAATATAGGCCAGGTTAACAAGCAGAAGCAAATCTATTCCTCTGGTTCGCTTGTCTTGAATTTGAGATCTTCAGGGCCTTCTTAGCATCGGTAGGCGGGATAAAGAATTTGGGTTCTTGAGTTGGCTTTCCATGGAGTTTGCTAACATACTAAAGTTTTTAAAGAACATAGTACGTATGTAATGCTGTTACTTAGAAACAATCAAACAAGAAAAAAAATATATATATAGCACTTACCATTACTGTTTCCCATAAATTTGGGACTTTCAGATCTATGATGCTCAAGATTGGCCTGTGATTTTTGTTTATCATGCTGTTTATGTCAGGGTCTGGTATACAGGTTATTGCAGCCATATAAAATAAGTTGGGTAGCTTTCCAGCTTGTTCTGGATGATATTCAAAGAACTTGTGTGTTGTTATTTTTTTCTTGTTTTTTTATATGTTTTTGTTGATGTTAGAGAGGATTGAATGGAGAGGGTGAGAAATACATTGATCTGTTGCCTCCTGCACAACTCCTACTGGGGATCAAGGCCACATATCTGGCATGTGCCTTGACCAGGAATAGAACCAATGATCCTTTGATTCATGGGACGATGCTCAACCACTCTAGCCGGGCAAATAACTTGTTTGTTTGTTATTTAAGTTAATCAAGAACTCACCTTTGAAAGGCAGAGGAGAGGGGGTCTTGGAGGAGGTTGGCAAAGAGGAGGAATATGGGGAACATCTGCAATTGCTGGAAACCAATCAGTGCTTTAATAATAGAAAGCTGTGGACAAGGAGTTTGGAGGGCTGGTCAACCTTGATTGCTGTGAGGGGTTGGAGCTGGTTACTGGGATGTTGATGGTTGAAGCAGCCCCCACCTATTCATCCTAAGATCCACTGATTGACTTTTACTGGTGTTTCTGGCCTGGGGGATACAGCTGTATCTTATTATTTTAATCTTAATAAAAGGAGTGGTGAAGCCAGAGTGAGTGGGAGTTCTGCCACTAGAGCTGAACTACCGCTTGGCCCCCATTTTCCAAATTAATATTTTCTGAGTCTCTTTATTCATTTTTATGTGGCCTCCTCCAAAAACCTGAATCCTGAACCGGGGACCCTGAATCTCACGGGACATGAAAAGGGATTCCCACATGCAATAGTGTCAATAATAAAATTACATTTTAAAAAAAGAACTATTGCCTAGACCGGTTTGGCTTAGTGGATAGAGCTTCGGACTGCGGACTGAAGGGTCCCGGGTTCGATTCTGGTCAAGGGCATGTACCTTGGCTGTGGGCACATCCCCAGTGGAGGGCGTGCAAGAGGCAGCTGATGGATGTCTCTCTCTCATCGATGTTTCTGATTTTCTATCCCTCTCCCTTCCGCTCTGTAAAAAATCAATAAAATATATTTAAAATAATAATAATAATAATAATAAATTAATAAAAACTATTTAAAACCATCTGGGTGTGGGGACTTATTGTGGAGAGATTTTTAACTATTGCATCATTTCTTTTGTAGTTAAAGAACTATTCAGGCTTCCCATTTATTTCTTCAGTAAGTTTATCAGGTTATAATTTTCTAGGAAATAGTGCATTTCAGATGCTTTCTCTGTCTCCAAACATCTCCCTTTTCCCATCCTTCCCCCCACTTCTCTCTTTCTCTTCAATCCATCTTACCAGAAGTTTGTAAACTTTTATAAACTCTTTTCAAAGATTGCAACTTTTGCTTTGCTGAAATCTCTTGTTTCTGTTTTCCATTTCATAAATTTTTTAAAGTTTTTATTTTAGAGTAATTTTAGGTTTGCAGAAAAACTGGAAAGATCCCACCAAGAGCTTTTGTATTTCAGTTTCCTCTAATGTTGTCGTCATAATTACCATGGTACATTTGTCCATAATAAGAGGCCAACTTCAGTACATTACTGTTGGCTAATCATCAGTCCATGTTTTAAATTAATGTCCCTTTTTTGTGTCCCAGAATTAAGCTCAGGATACCACATTGCATGTTGTTGTCATGTCTTCTCTGATCTGTGGCAGTTTCTCAGCCTTTCCTTACTTTGCATGGCCTTGACAGTTTTAAAGAGTACTGGTCAAGTATTTTGTCAAACATTCCTCAATTTGATTCCTCTGACATTTTCATGACTAGACTGAGGTTATGGGATTTTGAAGATAGGAAATACCTTTTCTTCTGTTTCTGTCAAGGAGTAATGATATCCACCTGACATCACTGGCCATGTTCACTTTGATCATTTGGTTACGGTGGTGTTTGCCAGGTCTCTCTACTGTGAAGATATGTTGCTTTCTTCATACTACTAGGCAGCAAGTGACTAAGCACAGTTCACACACAAGGGGAGAGAGGAATTAAATGTGTATTAAATATATACATATGACTAACTATGTAGCTAGTTCTCCCACTTCCTTGAAGGGAGGACTAGCTACATACATTATGAAGTAATCTGCGAGGAAGATTTGTCTCCTTTCCTCTCTAATTATTTGGTCTGCCATTTATATCAATATAGATTCATATATAATTCCTTTATACTTTGGGTTATAATCCAGTACTGGTGTATTTGCTCTGTTGTTCAAATTGTTCTAGCTTGAGCCAGTGAGAGGTCTTTCAGACTGACTCCCTATGATGTGCCCCATTCTTTTGGGGTTTGTTGGTTTTTGTGGTGGCTTTTTTTTTAACATTTTTTATTTTTAATTTTTTTTGTTGAAAAATATTACTGATGTCCCCTGTTTGTTTTTTCTTTCCCATTGACCCCTCTCCTTCCCACAATCACTGCTCCCAGGCCTTCACCACTCTATTGTCTGTGTCCATGGGCTATGGATATCTTCACTAATAAAAGAGAAAGACTCAAATTGACCATACCTTTGTAACACCCACCAGCCAATCAGGAGTGAGTATGCAAATTAATTCAACAAATATGGCAGATTAATTTGCATATGCAGGTGCCAAGCTGCCAGGGGGCAGGCATTCCACACCACCCCAGGCGTTCTGGGCCTCTGGGCCTCTGGGCAGTGTAGGAAGGTGGAAGGGTGGCTCTGGGCCGGAGTGAAGGTGGCCCTGGCAGCCAGGGGAAGGAAGGCCCATTCTTGCATGAATCTTTGTGCATCGGGCCTCTAATGTGCATATAAGCTTCCCAGTTAAGCACTCCCCACCCCACTCACCTCCACCTCCCCTCTGAAATCATTAGTCTGTTCCATACTTCTATGTCTCTGGCCCTGTCTTATCAGTTTATTTTGTTCAGTAGATTTCATGTATGAATGAGATCATGTGATACTTGTCTTTCACTGACTGACTTATTTCACTTAGCATAATACTCTTCAGGTTCATCCATGCTGCTGCAAGTGGCAAGAGTTTTCTTTATCATAGCTGTGTTGTACTCCATTGTGTAAATGTACAACAGCTTTTTTATCACTCATCTGCAGATGGGCACTTGGGCTATTTCCAAATCTTAGCTATTGTAAACTGTGCTGCTATGAACATAGGGGTGCATGTATTCTTTCTGATTGGTGCTTCACGTTTCTCAGGATATTTTCCTAGAAGTGGGATCACTGAGTCAAATGGAAATTCCATTTTTAACTTCTTGAGGAAACTCCATACTATTTTCCACAGTGGCTACACCACTCTGCATTTCCTTTTCTCTACATCCTCACCAACACTTATTGTTTGTTGATTTGTTGATGTTGTCAGGCAGGGGTGAGATGATATCTCATTCTCCCTTTAATTTGCATCTCTTTGATGATTAGTGCCTTTGAGCATTCTGAGCATTTTCTTTCTTTCTTGTACTAAGATGTGCCTCAAGCTCATCTTATATTTTCCCTGCCTCCACCCTAGAATCAATCATTTTTCCAAGGAGCCCCAATTCCTTTTATTAAAGAACTAGAGGCCCAATGCATGAAATTGCAAGAGTAGGCCTCCCTTCCCCCAGCTGCCAGCACCAGCTTCCTTTTGGCACCCAAGACCCAGACTTCCCTCCGGCCGCTGGCAGGCACCTGGTACCCAGGCTTCCCTCACAGCCCCGGCTTCATCCAGATGATCATCTGGAAGGTCTATTGTCTAATTAGCATATTACTCTTATTATTACTGATGTTATTTAGAAAATAAGATCAGGATGATGGGTATGCTCATTGCTACTGGGTTGTCATTGCTTCAGGGTCCTCTCACTGGGCAGAGGTAGGCTATAGATGTTCATTTACTAACCCATTAGTTCATCCTGATATCTCCAACTCTAGTCCAATACCACAAAGCCCAGGTTATCCTTCCTGTCTTGTCTGTAGCTTCTCTCTTCAGTAGTGGGAAATCTGGCTTCCCGCAGCTACCATCTATTTACCATCTATTTACTTAGAGTTCAGTGTTTGTGTACAGCTTGTTTTAGTCAGTAGCTTTATAGTTTTCAGTCCAAACACTGTGCAGTAAGACAGCTTTTGTTCTCCCCCACTCTCTTTAGTGAGGTTATGTCATACAGTACAGTTAGTGTCACTTGCCACAATATGCAGTCCCTGAGATCCTTCGGCATCTTGTTTGGTGCAGTGTGGTTTGTTTTCTTTAAGTTTGTATTCAGTAAAGCTCACGTTCTGTGCTGGCCAAATTCTTATAGTTCTGTGGATTTTGACAAATACAGAGTCATATATTCAATACCCTAGTGTCATTCTAAACAGTTCCATCACCCTATATGTTTCTCTGTGTACCTCTTTGTAGTCAACCATTTTATTAAATATTGTCTTTAATTTTATTATTTCTTTTTTCTACTTTCCTGTGGGTTTTTTTTTGCTAACTTCCCGTTTGATGTTACTAGTTTTTCCTCTTTTATAACATAAGCATTGAAGATTCCCACCAATTACTGCTTTTACTACATATATAAATGTTTATATGTAATATTTGTTTAAAATTCACTTAAGTAATTCTAACTTGTCATTATAATTTCTTGTCATTGACAAAGGGCTATTTATAAGTGTAGTTTTAAATTTCTAGGAAAGTGAACCTTTTTTCCCCCCTGAGAACTGATATCTAACCAAATTTATTTCTGTTCATAGAATGTAATCTGTGTGATACTGATTCTTCGTAACTTGCTGACAGACTTTCTTTATGGCCAAATACTTGCCAAATATTGGAAATGTTTCATGTTGCCTGAAAAAAGTCTAACCTGTAGCTTAGAAGGGCAAGCAGGATTTGTGTGTTTCAGATCTCCCAAACTCTTCTTAATTATTTGCCAGTTTGATCTGTGGGATTGTAACCAAGGTGAATGGAAACTGCCACTGTCATTGGCTTCTTCCGTTTACTTCTGCCAAATTTTACTTTTTATAGTTTGAAGCTGCTTAATCACTGCACTTAAGTTTAAAATTATTTAATCTTCCTAGTGAACAGAAATTATTATTTAGTGGCCCTCTTTATAACTAATAATGTGTTTTTCATTAAAGTTATTAATGCTAACCTTTGGGTGAATATTTGTCTGATATATGTTTATTCATACTTTCAGCTTTTCTGTATTCTTGTATTTTAGTGCATCTTATAAATAGCAAACTAGATTCTGATTAATTATCCAACATGACATTTTTTAAATCAATTTAGTCTGTTTACAGTTATCATGTGTATTTATATAAGTAAATTCATTTCTGCCACTTTTGGCTTTCCTTTTTTGGCTCAAGTTTGTAAGCTTTTTGTTTCTTTTTTTCTTCTTTCTTTCTTTCTCAAATTGTCCAACATTTGAGATTTTGTCATATGTATGTATATTTTTGTCTTTTTTTAAATATATGTGTTTATTGAATTTTAGAGAGAGAGGAAAAGAGAGGTATAGAGAAACCGAAACATTGATGAGAGACAAACATTATCCTTTAGGTGCCTCAAGTCTGCAACCTCAGCATTTTCCCTGACCAGGAATTGTACTCTGACTTCTTGGTTCCAGCCAGGCCATATGTATATTTTTAAAGTCTTATACTAATCATAAAATTTCCCATCTCCCTGTAGAAGTTAAAACGTTTCACTCCAATCACCCTCTTTCTTGCTGACATATTTACGTTGTCCAGTATTTTAGTTATTTATATCTGCTATTTCTGCCCATGTTTAAGCTATGGTCACCATTTTCTTATTCAGCTAGCATTTTTGTACTAAACACACATCTCTGAAATCAATCTGTGGGAGTTCTATAAGGCCTATTTGAAAACGCTTTTCTCCAAAGAGGATTTGCTCTTGCTTTACTTGGTGACAGGGATGCTACTTTGGCTACTCTATTCTCTCATTTTGGAGACCCCTTGACTACACAGTAGTACTCAATACAATGAGGTCAGGCCTATGATACATATTCTCAGGAAAGACTCTTTCACTCAGTCTATAAATGTGGTGGATATAGGCAGACTTCTTGTTGCCTCCCTTTGCAAGACTTTTTATTCTTTCTAGCCATCCTTTCACTGATAGCACAGCCTAGTCAAGGGTCCTGTTGTTCACAGGCATCTCAGGTTTAGTGGCCTATGCACATTAGGTCTCTGACCCGGTGGTCGAATCCTTTGAACATAGCTGTCAAGGGTCCTTGGTGTCAGCATTTGCTTCCAAGGCAGCTCTGATGTTCATTTCACTCCTACTCTGGTTTTAGCTCCTGATTCAATTTTTGTTTTCCTGCCTTTTGGATAACTAATTTTTTTTCTTGTTATAATAGTACAATATTTAACAGTGTGCCTGCTATAATTTATTTACTGTTTAGGTGTTCTGTAGCGAAGAAGGATTTGGAGAGTAACAAGTAAGTTGACTATATTAGGAGCAGAAGTCACATGATGAAATTTGCATTTTGGAAAAATTAGACATCTCTATAGAGAACCTCCTAGGACTTGTCTGCTGCAGGTTCCACCAGATTAAACTGTTCCAAAAATGAATCATTCCTTGAAAATCTAAACCACATCACGCCCGTGTACTTTTGCCCTTCTTAAATGTAATTGTACACTTATCGTTTGATTTTTCTTTTTTATGCCTTTCCTTACTTTAAACTCTATTAGGGTAGGGATCACTTCTGTTGTGCTTATATTGTACCCCCAGGACCTAACTAGGTTCTCAATACATATTTGTTCAGTAAGTAAAAGAATAACGTTGGTCATCTGTTTACAAATTTTATAAGTGACATGCTGGGATACTTCATAAGCAGAGTTCACAATTAAATGTTCTTAATTAAATGCAATGATTTTTATGGCCCACAGAAAGACCCTATATAACCAGCAAAATTGTGTCATTTTGTACCATAGAAATTAATTTATTAAAATACTTAATCTTTTATGTATAAAGTTTAAAATTATCATAACAGATGATAAAAGACCATGGGTGATAAAGTTGCAGGGAAACTAATAATTTCATGGTCAGGGTATAAGGTGATAAGTGCTTTCTTAAAAAGCACTTTTGCAAAATATATCAAATGCCCAATAATATTCCATTTGTCTTGGTTATTTTGACCATACCAAAATATCATAAGTTAAACAATAGAAATTTATTTTCTCACAGTTCTGGAGACTGGAACTCTGAGATCAGAATGTCAGAAAGGTCAGGTTTGGGGAAGACTGTCTTCCTGGCTTATAATTGATTGCCTTCTCTCTGTGTCCTCGTATAATAGAAGAGAGATCTCACTCTTCTACCTTTTATAAAACCAACAATCCTATCAGCTTAGGGCTTCACTCTTATGACCTTATTTAATCTTCTTTATTGCATTAAAGCCTTATCTCTAAATTCAGTCACATTGGCAGTTAGGACTTCAAGGTATGAATTTGAAGGAAGGACACAATTCAATTCATAGCACCATTCAACCTAGAAATATATTTTCAGAGTGTGGTTTAGTAGTTGAGCATGTACCAAGAGGTCACTGGTTCGGTTCCCAGTCAGAGCACAGCCCAAATTGCAGGCTCAAAGCTTAGTAGGGCATGCAGGAGGCAGCAGATTGATGTTTAAGTCTCTCTCTATATATAGAAATCAATAAAAATATATTAAATATTTTTTTCAGAAATATATCCCAAGGAAACAATCAGAAGTGAGTTAAAAATATATAGTATTGTTTGTGTCCAAAGGTAATGCATATAAGTTCTTTGGTTAATCTCTTAAAAATGGGATATCTGTAATATCTTCAATAATAAAGATTGTATGTATGTGTAAGACTTGTGATTGCAGCAGAATTGATGGTAGGAAAAATGTCTAGATTATTTCTAATGGAGTATTCTATTAATAAATTACAGTATATTCCAATAATGAAATAATTGTGATTGCAGCAGAATTGATGGTAGGAAAAATGTCTAGATTATTTCTAATGGAGTATTCTATTAATAAATTACAGTATATTCCAATAATGAAGTAATATCCTTTCACTAAAAAGTATATGTTAGAATATTTAAATGATGTCAAAATATTTACAATTCATTATAAGAATCACCTTATAAATCAGAATGTACAAGACTATCCATAGGTTTATAGAATGGGAACTAGAATTATATTTACAGAATGGTACTGCCAGTTATTTATAGTTGGGGCATTTATAGGAAATTTTAATTTTTGTGTCTATGTTTTTCTGAATTCCTCCATCCACATTATAGTTTGTATGTATTCCTTTAATTAAAAAACATGCATGTAGTCCTTTAATTAGAAAAATACTAATGTTAGGTGTGTGGCAGAGGGTGATGTTGGCATCAGAGAACACACTCACTAACATTAAAACTTTTACTTTTAGCATAAAGTCTCTTGGTATTTTGTTTCCCCTGAATTTTAGAGCTGTGTGTGGCAGTGGTTTTCATTTGGATTAGTCCAGGAATGTCTGTGAGTTTGGTTGCAGGTCCGGTCAGCTATCAAACATCTTTTGTAACTGTCCTCGGCATATTGTTACCTTAACACAAAAACTATTTCACAAAATCATATACTCTCACAGTGTCAGGTTCTTGCTTTTTCTGTGGAAATGTCTGCTCTTTGAAAACTTCCAAAGAAAATAGAATGTGGTAGGAAATACAAATAAGGACAGGAGTCAGAGAGATGAGTGTTTGGAAAAAGAAAAGAATGATTTTAAATTGTCTTAAAAATATTTTCTCATAGAAAAACTATTTCTTCTAACTCAGTGAATGTGAAGAGGTCAAATTAATGTCTTCTGTGGATATGTAAAAATGTCAGGGAAATAAAAGGAATCTGATTATGTAACATATGACCATCTAAATAAATTTTCATTATATTTTAAACAATAGGAAGTGTTAAAATTTGGGGAAACAAAAATAAGAGTCTCCTCCTTCCTCTTCCATCATTTCTTATTCTCATGCTGTGCCTTCCTCTCTTTTTTATTCTGTTCACAAATGGATATTGGTGGGAAATACACGAAGTGCAAAGTGACTTTTACCTGCTGTGCTGCAGGCAGAATTGACAATTCAGAAATACCACACTCTAGGTGTCTGTCCTCTCCTCATCTCTTAGAGGAAGCTACGATGCCATGTATTCCTCTTAGGAGAGGGCAGGTAAAAAATAGTCCTATAAGAAACCCAAAAGCACATAAATTTAGTCATTTGTCTACTTGCTTGCAAAATGACTTTAACCACAAACAACCAAACTGCCAGGACAAGCAAACTTGTCTGATGGCTTGGGAAGGGAGGGAGTGGGCAGGGGAGGGGAAAGAAAATGTCTCATCAATTTCCCAGGCTTTTCTGTACAACTTGGGGCCCAGCGTGCAAAATCGCACAAGACCCAGGACCTAGAGTCCCGCCACTCAGCGGTTCCCAGAAAGAGTACTGCAGCCACCACTGCTATGGGAGGGGGGACCCAGAAACCCGCCCACACCTCCGGTCAAGTCCTCCAGAGTCAAGTTCCCCCCCACTCATGCAAACCTCTCTACACACGCAGCTTCCTGCTGATCAGTCGTGATGGTGTGATGGTGTGACAACCATGGGCCTTTTATATAATACTAGAGGCTGGGGGGACGAGGGATGTCCATCAGCCCAGCCTGTACCCTCTTCAAGCTGGGACCCCTCGAGGGATGTCCGACTGCCCGTTTAGGCCCGATCCCAGTAGGACAGCTGGCTCCAAATTGCTCACCTGCCTGCCTCCCTGATTGCCCCTAACCACTTCTGCCTGCCAGCCTGATCACCCCCTAACCACTACCCTGCCAGCCTAATGTCTAACTGCTTTCCTGTCAGCCTCTTTGCCCCCAACTTCCCTCCTCTGCTGGCCTGGTCACCCCTAACTGCCCTCCCCTGCAGGCTTGATCACCCACAACTGCCCTCTTTTGCAGGCCTGGTCCCTCCCAACTGCCCTCCCCTGCTGGTCATCTTGTGGTGGCCATCTTGTGTCCACATGGGGGCAGGATCTTTGAACACATGGGGGCATCCCTCTTTTGTGTTGGAGTAATGGTCAATCTGCTTATTATTCTTTTATTAGATAGGATAGAGGCTTGGTGCATGGTTGGGGGCCAGCTGGTTTGCCCTGAATAGTGTCCCGGATCAGGATGGGAGTTCCCTTGGGGGGGTGGGGCAGCCTGTGCAAGGGGCCTATAGTGGTTTGCAGGCCAGCCACGCCCCCCAGCAACCCAAGTGGAGGCCCTGGGATCTGGGATTAATTTATATTCTACAATTGAAACTTTGTAGCCTGGAGCAGAGCCAACCCTTTTGCTCTCTCCATGGCAACAGCCCTTTCTGTTTGGGTTTATTTAAATTCTATAATTGAAACCTTGTAACTTAGAGTAAAGGCCTAAGCACTAGGGCTGCAGAAGCTTGGCTTTCTCCATCACCCGGGCAACCCAAGCCTCTGCTCTCCCCAGCTCTGTGGCTGCCGCCATTTCTATTGGGATATATCTTCTATAATTGAAAGTTTGTAGCATTGAGTGGAGGCCTAGGCCAGCAAGGGCAGGTGGAAAGCTTGGCTTCCTCCATTGCCAGGGAAACCCAAGCCACCTTCTGCTCTCAGTGGCTGCAGCCATCTTCGTTGGGGTTTATTTGCATAATTTGCTCCTGATGGGCTGAGCAGCATGGCTGTGGGTGTGGCTTGATCAGAGGAACAGTCAATTTGCATATTTCTATTTTATTAGATAGGATATGGCAATTCTGATGTATTTATTCAACTCGCTGCCTTCCTGAGCACTCTGTTCCAGGCAATATGCAGATTCCTAGAATTGATAAAGACAAGATCACATTTATTCCCAAGCATCTAGAGGCTACTCAGCTGAGGAAAGGGATTGAGAAAATAACCATAGAAGATGTTATAGTTTTCATTTAAAAAAAAAAAACTGCTCGTCAGCACTGAAGTGGAAATTTTGAGACGATCCCATGACTAAGTAACTTTGGGATATGTTCTTTAAAGTTAAACAGATTTCTGCCCTAGCTGGTTTGGCTCAGAACCTCTGCCTATGGACTGAAGGGTCCAGGGTTCTAAGTTCGATTCCGGTCAAGGGCATATGCCCAGGATGCAAACTCAATCCCCAGTAGGGGCATGTAGGAGGCAGCCAATCAATTATTCTCTCTCATTGATGTTTCTAACTCTCTCTCTCCCTCTCCCTTCCTCTCTGAAGTCAATAAAAATATATATTTAAAAAAAAAACAAATGAAGTTAAACAGATTTTTTTTACTGTCAGGCTTCTCAGACTCTGATTGCTCTGTGATCCTCCAATAAGGTCTTACAATTTGTATGGTTCACAAAATGCTTGGGTGAATTAACCCTTTTAGTTGGAGCTTATTATAGGACTGTTTACAAAGGAGTCAATAGCCAATAAGATCTCTTTACTCCAACTTATGCAGATAAAATGGATATTAAACATGCCAAAATTCATTTTATTGCTTTAGGAGTCTCTGAAATTTGGTATTAGATTGGGAAAAAGGACTATATAATGTGTGAACTGAAAGCAGATCAACTAAGGGAAGTGAAGCTACCTGATTAGTCCATATCTGAATATGGAAGAGTCCCTCATTAATCGTTTGTCTTGTGCTCAAGTCCCTGATTCTGTTATCCAGTTCTATACCCTTTTTCTTAGATCTTTCCTGAGCTCTAGTCTAATCATCCTTTAAATTCATAGAAACTAATTTCTCATCTGAACTATCCCAAAAGCCACAGAGATCATAGAAAATGGATCAGTTACACTGTTTGTCCCTCTTGTTTTTTTTTTTATTAGTTGTCTTAAAAAAAAAAAAAAACCTTTGTCCCTTTAGAGCTTATGTTACCGAAGGAATTGGTAACCGTGCCAAGATGTCCAGTATACATAAAGGATTCTGTTATTTTAAAATGCCTAATTTGTCAAATTGACGAATAGCACAAATGATAAAATCCTTTAGATCCTGGAGGAATTTAATGAAATTAATTTGTATAAGCCTTAGTATATGTGGGAACTGTTTTTTGGATGAATCTGGCTTTCAAAAAGGATACTGTGTGTGTACAATCAAGGTGTGATAATTTCTCTTAAAGCAGAATGTGACCCATAGGCAGATGTAGGATCAAACCTATTAAGTGATACTTGCAGAAGGTGCTATTGTATGAATTCTACCTTTTAAGAATCTTTGGCCAAGACCAGTTTGGCTCAGGGGATAGAGCATCGGACTGCAGACTGAAGGGTCCCAGGTTGGATTCCGGGCAAGGGCATGTACCTTGGCTGCGGGCACATCCCCAGTGGGGGGCGTGCAAGAGGCAGCTGATCGATGTCTCTCTCTCATCGATGTTTCTGACTTTCTATCCCTCTCCCTTCCACTCTGTAAAAAATCAATAAAATATATTTTTTTAAAAAGAATCTTTGAAATATAATTAATATAGACACAACTGCATTTGGTGTTCAATTGCTTGTGTAATGCCAGCAGGAAGTTTCATGTCATTACTTATTTGACAATGTCTGTAATTGAAAGATATATATCTATTGTTAGACTGTGCTTTATAATTTGCTCATATCTTGAACTTCTTTCAGAGAACACTCTGCTATTATTAAATCATGTAGTTTCAATAACTATAGGCCCCAGGGGGAAAAAACAAAAAAAAATACTAAATTTTGACATATGAGAATATTTTTCTTTCCTGTGGGAACCACTTTAATATTTAATTATATGTATAAATTAAACCCAAATTAACATTCAAATAAGAAAATTGGTCTCTTACATTAGAATTTTTAGTAGCCACATTTTCACAGTCTTTTAATCATTGTCAAAGAAGCATTGTTCTTTTTACTTTTATTATTATCGCAGGGAAAAAATTTATCCTTCAGATGTAAAGTAAATCATTTTACTAATAACTAAAATGGCAGGTAAACACTGAAAATTTTCTGCTGTGTAAATGTGCTAACTTTTGTTAGAGAGCTTCTTACCCAGAATACTTAACTATAATACCTGCCTCTGTTTGCTTTTCAGAAAAAAATCCTATTTTATCTACTGTTACATAACAAATGTTCCAAATAATTTATGCCAGGCTAACACTAATAAAGCAATATTTGTGATAGTACTACTTCATGAATTCTCATATCTTATATAACTGATATTTTATAGTCTATATATCACTCATTCGTTTCTTTGGCATTTATGTAGTATTAAACATCAGCAAGATGTTCTAAGCGCTAGAGGTATAGCATGAAGGATGCAGACCATAAACAAATATGCCACATGCTGGATGATAGCCTTTTGTAAAATGGCAAGCAAAAAAAAAGCCTGGTAAAGGAAAAGAGGCCTAAGGGAATGAGAGAGACTATACCTTTATTATCAGGATGATTAGAGATAACCTCACTAATCCTGAGTCAAATCAGTAGAAATGAGAAGGAAGGAAGCAAGCAAGCTGTGTGTGTGCCTAGGGCAAGCCCTCCCAGGCAGTGGAGAGAGCTCGGTCAGAGACCCTGGGGCAGAGCATACTTCCTATGTTTGCCAACAGAAAGGAGGCCAGGCTACCTAGAAAGACAGGACTTGCTGGAAGGAGAATAGGTCAGAGAGTCAGTGTGAGATAGGAGGATCATATAAGTCTTGTAGGCCATTATAAGGGCTTTGGCTTTTTAAATGACTGCCACCATTACTAAGATATGACTGATGCTTGAAAAGGGTTCACAATAGTGTGTTGCCAATACTCGAACAAGAAACTAGAGAAGAGACCAAAGAGGCTGGCATCATTCTCGGGGGAGAGCTGATGGCTGGAACCAGAGGGGAAGCATGGATGTGGTGAGGGCTGGTCATGTTCTGGATATGACTTGAAGGTACAGCTGATAGAAATTACTTTAAAACTGAGTTTATGAACCTGTTATTTTAAGTCTCTTATTACTCTGAGTCTACTTGATAAACAGTCATAAAGTATAACTAGTTCAAGTTTTCCTCAAGGCTTCTGCAATAACATATTTCGTAGTGTCTGAAAGAGCACATTCTAGGACTTCCTTTTTATGGTATTTTTTTAATTAACTCAATGATTCAATGATAGGTATTTAAAATTGTATTAATTTTTAAGTTCTTTGCTTTTTTAATACACATAAATAGAAAATGTCTGAAGTACATGTATTTAAAATAGTTCTGCCATTATTGCTTCTCAAATAAAGCTTCCATTTTTCAAATGGGTCTTTAAAAATTGCTCTTTATTCTTTTCAGTGAAAGTGGAGGAGGGGGGAATAAGGCATGGACATTAAGAGCACTGGCTTTGAAATGCAAAAGTCATGCTTTGGCATCCAGCTGTGTGACCTCTGGGAAGTAGCCTAACCTCCCGGGGGGCGGGGGGGGCCCTAGCAGCCTCCTTCCTTAGAGCTACAGAAAGGGTTGCTGTGGGCATTTTGTGTTGTTCTGCATATAAAACAGCTAGCATAGTACCATCCTCATATTTAAAAGTTTGTAATTGATAATTACTACTTTTGTTTTAATAATGATGATGATGACGACGACAGGAAAACGTTGATTGACATAGGAAGTATTTGCATTTATTGGGAAGATTCATCTTAGAGGGAGCTGTTACTTTCAGGCTTGAATGCAGCGAAGTTACCATTTATTCCCAATAATTTAAATACAGAACACCACTTCATATACCTAATATTCAGAATAAAAGCAATTCCACAGCATTAAATGATGTGTTTAATCTGTCAGATATGTACCTAATTTAGTAATAAACTCAGTAAAAGGATGACTTTTCACTATGTATGATGGTCTTTATCTTAGTGGAGTTCAACATAAGTGGCGCTCCCCCAACTTACCTTTCTCGCTTTTCATTGCCGGAAGCCCTGGCTCCACTCCAGGTAGGCTGTGTGCACTGCGTTCTCGGTGACAGACCCTGCTCTCTCACTGGGCGGCAGCTGAAGCGAACAGCACAGTTCGCTCAGATAGAACCAGGTGGCACTCTCAGAGGCAAAGCCAAAGGGCATCTCAGTGATGAGAACTAGTTCTTTGCAGTTTTCTATCAAGTTTTCATAAGTGTGTTTAGTGAAATAACCACCTGCAACTTTGTGGAATGTGTTTTTGTTATTATATGTTAGATAGCATAATGTAGTTATGGTTTTTGTTGGAATGTCAAAGTTCCCAGATTGATGAGTAAAATAGAACTCTCAGGTCGAACTTTTGTCATCATTGTCAAGATGTATTCATTCATAGGTTGCAGTCTGGGTTCTGTGTTATCATTTGCTCCATGAGAATTGGCTCTGAAGTAATATGTGAAAAAAAATCCATTGTTAAATGATAAAACATTGGAGCATGCTCATACTTAATTGCTTTATAATTTATAGACCGGATTTTCTTTTTTTCTTCCTAAAAGTATTTGAAAGGCCAATATTTTGCCATTAGTTCTTCCTTAGTTAACATTCAAATGCATTCTGATGGGAAAATGTGATATATTACTCTGATTATGTAGTAAAATAATTGATATTTCCTTACTTGGGAGCAAAATATAATTTTAAGAAATATTTTCAAAGCATAAATCCTAGCAGCACACGAGTTTCTGAAATAAATTATTTACTCTTCATTGGGAAAAAATTCAAACTTAAATGATGCTTTAATATAAATAAAAGGTCTTTATGTCAATGAGATACAGGTATAGCTTTAAAACTTAACTGCTTTTTATCCTAATTGATTCGTTTACAAGCATCACACACACACAAAGAGAACGGTGGGAATATCAAATAAAAATCTTGTTGGAAATTTATTTTAAGCATTTGTCTTTCATATTCCTTGTTTCCACCTATTTTCACAAAGACATTAAAAATTAGTACATTGGGCCTAACTGATTTGACTCAGTGAATAGAGCGTCGGCCTGTGGACTGAAAGGTCCCAGGTTCCGGTCCGGACAAGGGCATGTACCTAGGTTGCGGGCACATCTCCAAGTAGGAGGTGTGTAGGAAGCAGCTGATTGATGTTTCTCTCCCATTGATGTTTCTGACTCTCTATCCCTCTCCCTTTCTGTAAAAAAAAAAAAAAATCAATAAAATATATTTTTTAAAATAGTAAATTGGAATGAAATGCATAAATCTTTTGAGAATTAAAATAAAATTTTTAGAAAAATGAACTAATAGAAGAAATTAAATGCAAAATGATTTGTTGAAATATATAGATGTTGTATATGAGATTACCTTTTCTCTGTGTTAACAAAGACAGTTAAAATTTATATGTTCATATTTTTGCAATACACCAGAAATTTAAATTGATACAGAATAAATTCTAAATCCATTAGATATATCTTATATTTTATATGTTAATCTTAGTAAAAGAAGATTTCTGTTTCATCCTCATAGCTACTTTAAAAAATCCTAATGAAAATTCACATTGATTCCATAGGGATATTGATTAAAACACAAAAATCTTGCAACATTGATGATCTTTTCTCTTTGTATGTTATTATTAAAATATTTATTTTTATTTATAAGCACATAAATTTAACAAACAGAGTGGAACAGTAAACCACTACTTGTATTCAAACAAGATGTCTACATTTCTTTCAACAATTAAAATTAAATCCCTTACTCCACATTAGCTTAATTAAGAAAAAAAAAGCCGTTAAGACACTTTAGCTTGCATTCAGTATTTTTAAATAATATTTCCATTCAAGGGATATTCATTTAATTGGTCAAATGTTTGATATCGCTACAAAACACTTTTCACTGCCATTCTCAAGGACTAGTCATTGTTTTCTGTAGATATGGAAAATATGTATTATAATCTTTTACCTTGAAGGCTGTCTAAAAGAGAATAATTCCATTCCATTAATTCCAAGTCAAATATTAAGTAAATGGCTACAAGTATCTGCAATAAATTTTCACTAGAGACACAAGTAATATGTATACTATAGACTGCTATGCAATTTCCTTAATTATTTGGATTTATAGGGAAATATATATGTGTGTGCTGATGTAGATATAAATATAAGATATATAAAAGTAGAATGACTGATTCTGATTGTTCTTCAGGCCTGATGGAATCGGAACAGTTTCAATGGAAGAAAAAGAGAGATTTGAGGAGATAAAAGAGAGACTGTCTTTCCTTTTAGAAAATCAGATAAGCCATTTCAGGTATGTAATCTCTTCATTAATACAAGTATTTGCTTTATTACTTCACTCAACCATCCAATCGCCTGCAAATGTTTATGACTTTTTGCAATTGCTCAACAATTAGGAGTAGCTTCTTCAGATTCACCGGTCTGTGATCTGCTTCTCAGCCTGCCATTCAGTTTCCACTGGTCATTTAAGTATGCCCCTTCCCCTGCAATGTCTGACCCTGAGTCCCTCTCACTTGCCTTGTGCATGTCTCCTTCCTGCATAGCCTCTTCATGCTAACTCTCATGACTCTTTCTCTCTGTGTGTCATCGGGCATGGAGACTCTCAAGTCCCACCTTCACAGCAGAACCTTTCTCAGTTCTTTTTCAGTTCTAAGCTGAAGTCTTATCTGTATTTTGCACTGATACACATCTTTTGGGTCACTCATTTCTTTTAAATTTACATTCTGTGAGAACAAGGACCATAGTGCCTAGCACAGTTCCTTGCTCAGAAAAATACCAATACTATGAAACATTTGCAGAGTGAAAGATAAATATCTTGATAATGTTTCCTTTCCCCTGATTATAGTCAGCTCAATAGAACTTAGTGGGTTAAAAACAAAAATATGCCAATATACTTCATTTTCTATCACTCTTATCATTAGATCCTATAAAATGTTGCCATGTCTATATATTGTGGCTTATAGCATGCCTACCATTTGGAATCATTCCATGTGAACTTACTGAAAAATGAGCTTAGTTCCTATTCCCCTTTAGCCATTTGAAAATATTGTTATTTAACCACTAGAGGCCTGGTGCACAAAATTCATGCATGAGAAGGGGGGCAGGGTGTCTCCCAGCCCAGTCTACACCCTCTCCATCTGGGACCACTCAAGGGATGTTCAGCGGGCAATCAGACATCCCTCTCACAATCCAGGAATGCTGGCTCCCAACCGCTCACCTGCCTGCTTTCCTGATTGCCCCCTAACTACTCCCTGCTAGATTGATCAATATCTAACTGCCCCCCTGTCAGCCTGATTGCCCCTAACTGCCCTCTCCTACAGACCTGGCCACCCACAACTGCCCTCCCCTGAAGACCTGGTCCCCCCTAACTGCCCTTCCCTGTGGGCCTGGTCCACTCCAACTGCCCTCCCCTGCTGATCTAGTTTCCCCTAACTGCCCTCCCCTGCTGTCTTGGTCCCCGCAACTGCCTGGCCCTGCTGGCCCAGTCACCCCCAACTGTCCTCTCACACAGGCCTGGTCACCCCCAACTGTCCTCTCATGCAGGCCTGGTCCCCCACAACTGCCCTCCCCTGCAGCCTGGTCCCCCACAACTGCCCTCCTCTGTGGCTATCTTGTGATGACCATCTTGTGTCCACATGGGGGCAGCCATCTTGTGTCTTGGTGTGATGGTCAATTTGCCTATTACTCTTTTGTTATATAGTATTTGAATAGTGTATGCCTAGCTGCTCTGGGCCTCAATTTTCTTATTTGTGGTATGAAAAGCTGTAGACTGTGGGTTGTTGTTTTTTTTTTTAAT
Organism: Antrozous pallidus; assembly: GCA_027563665.1. Taxonomy (NCBI): domain Eukaryota; kingdom Metazoa; phylum Chordata; class Mammalia; order Chiroptera; family Vespertilionidae; genus Antrozous; species Antrozous pallidus. The sequence continues at coordinate 15,655,105 of CM050521.1, read as the reverse complement.
GACCTTGAAGAAAGAAATTCTCAAAGAATATATTGTACATCTGTTCCGCTACATTAGTGATTTTAATTGGGCTGGTACTATCACCTTAAGGTAAGTGAATGAGGGAGGATTTTCATTGTCACAGTAGCCAGGCACTGAAACAATCATTAGTTTTGGGTTTAGGAATGCAGTACAGTCTCATGTTGGAGAATTGTTTTGCCTAAAAGACCGATAGACTCACATTAGGGAACACTATTCTTGCTTGAGATCATAGTGCAATTCAAATTACCGGGTTAAGACTGAATTCTCTTCTGATTTTTAAAAATAAATAAATGAAGATAAGAGGAAGGCTTTTGCATTTGCAGAGAATGTTTCTGCATTTGTATTTGTTAAGAGTATTGTCTTTTAGGTTGTATAGAGACCCTTAACTTTGTTGTATGTGTCTCTCAGTCACACATACTTTTCCATTTTTTTACATTGAGGCAGAGATTGTCATTCAGTTCAATATCTAGTGTTTTGTTTGTTTTGTTTTTTTGTATTAATGCTTCCCTCTACAAGAACAGATCCTACCTCAAACTGGTTTAAATAAATAAATGTATAGGTCATCACGTGGTCTCCGGTAGGATGAACTTCAAGTCAGGCTGACTTCAGTAGCCGTGGCTCTGTTTTCTGGTGGTTCTCACATAACTGCCCTCCGTCATGGGATGGCGTCATCCCCAAATGGTAGCAAGACCACAGAACCCCTTGGCCTCACATCCATATATGCCATTTTTCAAAGTAAGTAGCGGTACCGTCTCTTTCTGTGATGCTCTCTTAAGACCATGACGTTCTGTTAGACAGTCCTAGCAAATCCTACCCCTCATATCTCATTTGCCCTAAATAGGTCACGAGGCAGTCCTGTACCAACCCCGGTGGCCAGGGGATGCCCATGCATTAAGTGCTTCAGGCAGTCGCTGAGGAGTATGGGATCACCATGATTGATTAACCTAATTGGAGCCACCCCACCAAGGCTGTTCAGTCCCTCTCACCGCCCCCCAGCAACTACACGGGGAGGCAGGGAAAGGCAGTTGTACACATAATCACCTCTCACAGTTTTGTTCTGTTTCTCTTAAATGCACATCTTATTTTAATAATTTATCTAAAGATATACTTTTTAACTTTTCTTAGCGCTGAGGATAAGAACTAAAAGGAATCAGTCTAGACATTTTGAGCTGATTTTTATATTCCCTTTCGATGCTTGTAGAGTTTTATAAGTTTTGCCAGTTCTGTGGCGGGTTTTTCCTTAGTCCATAAAATATTAAATAACAGGATCTGGGACTAAAATAAAACAAGAAATTTTAGGCATCAACATAAGAAAATATATAAATATGTATATTGTCCATGAAAATAAGGAATCTACCAAATGATCTTTCTTAGTCACTTAAGTTAAATTTAGAAGGAATGTGAATTACTTATCAATTCAGGCTAAAGAAGTAATCACAGTACTATTCATAACTCATATAGAAATTTATTTATTTAGATCCATAAATTTATGTATCCCAGAAATGCATTTCAAAGACATAGATAAAATAAGGTCAAATAAATTAACAATAAATGAGGAACTTCTGGTTAAAGATGGCAGATTGATGCATGTTTGCAAAGTTTCTTCCTAGGACCTAACTAAAATAACAGAATACTATTTTTCAGAAGATAACCCCACAAGGACAACTAAAGTAAAAAAAGAGAAGAGTTTTTGGAAGCCAGAGGGATGAATGGTATCCAATTTAGCCACCCAAGAAGAACTGAATCTTAAGCTGGCAGTGGGGAAAATAGAGAAGCTACCTGATTTATGTCATACGATCACCAAAGTGTTCAGGAATTGCCCATATCAAGCCCTTCTAGAAAATAAGAGTGAAGGACAATTTGTTGTAAATATGCTTAAAACTCAGATCCCTACATCTCTTTTCCACCTCAGACTACTCTGTGTTCCCCTCCCCAATCCACCCTTGGGGAGAGCACTGCAGATTCAGTCTCTAAAGAATGTCAGATTAGAGGGCATTTGGACTGGGTTGGAGGAGGGGAGGAAACAGCAGGCATAGTTGGAGTTAGGATTATATGCAGACACATGGAGATTAAATAAAAGTTTATTCTGAAATCTGAGAACCAGCTCATCCCCTTGACTCCTAAAATGCTGGCAGACAGGCAGGTAGGTAGGTTTATACCTCCCTAGCCTGTTACAAGTGTCTTCCCATCAGAGCCTGTTTAGCCCAAGAGAAAAAAAAAACTAAAACTCTGGACAATAAAGACTTGCATTGAAACAGCCAAGTCAGATTCCCCTTCAGCAAAGATTATGATAGACATGCACCCAGCTAGATGCACCTTGCTTCCATTCAGGTTTTTAATACCATGCTTTTGAAAATGATCAGAAAACCAAAGTCATCAGACATTTGAGGGAAGTATTTACTATGGAAGACAGAGCCTCAAACAAATACTAAAAAACCAATTTGGAAAAAAAAAGCACAAAGATTATATGGGAAAAAGAAAATGGGGAAAGGGGCTGGAATGAATTACTGATATCCTTATAGAGGTTTGAGAAGACAGAGCATCTGTAAAACAAAAATAAGATGTTAAAAGAAAGGAAAATATCTTTGAACAAATAGAACCTCTTACAAATTATATGCAAATGACACACAAATATAGATACACTACTAAAAGAATTGGTCATTGAAACCTTGCAGAAAGTAGGGTGGGAGAGAGGAAAATTGGAATACAACAAAGATAAGAAAAAGATCTGCTTAACAATATCATGATTATAACTAGAGGCACGATGCACCAAGATTCATGCAAGAAGGGGCTTTCCTTCCCCTGGCTGCCAGCACCACCTTTGCTCTGGCCTGGAGCTGCTTTTCCATCTTCCCATGCTGCACAGAGGCCCAGAGCAGCTGGGGCGGTGCAGAGCGCCTGTATCATCGCCATGGCAACAACACACGCATCCCATCCCTGGCCACTGGATGCCTGTGTATGCAAATTAATCCACCATCTTTTTGAGTTAATTTGCATGCTGGCTCCTGATTGGCTGGTGGGCATCACAAAGGCATAGTCAATTTGCGTCTTTCTTTTATTAGTGTAGAAGATAGGAATTCCAGAAAGAGATAAGTCTAAAGGTAGGAAACTTTGAATATAATCATTCAAAAACATTTCCAGAATTAAAAGACATAGTGTTCAGATTGAAACGTTTAGTACCCACCACAATGGATTAAAATATTTACTCAATCAAGGTACATATTCATGAATTTTCAGATTCTTGGTGATAAAAGAGAAGATCCCAAAATACAAAGAATCAAAATGTTTTTCAATGTTAGTTTATTCTAGAAATGTTTATTGAGTACCTACTATGTGTCAGGCAGTGAACAACAACTAAAAAGATCCTTTGATTCTGAAGCTTTCATTTTGACCTGAGGGGTGATACTATTATTCAGAAAACAGTGCATCAGTGATTTCATAGTTCTGAGGAAAGATTACTTTCAACCCAGAATTCTGTACCAGCAAAAGTCTTGATTAAGGGTAATGATAGAATGATATTTTCAGATATGAAGAACCTCAAAAGATAATACAACTTATCAAGACAAAGGAGAAAACAAAAAAGAGTTAAGATCCTTGTAATAGGAAATCAACCTGAGACAGGAGCGAAGATTATGATTAATAGATTCCAAAGTAATGTTGCCCAACCAGCATAGCTCAGTGGTTGGGTGTCGATCTATAAGCCAGGAGGTCATGGTTCGATTCCCAGTCAGGGCACATCCCTGGGTTATGGGCTTGATCTTCACAGTGGGACATGCAGAAGGCATGGACCAATGATTCTTTCTCATCATTGATGTTTCTATCTCTAGCATTATCCCTTTCTTTCTGAAATCAATAAAAATATATTATTTTAAAAGGCTCCAAAGTGGCAGTGGAGCTTAGAGAGCAACCAATTCTCACAGGAACAGGTCAGAAAAGTCTTCATTATTTTACATGTCTGGAGTGGAGTGTGGAATTGTATTAATTAGATTGTATTAGATTTTGGAGTTATATTAGACTAGAGGCCCAGTGCATAAAATTCATGCATGGGGAGGGAGGCAGGGTGTTCCCCCACCCTGGCCTGCACCCTCTCATAATCTGGGACCCCTTAGGGGATGTCTACCTGCCAGCTTAGGCCTGATCACTTGAGGGAGCAGGCCTAAGCCAGCAAGTGGGCATCCCTCTTGCAGTCCAGGAGCCCTCACTCCTTACTGCCCACCTGCTCGCTGCTCCTTACCGCTCAGCTCACTGCTCTTTAGTGCTGCTGTAGAGGCGGAAAAGACACCCACCTCTGCTGCTGCGCTCGCCAGCCATGGGTCTGGCATCTGGCTGAGTGGTTCTCCTGCTGTTGGAGTGCACTGACCACCCAGGGGCAGCTCCTGTGTTGAGCGTCTGCCCCTTGGTGGTCAGTGCATATCATAGTGACCAGTCTGGTAATTCTGCCATAATGGTCACTTAGGCTTTTATTATGTAGATTAAGTATATAAAAACAGGATGTTAAAAATAAAGACAAGTATTATAAACAAAATAGTAGATAAAATAATGGATAATCATAGATAAAATGTTTTCTCCATTATCTAGGACATTTACGTTAATAATATAAAATTGCTCAATTTAGATCTAAATTCCCCAAAATGATGTAACCATATTAGTAGGATAGAAGGACAGGAATTATGTTTAGAGTGGGGGAAGGTGGTCTTAAGGGGGGGAAAAGAGCTATTTCCCAAATGAAGTAACGGAATGATATTTACCCTACTAACTGAAACATTTATTTAAAAAAAAAATATGTTGCAAAAATGCTTTTTAAGACAATAAACATAAGCAATGAACAGCATTGATTCCTGAGAGCTGGGAAATAAATGAAGTCAGGCCCTGCTTACTGTGGAGAGAGTGTTTCCAGCCCATGGCCCAGAAAGCAGGAAACTGGGTGGATCCCAGGGGACATCTGACTTGAGGAGGCAGAGCTGGGAGGCCAGGAAGGCCAAAGCAGCCAGTTTTCAGGCCAGAATTCTAAAGAAGACAGAGTGGAGAGACCTACAGGTATCTGCAGAAAATCCCCCTGGAGGTTTCTCCCCACATATGTGAGAAAACTATCTAAAGTCAGGCAAAGAACTATGTGAAAGGATTTCCAAAAAAAATAGGGGAAATCCACAAAGCTAACACAAGGCTAGTTTCATTTTCTCCCACCCAGAGTGGAAACCTTCTAATTCATGGGCAGCAGGTATAGTACGCACAGCATTTTGCCTCAATAGTGGCAAAAAATTAGCCCTAGAATAAACACTATCATGGTCTCTCCAAATGTGGATTAAAATAGATTCAAATGAATCAAACTGTTTTCAAATAATTTTAACTGCATTCCAAAACAAACTTCCGAAATAAAGTATTGTATTTAAAGAAATATAAAGGTATTGAGCTATCAAAAACATAAAATAACAATGTCTAGTATCCAGCCAAAAATTTCCAGATATACAAAGAAATAGTAATGAAGAGAATAAAACCAACCAACAAAGTGAAAATGGCACAAGATAAAAATTAATAAACAGTATTGTTAAAAGAATTATTACTCTTAATATGTTAAGAACATCTATGGAGAACTTAAAGCTAACATCATACTTAATAGTGCAGGAAGTCTGCTGTTACTACTTCTATTTGAAACTGTACTGATGATATTTTAGCCAGTACAATGAAGAAGATAAAAGAAAGATACTCAGATTGGAAAACAGTCTTTCTTCACAGATGTTATGATTATCTATGTAGAAATTCCTATAGAAACTACCAAAAAAATAACTGCTCTAATTAATAAGTATGTTTAGAAAAGTTGTAGAAGCTCAAACATATACATATCAATTTTTTCTGTATGATAGCAATAAACAAATTGAAATTAAAAACAATACAATTTACAAAAGCAAAAAAAATTATTAAGTATTTATGGTTCAATTTGACAGATGTGTGAAATCTGTACACTGAAAAATACAAAGTCTTTTTGAAAGAAATTAAGGAAAACCCAAATTGATCTATAGATTCAATGCTATCTCACTCAAAACCCAAAAAATATTTTGTAGAAATTGGAAACCTGATTCCAAAATTCACAAGTGGAAAAATATTGTCTTGGACTTCATCAACATTAAGAACTTTTGATCTTCCAAAGCTATTTTTAAGGATATGAAGAGACAAGTCCTAGAATGGGAGAAAAATATTTGCACAGTACATATTCCACAGAAGACTTCTACCCAAATTACACGCTTTAAACATGTGTAGTTCATTGTATATCACTTACATCTTTAAAACTTTTTTAAAGCTAACTCTTTGTCTTCCATAGTGGAATGTTTAGAATAATATCTAAAACTGAAACATAAAGAATTAGAAATATTAGCAGGTAGGTTAAGAATATGACATTTAAATGCCAAAAGAATCAGCTAAAAGTTAAAAATATTTTTTTCTAGAGTAATTACTTGGGGAATGGGATAGAACTGACTTAAAGGACTTTTGTTTTTCATAAAAAAAACTTTTAGAAGTTTCCTGTTAGATTATGTACATATATTACTTTGATGAAACTACATACTGCATCTAAAAGTAGCTAAGCAGATCAAGAAGAGAACCAAGATGGCGGCATAGGTAAACACCTATTGTTCTGCCCCGCGCAACGATTTAAAAACTACAACATAACAAAACAAAAATCACCCAGAATCGCCAGAAAGCTGGCTGAGTGAAAACTCCACAAATAAGAGTAAAGGTGGGACACTGAGACTCAGAGAAGCGGCGGGAGCGCAGCCTTGAAGATGGAAACAGGTTAGAAGCCATCCTGGTTGCGCGCACGGGCTGGGGCTGTAGCAGCAACCCCAGCTGGATTTCCCCAACGGGGAGGGCGGAGATGTCCCACTACATGGACTCCTCAGCACCAGGTGAGGTCTGAGATCCGGGGTACGTGGAGACGTCCCACTGCACAGATTCCCCAGTGCCAGGCGAGGTGTGAGGTCCGGGGGATGCACCCTGGAAGCAGGGTGCGGCAGAGGTCTCCTAGTCTGCGGAGAAACCCGGAGGCTGGGAAAAGAAGTTTGCGCGCAAGTGTCACACAAACCCGAGACTTGCCCCCTGGAAACTTGTCTCCAGGTTCCGGAAACCATCTATTTTACAACCCTGGGCTAGACTTTGGGGTTGCAGACTCATTTGGGGAGAGGCAGAGTTGTCTGGCAAGGGGAAGAGACTAGTGGCTTTCTCTTTGAGGTGTCTGCAGCCATCCCCATCCAACAGAGACCCGCAAGCGCACGCACACCGCATAGGCCATAGCTGACACAGGCTGCCTGCGAAGCTCAGAGACTCCGCCCATCCAACCTGAACACAGTCTCCCTTCACAGCCAATTGGCCTGGAGGTCAAACCCTCCTAGGGCTAACAACAATCTGGGTTTAAATTCAAAAATACTGTACAACCCATAAAAGATTGCAGTAAAAGTACCCATCTCAAGTAACTGCGGAGGCTGTGCCACTGACCCTTAGAGGATATCTACCACATAAAGCAGCCACCATGCAGAGATATGGAAAGAAATCAGGTGTGAAAGAAATGGAGGAGAAAAGACGACAAGACATAGAGTTCAAAACCACGGTTATAAGGCTTTTCAAGAGGCTCCTAGAAAAGGCCGATGACTTAATGAGAATTACGAGGAAATAAACAAGACCAACCAGGAAATGAATGAGACTACAAGGAAATGAATGAGACCCTCAAGGAAATGAACAAGACCTCTGAGGATATGAACCAGACCCTCACGGATATGAAAAAGGACCAACTAGAAATCAAGCATACACAGACTGAAATAAAAAATATTACACAAATTCCTAAAAGCAGTTCAGAGGGCCACAAGAACCAAGTCAAAGATTTGAAACACAAAGAAGCAAAATCCACTCAGCTGGAAAAGCAAGAAACAAAAAGAATTCAGATAATTGAAGATAGTGTAAGGGGCCTCTGGGACAACCTCAAGCATGCCAACATCCGAATTATTGGGGTGCCAGAAAGAGAAAGAGAGCAAGTTAATGAAAACCTACTTGAAGAAATAGTGACTGAAAACGTCTCCCACCTAGTGAAAGAAACTGACTTAAAAGCCCAAGAAGTACACAGAACCCCAAAATATAGGAATCTAAAGAGGACCACACCAAGACATATCATAATTAAAATGCCAAGAGCAAAAGATAAAGAGAGAATATTAAAAGCAGCAAGAGAAAAACAGTTGGTTACCTACAGGGGAGCACCCATACGATTGTCAGCAGATTTCTCAACAGAAACGATGCAGGCCAGATGGGAGTGGCAAGAAATATTCAAAATAATGAATAGCGAGAATCTACAACCAAGATTACTCTATCCAGCAAAGCTATCATTCAGAATTGAAGATCAGATAAAGTACTTTGCAGATAAGAAAGAGCTAAAGGAGGTCATCACCACCAAACCAATATTATATGAGATGCTGAAAGATATTCTTTAAGAAGAGGAAGAAGAAAAAGGTAAAAATATAAATTATGACCAACAAATACACATCTGTCAACAAATGAACATAAAAATCAAGTGAATTGATAGGCTGATGAACAGGATAAACTGGTGAATATAACAGAAACATGGACATAGAGAGGGAATGGACTGACAATTCTTGGGGAGAAAAGGGTTGTGGGAAGTACAGCAAGAGATTGGACAAAAATCTTGCAACTATGGAAGAGGACAGTGGGGAAGGGGAGGTGAGGGTAGAGGGTGGGATAGGTACAGGGTGGAGAGGAGATATAGGGGGATAAAAAAGGGGAAACAATGTAATTAATAAACTGAACAATAAAGATAAAAATAAAAGTAGCTAAGCAAAAGAACGTCTTAATCATAGGACAGGTCTATGCAGGCTCATTTATCTGAATATTTAATGTACTAAAGTGGGAATGAAGAGGATTTCATTTATTCCTATTAGGGATTAAGCTTGGTTGAATTTTATTTGATAATTTAGTTTATTTACACTTCGTGTTGTTGTTATAGAGCTGTCAATGTGGTAAAATCCCAAAATGTTTATCCTGTAAGGCAGGCCAAAACAATTCCCTTTTAAAACTTGTATTGTAAAGATTAATTAAGGTTCTGTGTCGTTATTTTCTGTACTTTATTGATTCAGGATTACTTGTACTCTATAAATGTGTTGAATTATTTACACATTCTGGGCAGCTAATGTGAATTCAGAACATGCCCAGTGGGACCTCAGAGCCCTGCAATGCTAAATGTAATGTGGGGATCAGTAACCTTCCATTCATAAAATGCATCACCCACAGGTTAATGGAAACAAACAATAGGCAAGACAATGAGTGGATTATGCAAATGCACTGAAAAGATTTAAGCAAGGGGAGGGGACAACAAGAACCTTGTTTTATTTAAACTCGGGTTAAGGTTTATGGTATACAAAATGATTAAAGCCACTTTGCTAATTTGCTAATGCTCTAAGAAGCACCACTACACAGGCAAAACTATCAAAATAGATTGGCCCTGGCGTTTTTTGTGTGTGTAGGAGAGGCTAATAGAGTGCAAAGAGATGAGATTAAGTGAAGGAAACTTTTAACATGAAATGAACAGTATTCTGAAGAAAAATTTGAGTGATTAGATTTATAAGACATTTATTTGCATTTATGTAAAACAAATATAAGTTTTATGAAACTAAAACTCAGGCTTTATATTCAACTACTGCTTTGTAAGAAATCTTTTTTTTTTCCATTCAAATTTGGTCCTATAAAACAAATTCAACCTAAAACACAATGCCTTTTAGGAAAACCTGTTCAAATGTTAGTGTGAGAAACGAATTTCATTGTGAATTACATTTTAGATAATACGTCCACCAAGGTCATGGCAATAAGGAAACTTTCTCAAGTTGTTGGTTGGAGATTTCTAAGTCTGAGTAAGGTACAGCCTGGGGCCAGCCCAGCTGCTCACAGCACTTGGCTGGAGCAGTGGTCTGGGAGGGCTCACCAAAGCCAGGAGTCCCAGCAGGGGTGCCCTAAAGAGGGACACTCCCCACCATCGCCCCTTGTAAAGGGCAGTCACCTCTCATCACCATGCAGCAGTAACTTCTGAGGAGCCCACTGGAGCTCCCAACCTCTGACCCTGACTCCAGAGCATCTGCATTAACCTGCCCTTCAGTTTGGGAGTGTATCAGGGATGCAGGGGCCTGAAGAACTCGGGATAAATGACTCTCCTGGCATAAGGGTTTTGTGTTTTGTGGGGGGAAGAGGGAGAGTTAGACAACGGTGTGACAGGCAAATGTGAGAGGATTGGAAGCTGGAATCTTGTTTGTCCTAGAAGTTATGTCAGTTGTGTGTTTCCATCTTAAACCACAGGGATAAAAGGGGGAAGTTATTTCAATGTTATCACAGAAAAGAAATTATCAGGGAATGCTTTTTAAAAAATATACATCTTTATTGGTTTCAAAGAGAGACTGAGAGAAATAGAAACATCAGTGATGAGAGAAAAATCATTTATCAGCTGCCTTCTGCATGCCTCATACTGGGGATCAAGCCCACAACCTGGGCATGTGCCCTTGATCAGAACTGAACCTGAGACTCTTCAGTCCATAGGCAGACACTCTATCCACTAAGCCAAACTGGTTGGGCCATTAGGGAATGCTTTTTAAGTATCTCTTTACTCATAGAACCCTAGTGGTTCTTTTCTGATTATTTTTTATGTACATGTGACATTAAAACTTTAGAACCTTTATCATCATGGTTTGCGCCCTTATTAAGACATTAAATCATGGGACTAGATGAGCATCAGCATTAAAAGTTTCCTGGATGCCCTAATCCAGTGGTCAGCAAACTGCTGCTCACGAGCCACATGCAGCTCTGTGGCCCCTTGAATGTAGCTCTTCCACAAAATACCAAGGTCTGGGCGAGTCTATTTTGAAGAAGTGGCATTAGAAGTTTAAGTTTTAAAAATTTGGCTCTTAAAAGAAATTTCAGTTGTTGTACTGTTGATATTTGGCTCTGTTGACTAATAGTTTGCCAACCACTGCCCTAACCGGTGTATAGAGCGTCCTGTGGACTGAAGGGTCCCAGGTTCGATTCCAGTAAAGGGCATGGACCTTGGTTGTGGGCATATCCCCAGTGCAGGAGGCAGCTGATGGCTGTTTGTTCCTCATCAATGTTTCTAACTCTCTATCCCTCTCCCTTCCTCTCTGAAAAAAAAAAAATCAATAAAATATTTTTTTTAAGTTTCCTGGATGGACTGATGCTATTTTAACCACTTGTCATTGTTCTATCATGCCAGGTAATAGAAGAGGGAATGGTTTAACAGTGTGGATATTAAAGATTTGACCTTTGTTCCTCTTGTTTTTGAAGATACTGCTTTCCCTTTGGACGACCTGAAGGTGCTCTGAAAGCTACACTTTCCTTACTTGAAAGGGTATGTTCCAGTATTACTTTACAAATACTGTTCACGCTGTCAGTTGCTGGGTATCTCAACTGTCCAGGCAGACAGTTTCATTTCTCGAGAGTATGCTCTCCTTTAAGTCTATTGTGTTTCACCAACTTCTCATGTTTTCTTGCTATCTTCAAAATTTCCCCATACCTGCTTCTTCTCCCAAAGCCTTTCTGAAGTGCAGCTTGGCTTCATATACTAAATTGATGGCCTCTTTTTGGTAATTTTCTATTTTTTAATCTTTTTTCCTCCCATCATGAAATAGGTGTGGTAGTTTTTTTCAGCTAAGTATAATGAACTGTTTTTCAGACTTCACAGTTATCTCATCATTCCCCCTGATTTATTTGTATTTCTACCTGTCATAGTCCTCAGACCTAAAAGAGTTAGTTTATCATTCAATATTCACAAACATATCATTCTTTTTATTCTAAAATCATCTCAGAATTTATTGCAATTCAATCTGAGTATTGCTCTAAATGAATTCACGAATTGTAGCAATTCATTTCCCCTCAAAAAAATAAATAACAAATAAGGTTTCATTCCATGCTGAAAATTTATTTATTAATGAAAGTATATTCTCCACTCCTGTTTTTGTGATAGATTAGGTTTGAAAGGGAAGTATTTTCATCTCTTTATAAAACTATTTATATGCTCATTGGAAACAGGTAAGTGGGTGGCCAGTTCCTATTCCTTATCAGTGTTAAAACACAATGTTTATGCCCTAGCTGGTTTTGCTCAGTGGATAGAGCATTGGCCTATGGACCCAAGAGTCCCAGGTTTGATTCCAGTCAAGGACAGGTACCTTGGTTGCAGGCTCCACCCCAGCCTGAGCCCTGGTAGAGGTTAGTACAGGAGGCAACCAATCGATGTATTTCTCTCACATCAATGTTTCTCTCTGTCTTTCCCTCTCTCTTTCTACTCTCCCTAAAAAAAAGAAAATGCCAATATGTAGGAATCATCTATGGCCCATGATTTAATCATTCTGATGCTGATTTATCAACTTCAAGCACTTGTTCCTGTCCATTTTTCAGCCCAGTGAACTCTAGATTGCATTGTTTATTAGCACCTCTATGAAAACCCCGAAGGGATTTTAGGGATTTAAAGGCTTGGGAGATGAGGGCTAGAATTAGCGGCTAAAATGAGATCTTTCACATATAAATTGGTTTCATCTACATATCCCTATTTTATCCTTGATTATTGTGCATTGTGTGAAAGAAATATTCTTGTATGAATTATCTGTTTAATTAGAATTTTTATAATATTAAGAGCTGCATGCAACCCAAGCTTTTCAAAGGATATATCTCACCCTATTCATTAAGGTACATGGATAAGATGAAATCCTAAAAGATAGCTTTACTTTTGGGAACCGCATCCCATCCTGGGTACCAGCCTCTCTGTGAGCTGGTTTCCATGGCAGAACTCCCTCCACCCTCCCCCCCACCCAACCTCGGGGCAGAGAAGAGTCAGTGGTAGCAGTGATGCCCCATGCCCTGCACTGACAGGGGGCAGGATGGACAGTGGCCTTTATTGCAGTTGTAGTCACTAATCATGTCTCTTGCTGAAGTGAGGGAGGAATGGTAAAAGCCTTATCTTTGTTTTTATGTCTCTGTACTTACACCTTAGCAAAATAAAATAAAATCTACATGTGAATTCTTGATACTTAGTAAGAAATATTGCAACCCTGGACTCACCTTATTCTAATTTTAACAGCTACTTATTTCTATTATTTAAAAGGTTGTTACCATGGTAAGGCCTAGTGGTAAAGTTTATAATTCTGCCTATAGTACAAAACTAATCTGATATTCAAATTTCAGTAATAATCACATAAAAATAATAGTGCTTATTAATGCTTGTACTTTTTTTTACTATAAGTAGATTTTTCTGACTATAAAGAGTCCAATGTTCAGTTCAAAATACAGTGCAAATATGTGTCTGTTTTAAACAGTAGTAGTATGAGTATGAAGAATAAATGAAGTTGATGGAAAGGAAGCTTTCAAATGGTGGAGTTTGTTGTTTTCAAAAGGAAACTTTGCCTAACAAAATTAAAATACGATGTCAGGATCACCATTGCTAGAACCACTGAATACATTTGAGATTATAAGATCCTTAGTGCCCAGACTTATGGAAAGAGAAAGAAATAACGAAGCAGGAAATGGACGTTTTTATGCTCTATCATTATTTCTTCCCCAATAAAAAACTAATAGGATAGTAACAGCACTTAAGTATCATCGTCTGTATAGTAACATTTTGCTATGTACTTTATAATTTGAATGTAAGCAAATCAGGATAAAGCCATTAACTTTATGAAAAATAGAGTTTGACATAGTATAATCAAAACTTATTGTAAGCAGTTTTATCACTGGGAAAGTTTTAAGGAAAGCCATTAATCATTAAATGAGTGTTTAAATACATTGTATTTTGAATTATGGATATAACTGTATTTCCCCCACCCCCTTCCAATAGTAATATTTTTAAAGGGAAAAGTCCAAAAACACAATTTAGGAACCCAATGGAGAATAATCAGTTTTTTTCTAAATTAGAAAGTTTCCACATCTGTCAACACTTGATACTCCATTTCACTGAGACACAGTTTTCTCCCTCGTGAGTAGATCATAGTAACTGGGGTTTGATTAGTGAAGGCAGCGGTCTTGATTTTTATACAACACAAAAAACATATGCTTCTTCTCAATGGAGTTTCATCATTGTTTTTATCTATGTTGCTCAAAACACTTAAAGCTTTGAAATTAAGAGATACGGAGGACTAACTTTGTTTATTGCTTGTCCCAGTGATGGTAATCCTGATCTGAAACAGCTGCTCTAATGGTGTCATGGGTCCCTGGGGGAAGAATGACAGTCACACTGAATGGTGGCTTGGCCTGTGGGAGGTTTTGATGTGCACAAATGAGGCTTCGGCAGGAGGAGCCAAGATTAGAGGATTACTTCCCAGTTGTGAAGTGCCGGCTAATTACTTCCCCCGTGTTACCTAGGACCCCTCCTACTAAGTAGGTTTAGAACAATTTGTATAATTTGTTTTTAGTATTTTATGCAATCTCTCTCCTTTTCTCTCTCTCCTCTCTCTCCCTCCTCACTCTCTCTCCTCTCTCTCTCTCTCTCCTTTCTCTCTCTCTCCACCTCCCTTAGGTTTTAATGAAAGATATTGCCACTCCCATACCAGCAGAAGAGGTGAAAAAAGTGGTCAGAAAATGTCTGGAGAAAGCCGCCTTGATCAATTACACTAGACTCACAGAATATGCCAAAATAGAAGGTCAGTGCAGTGAGCAATTGCCGAAGTGGCAGGGAGAGCCAACAATGCCTATTAACTGAATTTTCTGTGAGAAGCCCTTTCCTTTTCTGAACAAACCTGTGCCCTGGCAAAGGGAAATGTCTCATTAAAATCTCAGCTGGTGAACTGAAGAGCTTTTTCCTATTCATTGCTTTAATATGCCTCCTGGGACTCTGCTTGAATGAAAGGCCCAGGATTCGTGCTTAAGTTGTCCTTTGTTCTTATTTTGAGTTTGCAAGAAACCAAAGAGGTGTTTTCATGGGTTGTGTTTTTTGGCATTACTGTAAGTATGTCTAACATTTAAACTATAGACAGTGTATTCTTTCCTGATCAGTAACAGTGTAGTATTACATAATTTTATTTTCTATTCTGCGGTATCACTCAGAGAAAGGGGAAACTTGTTGATTATCATAAAAGCTGAAATAAATGGATAGAATTAGTTGCAACTTTTAATTGTTTGCAGTATATTGATGCATTGGAAGATTACATCTCTTGAGAGGACTGTGCACTTCTTTCTCCTTCTTCAGATTTTATTCATTGAGGAAACTGTTGCTTAAGATGTTTAGAAATAAGTAGGTTTAAATTTGTGGCCAAGTCACACAAGCAGTTTTTACTCAACAGTCCTTTGATTGATATAATTAAAAGTAATAGAAAGGACCTTAAATTTTCTACTCTAATTATAAGACTAGCTTGTTCAACATATGTATCATTTGCTAATGGAGGAAAAAAGCTTGCAGTGTCAAATATTTATGTCTAATTATAAAAAGTAAATCATTAGAAAAAATTTAGTCACTTTTAATATAAAGTTTTACATGATGAATTATAAATGTATTAATTAGATGCTGTTGTGATAGTTTCATCAAAATGGTAACAATGGGAAAGATGACTATAATTGTGTTATATCCTTTCTTCTCTCCAAATCTGATGAAGCTTTCTAACAAGCATGTGATAGTCAACCTCCTGAGTGATTAACCAAAAAGCCATCCCATCTCTATAGCAACCAATATTATATCACGAGAGCAACAACATGAAACCGCCTTAGTTACCAGTTTAACATCATTAATTATGATATCATGTTGTGTTAAAGCACAAGCAATGAATATTAGATCGTTTGGGGAAAGTGGAAGAAGATAAACAGATTGGTTTTCACATTTTGAATACTCATTCAGTTTTCATGTTTTGGGAATAATGAGTGTTGTGTACACAGATTGAAAGAATTAATATAAAAGTAGACATATTAAAACCTTTCAGACCTGGCAATGAGAGAAATGTGGACAACCTGAATAAGTATAGTATTGCTTTATCTAAATGTTATGAATCCTATCCAAAAATAACGATGAAAATCTTTTTTTTAATTTACCTTTATTTTCCCCCATTGCTCTCCTCCACCTCACACCTGCACCCCCAGGCCTTCACCAAATGTTGTCTGTCCCCAACACACACATACCCACACCCACCTTCCCTCTGAGATTTGTCAGTCTGTTTCATACTTCTGTTGTTCTGAATCTATTTTATTATTTTTGTTCTTAACTGTCTATTTTAGTTCATTATTTGAACCATTGCCTAATACTTTCTGGAACTTACCCTTCCTTATCTGAGAATATTCTAGAAAATGGATCCTAGAACTCTAGTCAGGTAGGACTACTGAGCAGTCTCCTTTAAAACAAAAACAAAAGGCATGCTTACTAGATGATAAAAATTGCTATGCTCTTTATTATCTCCCTCCACCCTTTGTTTTGTGTCTTAAAAAATAAAGAGCTTTTCTTTTATGCTTAGGATCAGACTAAGAACAAATTCAAATCTAAGTTAGTAGGAAGTGGGCTACTTTTCTTGGCTGGATTGGCCTACTGTATTATGTGAGCAGCATGGGTAGAGTTTGCTTCTCTCCTAAATTGTCTTTTCTTATGTTTTAGGCCCAGCAGAAAAGGAAACAGGTAATTGATGCTTGTGCATGCACATGTTATTTCTAACGTGGTGCTGCTGTGTTTTGATATTATGAGTAGCCCTTTCCTTTTCAGGACTCCTGTTGGAGCACTTTAAGATAGTGAAGAAAACTTTGATTTTATCAGAACTATCACAAATGCTTTGTAGGGAAACGTATAGGCCATTTATCTCTGTAAAAGTTCAGTACTGGTGTACTGAACTGAGACTGTATTAATGTTATGCGTTATTTTTTAAGCATAGACACTAATCTTATTTGGAAGCTATTGCCAGTATTTGAAGGGCTCTTTCAACCAGAAAAGAGGACCATCTTTCCTTTATCACTCCTGAAAAATATCATGAGAGTAAAAAGCACCAATGCTGTTAAATAAAAAGTAAGCAGCTCTTAACTTTGAAAAATGTTAATCATAGGGAGGTGCAGAGGTTATAAAATTCCATCTCAAAAAATTGCTCAGAAAGAGTCAATTTTGAAAGTTTTGTTACTTTTTTCTAGTGTCACTTACCACAGTTGTAATTTTTTATGTTTGAATATTTTTTTATTGACAGAGAGAGAGGGAGGGGAAGGGAGAAATAGAGAGAAGGGAGGGAGAGAAACATCAATTTGTTGTTCCATTTGTTTATGCATTGATTGGTTAAATCTTGTATGTGCCCTTTCTGCGGTTTGAACCCACAACCTTGAAGCATGAGAACAACACTCCAACCAACTGTGCTATCCAGCCAGGGCTGGAATTATTTTAGTTACTGCTGTTACCTATTTATCCTACCTAACTCCTCTTCAGCCTCATGAAGGCAGGATCCTGACTGAACTTGTATTCCAAAGTCATTGTTGTATTCTCAGCATCTAGGACTATGCCACTGACATGAAGCAGGTACTTAATACTTTTGGAGAGGGATTAGAAGTTAGTTTCATCTGAAAACAATAGAGAAAGAGAAGAGTGGTGAATGAACCTTTCCAGTCCCAGTTTGCTTATTTCATCAAATTTTCCATGCAGTGTTATAGATAAGTTTGCTTGGATTGTTTTTAATTGAAGTCTCCTATTAAGGGCTTTGTTTCTTTTTGCTTTTTTCCCTACATTTTTCTTTCTTTTTTTTTTCTTCTAAAGTATTTGACCCCTGCAAGAGTCAGGAACAAAACACTAGAGCCAGGAGAAGGGAAGAGGACACAGCTATCATGGTCACTAAATGGCACTTTAGAAAAAATGAATTAGGAAAAAGGAATGAGACTGCCAGTCCCTTTCATGACAGCCCATTGCGACAGCAACAGTCCAGTGCTCTTTAACAAACTTTTTCAAAACCTCTATGGCACTTTATCCCCCACAATCTTGCTGTGATGAACAGTTTTTGTAGTTTGCACACAGTAGTCCAGGGCTGTTAGTGGCCCTCCCACTGCCAGAGAGTAAATAAGTAGGCCACCTGGGAAGAGAATCGAGTGTCCTGATCCCCCGCCTCCAGGGCTCCACTCCTTCCCCTGTGAAATACGAAGGGGGGGTCACAGTGCACCTTCAGGAAGGATGGGGCGCAGACTGTTGCCCTGTTCCAATTAAAGAGCCCAGAAAAGGACATGTGCTGTCATCCCCTCTTACCTCATTGCCACCAGACAGAAGCCTTTCCTTCACATGCATTGAACATCCGCACCTCTGCTCAACTGGACAGCCTGACACGAGGAAAAGGGCCCTTTAAGAATTAAATGCTTGCATAGAGAAGAGAAAAAAATGAGAGTAGTCTCAGTAATTTAAGTGGATGGAACAGAAAGCTAATCTCAAGTGAAGAATGTTCTGAAGTAACAGAGGAGAGGTTTTTAAGAAATGTAGTTACATTCCTTGCGTTGCATTTGGTTGTGCATTAACAGGGTTACTTAGAAATGATGTTAGGGTGCTTGCTTAGAAAAGTGAGTAAAAATGAGGATATCAGTTGAATGTGTAAGAGCGCAAATGCTGGATAAGATTTCCAAACAGCACTCTCTAGGGCATTATAATCATTATCCATTGTTAGTTTGTAGAAAAGAGTAAAATTCTGCCCAACACTTGTCATCATGTTCTCTACCCACTGCCTATTGCTCCAAAGACTTTTTAAATTTACATTGCATCAGTAGTTCCTTAAACAACTCTTCAAACTAGAAACCAGCTATAATAAAAACACTCAGAAACTTTCAAACATATGGAGGCAAAATAGCATGTTATCAAGGAATGAATGGGTTACCAGTGACATCAAGGAATAAATTTAAAACTTCCTGGAAACAAATGAAAATGAATACACAACAACCCAAAATCTATGGGACACAGTGAAAGCATTCCTGAGAAGTTTATAGCACTACGAGGACTACTTTAAGACATAAGAAAAATCCCTAATAAATTATCTAACCCTAAAATTAAAAGAATTAGAGAATAAGAAAACCCCAGAGGAAGTACAAGGAAGGAAATAATAAAGATCAGAGTGGAAATAAATGACAGAGTCTAAGAAAAAAAGTACAAAAGCTGGTTCTTTGAAAAGATAAACAAGATTGAGTAACCTTTACCCAAATTCATTAAGAAAAAAAAAAAGAGAACCCAAATAAATTAGAAACAAGAAGTGATGAGGTAACAACTGACAACATAGAAATACAAAGGATTGTAAGAAAATATTACAAACCACTATATGCAACCTGGGCAAAATGGGCAAATTCCTAGGAACATACAGTCTTCCAAAACTGAATCAGGAAGAATCAGAAAATCTGAATAGACCAATATTAACTAATGGAATTGAAGTAATAAAAAAAAAACCTCCAGCCAGCAAAAGTCCTTGACCAGATGACTTCACAGAGGAGTTTTACCAAACATTCAAAGAAGCCCTAACACCTATATTCCTCAAACTTTGCCCAAAAATGTAAGTAAAGGGAATGCTTCCAAGCTCTTTTTATGAGGCCAGTGTTATCCTAATCCCAAAACAAGATAAACAGACTACAAGGAAAGAAAATTACCGGCCAGTATTCTTGATGAACATAGATGCTAAAATCCTCAACAAAATATTGGCAAATCAGATTTAGCAATACATTTAAAAGATTATTCACCATGACCAAGTGGGATTTATTCCAGGGATGAAAGGCTGGTAAAATATTTAAAAATAAATGTGATACATCATATAAATAATGTGAAGGATAAAAATCTCATGATCCTATCAATAGATGCAGAAAAAGCACTTGACAAAATCTACTACCCATCTATATATATAAAAGCCTGGTTGTGGGCACATCCCCAGTAGAAGGTGTGCAGGAGGCAGCTGATGGATGTTTCTCTCTCATTGATGTTTCTAACTATCTCTCCCCATGCCTCTCTGTAAAAATCAATAAAATACATTAAAAAAAAAAAGCCTAAGCTACCAGAATGCCAGAACAGCCCAAACGACTGGTTGCTATGATGCACATAGACAACCAGGGGGCAGACCCTTGATGCAGGAGCTGCTCCCCGGTGATCAGTGTGCTCCCACACCCAAATTCCTGTGGCTAGCCAACCTCCCTTAGTCCCTCCCTGTGCCAGCCAGCCTCCCGCAGCCCCTTCCCCTGTCCAGCAGGACCCAGCTAGCAGCCAGCAATCAGAAGAAAGGCCCCATCTGGTGTCTGGCAGGAAGGCGGGGCCAGCTGGGGGGGAGGGCCTGCGAGAGAGAAGGCCCTGCTGGCAGTGGAAGGCCATGGTCACCCCTGATCATCAGCCAGGCCTAGGGAGCCTATCTGTGCACGAATTTTGTGCACCAGGCCACTAGTGTTTTATAAAAACTCACAGCAAAGTGAGGGATCATACCTCAGCATAATAAAGGCCATATATGACAAACCTACTGCCAACATACTCAATAGGCAAAAACGTAAAAGCATTTCCCTTAAGATTATGAACAATTAAAGTTGTCTGCTTTTACCACTCTTATTCAACACTAGAGGCCCGGTGCATGAAATCTGTGCACGAGGCAGGCGGGGGGTGTCCCTCAGCCTAGTCTGCACCCTCTCCAATCTGGGACCCCTCAAGGGATGTTCGACTGCCTGTTCAGACCCGATCATAGGCAGTCGGACATCCTTCTCATAATTCAGGACTGCTGGCTCCAAACTGCTCACCTGCCTGCCTCTCTGATTGCCCGCAACCGCTTCTGCCTGCCAGCCTGATCACCTGCTAACCACTACCCTGCCAGCCTAATTGATGTCTAACTGCTCCCCTGCCAGCCTGTTTGCCCCCAACTTCCCTCTGTGGCCTGGTCCCCCCAACTGCCCTCCCCTGCTGATCTGATGGCCTGCAACTGCTCTCTTTTGCAGGCCTGGAACCTCCCAACTGTCCTCCCCTTCTGACCCTCTTGTGTCCACGTGGAGTAAGGATCTTTGATCACATGGGGGCAGCCCTCTTGTGTGTTGGAGTGATGATCAAACTGCATATTACTCTTTTATTAGATAGGATAGAGGCCTGGTGCATGGGTGGGGGCCAGCTGTTTTCCCCTGAAGGGTGTCCTGGATCAGGGTGGTGGTTCCCTTGGGGTGTGGCGCAGCCTGAGTGAGGGGCCTGTGGTGGTTTGAAGGCCGGCCACGCCTCCAAGCAACCCAAGTGATTAATTTACCCAACCCTGGGATTAATTTATGTTCTACAATTGCAACTTTGTAGCCTGGAGCAGAGCTAAGCCTTCTGCTTACTCCATAGTGACAGCCATTTCTGTTTGAAACTTTGTAGCCTAGAGTGGAGGCCTATGCCAGAGCTGCAGAAGCTTGACTTCCTTCATCACCCTGGCAACCCTAGCCTCTGCTCTCTTCAGCTCTGTGGCTGCCACCATTTTTGTTGGGATTATGTATCTTCTATAATTAAAATTTTGTAGCATTGAGTGGAGGCCTAGGTCACAAGGGCAGGTAGAAAGCTTGGCTTCCTCCATTGTCAAGGAAACCCAAGCCTCCCTCCTGCTCTCAGTGGAGGCAGCCATCTTGGTTGGGGTTTATTTGCATAATTTGCTCCTGTTTGGCTGATGGACGAAGCTGTGGGCATGGCTTAATCGGGGGTATGGTCAATTTGCATATATCTCCTATTAGATAGGATAGTACTGGACGTACTAGCCACAGCAGTCAGACAAGGAGAAAAGTAAAAGGTATCCAAATGGGAAAGGAGGAAGTAAAAGTGTCATTATTTGCAGATGACATGATATTATACATAGAAAACCCTAAAGACTTCACCAAAAGCTACTAGATCTAATAAATGAATTCAGCAAAGTAGCAGGATACAAAATTAAGATCCAGAAATTGATGGCGTTTTTATACACCAGTAATGAACTGAGGGAAAAAATATATATATATATATATCTCCCATTTACTATTGCAACAACAACAAAAAATAAGATACCTTGAAGTAAACTTAACCAAGGAGGTAAAAGGTCTATATTGGAAAAACTATAGGACATAGAAAAATTAAATAGAAGAATACACAAACATGTGGAAGTATATAGCATGCTCATGGATTGGAAGACTCAACATAATGACAGTGTCCATACTATCCAAAGCCATCTACAGATTCAACACAATCCCTATTAAAATACCAATGGCATATTTCACAGATCAAGAACAAATACTCCCAAAATATATATGGAACCAAAAAGAGCCTAAATAGACATAGCAGTGTTGGGAAAGAAGAACAAAGTAGGAGGGACCACAATTATAATAAAAAATAGCCCAGCATTGGCATAAGAATAGGCATATAAATCGAGATAGTACAGAGAACCCACCAATTGACCCAAAATATTTTACAAAACTGAGACTTCAGAAAAAGTAACTTGCACAAGGCTATACTGTTGCTATTAAAAGTCAATATAACAGATTTGCATCAGCGTCCTTCAGACACCAGAGCCCTCTGCATGCTCTTTCCACTGGCTGCTCTGCCTCCAAGGCTGTCTGATTTGAAGCAGTGGCGTTTTTTAAACACTTCACCCACGTACAAAAGTCAAGGGTTAATTAACATTTGTAGGATCACTTTTTCAAAAAGTAATGATCTATAATAATGAAAGTATAATATGATAGACTGGACAGCCAAAAAACCTTCCAGACATCATTCCAGATGTCCTTCCAGATGAAGCCACTGCAACAGGAGCCGAGGCAGAGGCAGTTAGGGGCAATCAGGCAGACAGGTAGAGGTAGGTAGGGGTGATCAGACAGGCAGGTAAAGACAGTTAGGGGCAGTCAGGCAGGCAGGTGAGTAGTTAGGAGCAATCAGGCAGGCAGGCAGGCAAGCAGTTAGGGGTGATCAGGCAAGCAGGCAGGCAAGCAGTTAGAAACCAGCAGTCCTGGATTGTGAGAGGAATGTCCGACTGCCAGTTTAGGCCCGATCCCCACGGTCCCTGCGGGGATTGGGCCTTAAACTGGCAGTTGGACATCCCCAGAGAGGTCCCAGATTGTGAGAGGATGCAGGCCTGGCTGAGCCCCCCAACTCACGCCCCCATGCACAAACTTTGTGCACCAGGCCTCTACTGTTTAATAATTAACTCTTATGTGCCTGGCACTATTCTAAGCACTTTACATGCATTCATTTATTCCTTATAACTCTATAAACAAATATTATTACTATTATGATTACTTTCTCAGGAAACTGAAGCAGAGACGTGGCCAGCTGGATTGTGGTCACAGAGCTTAGTGGAAGACTATAAACCACTGTCTAACTATTATTTAATCATTGCACTGTCTTCTTATTCTCCTGTGTCTTTCTCCCTCCCCTTTCTTGGTAAGTTTGTATAAAGTTAAATTTGCTCTCAGTTACAACTGAGACATGGACACTTGCAAGACAGGGAGTCCTCAATGGTGGTCTCTGCTGAAGAAATAGGACAGGAGCCGTGTAACTTAAAATTTCCCGGTCGCCACATGAAAGAGGTAGAAAGAAAGAGGCGAGATGAATGTTAATAATATAGTATATTTAATGTCATTTTAAAATGTATTCAATATACAGCATTATTAACAAGATAGCTTACATTACCTTTTCATACGATGTCTGAGAAACTCGGTGTATGTTTTACGGTCATGCCCACCTCAGTTCAGAGTAGCCCCATTGCAAGTCTCACTGACGGTGTGTGGCAAGTGGCTGCCGAATTGGTCAGGACAGGCCGAGAGTGGGCTCCAGAATCTGAATCTTTTTATCCCCCACACATCTGTAGAGTCAGGTGTGGAAAGTGACTAAAATGTGCCACCTCCCCTGTATCAGAGTATCTCTCCCTCTTCCCTGCTTTGTTTTCCTCCATTGCACTTACAACCTAGCATGTAAGAAACTTCATTCTTCTGACTGTTGTCCTAGAATGTTAGCCCCACAAAGACAGGGCTTTTGTATTTTAATAGCTGCTGCATCTCCCGTTCTAAGAAAAGGGTCTCGCTCATAGTGGGTACCCGAAAAATATTTACTTACTGTATAAATGAATGAGTATATGGCACAAAGAATGACCACGCTATTTGTAGCAGAGAGAACACCTGTAAACTGGCAGGCTGGCTTGCCAATGGCTGAATAATGAACAATAGAGAGCAAAAACTAACCACTTAAATAGTAACAAGATGGAAACACATTACACTAGGATTTCATGGCCTTTGCAGGGAGGGACAAGGAGACATCAACTTGGGATCACAGAAGCCAGATCACAGTTACATTAACAATACTTAGTCATCTAACCTGTGGGAATTCTTCAAATTCTCCATTGGCAACATACATTTGCAGAAGAAAGGGATTTCACCACTTCTAAATAGATGAAATAAAACAAATTAACTTTATCCAAGTGCCTTCTTACCTTTGGCAAACTATTTGCATGTGTTTTATCAGAAGAGTTTTTTAGAATGTAAAATTTCTAGAAAGCTCGTGTGTTTTTTTATTTGTTTTAAGAAATGTTTAAGATTTACACACTTGCAAAACCAACTAGCTTTCTTCTTTGGTTTAACTTTATCATTAACTCTATTATTGGTTTAATAGAAAGATTATTTTTATTTATAAAATAAGATTGAAAAACCAACATCATACTCAGTAGGCAAATTCATTTTGGGTTGATTTCTAGATTGATTTTCCATTTTTCTAATTGTCTTTGTAATCACATGTCCATTGATGCAAACTCAGTATGATTTTTAACAACGAAGCCATTTGTTCTTTAATTTGAGGGATTTCTTATAGACAATAACAACAATAATGCATCTAATATCAGTCCCATCTTTTTCCTGAAGACATAGCGACTTCTCGGGAGGTGTCCTAAACAAAAGGTAGCATGAATTGAACAGGCAGAGTCTCTGTGCAGTGAGGTTCTGCTGGGCCTCTGGTTGCCAGGCTACCAGTCTAACCCAAGTGAGCTCAAGTTCAGTCTCAGTTGAGTGGGACAGAGATGGTTTCCCAGAGGGCCGTGCTGCTGACTGTCTCTGAGAGGAGAAGTTGCCCTGTGGCGACTTGCTTACGTCATTAGGATGTGTTTGCCATCTGGGTGGCATTTTAATTTAGCACTCATTGTCAGTAGCAATGAGTAATAAATAAATAAAATTGCTCTGCTTAAGGATGTGTGTTTACAAAAGGAAGTATATAAAAATACGGCACAGTTGATGGAAATACTTTTTTTAGGAAGTAATTATGTACTAATATTTCTAGGATAACAGTTTTCTCTTAAAAGTTGTGATTTCTTATCAATTTGATTTATTTAACAAAATTTAGTATTATATGTTACCATGGATTCAGGTTACCAATAATTAAATGATAGATCTGAAATTTTGTATTCCCATAAATATTGACAACACTGCAAAATATAATGTGTCCATCAGTCAAAGACAGAATCCTCATCCTAAAAAGAGTACAACTGGTAATTTAAAAAATTTTGTGCTGCCTTTTGGGACCGTGTGGCTTGGAGAATAGATAGATCTTGGCCTAGAAGTAAACACTTGGTGACCATTTCTACTTCTGAGTCACCTAATGATTTAAGGACAAGTTGGCTGTAAAGGAAAGAATGACTCACTATCTTTTTCATTAGACTGTTTGAGAAAATCCTATAAATCAGTCAAAAGTTTTTTGTGTGTAAAGCAGCATGTCTATAGTAAAGCCTCATTGCTTGAGCTACATTGACTTAGGGTCTGCGATCATCTGGATAGGGACCAAATTAAAAGTTATTTTTTTACTCTACATAAAAAAAAACAACCTGTGAGTATTTTTCAGATGGTCAATGAATGACTTAGGTTATTTAAGAAGATAATTTTTTCTGATAGCAATAAATTACTTTGATTCCTATCATCTAATATGATACAATTGAAACTTGAATTGTTCTTATCAATATGTTCTCATCAACATTGAATTAGATGTCATTAACATCACTTCCTTGCCACACCATTAGCCTTAACCTATGTAGTGTACACACCACCATGTATTACAATCAAGTTCCCTTTCATGAACTATGTAAGTAATATATAACCACTTCATCCTTTCCCACATCTGATCTGGTGTGAATGAGGGTTTCTAGTCTATTTGCTGAACTTTTCTCCCATCACCACACCAACTATCCAAGATAACAACCCAATAATATATAATTTGTGTTCACACTAATTAGTTACCATGGCAATGTCAACAGATTAATTCCTATGTATCAAAAGAGGTTTTGGAGCCCTGGCCAAGTGGCTCAGTTGCTTGGAGCATTGTCCTGTGCACTGGAAGGTTGAGGGTTTGATTCCTGATCAGGGGATATACCTAGGTTGCAGGTTTGATCCCCAGTAGGGGCACAAGAGGTAACAGGTCGGTGTTTCTCTCTCTCTCTCTCTCTCTCTCTCTCTCTCTCTCTATCTATCTATCTATCTATCTATCTCTCTCTCTCTCCCCCCTTTGGTATCCAAGGACCATTGGTTCCAGGACACCCTGTGGGTATAAAAATCCATGGATATTCTAGTTCCTTTTGTAAAATGGCATTGAATTTCATGTAACCTAAGCACATCCTCCCACATATTTTAACTTAACTCTAAATACTTATAATACCTAATACAATGTAAATGCCATGTAAAAATTGATATACTATATTGTTTATGGAATAAAAACAAGAAAAAAAAGTTTACACATGTTTAGTACAAATGTAGCCATTGTAAGCCTAACTACATAGTACACGTCACCAACAATGGAACAATTTTTCCTGAATATTTTCTAGCCACGATTTGTTGAATCCACAGATGCAGAACTGAGGGCCAAAGGTATACACTCAACTTCATTTCATTCATCTTCACTTTTCTGCCCAAGGAAGTTTGGCTTTCAATCTCAATAATCTTCCTGGCAGGGGTTACACCAGATCTGCAGAATGGCTTGTCAAAGGGAGAGTTGAAGGGGGAAATCTCTGAATTCTGTTGCCTTTCCTTTGCATTGCCTTTGAACAATCTGTTCATTACCTTTTGCCATTAAATCAATAGAATGGCCCGGTGACCAGTTGTTGTAGTTTTTTTTTTTTTAATCTTTATTGTTCAGTTTATTAATTACATTGTTCGCTTTTTCCCCCCCCCTATAGCTCCCCTCCACCTGGTATCCATCCCACCCTCTGCCCTCACCTCCCTCCACTGTCCTCTCCCATAGTTACATGATTTTTGTCCAGTCTCTTGCTGCACTTCCCACACCCCTTTTCTCCCCAAGAATTGTCAGTCCATTCCCTCTCTATGTCCGTGATTCTGTTACATTCACGAGTTTATCCTGTTCATCAGCTTATTAATTCACTTGAATTTTAGATTCATTTGTTGATAGATGTGTATTTGTTGTTCATAATTTACACGTTTATCTTTTTCTTCTTCCTCTTCTTAAAGAATATCTTTCAGCATTTTATATAATATTGGTTTGGTGGTAATGAACTCCTTTAGCTTTTATCTGCGAAGCACTTTATCTGACCTTCAATTCTGAATGATAGCTTTGCTGGATAGAGTAATCTTGGTTGTAGATTCTTGCTATTCATCATTTTGAATATTTCTTGCCACTCCCATCTGGCCTGCATAGTTTCTGTTGAGAAATCCGCTGACAATCGTATGGGTGCTCCCTTATAGGTACCTAACTGTTTTTCTCTTGCTGCTTTTAATATTCTCTCCTTGTCTTTTGCTCTTGGCATTTTAATTATGATGTGCCTTGGTGTGGTCCTCTTAGGGTTCCTATATATTGGGGTTCAGTGCACTTCTTGGACTCCTAAGTCTATTTCTTTCACCAGGTGTGGAAGTTTTCGGGCACTATTTCTTCAAATAGGTTTTCACTGTCTTGCTCTCTCTCTTTTCTGGGACCCCTATAATTCGGATGTTGGTATGCTTGAGGTTGTCCCAGAGGCCCCTTACACTATCTTCAATTTTTTGGATTCTTTTGGTTTCTTGCTTTTCCAGCTGTGTGGATTTTACCTCTTTGTATTTCAAATCTTTAACTTAGTTCTTGGGGTGCTCTAGAGTACTTTTAGGTCTTTGTATAATATTTTTTTATTTCAGTCTGTGTATGTTTAATTTCTGGTTGGTCCTTTTTCATATCCTTGAGAGTCTTGTTCATATCCTTGAGGGTCTCATTCATTTCCTTGTAAGTCTTGCTTATTTCCTTATAGGTCTCAACCTTTTCTAGGAGCCTCTTAAGAAGCCCTATAACCGTGGTTTTGAATTCCATGTCCAGTCATTTTTTTTCCTCCGTTTCTTTCACATCTGATTTCTTTCCATGTCTCTGCATGGTAGCTGCTTCCCTGAGTTGGTCAATTAGCTTTGTGTGGTAGGCGCCCTACAAGGAACAGTGGCTCAGCCTCCCCAGTTACCTGAGGTGGATATGGGTTGCACAGTCTTGCTGAAGTTAAGCTCAGGTTAATCATTGTTAGCACTTGGAGGGTT
Source organism: Antrozous pallidus (assembly GCA_027563665.1). Classification (NCBI taxonomy): domain Eukaryota; kingdom Metazoa; phylum Chordata; class Mammalia; order Chiroptera; family Vespertilionidae; genus Antrozous; species Antrozous pallidus. Next base: position 15,626,650 of record CM050521.1, on the reverse strand, counting down.
GACCTCCAGGCCAATTGTCTGTGAAGTTCACCTGTGCTCAGGTTGGATGGGCGGAGTCTCTGGGTCAAGCAGACAGTGTCAGCTCCGCCCTATGTGGCCCCAGGGACTCTGTGCCGGGGGCAATGGCCGCCAGCACCTCTGAGAGAGAGCCGCTGCCGAGCTCCACTGGCTGCTGGAGAATTCAGACTCTCCCCAAATGAGTCTGCACACCCAGCGTATCACCCAGGGTCGTAAAACAAAGCAGTCTGACAGTTTCTCAAATGAAAGAGCAAGTCACGAGTGCTCTCTGCACGGTCAGGCAGCTGTACTGTTTCCAAGCTCATGCGCACTCCGCACAAGCTCGCCTTCTCCACAAGCCGGCAGACCCCTGCAGCACCCAAGCTTCGGCTTGCCCTCCCACTGTCCAGTTTTTACCCCATATGATAGTGGGTTCCCTGGACTTCACCCAGAGCTGGAGAATCAGTCCAGTGGGACATCTTTGTCTCCCCCATTTGAGAAAACTGGCTGGTTTTCAGCCACCTGCCCTATCCGCTGGCGCACGCTCCAAACCTCTCTCTGTGCGTATCTTCAATGCTGTCCGCCACCGCTCCTCCGAGTCACAGTGTCTTATCTTCACTTTTATTTGTGGAATTTTCACTCAGCCAGCTTTCCGGTGATTCTAGATGCTGTTTGTTCTTTCGTTAAGTTGTAGTTTTAAAATTGCTGTATATGATGGCAAGATAGGTGTTTTACCTATGCCGCCATCTTGGTTCTCCTGATTTTCCCAGTTGTTGTTGTTTTATCAAGACAGGTTGCAGCTGTTTTCCAGTGAGCTGTTGGGCACAGGAATGGGCTGAGACACCTTGGGGCAGTCACCCCTTCACTTGCATTCCAACCCCCACCCCCAAGCCCAGTGAAATGCAACCTGAGGAGTCTATTGCCCAAATGATGCTGCTTTGAATATAACCAACCAGTGGTTCCCTGTCAGTAGGATTTGCCTAATGCAGTCACCAGCAAACTCAGTCAACAGAGCCAAATATCAACAGTAGAACGATTGAAATTTCTTTTGAGAGCCAAATTTTTTAAACTTAAACTTCTTCTAACGCCACTTCTTTAAAATAGACTCCCCCATGCCATGGTATTTGTGGAAGAGTCACACTCAAGGGGCCAAAGAGCCGTATGTGGCTTGCGAGCCTCAGTTTGCCGACCACAGGTCTAATGGACTGATAGGGAAAAGGACATTATCAGTATCGGTTCTGAATTGCCTGGGGTTCTCTGCTGTGGAGCTGAAGCTTCTCTCTCATCAAAGTCCAGGAAGCAACCCAGGCCTGCCCATTATTCCTTCCTCAGTACTTCCAAATAATCATGAGCTCTCAAGCCAAAATAATTAGACTGCTCAGGAGTGCAGTTCCTATAAAAGACAATAAACTAAATGGTATCTGCCAATTAGAACTTAGGAAGCAAGTATTTAAATTGAACATTGTAAGTATCCACAAGGGGCTACAGGAAGATGCTACAATATAATATAGGGATGCGAAATCATGAAAAACCAAGTGGAAATATTGAGTATGAAAATAGTTGTAAGAAAGATGGGATACAGAATGAATGCAGCTGCAGAACTTTTTAGTGACCTAGGGGATCGGAATGAGGGCAGCAGGAAAGGAGAAAGAAGGAATTCTTACTGTTTGCAACAGCATGATGGAACTGGAGAGCATTCTGCTAAGCGAAATAAGCCAGTCAGAGAAAAATAAATATCACATGATCTCACTCATTTGTGGAATATACTGAACAACATAAACTGATGAACAAAAACAGATCCAGAGACAGAGAAGCATTGATAAGATGCTCACACCTCAGAGGGAAAGTAGGGGAGAGTGGGGGTAAGGGAGAAAGATCAACCAAAGGACTTGTACGCATGCATATAAGCCTAACCAATGGACACAGACAACAGAGGGTGAGGGCATGAATGGGAGTGTGTGTGTGGTGGGGGAAGAATGGGGGATAAGGACACATATATAATACCTTAATAAAGAAAAAAGAATTAGAAAAAATAGAAAAGAAAAGCTAAGTAATCTATAGAATAGGAATAAAAATAGAAAAAGACTTCCATCAGACTGTTTAAGAAAAACAGGAGATGCAGATAAATATGGCATGAAAGAGGAAAATAACTAGAGGGACAAGACACAGAAAATAGAAATATTATGAATAAATATAAAAATTGAAAGTCTGGATGAAATGAACACATTTTTTGAAAAATCATATGTTGGTATTATCAGCATGAGAAACAAAACTTGGATAGGCCAATAAGTTTTAAAGAAATTGAAGTAGTTATCAAAGACCTTCAATTTCCAAATATCTAAGCCAGGTTGATTTTGGAGCTGAGTTCTATCAAACTTTTAAGGAAGAAATAACTTGTATCCAAAATAAGTTCAATAAAATGGGAAATGAGTGACAGCTGATTCATTTAATGAAGCAAATTATAATCTTGATTCCCAAACCTACTAAAAACAACAGAAAAAAAGAGAGTACAAGCTCATTTTATCTTAAGTATACATTTGCACAAAATTCCTAAATATATGATCACAATACCCAACAGAGAAAATAGTACAAATAGTACGTCATACCCAATGGAGTTTATTCCAAGTCTGTAAGTGGTTCAACATCAGAAAACCAGCAAACTGACAGCAAAAATCATATCTCAGTAGATGTAGGAAAAAGTATTTGAAACTGGTCAATAATCATGTATAATTTAAAATTATGCCATTAGAGTCATAGAAAGTTTCTTAACTTTATAAAACCCATGTAGAAAATACAGGAAAAAACTTGCTTTTTTGCACATCTCTTTAACAGCTGTCTTAAAAGATAGCTCCATTCTCCTGTGTGCTTCTGCATTTAGTATACTGCAATATAATATTTTTGTTGGTGTATATGAAAAAAAAATCTGGCCACCAACTAATAGGTAGTTGTAAAGGGAGGAATATTTTAATAGACTTTTTAGATAATTGTGGGTTTTCTTTTACGATATTGCATCAAAACTTGACAATATTTTCTTACTAATTGCAACGTGGAATCTGAAAGCATATCATGTATTTTTCATGCTATTTCATTAAATTCAAATGATTTATCATGCACTTTTAATCTTTCACCATGCACAATTTTTTGACATGTGTTAATCAAGAAAAATATTGACAAAGGTTATTATATTAAAAAGTCCCTTGTTAATTAATATCACCTGTCCAACCAGTAATGTTTTAAATGATTTGGAAGCTGTCAATCTCATGACAAATTTCTAAAATTCTTTTCCTCGAAAGCTCTTAATTTTGTCAGTGGAAACAAAAACTGTATTATCCTTAAAGTGACAGGTTTACTTAGTTTCTCAGAATGCATCTGCCAAACAATCGAGTCTGAAAAACCATAATTTTGTTCATCAGTACTTCTTTTAATTAAAATTGGTTCTTTGTGAAAGAAAATAAAAAAGACTACAAAAAACAGCTAGTTCAGCCCTCAACTCAGTCATACAAATACCTTCCCTGGAGACAATCATGATAACTCAGTGCAGAAGTGACTTATGCAAACTTCTCATTTTGTCAAAGACGATATTTAAAAATATACTCAGGGAGAGATTCAATAAAATTAATTTTTACTGTTTCATCAGGGCATTCGTATGAATACTGTTTTTGTCCTTTGCTGTGTGGGTTTTTTTAGTGCATGGTGGAAAAGAATGTAGTCATGATAAAGAATGTAGCTCATTCTAAACCATCGTTTAGCCTCAATTCACACTAAGGCAACAGCAGTTTCACCCACCATTACTTTTGCATTTTGCATCATCACTGTAAATATGAACAGAGTAAAAAGGCAAACCATCATAGTATTATTTTGAAAGTAGTTTTTATCTCTCACATTCATTAATGGTCTTGGAAATCTCCAGTGGTTCATGGCCCACATGGAGAGCTGCTGTTCCACACTGTCAATGAGTTAGCTAGAAAATATAAACAAAAATAAAGTACCTTTCATTGGAACACCCAAACTATAAGGTATCCAGGAATTGACTGTACCAAAAACATGTAAAACTTCCTAAATTGATAAAAAGGAAAATTTGAAACTCAAAGGTCCCAGAGAGTAATTGAAGTAGATGTAGGAATAGCCCATGACTTTAAGAGAGGTGAACTGATACTATACTATAATATAATATACTAGAAGCCCAGTGCACGAAATTCATGCACAGGTAGGGTGCCTAGACCTGGCTGGTGATCAGGGCCCATCTGTGGGGTGACAGGTAGGGTTATTGGGGCCTCTGCTCGCACCCACCTCGGCCTGGTGCCACCCACTCACCTGCTCCACCATCCTGCTCTTGTCAGGCCCCATCGGGACAGCAGCATCTCCAATGCTGCCCACTGCCAGTGCCACTTAGCCAATGCCTGCCGTGTTCTGTGCCACCCTCTGGTGGTCAGCGCACGTCTAACTCCCTGTCAGTTGAACTCTCATAGGGACAATTTGCATATTAGCCTTTTGTTATATAGGAAGATAAGCTCTCCTTCCAGATTTCATTAGTATCCCAAGAATATTTTAAAGAACTTCATAAGTTTACTATAAAATTTAAGTGGAAGAATAAAGGGTACTGAATAACTCAGTTAACTTTAAAAAGAGAAAGAACAGAGTGTGGAGACTTGCCAGATACTAAGATAAATTAGAAGACAATCATCAAGGCCCACAATAAGGCAGATACTGAAAATGGGAAGGTAGGGAGACTCATGTAAACTAAGTCCTCACTTACTGTTTTCAGTAGGTCAGCAACGTGAAGTGACATACAGTGAAACCACAGGCTAATTGATATAAACAAGAGCTAATGTCATCGACATAACAACATTGAGTGAAAGGACATTACTCAAGGGCCTGCTGTGTATATGGGAGCCTGATATGTTTCCTTCTTAGTAAAGTGGGACCAAAACACAGTGGGCAGAGGATGGGTTGTTTGCGAGGTGATGTTAGAAAGATGGACTTACACAATGGATAAAAAAAATTGAACTCTCTAATAGAAATACAGTCTCCAGAGAAAGTAAGACTCCTCATTTATTAAAGAAGGAAATACCTGCCATATAAATTTAGCATTTCTCTTCATCATAACTATCCCTGATTAATATTTTACTTTTTCACTTCCTTGATGATATTCTAAGTTCATGTCATGTCTATTTCAGTTGAGACAAAATTGTTTTAACTGTCTTATAAAACATAGCTGGTTCCATTTAGTTTATTAGACAACCATTTGTGCTACAAAAGCTCCCTGAATCATGTTTTGATGCCCAGGTTCAAAAGAAGATTCGTGTATACACGGGAAAGTACATCAGAAGTACTTAATCCCTGAGGCCTGGAAAAATGATTTTATATTCTTCCAAAGCTTCTCTTTGGTGAATATTTTCCTTCTCTAAAAATTCTCAGTGAGAACGTAAGCACCTCCTGAGAAAACAAAGCATTTTATGTAAGTATCCTTCGCTGTGCTCCTCACTGAGAATCATTCCCTCGGCCATAATCTGTAACACCCTGCATAGCTCTTGCTAGAATCTTACCTCCTTCCTCTGAAGGTGCATGGAAATCTCATTGTGAGTGTTCAACACATGTTTCCTGAAAGGTCTTGCATTTACTCAGCTCACTTGACAGTATGTCAGGTATTTGTGATGTGATTCACAAATAAACACAAACTCGAAATAGTAACCTTTCTTCTTTGTATGAGCAATTCTGTAGAATTTGTCATTCTCTAACTCCAGGGTTTGAAACCAACTGTTGGATGACCCTCTCGTTTATTTGCTAACATGTGTCAGCAGGATGGCCCCTGCAGCAGCGTGAATATCTGAGTAGTTTAGATGTATTAAGAAGTGTTGTCCAATTGGACAAAACCAGAGTAATGCAAACTGACAGATTTCTGCCTCTTTGTTTCTCAACAGAGTTTGTAGGTACTCAAAGCCTGAACAGTTTTCAGAATTAGGAAGGGTTCATTACTGTGCTCCATAACTAAGTGGCCATATTGCTTCAAGCATGAAATTAAAAGGTCCAATGGAAGCATTTGTAATGCCAGATTTTTTTATTATTATTTAAACCGGGAAACCTAGAGCATATCACAGAGGCACACACACACTCACAATGGCCGGCGGACCCTGGATGTTTAAAATATATAAATATTTAAGATGTCACTAAGCCCAACCCTATCTCTCACCTGGCTCATCTAGGAGTCTTTCTTCAAATCTTAGTATCAAATAGACTCTCACTACTAACATATGATTAGGCTGCCCTAGGCATGGAATAGCTATTGATTATGTGTCAAAGGAAACATATGCATACATACATTAAGAGATTTTGATAAAATTTCTTAGCACCCACGGCTCTAAATCTTTGCAAATGTAATCTTTCAGATTGTGGTTGCTATGCCTAGGAAACTTCTCTTTCCTTCTCCTTCAGTTTGCCCCCTAGCTGACCAGCCTCTAGGGTCCCTTTCATCTTCTCTGTTGCCCACTCCCCAATGATCATCTTCCCCTACCACCCACTGGGTCCGGCCTGGCCTGACCTCCACTGTTCAAGGACAGAATAGAGGGTTTGAGGAACTAGGTGAAAAAGTGAAGGGAGTAAGAAGTACACGTTGATAGTTATCAAATAGTTACACCGACGTAAAGTACATCATAGAGAATGTAGTCAATAACATTATAATGTACTAAAGGCCTCGTGCAGGAAAATTCATGCACTGGAGGGGGGGGGTGTTCCCTCAGCCCAGCCTGCCCCCTCTCACAGTCCAGGAGCCCTCAGGGGTGGGAGGCGACCTGGCTATCAGGGGAAGGTGATGCCCCCATCACACCTCTGTTGCTGCCACTGCCAGCAGCCCAAACCTCGGCTGTCCCTGGTTACCTGAGCCTTGGGGGGCCCTGGGAAGCTGGGCAGCTGCCATCAGAGGCTTGCCTGTGCCTTGGACCAGCCCTGGACAGCTGGGGGACTGAGGGGACTGGGGGACTCCAGAGGCAAGCATGCAGAGTAGCTGGATCTGCCTAGGGGTGGGCCTGGCTGTGCCACATGCCTGCCATTCTGGTGGAGCTGAGGGGACTGGGCTCTGCCATCTTGTGGCTATGGGCACTGCCATCTTTGAGGGCATGGCAGTCAATTAGCATAGTCCCTCTTTTTTGTCTGTGGATTGCTGCCATTTGGGAGGGAGTGATGGTCAGTTAGCATATTCCCTCTTTTTTAGATAGGAAATTCGTGCACGGGAGGATGTGAGGCATTTGATGCATGAAGGACCAGGCATGAAATTTTAGGTGCTGTTGTAGACCTTCATGACATGATAATTTAGTGCTTGCATGGCAGTTATTAGAATGGAGATTACTCTGATGTGTGTTTTTTTTAAATTTCTGAATCTGGACTGTATTGAAGGGAAAGGGTATGATGCCATAAAATCAAGGAGAAGTTTGTCAAGTTCCACTGCTGAATATACATATGTGAGAGAGATCCTGGATAAAAAGCAATCTTTAGGAAAGCTCCAGTAATACAAGCAACATTGCTGGAAATTTTTTATGCTGTCATTAGACTCTTACATCATAGCTCTGGCCAGAGCTAACCAAAGCCAAGTAAATATAGATAATAGCAAACTTTTCTCTCTCACACACTTTCATGATTCTTACAGCAGTGACACTGTGAAAAAATTTTTTTCCTTGTGAGATCTTAGCTCTTCCTGGTTCACAAACTTAAGGAGAGCCAGTGTCTCCACCATGAAAAGGACAATTTGAATAAAACTCAAATCAAGGTGTCTGTGTTTCTCCACTCTTAGAAATCACATAACCATAAAAACCTGCAATAGATGTTACACTACACATTATATTTTATACATGTACCTAGTAATCTTTTATTTGTAACTCCATCACTACCAGACCTTATTTTAAGATCTTAAAGAGAATATGCCCCCTAAAGACTCACAAAAGACATCACTGATGTTTACCGTCATAGGTATCTGAGTTTTATGGCCTGTCACTTGCTGTTGGCTAAGGAGACTGCTCAGTTTGGATCCAATCTGGCTGCCACTGGCCTATTCTCCAGTGGCCAGTTCTCTTTTGTTCCACAGCTGACCATGTTGCTTAAAAATGAGTTTACTGATGTGAGAGATAATCCAGGTAAAGTAGTTAACGTGAAATAGTGACCACAGGACAATTACTCCAAAGCACTATGTTATTAGCATGGTGCATTGCAAGGAAGTATTAACTGGAACTGTTGCTTTAAATGACAGGGTCATTACACAAGTTGGCCCCAAAGGGAGGCTGGGTATTAGCAGGCTGCAGCCCCATTGTTTTCAAACATCCTTGGCATTAGTTTTCTCATGGATTTAAGCAGCCATAGGGAGGACATAACAAAGTATTGTTCAAATATGTAAGCTGTCCTATCTATCTAGAATAATGTTACAGAGAGTAAAATATGTACATATTATACAAAAAGTCACCTTTTTTCCCCAAATGGAGTTTATATAAAGATTGGCTTGATTTCAGGTAACAGTAAATGATCTAAAGTCTAAACAGGTCTTCACCTTAAGCTTTTTTTCCCCATAAACACTGGTAGTTCTCACAGTGCTTTGCCCAGACCCGCATCCTCAGCATGCACTGGAAACTTGTTAGAAATGTGAATTCTTGGACCTCCACACAGGACCCACTGAAACTGCAGCCCTGAGAGTAAGGCCAGCCAATCTGTTTTGCAAGCCCTCCAGGTCGTTCTGGTTCCCATTGAAGTGGAACCAAGGCACTCCATTCATTGACTATAGCAATATACAGGGGTGGGCAAAAGTAGGTTTATAATAATAATGCATTATTATGTGTTAATTACTATATTATTTATTTGTATTACAACTGAAAACCTATTTTGGCCAAACCCCTGCATATTCTGGCACTCATAGAACCATAATAGCACTTAGGATGCAGTCAGACAGCCAGGAGAGAGCTCATGAGAACCTGCTCTTGCATTAGCTGACAGAGCCAGGTCCTGGGGAGTCCAATACTGGGTAAGTGAAAGTCCCATTGACTCTAAGGATTTGGGGAAGTGGGGTTTAGTTTTAGAAATTACCTCTCTCCTAGATTCTGGGGCAGTTTAAGTAACCAAGTTTGTACTGTTTCTCCTAGGGGACTAAGCCAAGAGAGTTCCCCCGGAATCATCTCATCTAATCACAAGCGCTAATGAAAGTGACAGATTTGGGGGGGGGGGGTGGAGGGGGTAGGCGCTGCTTTGTAGAGCAGGAAAGAAAGTCTTTGATCTCCTATGTGCCTTCCCTCTTGGGCTGAGAGGGCCCATGACTGTTGAGATCTGACCTGGACTCGGACTCCCAGGAGGCTGCTTCTGCTAGACTCGGGTGCTATGCCTAGAGCAGAGGATAGTTTTGAAAACTTCAATAAAAATGTAGACCTTCAACCGAGTCATCAACCTGGATTGCGCAAAGTGGGAACATTGACACCAGGTGAGAACTAAGGTTCCAATTAGGACAGGCCAGGAAGCAAGTAGACTCTCCCTGAGCCTAAAGCGGTTTGCAAGTGGAAGACGGCATGTAGCATGGAGGCTCAGACGGAACCTTTCCGGACCTCTAACTGGAAC